>JAQPZY010001566.1:3567500-4310052 GCA_029931535.1 Margaritifera margaritifera | reverse complement strand
GATCAAGCTGCCAGCCACGCTCCAGACACGCTAAATGCCAGACATGCTTTGCATGCATATTGCTTGCGATAATCACACCTCTGCGAACATTGAGTGGTTCTAATCCTATGTACACAGGTTGTAAAGTAAATCTACACATCCCTCGCTATATCGGCGCCTACAATGAACCCCATTCCACCTGGGGGGAAACCAATGCAGCGAATGGAGGGGTTTGTTGTTGTTTGGTAAAATAAATAGTTATGCTAACTTGTCACACAGTAGTTTATTGCACCAATGGGTTTTATAACTCTAACCCAATTGGTGGGACTAATTAAATAGGCTCATGGGCGCAAATCGCGCTCAATTAACCCAGACGTAAAATGGCGAACCGAAATGGCGTCCGCCACACGGTCGTTAATTTAACAACAAACAAACAAACAATTGTATCTATCCATCGAGATGGCTCCAAGTAGGGTCATCAGCATGTCAGACGGAAATCGGTCTGTTTGCAATCAACGGTAAATGTCAAGTGCCTGTTCTAAGAAGTCGTCGGTGTGTAAGAAGTGGGGACTGTATAAGTTCAGTTTATGCATGAACTGGCATATATCAGTAACCTGCATCTTGTACAACGGTACACAAATGGCTGCCAGACTTATATCAGTTTGGCAGTTACTTTATCTGTGTCCTTTTCCGTGTGACATACAGATCTGATCATTGTCATATGCATATGACCAAACCTATTTATATATGACTTTACCCTCTCCTATTTTATTATCTTTTTAAAATTGTGTTTTTCTTTGTTACTTTAAGATTCGTTCTCAAAAGAAGAAGAAAAGAATACATAAAAAGAGAACATGGCAAAATAAAGAAAGAAAGAAGCAAGACCGACGAAAATATGTTTACACAGCATAAGGTGGGCACCCGGCTACAGTCACTAGTATTTATTTGAACAGCTCAACCACTGACCATATATAATTATGTTTCTTTATACCTCTGTTTTTCCCTGTCGTTGATTGGAAAAATAAATTATACGTAAATGTTGTCCCTCAAAACTGACAGACTACCTTATCATGATTGATTTACCGATGTCGAGAGATAGGGTTATACTATTTTTCAACACAGTGAAATATAATTTTTCAAAGAAAGGAATTCCTATTCTGTCATTATGAGAATACATTGTTTATCTGAAAAATATCAGCCGTACTTCAATAATATATTTCTTGGCAATTATATAAACATTCTTGTGGTTGACAGTACGCGAAGATTCAAGAGGCCAAGAAAACAAAGTTATCCATCAGTCAATTCATGTCATATTATTACGTACGAAAATATATCAATTCCACTGTCTTTAATGTGACTGAATTTGTAAGTAACTGAAGAAAAAAAAATGATTCATTTTCAGCACAATTAAAAATGATGATTCATTTTCAGTACAATTATATATATTGCATAGGAACAGTTACCTACAAAGGTCATCTTGCATAACAGTTGGCACGCATCGCTTAAAATAATACCTTGTGCCCAGCCATGGTAAAATGTGCCAATGTAGTGAAAATAGTCCCCTCCTCGCAAACCTAAACGCACGTTTTGATAGTGTTTTAAACGAAATCTGGACGAATTTTTTTCTTTTCTTCTATCAATCAGAGCAAACAGATTTTGATCAAGTTATTTGAGAGCCGGAAATTTGAAAAAAAAATTCTCGCCCCCCCCCCCCCCCCGAGCCACCGAAAATCAAATGGTCGTTCCCAAAATATACGAAATATTATCTAAGACTGAACTCAAACAATAGGTAATGATAATCTGTCACTTTGTCCTTAGTGGTAAAACATATATGATGCAGATCTCAACCTCTACTGAAGGTATAAATGTGAAGGTTCATGTAACTTCATCAGTCTCACCATCCTACCTCAAAAGCATTCCGAATACTCTGCGATTCTTTGGCAATCGCTTTCTGTCTCAGCCAGTTGATACCGTTGGTCGAAGAGTTTGAAGGAACAAGAACCCGTACAGATGAGAAAAGCATCCGAATAAATGGATATTACTTCGTGTCTTTGTACGTTTGGTATACCACATCGGTACAAAAACTTGCTACGAATCGGAAGCCGTCATTTTGAAAAGCACGTTCGATTTGAAGTAAGTATTTGCCCATAATTTTGTTACAAGCAGTGTTTTGTGCGAACGGTGCAGCGCACCAAAGACATTAAAGAAGAAGCTATTTCTCTCACATCTTTTTACTATATGAACAGTTCTGATTTTTCTTTCAACACTACGACCAATTATTTCAATAGTCTGATACTTAAGACTAATGCAGAAAAACCCGGAGTGATCCAGTGCCCTTAAGGGACCGACTATTTAATTTTCGGAGGGCTCGGGGGCAAAGGGGTGGGGTTGGGGAACTATGATTTTGGGAAAAAGGTCGGACCTCAAAAAGCTTGAAAAAAATTCTCTTGCTCTGATTGATTGGGGGGGGGGGAGAGCATTATCTATTCATTATATTACTTGACAAAAATAAAAATTAAATATCTTGAGATAAAAGAACAAAGAAATATCCCCCACCCCCTTCTAGGCAGGAAATTAAATGGTCCGTCCCTAACATAGGATGGTATGATTGATAATAATCCTGATGCGCCCTCCTGCATTTCAGAAGAGGCGACTAATGAAGGCGACCTGCTTGCCGTATATACGATACTTCCTCTGTGATTATACTTAACTTAATAAGGTCTAAGACTTTTCAAGAGAGAGTACGTTTATATATATATATATATATATATATATATATATATATATATATATATATATATATATATATATTTTTTCCTCTATATTTCTTTTGTATGTCTTGTGAATTGAGATATTGTTAACCTCTTTACTATTAATTTGTTGTCTCATGATGCCTATTTGCTTCTGATTGGAGGGGATTGTCTTCCTGGGGATTTGGGCAGCTTTTTGTATTTACCATTTTTTTGCAACCTCGCTTTTGTTCGGCACATTATATCCAGGATTTTGCTGATGTGCCGTTAAAACACATACATACATACATACATACATACATACATACATACATACATACATACATACATACATACATACATACATACATACATACATACATACATACGTGCATGCAGACCTGTTTCAAGAAGGTCAGTGCCATACTAAGCTAAATGATATTTAGTTGTGATATTTTATAGACATATTTATATGACTGTATGTAATAAGATGTTTCATTCCGTAAATGCGTTACTTGAATCAGTATTTCTCTTTATTTTTTCAATTTGATTCTTTGTTGTGTTTCAAGATCTTGTATTATCCTGAATTTAATTAACCTGATGTAATCAATGTTGAAGAGGAAATATAGCCAATCAGTCAGTCAGTCACATACATACATACATACATACATACATACATACATACATACATACATACATACATACATACATACATACATACATGCATACATACATACGTACATACGTACATACTCATCCGCCCTTGTGAATGGTGTAAGAACATGCAACCTGCCATTGTAAATTAGGTAGAATTTCCACATGAATAAATCCGGATATTGCCAGTTACCCATAAAGGTTAAGCCAATTTGTGTGAATTTGCTATTTTGTACTCGGTCATACATCATTTTTTGGTGTTCTTGACAATAAATGATGCCTGTCTTTGTCACTCGTATACAAGGTAATGCATTGTAATTGTGGTAATCTGTTCGCACCTTATTGTACTCTCTAGCCACAAGCTCAGATGCTTTGTCATTTCTATGATACCCTGGAGATACTCCCGATGCAGGGGGCCACACCTGCGGACTTTTTAGAAATTGTGGATTTTCCACCAATTTTGCGGATTTAGCAATTCGGCAGATGTTTTTACAGATTTTTAAATTTGTGGAATTTCTTTACACTTTACTGAATTTTCCAACCGCTTTCGGTTAATAAATCCGAAAACTTCAGATTTTGGTGGTTAGATAAGAATTACATGATGTTTGTGACATTAAATTACACGTAGAAAAAGATATTTGTTGCATGTAAAGCAAAATATTTTTTAAGATGAACATGCAGAATGCTCTTGTTTTTAAAAATGGATTCTGCGCGCTGCGATATTTTAGAGATTTTAGACTGCGGATTTTTAAAATTCTTTTGGTGAAAGTTTGTGGATTATTATGGGTGAGATCTTCGTGGTCACCAGCGATGCATCAGACGCGTGTATCTAAATGTCGAATTAGAACAGCTGTTGCCGCAGGGTAAGAAGATATACTGGTAAACTAATGAACCGTCGCGTCGTGTACCTCTTGTAATACCTCTAAGCCGGAAAGGTTATCAGAAAACAAGAGTCCTAAAAATATGCATTCCTCTGCGAAAATATAAAGATACACTAATTTGTTGTTATCTGAAAATATAAAGATACACTAATTTGTTGTTATCTGAAAATATAAAGATACACTAATTTGTTGTTATCTGAAAATATAAAGATACACTAATTTGTTGTTATCTGAAAATATAAAGATACACTAATTTGTTATTATCTGAAAATATAAAGATACACTAATTTGTTATTATATGAAAATATAAAGATACACTAATTTGTTACTATCTGAAAATATAAAGATACACTAATTTGTTATTATCTGAAAATATAAAGATACACTAATTTGTTACTATCTGAAAATATAAAGATACACTAATTTTTTATTATCTGAAAATATAAAGATACACTAATTTTTTATTATCTGAAAATATAAAGATACACTAATTTGTTGTTATCTGAAAATATAAAGATACACTAATTTGTTGTTATCTGAAAATATAAAGATACACTAATTTGTTATTATCTGATCAGCATCTTAATTTTACGTTCTGTTAAAGTGGAATCTTGTTGACACCTTGGCGATAGTCGCTCTGAACAAACCTTTTCACTGGTATTTTTCAATCAGGTGATTTTCGGGGTGGAGATGGGGGTGGGGGCCGGCTGTAATTTTCTTTCGAGTCGGGATATTTTTTCTTTTCTTTTATCTCAAGATAATTTATTTTCTTTAGAACTAATATATTGGATATAATAGTTTTTTAAAATTATTTGTTATAAATCAGAGCAAGAATATCTTTTTCAAACTATTGAGGGCGGTAATTTATTGTGGCGGTTTAAATTCCAGGCGCCGCCCCCCCCCCCCCTCCCCTGGAAAGCTAAATGGTCGGTCTTTTGGTTGATAGTTAAGTTGATATCAGCCCACTGTAAACACACCTTTTATAATTTTGTAATTGATTGTGATTTGACAAGATTGGGAGGAAGATTTCCTCTTCCTCATTCTCACCATACCCGCCATGTGTAGCCTTTCATGTGCTGAAAAATGGAGTTGAACGGCACAAATCCAAACCAAACTTTCCCACCATGCACTACCACTACCGGTATCATTGACGTAGACGTTATAAGTTGTAGATGCAGTTGAGTAGCAGCGTCAGCAGTAGATGAAGAATAAAAATAAGAGGAAGAAGAATTATGGTGACGATAATGACGACGACAAATGAAATAGAAAAGAGTTCAGAGAGTAGGATAGATAGATAGATAGATAGATAGATAGATAGATAGATAGATAAATGTTCACTTTACCATTCATTATTAATGAAATAATTAAGCCCGAGTTCGTAACAAATACCCGGATTTGTTGATGTTCACATAAAGTTACTTGATATGAGCTCCAGAGTGAATCGAATTGCGATTTTCAAAATGACACCAGTTGGCCACCGTATAATATCTTATCTTGACGGTTCACTGCTCATGGGATATATAGGGCAACATGCAGGTGTTGTTACAATGGATTGGTTTCACTACTCCGAGTCGTTCATCTGAAGTATATCTTTCCCTTCGGCATCGTGTGGGTCGCATCATAAACGGATTTAAACCTTTGAAAAGAAGGAGAATTAATAACTAGAGTTACAATGAGGACAATATTGTGCTGGCTAGGAACCTAAGGGTCAAACGATCCAGATGGCAGGTCGGCACCTTCATCAAAGTGACTGACATTCTATAAGTGCCAAGTATATAAATGTCACTTGGCATCAACTAGAAGCGACAGCTGATGATATGGTTTTTATAAGCCGAATGAGAGCTATTTATTATCATGGTAATAGAAAAGCTTGAAGAAAGTTATGCCCAATAATTAAATTTGCTCGGGGATAACAGTGAAAACTGTCTCAAAGAAAGGCAGCAAAGCTTTTAAGTATCCCAAATAATTCTGAAGCATATTCTGTCACACACACACACACACACACACACACACACACACACACACAAAAAAAAAGCTGAACATGGTTTTGTCGAAGCCCAACGCAACTATTCACTTTTTAAGCATGGCGGAAGATGAAAATGCCATGTAGATCAATTTCCCTCTCTAGATTTGAATATAATTTACATAAATTTGGTATTTCTGGGTTTGTTTTTGCATTTGTTGTTGTTTGTTTAAATAATAAACTCCCATGTTCAAATTAGTTGACATATCTAAATCTATTTATGTTATATTTAGTTCTTGCTCTGTGGATAATAACACCAGCGCTAATATAGTAGTATGATAACGGCCGTTTTTGTTTCTGTTACTGATCTAGGTTAAAGCCTTATACCCCCAATGACTTTGTCCTCACATCACACACGCAAATATGCGAACCCACGCGTATAAGTTACCATGAGGCCACCCATACCAGAGGATAGTCATGTGGAGTAGAAGACTTTAACCGTGATCAGTAACCAAACAAAATCGCTATTATCATACTATTTATTGGAATTGTATTACACACACAACCTATGAACACAGGTGAAGTTTTCAGTCAGATCAATAGTATTGATTGTGACTATACTACATATGTGGAGATTCCTTTTCTGTGAGATTAAAATACTACTGCAGGAATAGGATTATTGATCGCTACTATACTGTATATAAAACATTGCTGGTTTGTGTGTGTGTGTGTGTGTGTGTGACTATATTTTATATTGACGGTGGCAGAGTTTGTGTGAGAATATTATATTAAACAATTGCCACGGTATATTTATAATCGCAAAAAGTTCACAGATTGATCCGTATAGTATTTTGAAAGAATTTATGTGTATCTAATGCGCGAGTTAAACTACTCGAACAACAAAAAAGATTAAATCGCTATTTCGCTTAAAAGCGTCATACAGATTTGTCAAAGAGGCTCAAAAGATGTTGTATGATTTTTCAAATACGTATCCGGAGCATCTTGATAAATTAATCGACTTAGGAATTTTATTGGAAGCAGAACGACGTAGACTTGGCGAGGAATACAAAAAAAAAAAACGTGAAAATCATTGTATGATATTGTGCAAGAAACTTCAAGTCGCTGACGCCTAGTGACGAATAAAATGAATACGTTACTAGTGATAGTGAATCTAGTAATGAGCAAATCAAGTACAAAGATACTTTCTACAATAATATAGCAATGGCATCCGCACAAGATTTCCATGAGGTATATTATTGTTTTGAACCTATCTACAACGCCGCAGAAGCGGAGCAGTGCAAACAATGGGAAAAATTCTCCGAATCAATTCCAAGTCTATTGAAGCAAACACCATAGCTGAGATATACGAGCAGACCAAGATATATGACATTGTTGGATACAAACGTACAAAGTCTGGTCGTATTCGAGTTGGTGCAATACTCAAGGATAGGTCATTTTAGCTCATTTGGGCTGAAACCAACTTGGAAGATATTCTATTCGGGTTTTCAAGGGAATTTTATGATGATTCCAAAGAGAACAAGCCTGTTTATTTGAAAAAAACCTGATTTACAATTTCGAATTACAGTAACACAAAAATATGATTGGTCGCTTGGATTATACCCTCATTATTCAGATACCACAGTATATACAGGAGGAGATAACACAGCGGCGACTGGAAAAATAAATCAATTAGCTAAGTTTTCGCATATATATAAAACGTTTAATGGCATTAGGACGCAATCTTTGCAAAGGTGTATGCCTTGGAAAACACGACTCTGCGGCAGAACATGCCATTACGAATACTGTAAATCACATTTGCTAGCGTTACGTGTTGGTCTAGATGCTCGACCATGCCTTAAATGGTGGTATTGGAGTAAAGTCGCGTAATAGTTTTGACAACTATGCCAATCTGTTCGGCAGTATTATCGCGCGTGCAGGGGAAGACTCACCGAAGCAATGATCGTAGAAACACCCTACGTCATCATCGTTGAAAACGATACAGAATTCAAAGCAAAATGACGACGAAAACAACGGAAGCTCGATTTCGTCGTTTTGCGTCACAAAATCGTGGTAGTTGTTGAGCGATTGCAATGTTCCAGGCCCGTCGTTTCCGGCTAGATAGTCGATATGGGAGATGTCTGCAACTAGATTGGATTCGCATGCGTTCTCGCGTAGTAGATACATAGCTACACTCTTTTCCGCTTGAATACCCATACTGGCAAAAGTTGCTCGAATGCCTTTGTTTCCACGATGTTGGTTTTTTTTTTTTTTTTTTTTTGCGACGCTGCGTGTGATGTGAGGTCAAAGTCATGTGAGGTAGAAGGCTTTAACCTAGACCAGTGTCAAAACTCCCAAATGACTATTTTCTTACTACTACAATTGAGACGAAGTGACTACCACCACCACCACCTCTACTAACAACAGCAATACAAATAAAGTTCCCACGCACCACGCAATCGCTATAAAAATGCATCGCAGAGATGAGCAATATTATATGGTTACAGAAGTTTGGCAGGTGTTAGTTTAAAAGTGCTTTTCTTTTTTCCAACCTGCTTTATAGGAGTGTTGTTGTTTCTGGTGCAAAGAATAGCTTTCTTACTTTCTTTCAATTTGGAATTTTAAACAACGCCTGAATTTGAAATGTATACAGCAAGTAAGGCAAAGGTTACATTTACAGTGATATTTCATCAGAAAAAAACTATCAGGCACCGACGTATGTGTGTATGTGTGTTATCGGTGTAAGGGAAGCAACTCGCATTTCTGACTCCAGCATTATGGCACGAGTATTTATTTACTTCCCTTCAGCAGTCTTAATCTCTCTCTCTCTGTGTTTACCTTTTTTAAATATATGCAAGAGAATTAACCCCTTTTGTGTCTAATTTTTACCATTTTTGTAAAGTAATTAGTATTTTAATAGTTTAGTCCAACCTCTTTGTGTGAGGGGCCACATTGCAATTCGTTTCTCACTCAAGAGGCCGTTTATGAAATTGATAACGGATAAAAACCTTTGGCGGACCGGATTCTGGCCCGCGGGCCGTATGTTGGACAAGCCTGGTTTGGGATGAGGCTACTTTACATAGGTTTCCGCCAACTGTCGAATCCCAATAAAACTTGGTTCTTTTTTTTTTTTTTTTTTAAAGACCAGAATGTTGGAAAATCGTTTGCAGAGACAGGATCAATTTGAAGTTGCGTCGGGTACCTGTGGTTGAAGATTGCTTTGGGGTGACTTTCAATAATGTGCATTGACTTTAAATAATGTGCATTGATTTTCAATAATGTGCATTGATTTTCAATAATGTGTATTGACTTTCAATAATGTGTATTGACTTTCAATAATGTGCATTGACTTTTAATAATGTGTATTGACTTTCAATAATGTGCATTGATTTTCAATAATGTGCATTGATTTTCAATAATGTGTATTGACTTTCAATAATGTGTATTGACTTTCAATAATGTGCATTGACTTTTAATAATGTGTATTGACTTTCAATAATGTGCATTGACTTTCAATAATGTGTATTGACTTTTATATCGTCCGTCATGCTCTTTTGTTTTAATATATTACTTTATCATGATATATACAGTTACACCTGTACTTTTGTCTGCCAGAAAAACATTCCCACATTTATTTGCGGCTCAAAAGGATTATAACCTGCTCAAAACCCCTCCCCAACCCCCACCCCCGTTACCCCCTTCCCACTTTAAAATTCTAACACTACTTGTTGACCTCTCCTAACGGGCCAGTCAGACTTTGGCTCTCTGTACCTAGATAAGTTTGGTTTCAAACTAGATTTTGTTTCTGTTAACGACACTTTTAAGACATTATTGGCTATAGCATGCCCAGGAAATGGGAGCTAAGTGCCGTTCCCAAGGACACACCAAGGCAGCCGACCCGGGCCTGTCTGGGCGGGTATCGATCACTAGTCCGACGCTCTACCAACCGAGTTACCGCGGCTACCTTTAAACTAGAGCGTAGTGTGTTTAAAATGAAATTAATTTATTAACTTTACTAAAACTGTAATCTTCAGTCAAACTAATTTGAAAGTGAAATGAATTGGACATATTCCTCGTGAAATACCAATATTCATCAGGTTTACCACACAGATATTGCTAAAAAAAAATGCCTACTGTTTCAGCAGTTAAGGAGATAAATCCAAATTTAATGGCAATCAACCAGGAAGTTGTTAGAAATAGTAAAAAAATGGAAGTATTTATAATTTTCACGGTATTTTTCTGTAATTCATCATTCAGCTCAAATATGTTGCACTGAAAATAAGCTGTAGTTAAACAATACAATTTTGATCATTACAAAACATCAGCACTTTTGTATTATCCGCCACCATATCCCCAGCTATGATTATAACTCCGTACAAAGCGAAAAAATCCTTACATGAGGTCAGCATGTTTGATAATGTGTTACATGTGTAGGTTACAGTGACAACTGACTCCTTAGGTTGATGAAAAGTTACTTTTTACAGTTGCCCTTGTATTGAAAAGCCAATTTCCTTAATTAAACCCTGCGATGTTGTCCTCAGGTCTAGCTTTAGATTAAACAAAAGTTTACACAGACGGACGGATGTTTGTGGCTTTTGTTTCCTTGCACTCAGCAATGTGTATTGAAAGCAAACATTAAAAAGATTTCAGATGCCTATAGTTTATTTGTAAATATAAAAAAAAAACTTTTTCTTAATATTTTATTATGAAGGAGAGGGTAACTCGAGAAAAGAAGAATTAATTTTTTATTTAACAGTAATTTATTAGAAGGGCATCTATATAGAATTTAAACAAAATTCAATAAACTCACAACAACATTATATGACTAACGTTGAAGCGAAACTACAGCAAACCAATCATAAAGAACTGAACCAAATCAAACAGTGAAATTTAAAAAAGAGAAAAACTGGTCAAGTTCTTAGAACCTTGCGATGTTAGTTATAAAAATTTTAATTTGTCAGAAACCTATCACTCCACGTCCCTTTCGCAAATAAAAGTACATATCACAACTTAAAATAGCGATATTTTCTTGATTCAGTTTACTAACAAACAAACCGAACTTTAAAATACAAATATTTTGACCTCGACGTGATTCGAACACGCAACCTTCTGATCTGGAGTCAGACGCGCTACCTTTGCGCCACGAGGTCGCATTGACTATTACAACTACCAAGACTGCATGCGTGCAGCATCTCAGAGTTTATTTTCAGCATAGGCATACATATGCTTTGCTCGCTTTGACTTTTATTTTTTTAGCTTGCTTTTTTTTTTTAGGTGTCGGTGGGGGGCGGAGCTGAACCGGCTCCTCTCCCCACCCCCACTAAATATGAGTTCGAAAGAACCCGAACGTATCTTAGAGTTAGTTTTCTTAAGAGTTAGATGGTTAAAACTATGCCTTGATAGCGCATAAAATGCAGGAGCTTCTGGGGGCTTCTCCCCTTGGCCCCCACCAGGGTTTCATCCCACAGATCCCTTGCCTATAAACTCAATGAATGCGTCGAAACAATTTTGGTATTTATCATGATACAGCAAATTCAATGAAAACAGTTAATAGAAAGAAAATTTCGCAGTGAACTTTTTCCAAGAAAATTTTCTAAAGATCAGTCTTGGTTTGACAGAGGTTGTGTAAGATCAGTCTTGGTTTGACAGAGGTTGTGTAAGATCAGTCTTGGTTTGACAGAGGTTGTGTAAGATCAGTCTTGGTTTGACAGAGGTTGTGTAAGATCAGTCTTGGTTTGACAGAGGTTGTGTAAGATCAGTCTTGGTTTGACAGAGGTTGTGTAAGATCAGTCTTGGTTTGACAGAGGTTGTGTAGCTACTTAAAGCAAAGCCCTAAGATAGCTAAGACAATTTAAAATGCAAGGCACAATGGAATCACTTGAAGATTATACATTTGTATAGAAATATGAACGAATCTACATGCAGCAGGCGAAGGCAATATGAATTATAAAAAAATAAATAAATAAACGAATAAATGGTATAAATAAATAAATAAATAAATAAATAAATAAATAAATAAATAAATAAATAAATAAATATAAATAAATAAATAAATAAATAAATAAATAAATAAATAAAATGAAATAAAACTTTTATCTTCATTATAATCTAATAATACGCAACCTTATTGGTACCTCTTTAAGAGTACCGTTATTTATGCACAAGTCAGTGTCACATCTGCATAGTATAATAATATGCAACCTTAGTGGTGTCTTTTAAAGAGTACCGTTATTTATGCACAAGTCAGTATCACATCTGCATAGTCTAATAATACGCAACCTTATTGGT
Source organism: Margaritifera margaritifera (assembly GCA_029931535.1). Taxonomy (NCBI): domain Eukaryota; kingdom Metazoa; phylum Mollusca; class Bivalvia; order Unionida; family Margaritiferidae; genus Margaritifera; species Margaritifera margaritifera. The sequence continues at coordinate 4,297,561 of JAQPZY010001566.1, read as the reverse complement.
ACTTTTTAAAGAGTACCGTTATTTATGCACACGTCAGTATCACATCTGCATAGTCAAATAAGACGCAATCTTACTGGTACCTTTTAAAGAGTACCGTTATTTATGCACAAGTCAGTATCACATCTGCATAGTCTAATAATGCGCAACCTTATTGGTACTTTTTAAGGAGTACCGTTATTTATGCACAAGTCAGTATCACATCTGCATAGTCAAATAATACGCAACCTTATTGGTACTTTTTAAAGAGTACCGTTATTTATGCACACGTCAGTATCACATCTGCATAGTCAAATAATACGCAATCTTACTGGTACCTTTTAAAGAGTACCGTTATTTATGCACAAGTCAGTATCACATCTGCATAGTCTAATAATGCGCAACCTTATTGTTACTTTTAAAGAGTACCGTTATTTATGCACACGTCAGTATCACATCTGCATAGTCAAATAATACGCAATCTTACTGGTACCTTTTAAAGAGTACCGTTATCTATGCACAAGTCAGTATCACATCTGCATAGTCTAATAATGCGCAACCTTATTGTTACTTTTTAAAGAGTACCGTTATTTATGAACACGTCAGTATCACATCTGCATAGTCAAATAATACGCAATTTTATTTCTACCTTTTAAAGAGTACCGTTATTTATGCACAGTCAGTATCACATCTGCAGCTTGATATGAATATTTTTCAGAATTATTATTTTTCTCATTCTGTTGACCAGTTACAAGAAAATTAAAATATTAAAATAGTTAAGAAAACTTTAGATAGAATAATTTTAGTAAACTGAAGTATGGCAAAGTAGATACTTTGCGGGCGATTTAATTGCACCAGTATTAACAGTATTATTCAAGAAACTATTCGATATGGGATATTATCCAGAAAACTGGTCAACAGCTATCAGAACTTCAATCCTGAAGAAAGATGGTACAAATGAACTTTCCAATTACAGAAGCATTTGTTTATTACCTGTAATAAGCAAAGATTTCACATTGATTCCAAACAATAGGGTAAACGCGTGGGTGGAAGAAAATGAATCACTTGGCAAAGAAGGAGCCGTTTATAAGTATTAAGAAACATAGGAATAGATTTATACAGTATTTATAGACTATGAAAAGTCTTTGATAAAGTGGATAGCAATTTATTGTAGCATATGCTAGTTAATGAAAATATTAGGGGAAATTTTTTAACAATTATTAGGGCAATTTATAATGCAGTAAAATTTAGTAAAATACCTGTAAGTGCACAATATCGTATGTTTGGCTCGAAGATAGCTCCCATTCTTTACTATGGGTCGGAGTTTTTTTCATGATGCCAACAATATTGAAAAGTTCTTTTGTCATTTTGAAAATATATTCTTGGTATATCCAAGTCTACTCCAAATGCATTAATATTTAACGAGTTACGAAGAGTTAGTATGCAGAATATAAGTTACAAACGTATTTTAAAATAAAGACTTTGAATCCTCAAAATGCCAGAAGACAGATTTCCTAAACAATGTTACAATCTACACTTAAGATGGGAAGAACATTGTGATTGCTGCGCTAACAATGTTTTAAAGCTATTATTTATGAATTGATTTGGCAATATTTGGTGTAGTCAGGGGGTGAAAGATGAACATATATTTCTTGCAATGTTTAATAAGAGATGTAAAGATATTTTTAGGCAAAACTTTATGAAGAGATTGAATCAACGGACAGACTGAGTTTCTATGTCATTGAGAATAGACTTCACCTGTCAAAAAATTCTAAATTGTTAGGGGATAAAGATTTTTGTTACATAAATCATATGCTGAGAGCGGGTAATTTGCAACTCAGAGGTAATACAGGGAGATATGATGTATAATGTACAGGATCAATGCAACGAAAAATATTGGTGCATGCCTATATAGAGAAAGTACAATTTCTACATATATATGTCAATAGCTAGGAGGTATCCTTGAGAAAATGTGGTTAAAAATGAATAACTTGCTTTAAAATTCGAATCTATGAATTCCGGCAGATTTTGGCATAATTCTCCGGAAATTCTACATCTTTATGTATGTATGTATGTATGTATGTATGTATGTATGTATGTATGTATGTATGTATGTATGTATGTATGTTAACGGCACATCAGCACATTCCTGGCTATAAACAAGAGTATCGTAAACGGTATATGATAACGCCCGTCTCGTGTCCTTTCACCTACTAATGACCTTGACTATTGAGCTAGGGACTTGAATGTTGTATGATATGGCGTGGACCTGGGTAAAGTTTCATCAAAATATATGTTGGGATTAAAAAGTGACAGCCTGGATAAGGAAATAGGTCACTGCCGTACATCATCCCTTTCCGTGACCTCGAACTTGAGACAGGGAGTATGAATTTGAATACACGAAATGCTCTCAGGTGAAGATATATAAAAGGCAAAAGTTTTATTAAAATGTTTTCATTGGTTCAAAAGTTATACCCTTTCAAGGATGGAGGTCACTGATTTATAGTTTCCCTTTCCATGATATTGACCTTGAGGCAGGATGAGTGATTATGATATTTCACACACTGTCTAGTCATGGTATATAAATGGTTAAATTTTCATTAACATATTTTCATTGGTTCAAAAATTATACTCTGGACAAGGATTTTCTCCAGCTGTAACCTTGAACTCGAGGCAGTGGGCGTGGCTATAGTCATGGTATATAAATGGTTAAATTTTCATTAACATATTTTCATTGGTTCAAAAATTATACTCTGGACAAGGATTTTCTCCAGCTGTAACCTTGAGCTCAAGGCAGTGGGCGTGGCAATAGTATGCCATACCGTCTAATTATGATATATAATTATCCAAAGTTAAAATATCTTCATGGTCGAAAGTTATACTCTGGATAAAAGGTGCAACTCACAGAATTACATCGCACGTGCCGTGACATTGAGGCAGAGGGCGTGGCTATGGCGCGACACACAATCTAATCAAGATACATACTTTGGCAAGGTTTCATTAAAATAGTTTCCGTGGGTCAAATGTTATACTCCGGACAAAGATACAGGTTACAGACTTACATTTTCCCTTGCAGTGACCTTGACCTTGATGCAAGGGGCGTGGCTATGGTTATCGATGCACAGTCTGGTCATGATATACTTGGGTAAAGTTTCATGACAACTGTATAACTGTTACAAAGTTATGAGCAAGACAAGCAAATGCTAACGGACATACATGCCTACGGACGCAGGGAGGGACGGACAATTCTATGACATAATACGGCCTACTTAAGAAAAGCGTATACAAAGGGTATAATACTAAAAATACAAAGTAAAAGTTTTGATATAAACTTCACTTTTCACGTCCAAGACCTTTACAGATGGAACGTCATCATGGGACGCATCCCAAAGGTTGAATGGACGGCGCACAGGGCACTGAAGACTCACAGTTTTAATGATACTAAAAGATTAGAATCAGTCTCGACATAAAATAGAGGATATACGGGTTTGGAGGCAAAGATTAGTTGATAATGAGAAGTAAAAATTAGGTAAATTATCTTTTCAAACCTGATCCTATTATTAACTGAACTGAGAGAAAGAAAAGGTACTACTTGTACACTGTCATTTTGTTTATTTAATTAGCTTGGTTTAGGAATCCCAATAATGACACTAGGAGTTTATTCCTTAATAACGTAACGAGGTGACCCAAGTTTCAAGCATATGTAAAAATGCCGCACCTCATATGGTTTTCTCGACACAGAAGCATAGACTAAGGATATGGTTCTATGCCATGAGATATTGGTTTAATCCTGAGTATTTAGACATTAACAGATATTGAGTTTTCAATATAATGGTGTTTTTTTTTTTACAGTTGTTGTAAGGAGCGAATACTCCTTCAAACTTTAGTAATATGGCTGTTATGTGTCCGGAACTACCCTACAGACAATGAAAACGTATGGCAAACAGAACTCTGTTAAATGGGTACCGTCTGTACTCGCTCATAAGTCGAGTCCAACTGCAAACTGCACAGACCCAGATCTGTCGTAGCATAATGTCGCGGCAGATTTGGATCTATGCGGTTTGTTAGGAGTAATCAGTAGAACAAACAACATAGACACTGATCTGCTGGCGCATTATGCGACAGCAGATCAGGGTCTATGTTGTTTGCAGTTGGACTCAACTTATACGGTGTTAAGGACATTCTCTGACAGTTTTGAATGTTTATTCTACAAGTACCACTTGTGATATTCTGCTCCTTTTTAAATTTAATTTGGAATTATATTGATATTGCTTCACTATATGGCTCAGACAAGAACTCTAACTTGAATCAATCACCGCTTTCTCAGTCAAGGATGCATATTCCCACCGCACTTCATATGTAAGAATGAGTCTGATTGGACATTCTAACCATTTAAAATACGACAGTCTAACGCGTTGGAAACGACTTTCAGTGACTTCTAACGCGATAGTTTTGCTTTTCCAAGATAGGAAACTAACGCCTTAGCTTTTGGTGCTTAGTAACGAAAAACTGACGCTTTTGGTTTTGGTCTAATATAACGAATAAGAAATGACAATTAAGACGTCTGAATCTAACGCATTAAAAGCAACTTATAACGCATTAGAAGTAATAATGCGTTAAAAGTATATTTTAACTCGTTTGTTGCAATTTCTAACGCGTTAGTTCATCATGTTTTTGACATGAACGGCCTTTGCAACCTCCCTTATGACTACATATTTGTAATAGTCTAATTGATGAAGCTTAGAGCGTTTGCAATTTTTCATATTGAGCAAGTCTTTTTATATATTTAATAATGCTACAAGTATTTAATTACCATCCCATCTTTGAAACTCTTCTTTTTGGATTTCACCATATTACAAAAAAGACAACGCGCCTGCTGATTGCATGTTTCTGAATAAGTGATTTTTTGTTTTAATCACATTTATATTGACAACTTATAAGTAAATTGAAAATGTGTTGAAATTAAGACTCTTTACAGAAAAGAATACTATAAGGTCCTAAAACATAAGAAGTACTATCAGCTGCCAAAAATAAGTATTCCTAAATTAGAATTCGATTAACCATCAAAAGTACGCTAAAAAATTAATCGGATAATTTGTTGCCCCACTAGTTGAAAAAAGGTAGAAAGCAAATATAGAAACAAGTAATCCATGGACTGACATCAGCTGACTGTCTGATTAAGCAATTAACGTATCGCCGTATGTCAGTCAGATCTTAACATGTGCTGATACCTATTTACCGCCGACCAATACGATCACTCGCAAAAGTGGGAGGCATAACGTGAATTACAAGCGCACTGGAAGATTGTCGAAAATTCAGGGCTAATGTTCGTCATCTCGCCGACTGCTACTACATATTATATAAGTAGTGTATAAAACCCAAGTCTTGGATCATCCACTCTCCTTTTCATTTTAAATATTTGTTCAAACCCTGGGCCACCCCTCCTATCCTGTAAATTTTAAACACAAAATCATAGGCCATCCACCCTGCTATACGTTACTAATTTTTTTCTTCTTCAAAACCAATATTCTACTCACCACACGATTAAAATATTTAAAAATACCCCCCCCCCCCCAAAAAAAAAGAAGACCCCTTTCAAAACGACAACAAACGAACAAAACAAAACAAAACAAAGCAAAACAAACAAACAAACAAAAAACCACAACAATAAAACAACAACAAAATAAACAAACAAACCATAGACCACCCACACTCCTACTTTCAAAATCGTTCACAAAATACTACTAGACCGCCTTCACCCAACTTTTTAACAAAACCACTAGGCCACCAACACACATTTTTATGAGAACCCTAGACGACCCATATTTCTACTCGCCAAATATTTCACAAAAACACTAGGCCACTAATACTGCAAATTAGCACAAAACACGAGGTCACCCACGCTCTTATCCGCCAAATTTTTCACCAAAATCGTAGACCAACAACACAAAACTTGCATAAAAACACCAGGTAACCAGTACTCAAATTGTACAACCCCCCACCATCATATATTATTCAGAATCTAAATTTATTCTGTATAAATACAAGCGAACCCGGTTATAGCGTTACTTAGCTAATGCTTGCTTTTTCCCTCGCGTCATCCCCATCCTGAGCCAATTCAGCCTAGTCAGTAATTACAAAACAAAACATCTGCCAAACGGTCATAGAAACATCTCTAAGACAGGCACACACATTTAGCACCAGACACAGATAACCCACTATTAAGTACATAGCTATATCTGTCTGAGGTTAAAATGTAGTAAATAGCTATACATAGAATTCCGAGGTTAAACTTTAGTGCGTGACGCATAGTGCATTGTATTGTCCTATTTTATTAAAATCTGTAACTGAAATGATCAAATTATATACATTTATGGTGATAGTATGTGTCACTGATAACACAAATATAGTTATTTATCTTAATTAATATATTTGCATAACATAAGCTTAAAAGTTTAAATAGTTTCTAAGTAGGACTTGTAGTATAGTCATATAGTTTCCGGCTTCTAACCCAACCATGATAAAGTGGAAAGGTTTAATCGAACTCTTAAAACTAGAATGTGGAAGGATTTCACTGAAAATAAAACCAGAAAATGAGCAGATATATTACCTAACCTTACTGATGGATATAATAAGTCACTTCACAACTTGATAAATACGTTGCTATAATTGTGGTGAAATTAAGTCTATTGACCAAACGAAACATCGAAATGCACAGTACAAATGATGTGAAAACTGTGAAAATAATGCAATCTAACTGGTATGAAATGACAAAATCAGAGAATACAACCAAAAACTATTACTTGTGAATGTGGAAAACTGTAACGAGAGCTCAATGTTTAATCACAAAAATGTAGAGTTCGCACTAATTTTTTAAACTGGAAAATAGAGCTGTTAAAAGGTGATAAATTTTACCAAAAAATTTTAAATGAAAAAATTGTACTATAATCAATGTTGAAAAATTAGCTTGATACGAAAATTACGAAATCCGAAAGAAGGAAATTAGAGCATCCTTTATGAAGTCTTCGAACTAGAAGAGAAATAAAAATTAATATTAATCAAAAAGATTTTAAAATGAATATAGATTTGAAGCCGGAGAAGAAACGAATCAGGATATGTTTAACATTTTTGAAGAAGTTGAACCATATTTTTGGAAAATAATAAGTAGAACAATTAGACATCTGTGTTCAGTTAAAGTCCAGCCCGATTTATCGATTAAACTTGGAGTGGGAGAAGATAAGATATTGCGTTATGTAGATTGGTATCACAGAATATTGCCTATAAACATTATGAACAAAAATGAAATAGAAGAACTGAAAATATACATGATATACTATCTACAAAATTTAATCAGTGTCAAGCTAAATTATTTAACTTTGTATATTGACAGATTTAGACAAATAGTTGAAATGTATGCATAGATTTAAGATATTGGATAAAATTAGCCTGCATTAAAGTACAAAATAGTGAAAATAAATGTTTTTGTATGCAATAGAATCTATTATAAATCCACCCAGGGATCATCCGTCTAGGCCACATAAGAATAACCTTAATAAATATAACATTTCAAAGTTGAATTTAATATTTATGTTAATATCTATGGACACGTAGACAAACTTATAACATCAGTAAGAAAAACAGTTGGAGAAAGAGACAGTCATGTAGATCTGTTAATCATATTTATTGGAGACAATTATCATTATTGTGGAATAAATTGGTTTCATCTCAAGCAAACAAAGACGAAAGAAGAAAAAATACTGTTACAAGAAGTGTCTGAAGTAAAACTATTTGAACATAAAAGAGTATGCAACCTAATAGCTGACACACTATATATAATGCCAGAAAAAGGTTCTGTCATTAGATTCTTTTATTCTCTATTGTGATTTTGAAGGCATTATTGAACCACTAAGTAATAGCAAACAAAACTCAGGGGATGGCAAGTCATTGGCGTTTGTTGGGAGGCTTGGGGACGTAGAAACATTGCTTCCTAACCCCTTTATTAAATTGTCTTCGAAACTGCGGGGCCTACTTCCGCCTGAAATCAGACTGAGGTTGAAACTGCTGCAGCTGAGCGGGGTTCAGCCGTCTCTCCTTTTGCCTACCATCGTCTCTCCGTTGTAGCTGAGACTGACGTGGCCGAAACCCCGAAGGAGGCGGTAAGGAAAGCTGGAGATCCACCACTTGTGTGGCCTGCTTCCGCACATCTTTAAATTGGCTGCCAAACAGCTTACCAAAGGGCAGAGAGCACAAAGTCAAACAATGATACGGTTGAAATAAAGACGAGCGGAGAAAGGCGTCTTGTCTCACCAGATCTAAACTGGAAAACGCAGTGCAGGCATTAGCTATGGAATGATGCGTGGCCCTGTTAACCACCTTGGCAATGTGGGCCGTGGACTCCCACACATAATCGCTACCCGATTTTTCAGGAAGGTGAATCAACCATAGATGAACTAGTCACCATATTCCACACTAATCTAGAGGTAATGAGAAAAACACGGCAATCCACATTATAAAACAGGAGGGTTAACAAGTTCACCGCCGAAATATTTTGTATTGAATCTCAGCAAGTCGGCACTGAACGAGTCCAAGTGTGTGCTCTACCCAGCGGGACGAGAACGATGGTAACTGGCTTTCTGATGTGAAAGGATATCTCGACCGACCCCCACTTGCCACTGACTGTTGTGAAACAGGGCAATAGGTGGGCTCCCCAATCATAAAAGCTGGTGTCTGTATAGCGGAATTTCTGCCTTCCAATTTCCAGGGTCTGGGATTGTGTCCTAAAGATGGTCAGATGCCTATTTAATCTTCGCTGAACGCAGCCCCAGACGGAAAGAGGGGTGTTGGTTGTCATCATCTACATATACAAAAGCCTTTACCATATAGGCCTGGCTCGCAGAAGGCCATGGTGTGCACTCAGAGAGTGAACCATTCTATAAACTCCTCAACAGGCGCTTTGAAACTAAATTCATGGTGGAACGGCGGTCGGAAAGCGTGCTGGATAGTCTGTTTGGCGGTCGGCAAGACGGTTGGCTCAACAACCGACTGAATGGAATGGGTGGTGACAAATCCCTTAAGACTCCACATAAAACGGTATGGCCGGGCAGTATGCGGCACAGGTCGTCAATGCGAGGGATTTCTGTTCGCTAGTTGATAAGAATGATTGGCCTGTTGATTGGAATGGCGGGTCGGCAAGTGGAGCATCAGCGTACGGCACAGATGGCTGATAAAACATATCACTGAGGTCAGTATTATACCACATGCGCCAGGACTTACAGGCCCAAAAGACACGATAGGACACGCAGGGGGGGGGGGGGGAATACGCACATTGGGCTGTCACAGAATGACAGGATAATCTCCCGTCAACTCCAAGCCTGTATTGAAGAGACACGAAGAACGGAGGGATATACATTCAATATAAATTGAAGCCAGGAACTGCGATGTCGTTTCTTGTACAAGTCTCCGCATTTGTGACTCGAGGAGTACCTAGGGCGAGTACAACATGGACATCTCCAAAATGGACTGATCCTCCAATTCAAACTGGCTGAACGTAACTGTCGCTGCGGACATGGTTTGCATGAACTTAGATGGCGGAGGGGACCATCATTGCGTCATAAACTACACTCGTTTCGACTTAGGGTGAAGGCTGAAGATGTTGCTTTTGGTCAAATTCGACTCCACCTGTCTCTCTTAACTTTTCAAACTCTTGCAGAGAACCGTGGACCATATTTCCTCCGACCACTTTGCGCAGACACTGCACAGTGAAGTAGATGAACACTTCGTGCAAGCGAGGTACATCTCATGTGTATCCTCGTTGACCTTAAATCTTTGCTTCGAATATTTGGTCGTCATTGTTTAACTGAAACGACAAAAACAACAAAAACAAAAGAAAAAATAACAGCCTGTAAGTGTTTACTATAACAATAATGCACTCGTTGATAAACAAGCGAAAAAAAGTCAAGTAGTGTACTGAAATAAGACCACTAACAACGAGTACCAATAATACCGTGTTGGAGTACAAAGTGAGAATTCGAAGTCCAACAAATTGTAACAAATTCACATAAATATTGATAACAAATACAAACATAATGATACCATCGTGTAGGAAATACATTCATAATCAATCCTATACCGACCTTTTAGATGGATTGGCAGAATTCAAGCAGATTTTCTTGGATATCGAGAAGAAATGCGGTGCGATGTTGATCGAACCACAGCGAAAGCTTAAACTTGTCAACATCCGGCATATGGGTGGCCACCTAGCGGTGGTAAAGGGAGATAAAAGGTACGACTTTTTTCCCTTTGCGTATATGGTACATAGACAGGAAAGATAACACTTTAGTCTATCTGGTAGGGCTGGATTCGAGAGGTTGCTGAGCTTATTTTGAATGTTATTGCGATCGGGGGAATGTATTCGATTGAGAAACGTAGAAGCAAACAGCTTCGAATCTTGCTTTCAAAAGAATCGAAATGAATGGTTATGTCATACCCAAGTGACCAAACAGCAGATATTGACTCCAGGCAGTGAGATGCTACTGTATGTTGTCGATGCATTATACTTGAGCTTGAGAAAAGCGGGCTAAGACAAAACAAGTCATGGGCCTACTGTCCATATGTATCCATACCGGTTGTGTATGTGGATTCCAAATGTTTATTATTTATCTTGATTTATTGACAATATCAACTTTTTGTACATACTGGCCAACATTTATGGTTCTATATGTGGCTGATTTTCTCAAGCTCTACTGTATTTAGGACCCTCTAGTCTCTACTTTAGCACCAAAAGATAAGATGAAGAAATTCTTACATAGAAATATCCAGTGGCGTAGTGAGGCAAAGTGCCGCCCAGGGCCAACTACCAAAATTACGCCCCCACTCCATTCGTATTATTTATGATATATACGGTACTCTTACCAAATTGCCGCCCCCTAGAATGGGCCCCCGCCCCCCCCCCCCCCCGCTAAGCCACTGGAAATATTATCGACGATGCTGAATATTTTATTGTAGCTGTCTATTCTAAACATCATCTGTAAACATCTGGCTGAAGTCTGCATATATTCATTGCCATAACACACACACACACACACACACACACACACACACACACACACACACACACACACACACTCTTCATTACGTAAAACTGGGGTCAACTGACAATATTGCGATTATTTATTGATGATTTAAATACTTGATAGACTGGGTTAAGATTGTCCACAGAACAATTTAAGTAACAGACAAAGATATTAGATCACATACTGTGTTGTGTGTATAACAAATAGTAAACCAAACTCACACAATTACATTTTTATTTCAACCAAAAGTAAGAAATCTAACACAAAAATATGCCAACCGCAAAAAGATTAACAAATCGCAAATTTTGCTGCTCATGCAATTGAAAAATACTCTTAATTATTTCATATTGGGTTGAAATCAGATTATTGATGGCCTGAAACAGTAAATCAGTTGCATTTTCATAAATCTGTTTTTTTTCTTTCAATTACATCAATTTATCAGTACAGCCCATTAATGCCGATTACGAATGTTTACAAAGACATTTCGTCAAGTTCATTTTCCCAACTTTTACACAATTCTTTGGACATGTTATAAAAAATTACATATTTTTCACCTGCATTTTTTCCCCCCTGAACTTAAAGGTCAACAAAATTTGCTACAGATTTAAAAGTAATTCAATCTGTGTATGGAAAATGGAGTTAACAAGAACTATCTTATTTTGAAAATATGCCGTGTTTACTGAATATGCCGAAACTTAATCACTTTTAAACACGATGATTAATAGTATAATAGTATAATGGTGGGGTCAAAATGACTGATTTAGAGCTACATGTTTTGATTCATTTATTCTTGGAAATAAGTAAGTATAAGGAACATACAAATTTAAATAATTATCTTCTAATCTGCCATTGACAGCTTAAATAAAGTTACAACAACACACTATCAATTGATAGAGCAATTGATCAATTGGAAGTCAAAGGAGTGTTTTTCATTATCCAGAAAAATATGACCATTACAGACTGCAAATGATGAAAAGGCTTTATGCAGTTTGATTATACTTCGTGTAGAAGCCTTTACTATACATGAGTTCTGCGAAACACTTTCGCCTGTGAACTGTATGAAAACAAAACTCATTATTTTTGTTAGGCAGTGAGAAAGGACACAACAGCAAGATTCATTTGATACAACACAACGTCGTAGCATGATTCTGTTAAATGCATTAAGAAGATTTTTTATTATGAGAGGTCTCGTATATTTATCTAGTTGTATATTAGCATTTCTTCTAAGTTACTTTCATTATTTAATAGTTCCAATATGCTAAGCAATTTTATTTAAACGGTTTTATAAAATAAATATAATAATAATTCAATGTACTTGATTAAGAAGATTTTTTTTATTTTTATATCTTTTTTTTTTTTTTGGTGATGGTGGTGTTTGGTGGTGGTGGTGGTGGTGGTGGTGGTGGTGGTGGGGGGGTTGTAATAATTTTTGTGTCAGTCACAGTTTTACAAAGGTTTTGAATGTTCCAAGATCCTCCTAAAGGGAGTTAACCTAATGTGACCAACAGCAACTGGAAGTAAAAAACGACTGCCATTGTACTTTCATTGAACTATGATTTTATGTCATGAATAGACTACAGAAATGAGGTAATGGATATCTGAGATGTTATATTATCCATGCTACTAACAACATTTACACAATCTCTCTAGAGTGAAGCAGTATACTAACTGAAATTAGTACTACAATTAAGGCATCCCTTATCATAAACGGACTATTTATGGACAGTGGCGGCGCGAGTGTTAAAGGCGCATGGGGGCAATGTTCTTTAGTGGAGTCCCTACCGAGGCCCCCGGGGACAATGTTCTTTAGTGGAGTCCCTACTTTGCCACAGAGTGCCAGTTGTCAACCTCCAACCACCCAGCTCCCATCTACGCCCCTGTTACAGTTGAAAAACAAAAAGCTCCCGACGGCGCCCCCCCCCCCACACCTCGCCCGGCTTCTGGGGGGAATTGACCCCCCGACCCCCCTCGCGCCTCTACTGTTTATGGATGAATGCACCTTTATAAATCAAAGAAAATAGCATGAGAGAGCTTTGCAATGATGGACTTTCGATTGTAATAGATAATTTAAAAGTTTTTGAGTTTATTTTGAGACTTGAGACAAGATATAAAAAAATATGATAAATAAGACACTATGGAGTTTTACATGCATTATTTGGTGCCAGACTTTCAATAATGGGAATTTATTGAGAGAAAAAATGTCACATTGGTAAGTGTAATTAAAACACAGGAATTTCCTGGGAAATCGGGAGTTATCACACGTGTGCATAAGGTTAAGGTCAAGAAAGGTTAAATGCAGACAGCCACTCTTCATATTTAGACACGATTTCGTGTTTCTGACAGAAAGGGTTTTGACAGCAATAGGCACATGTCTAATTCAAATTTCAACCTGACCTCGTGATCTTGTACGAAGAAGAATAAAACTCAATTTCTTGTAAAACCAGAACTATATTTAGAACAAGCCGGCTTTATTCAACACAAAATCTCATCAAATCAACTTAAAAAAGAAATTTCAGTACAATTAAAGTTCTTGGACTATTTCCTAATCAAAATTATCAATTAGACAGTGATTTGTTTTAGCTTAATAAGAAATTGAAAGAAAGAGGAGGAGAAGGGTTACCTTTATGTTTTTCGGATTTCTTTACCTGAAAGAACAATTTATACCTGCTTCAGATCTGTCAAATTAACGTTGTATTAATTATTGTAACTTACTGTACAATTAACATATTTAAAAAATTAAATTATTATATAACCAGCCCGTGCCTTCCCATGCAAACGCATTGTTAGAATAAGCCAGTAAATATTTAACGTCTTGGATGTTGTCAAGCACTTATCTGATGCTGTTAAGCACAAACAGGACCCACTAAGTTTATTGCAATGTAATATGACTTCACAGCAGATCACTTCTTATTATATACTCATTGTTTCTCCATTAACTTTACATTGTCGTTTTCTCAGAGCTTTATACTACACTCCTAACGTTGTGCAGTTTATCTCAGAAAACCTCGTTCATATTTTCCCATACAATGCAGTAAGCTCTAACTACTGTGCAGTTATGCGTAATTCAGTCATAAAAATAAAGCTAGATATCATTATTTAAACACATGTACTCACTTTAAATCTAAAAAGAAATTTGAATATAATTTCTTATTTAACAAATCGGGGTATATACATTTCTTTTAAGTGTTTGTACTTTTGAATATTGTGGTCTCGCCTGAAGTACATGAAGCTCACAAGCTCTCCCAGTATAAACAGTATATTCTATACAATCTATTGTGCAGATTTTCAGATCTGCTGACATACTATATATGTTGTTATACTGTCACAAATTTAGATAAATTATTATGCTGTCAAAATTTTAATTTGGAGGTTGTTATACTCTCACTAATTTAGGTAGGTTGCAATGCTGTCACAAATTTAGTTAGGTTGTTATACTGTCACAAATAGTCACAAATTTAGTTAGAAGGTTGTTATACTGTCACAAATTTAGTATCGTTCCTATACTATCACATATTTAGTTAGGTTCATATACTGTCACAAATAGTCAAAAGTTTACGTAAGAGGTTGTTACACTGTCACATATTTAGTTAGGTTGATGTAATGCCACACATTAAGTTAGGTTGTATGCAGATATTGCCGTTCGGACTATCTCGGTTAATTACGAAACAAGGATTAACCGAGAAGTTGCGAATGCATCGAACTATTTTTTCATTCGCAACTTCGTAGAAATAGCCAAGGTGGTCTGAATAGATTAGGTTTTCTTTTTTTACGAAGACATTTTCGGCGAACAAATGTATATTTTTTTTGTAAATTACTGCGCCGACATACATCCGATGAAAATTCTTATCTCAAAAAATAGCCGAGGACGTTCAGATTGGCCCTTTTCCCAACTGATAATTTTGCAACACATAATGTGTACCAAACAGCTTGATGTAATTCAAAATAGTTTCCATTTAGGCCGTTTTTTATATATTCTAATTGTGTCTACTGCTACAAATGGCTAACTTCACTTCCTAGGCAACTATTAATATTTCAGTGTCATGATGCTGTTAAGTAACACCTGGAGGTGCACTTACCTCACATCAATTTCAAGAACAACACCATCCAGAAACACTTAGTTCACAAATATATCCATATCTTTAATTATTAAAGAGCTGAAAAAGAATCACATATTAGCCTTAATATTAAGAAATTTGACAAGAGCCATTTTACGAAACTACCTACTGCTACCTCGGCTTTATTATCAATTGATGAATCGGGCAGTAATAGTGACAAATTCTCAAGTTCTCAATTAAAAAGTTAGAAAGTAAGTCTAAGCGGCCCGCCTAGCTCAGTCGGTAGAGCATCAGACTTTTAATCTGAGGGTCGTGGGTTCGAGTCCCACGGTGGGCGAATGTTTTTAATTATTATTTACCAGAATTAAAGTTATTGCTACTTCATTTTCTTTTAACAAGTAATATTTCGGAATGTCCTTAGGTAAATCGAACATGTCTGACGAGACCCTCACATGAGGCTGGGTTTTTAAGTTTCGTTGTAGAAAGACAGGTAAAGCCAATATTTGGATTATTCAGAGGCAATGTCTGGCAGTTCAATGTAGAGAAATTCAACCTGTATCTAGGATTTTGAAGTGTCCTCTGATAGCTAGAAGACGTTTTAAAAAAAAAAAAAATAAATAAATAAAAAATTCGCATGGGATTATTTCTGTTACGATGTTATTGAAATATATTTTTCAATACTACTTGCAAAAAAGGCCATAGTTTTCCAAACATCTCCTGTGTCAAATTTGATTTTCAGGTGGAATCAAACTTTTATATATAGGGACGAGTCCTTTAATAATGCATGCATTTTTTCTCTCTCTCTCTACCCCTCCTCCCCCACCCCATCTGAATCTAAGTATTCAAATTCATTTGGAAACTACGTACGTATATTGATATAATTCTTGTATTTTAGCTCAAACAACCAAAAAAGGACAAATGTTCATATAACAGGAAAAAGTTTTTTAGGATGCTGAACGTTTATGTCGTCCGTTTTCACAGCAAAAGGCTACATATGTCTCGGGTTAACATTTTTAAACTTTGTTAACTGATAAAATTTGCAACAAGAGAGTATGGAATGACATTGGCTTCAGTAAGGTCCTAAGTCCAACATTGTTTACATGTCACAACATCAGTACACTAGAATGCTTAGTGATGTCGCCATTTTAAAATCTGGTTATGATAGGGTTTCTTACAATTAAAAGAAATGTATACAATGTTGGACTTGTAATTGCCAGCGTGGGGTTGGGGATGTGGGATTTTTCTCTGACTAGGATATTTTTTTTTTTTTTTTTATCCCAACCACAAATGTTGGGTAGAATACGATCTTTTCCCCTGCAGATCAGAGCAAGACAATTTTATTTCCAATGTTTACCGGAGCCGTAAATCTTTTCCAAAAAATCCAGACCCCTTCCCCCCCCCCCTCCCGATTTTATTTCTTTTTTAAACGGTCGGTTCTTAAATTCTGATTGACAGTAAAGCTAACTCCTGTCGCCGAACTTCGGAAAAATTTGCTCTCAGACATATATTTTCTGATTATTCAGCATTTGACTTTGCAACTGTATGTGCCTGACTCTGTGATCTTGTCGGAACTTACCCTGGAACGTACTAGATGATCCTTGAGGTTTGTAGGTATACGGTACGCAGTCATAGGAACTTGAGATTTTAGGTCTACAGTACACAGTCAGAGGAACTTCTTGAAATATGCTCTTCAGACGTTACAAAGATTCGATCTGGTGCCAGTGTTTCCGAACTTTTGGGTACTGGGGTGGATATTTACAACGACAGGGATGCGCTTGTTGGTTTTCTTTGTTTTATATTTGAAGAGGGATCTTTTATAGACGAGTCTAGTTTTGTTTAAAGCCTCGATACTGTATTTTATTCTGTATCACCTCTTTCTAAGGTTCCCCATAAGCTCTCTGGGTCTCTTTTCAAAGTATCCGGATTAAAACGCATGGACCGTAAGGAAAATGTTTCATTACGTGCTTGGGGTGACAGCAAAGTCGGCGCGAGGTGGGTCTGAGTGGGGAAGGTGGGACAATTGGCCGTATGCGACAGGCGAAGGGGGGGGGGGTGCCGTCGGTTCTTTGTGGCAAAATAGGGGTGCCACTAAAGAACATTGCCCCCGGGCTTCTCGTGACAGCTGGTTTGGAACAGTTAATGGTGAGAGTCTGTTTTTTTGCAATTCTGGTCAGTTCTATGTTCCCTTCCCGGAGGGTAGATTGAATAGATTGAGTATCCAAGAATTTGATGACTCCGATGTATATTTAAACTTAGGATGTATGTCATTGGCGAATTCAAAACGTATTCTGAAATTGTCACTCGTTTCGATCCATTTTGATTTCTTCTTAAAGAGAAATGTTCGCAAAGTATACTAGTATGTAGCCCATTTCTAGTCATGTACATATGATTTTGGTATAACGCAACTAATGCATTGTGGTTTCCAGGTGTTTCTGCCAAAACATAGCTGCAGAAAATTGATACTAGTTTGGGCATTCGGAACTACCTCGGCTATTTATGCTCAGTAAAACTATACCTCTGATGTATGTAGACGCAGTAATTTACAGAAAAATCATACATAAAAGAAACCCAATGTATTCGGACCACTTCGGTTATTTATATAATTGGATTGACTGTAGGATTCACCAAGAAGGTACAAATGAAATAAATAGTTCAATTATTCGTAACTTCTCGGTCAGTCCATGCTATGTAAATAGCCGAAGTGGTCCGAATGGCAGCTATCGACATACATTCGAGGTATGAGCCGTATGATTGACCTCGAAGTTGCGAATGTAGTTTGGGACTATTTCTATCCCGCCTTGGCGGAAGTTTCACACAGAAATCACTTTGGTCAGACGTCAACATTCTAAAGTAACCCTCGTGTTAAAGTTTTTTCCTAGTCTTTCTTAGCCAAATAAATGTCCTCATTTCATTATCGAAGCTGTCAGGCAGGCTCGAAATGCAGACTATGTTTTCTGTTTTTTTTATTTTATTTTAAAATTCTTTTTAGCGTGCTACAAAGCCTGGAGTGGTGCCAAGTACTTTGATTTTTTTGTAGACATTGTCAAATACTTATGCTACTTTATTATAGCACTGTTACTTGATATACTATTAAACTGATGGATGTGGATTTTTACAAAGTGAGGTGTAATACGTTACGTCTAGTATCATGCTTGCATACATTTTTGACGGTAGACCGTTTTAAGAGGCTATAACTTCAGCAAAGTACTGCACAATATTTGTTTTTCTCTTTGCCATTCTATATGTCTAGGAAAGATATGCAAACTGAGGTGCAGGGTGAATTTTTAAAGATTGTTATAGTTGAAATAACTTACATAATAACATAGAGTAAATTCATATAGTTGTGTGAGACCTGTAATTTGACTGCAAATTGTGTTCCTTATACGTCTGTTGAAAGTGACGTGCCTAATAACTCGCGATTTTACAGGTTTCGCTAAAATTCCCGATTGCAGATCCTGTGGATTTAATTGCATTATAAATCAAGATACACAGGTCTTAAAAAATAAATAAATCCGAATGCAACGTATTCTGATATCGCATGATCCCATAAATATGCATGACAGCACATCAGCATTTTTGGCATTCACAAATAAATACCTATGTAACAATATGATTCTACATCTGTCTGCGATTGACACCTTAGACAACTGAAACTGTCGTTAAGAAAATTGGTGCATGCCCTGTCTGCACCGACAGGAGCCAATACCTTTTTTTTTCTTTTTCTTCTTCTGCACAGGTATGTCAGTGTTTCGATTCAACCAATCAGATGTTCTTTCTGATATGGAATTTTGAGCTAATTTGCATCAAAATGGCAGATATACCTTTCTAAATGAATATACTCCGCGCCTTGACGGAGAACGATTTTTTTCCGCTGCAGATAACGGAAAAGCGCATAAATTGACAATGCATCTCTCACTCCAAGGACATTATTTTTATGTACGTACATTAAACATGCCATCCATGCATTTCTTTTCAGAAAACCAGATCCTGTAATTTTATTTAACAGATTTCTCTTAAAGAAAGTTAGTTGACAACCGAAAGTATGTGCTCTATGCCTGGAGGAGTAATTTTATTTGTAACACTACAATTAAAATGAGATTTAACGAAACTAATTTTTTTAAAACTGTTCTTTAGACTGGATTCCTGCTTTTAATATTCCAACAGATCATATTTAACCTATTAACTGCCCAAGTTACATTAATAATAAATAGTATTGTACACCACGTGGTAAGTTCAATGCATTTTAACTATTACGTTTTCTTTTGTTATTTGTATTTTACCAAACAATCTACTTCTGAACGGCTGATTTTTCATCATCTACAAAGTGTCTCCATTATTTCACTTTTTATACTTGGTTCATATCCTGTGTATATACTGCATGTGTGCTGTATAATTTGTTCATATCTACGCAAAGAAGACGAAATGACTGTAATACAAGTGCATTTCAGAATTTACACTAAATGCATTGCTGCTGACAATGGAAGTACATGTGAGTGAGGAGATATTCAGTTTGGTCTAAATCTTCGTCACAGCTAGTAGAAGATTTGTTTAGTTTATTATTCAAAATATCACAAGATTTTCTTGATCTTTGATAAGTCTAAGCTGAATATCCCAAGAGTTGACTCTTCAAAGTTGCTTGTAATTATACCCCCACCCCCCCCGTCTTGCAACCACCAACACTATTCTGGTTTAGTTTATATGTTTCATACTTCTTGGTGTTCCATACCCTTGATCTGAGTAATGGCGGTGGAAATAACTTGTTTTTTGAAGACAGCTTAATCCTCAGGTCCCACTGAACTCTACTTTGAGTTATCTTCTAGGTTGGGGTTTGGATGATTGGCTGTTGGAGTGATTGGCTGATTGGCTGTTGGACTGATTGGCTGTTTGGCTGTTGGACTGATTGGCTGATTGGCTGTTGGACTGATTGGCTGATTGGCTGTTGGACTGATTGGCTGATTGGCTGTTGGTCAGATTGGCTGATTGGCTGTTGGACTGATTGGCTGATTGGCTGTTGGACTGAATGGATGATTGGCTGTTGGACTGATAGGCTGATTGGCTGTTGGACTGATTGGCTGATTGGCTGTTGGACTGATTGGCTGATTGGCTGTTTGATTGATTGGCTGATTGGCTGTTGGACTGGTTGGCTGATTGGCTGTTGGAGTGATTGGCTGTTTGGCTGTTGGACTGATTGGCTGATTGGCTGTTGGACTGATTGGCTGTTTGGCTGTTGGACTGATTGGCTGATTGGCTGTTGGACTGATTGGCTGATTGGCTGTTGGACTGATTGGCTGATTGGCTGTTGGTCAGATTGGATGATTGGCTGTTGGACTGATTCGATGATTAGCTGTTGGACTGAATGGATGATTGGCTGTTGGACTGATAGGTTGATTGGCTGTTGGACTGATTGGCTGATTGGCTGTTGGACTGATTGGCTGATTGGCTGTTGGACTGATTGGATGATTGGTTGTTGGACTGATTGGATGATTGGCTGTTGGACTGATTGGATGATTGGCTGATTCTACCATAACACCTTACATCAGATACTTGAATGAAGTATGTTTCGTATACTCGAAGAAAATGTAAGCATAATATAAACTTTTCTAACAAGATGAAAGTGGAAATATTGTTTATAGATGACCGGTGCATCAGGCGGTCGGGGTCAATTCCTTTATGATGGTATACGGGGAAGTCCCGCCCGTTTGGATGCATATTTCAAACAACACAGCAATTAGGTATCATTTTATTTAAATCTAAGAAAATGTTTGAGTCAGGATCTATGATAAATAGGCCCATATTTGATAATCTGGTTTTTAATACGGCCGATTTGTGACCAAATTAAACCTTAAAGACAGGGCTGGGGTATAACATTAATCACGGAGCTGAGTCATTGATCCTGAATATAAAAGTGACCAGACCTCTGAATTTGCACGTGACTGATAAATGATCATCTTCATTGTTTTGATAGCCAGACCTGGCGTTTTACTCGTACAGGTGCAACCACCCGGTTTCAAATTAATTTTACAGGAAATCAATCAGGAAGTCTGAAGAAATAACAAAAATTGAAGTACCTGGTACCTATCATTTTCACGATATTTTCCCATAATTTACCCTTCAGTTTACGACATCTTTAATAGATAGACACAGTATCGGCGCAGAGGGGATCGGGGGGGGGGGGGTCATTGCCCCCCGGGCGCCGAGGGAGGGGCGGGGGGCGCCATTGGGATTTTTTTTTGCAGCTGTAACCGGGGGTAGATGGGGGGGGGGGAGGGGGAAGTGTAGGTTGCCAACTGACATAAAAACTGTTCTTTGTGGCAAAGTAGGGGTGCCACTATAGAACATTGCCCCCTGGCGCCACGGTAGGATCGCCACTAAAGAACATTGCCCCTGGGCGCCTCAGACCCTCGCGCCGCCACTGGGTTGACAAATGTTGAAATGTAACCAAGGTTTATATGCACGCATTCGAGAGAAATTATACGTCTAACAATTTAATTTTGATCTTTAAAATAAAATGCACTTGTGTTTTGATAGCCAGACCTAACATTTTACTCGTATAGGCATATTCACAGCTCTGTCGACAACTCCGAATAATGCGGAATAATCTGACATGTGGTCAGCTAATCTTCTAATTTATTACATGTACAGCTTGCTGTGGCAAATGACTTGTCATATTGATCAACGGTTATTTATAGCATTTTCAATGACTCGTCATGTTGATGACGGGTTATTTATAGCATTTTCAGGTATCCTTGTACTGAAAAGTCGAT
Source organism: Margaritifera margaritifera (assembly GCA_029931535.1). Taxonomy (NCBI): domain Eukaryota; kingdom Metazoa; phylum Mollusca; class Bivalvia; order Unionida; family Margaritiferidae; genus Margaritifera; species Margaritifera margaritifera. The sequence continues at coordinate 4,275,694 of JAQPZY010001566.1, read as the reverse complement.
TTTTTAAATTAGAACTTACAATTATTTATTTAATTACTAATATATGGATATAAATTAGAGATAAAGATAAATGATTTTAATACTATAAGAATAATTTCAAATTATAGAAAAATCACTACAAGATTATTTTCATAATTAAAAAATAATATTCCGCCTTTTTGAAAAGAAAAAAAAAAAAAAAAAAAACCACAACCGAAAATTACGATTTGACGTCAATAACTGAAGGTCGATTCTCTTTAACCCTGCGATGTTGACCTGAGATCTAGCTTTAGACTGGAAAAAAAGTTTACTCAGACTAGTGTATATTATGGCTTGCTTTCAACAATGTGCATGCAAGCAAACAAGAAAAGATTTAAAATTAAAATATTAAAAATAAAATACTATTTTAGAATATTTTTTCACGAAGGAAATGCTAATTCTTGAGACGAAGCATTTGTTCTTTATTTTATAGTTATTGCAGAATTTGATAAATATTCCATGAAATCACACAAAAATTGCATGATTTCCGTTGAAGTCTAACTACAACAAACCAATAATTATGAACCAAATAAAATAGTGAAATCCAAACAAGAGAAGAACTAATCGCCAAAAAAAAAAAATAACTCCTTGAAATGTTAGTCATAGAACCTTCAATCTGGCAGAAACCTGTCATTCCCATTTCCCCTTCCGTGGATAAAAAATATAATAACCGACTTAAAATATGAAAATGAAAATAACGATATTTTGTTGACACTGTTAGTAACAAAAAAACAAAAAAAAAAAAAAAAAATAGAAAAGGGACATGAAGCGCTTAACCTTGTAACGGTCTGGGCTGTACGGTCCACTGGATAGTTGCAACTGTCTGGACTGTACGGTCCACTGGGTAGTTGCATAAATCGTCTAAAACAGACGAGTTAAAAAAAATATCAAATGTTTGACCTCGACGTGATTCGAACACGCAACCTTCTGATCTGGAGTCAGACGCGCTACCGTTGCGCCACGAGGTCTCTTCATGTGTTAAATATTTCAGATTGTCATCGAGTACAAATCTGAGCGTTTATTTTTAGCTGCGGTATATTAAATACATACGTTTGTTTCACTATGGGCTTTATCTTAGCTCACTTTATTCTTACATCGACTAATGGAGACTGAATAAACAAGGTTTTCTCTATCTTTTATTTTCTTTCCGGCAACGCTCAACAGTTATTTGTAGAGTGCTTTGTAGAACTTAGGGATTTAATTCTAAAATCAACATTTTGCAATTTGTCTGTTTTTGTTTTGTTTGTTTGTTTGTTTCCTTTTTTTTTAAAAAGAACAATTTTAGTTGATGTCTGACATTCGTATCTTTAATAGGTGTACATTTTTTTTAAAGACCTAAATATTAAATATTCAGAACACTCTACTCAATTATATGAATCATGAGCTAAATATAGGGCTCCTTTCTTTTTTTGCGAGATGAAAATTTACCCCAAAGCAGTATAATTATTCAAATATACAACATATATACCTAAATACAACCTGTATACCCAAATACAACCCATATACCCAAATACAACACATAAACACAAAATACAACACCTATTCCCAAATACAGCCCATATACCTAAATACAATCCATATACCCAAATACAACACCTATACCCAAATACAACCTATATATCCAAATACAACCTATATACTTAAATGCAGAATCAAATTATAGTTATGTATATTTCTTATTGTACACGGTAGTAAAGTTTACGTGCTGGCACGCATATTTACGAGATCATGTGATGTCAACTTACGTTGTATTTAAAAATTGAAAGAGTCCTATGTATCTGGAGTCCTAATGCGAGTAAATCCATAAGATCTGCATCGAGAAATATTAGTGGCTGGAATCGCGAGTCATTAGGCATGTAACGTTTAATAGACTGGTAAGGGAGGCAACTATATATAGCACTATCCCGTCAAATTACATGCCTCTGTATTTTAATTCACTCTACGTTATCATATATGTTACTTGTAATTAAAATTAAAGAAAAAAAAAATCTTCCTTAACTCAGTTTGCAATTTGATCAGACATATAAAATAGCAAAGAGAACAACACATATTGTGCAGTACTTTAATGAAGTTCTTTTGTATGGTCAACAGTCTAAAATGTACACAAGCATGGTACTAGAAGTGACTTGGTTCAGCTCATGGAGAAAAAAATCCATATCCATCATTTTAATAGCCTGTCAAGCGCTAGTGCACAGTAAAGAAGAAGATATATCTGCCAAAGCATGAAAAACTTTAAAAGCACGTAGTGTCATTCTAGGCTTTGTGGCACGCACCCCCCCCAACCCCTCCCAACCTCCCCCCCCCCAATATTATTTTCTGTCAGCCATCCACCATAAAGCTCATTAAATTAGTAGTGTCATACCAAAATTGCATGTACGCGAGAAGAGTTATGCTGCTTGTACTTTTCCAAAATGTATCTTTGAGAGGTAATCAAATTCGTGCACTAATATTTTATGGCGCAGAGATTTCATTAGCAATATAAATGGAATTACGCTCAGCAATGCCAAGAACAGAAATAATAAAGAATAAAATAAAATAATATAGAAAGTCCACGTTAAAGTTATCCTACATCTGCTCGACATGAAAAGAATAATCCTGGATCAAATAGATTACCTAAATTACATCTTCTGGCCTCTGCAACAACAAATAAACAAATACCCCCCCCCCCCCCCAAACCACCCCCCAATTATTTTTTACAAAGGACATAAAAGAAAATGACTCTTTGTTTCCAAACCAAGGAATGAATTGAATACATAGAGCGTCAAGGCTTTTGGAGAGCTAATACTCGATTAAGATACTATTCAACTGAAATTCTTACAGCTTTACAATTGGTATAAATGGACATTAGTTGTTGAACGTTTTTTAAAATAAAGTTGTTACATCCGCAGCACCTCTTTTATGTATCTTATGTAAATTTGATATTGTCTCAGTTACGAAGCTTTCAATTTTTTCAATTTTTTATATTGAACTAGTCTTGTGTATTTACTATTACCGTCATCCCCAAAAGGCGACCCCTTCGGCTTGATTCTTGTATGACCATGTTGTCTACACAAAAAAAAAAAAAAAATAACAAAAAATAAATAATGCTAGCGAGTCTGTTGATTGCGTGATTCTGAATATGTGTAATTTTCATCAAAATACTGACAATTTACAAGTAGATTAAAAATATTGTAAAATTGCGTGACTTTACAGGAAAAAGTACTATCAAGTTTCTTACCAACAAGAACTACTTTGACAATTAATCTGAATATTTGTTGACCTACTAGTTAAAAAAAGTGAAAAGCAAATACACTAACAACACACACACACAAAAAAAAAACAAGAACAAAAAAAACAAAAAAAACAAAAAACAAAACAATCATCAAACCAACAAAAGAACCATCCAATTGACTGACCTACCAGCTGACTGATTGACTGACCAATTGTGATATCACTGTAGTTTACCATATGGCAGATTCAAGAGATTGACGTTTTTTGAGCAAAAAGAAAATTGCAAAAGTATATTCTTTTTACCAGATCTACTATATTATAAATATATTAATAATCCGAAAGGAACAAAACGCATGATAACAGAAACTTTAAAAGACCTTTGTATACAGGAATGGCAATCGTCGGTAACTCCAGTGGTGTACTGGCCATTGGGCATACCGGGACAAATCCCGGTGGGCCGCCGCAAAAAAATCCGTTTTTACCGGTATTTTACTGGTGTGAGCAAAACCCCGGGCCTGTCCCGGCAGACCGCCGCATCGGTGGGCCGGTGGGCCGTCAAAAAAATCCGTTTTTACCGGTGTTTTATTGGTGTGAGCAAAACCCCGGGCTTGTCCCGGCAGATAAGTCCAGGGCCGAGTTGCTTACCCAGTACACTCCTGGGTAACTCTATCCTCTAAGGGAAAATTTTACCATTCTTTAAAAGATGATTTGAATATGGAAAACTACTTATTACTGTTACCTAGGAAACTGTATTTACCATTGATAAAGTTTAGGACTTCCAATCATAGACTTCCTGTTGAAACCGGTCGTTATGACAATACACTGTTTGAGGAAAGAAGATGTAACCATAGTGATAAAAATGACATTGGAGACCAATACCGTTATGTATTCATTTGTCCCAAATTTCACACATAAAGAGGTAATTTACCCAAACCATTATATTACCGCAAACGCTCTATTGCAAAATTGGGAACCTTATTTGCCACCAATAATCGCAGAATCCTCCAAAATCTTGCCAAATTTATTACTCTAATAATGAATACAATATCATAAAGTTTGTACTATTTGCGGAATGGGAACTTTTTCATACTTCATAATGATATTCTATTTTTTCTCTTTTACAACGTTTATACACTTTAGTATTGTTATTGTACTCTGTCCTAAAAATGTTTAATTTATGTATTCAAATGTTATATTTATGTACCCAAACGTTATATTTATGTACCCAAATGTTATATTTATGTACCCAAATGTTCTCATATTACCTCCAAATGTTTAATATTCTTGCTCCGATTGTAAATGTTGACTAGTGATGTGATCTGTATCTCCATAGGTTAGTGACGTCACCTTATAAAATTGTAGCACTTGTGGTATTTTCATATGCCACCTATGTGTGGCCTGAGATTTAATTTCATTAATAAAAGTTTTGTTCTGTTCTGCTCTGTTGTCCTATTTATAAAAAAAAAGTATCTCGTTTGTTTGTTAAAAGTCTGTAAAATGAGGTCGTAGTGTTTACATGGATGTGAAAAAGAGTGAGCGGAAATTTAGCCTTTTCTCATTGCAATCGCTTAAATACTTTGTAAAAACAATTTTCTAACCGAATTATTTCTGTGAATTTGATAAATGGATCCTAAGGGTGTTCTGAAATTCAGACGAATATAACAGTGGGAGTATGTGAATATCTATATTTTCTCATAAGCATGTTACCTAACATTACAGAGATTAAACGTATGAATATATTAGCGTGTTACCTAACATTACAGAGATTAAACGTATGAATCTATAAGCATGTTACCTAACATTACAGAGATTAAACATGTGAATATATAAGCATGTTACCTAACATTACAGAGATTAAACATGTGAATATATAAGCGTGTTACCTAACATTACAGAGATTAAACATATGAATATATAAGCGTGTTACCTAACATTACAGAGACTAAACGTATGAATATATAAGCATGTTACCTAACATTACAGAGATTAAACATGTGAATATATAAGCGTGTTACCTAACATTACAGAGATTAAACATATGAATATATAAGCGTGTTACCTAACATTACAGAAACTAAACGGATGAATATATAAGCGTGTTACCTAACATTACAGAGATTAAACATGTGAATATATAAGCGTGTTACCTAACATTACAGAGATTAAACATATGAATATATAAGCGTGTTACCTAACATTACAGAGATTAAACATATGAATATATAAGCGGCAGAAAATATAAATTACACATATTTTCAATAATGATAATTTAGAATATTGATCAATCGGAGGTTTCGACCGTTCCTGAGTTCGTAAAAACCGGAAATGTTGGTAAATGGCACATCATTTATCTTTTATCTATACGTGAAATTCGAATCCAAATATTAAAACTAAAATTCCAGATCCCTGTTACCCAGTAATAGTCAGTATTAGATTATTGTTGTTCTGTTTTATATCAAAGGGTAGTTCAATAGTTACAACAAATTTCAATTTTATATAATATTACAGAAATTTCAATTTTATATAATATTACAGAAATTTCAATTTTTATATAATATTACAGAAATTTCAATTTTATATAATATTACAGAAATTTCAAAGAGATTTAACCGAACATAAAGTACTGTTACTATTCAACAATTAAATGGCAAAATTATAATGAGATATTTCATAGTGTCTTTGCCTTTCTAGCCCTCCTCCTCAGTTTTCCTTTTCTATAACGAGGATAATTACGTTTCCCATACCTTGTGAAATTACTAGCCTTATATTTACGCTGGTTTTAGCGAACAAAGCTTGATCGTATAAAAAATGGTAATAGTCAGTCATATTGAAGGAGACAGTCGCTTTGACGTTGATTAAGTGATACAAAACTGTAGGGCACACCTTTCTAAGACACAATTTATTTGACGAAATTTCTTCTTATTTCTGCAAAATTGTAAAATTGTACATATTTGTTTTAAGATATAAAATAAATTTGACTTTTAATCATTCAGAATGTAATGTTTGTAAATCAAAATTTGCTGGATTAGTGATAGATTATTTTAAAAAATTCCAGGTAAGCGTTTAAGTTTCCAGACTTTTTATATGTTGTTGTGGCAATACCCTTTCCTAATTCAATCACTATTCTCCCATATTCACACACCAGTCATGTAGACTGTTTCTTTATTTAAGATGCAGTACACCGTATGAGCTTGCTCATAATGAGAGCTCCAATGCTGAAATACTCCAGGGCACTAAAAACACCAAAACAACGTAATGGATATGGAATTTTCATATTGCAATAAGCCAATTGACCCTTGGTCAAACATACAATATAAATTTCTTATATAATATATTACATGGACTGTAAGTAGAGAAAAGGGTAGTTCTTACACATACACACAAACATACTTATATACTACCGCACACAAGGGCAGGAGTGTTCACACAGATACACACAAACATGCTTATATATGAACACACACAAGACAGAGGAAGGCGATTTAAGTTTTAGTTCAGAAAGACAACACATAGACCAAGAAATACACACATAACAACACATACTATTTTGGCAATAAATGAGCAGTATCTCTGTCTCTAAGAGAACTGGGTGGCCCTGAAAAAGGACCGTTGGGGTGGTTAACCAAAGATAGTTAACACTGGTAGCACCGCTTCATTGTTCTAGTTCTCAAGCTTCCGCACTGGAGGTCCATATACCAATACTCGCTTCAGGCACTCTCGGCTTACATGCACACTCTTCGATTCCATATAGCAGTGTCTGTGATCTTGGTCATGACCCTTGATGACTTCACATACATAAGTTAGTCTGGATGAAACATATGCTTGAAATGATAGTCGATGACTCCACGTTGATCCAGATCTTGGCTTTTCTTGAGAACAGATGACACAAGAGGGAAACTCGCCTCTATATTGAGTCTATGGGCAGATAGAAACTGACTTGGATGTTCCACCAATCAAAACGCGTGTGACATAATTCAGTCAGGGTGCGTTTTCTATCGTCCAATCAGAATAAAGCGGACGCGTGACGTCGCTTTCCACACACACACACACACACACACACACACACACACACACACACACACACACACACACACACACACTATGAGCGTTCCAACGATTTACAAGTGCTATTAGTACAGTATAACATAGCTGAAATGAAGACTTTGTGTTGGGGTGCGCATGCAATTAATACTTCTTATACCCGGAGTGACAGTACAACTACTGCAGCTTTATTCCAGAGATTTCTTCTTGTAGGTGTAGTTTCGAATGACTCTTTGTCAATCTCTGACCAAAAATGTAATCTGTTCTGGCTTTTCCATCTTCACAGATTGAAACTGAATTAGTATATCCTCTTAGGTAGAGAGGGCGCTATATATAGGAAGAGAGAGAGGGGTAACTTAGTCAAATGAAACTTAAATCATCTACTGTCATGAAAAGACCACACCCTTCCAAGGAGAAACCAGAAGACAAGCGACGACGACGTTCTGTGTCACCCAACATTAGCCATAAGGTGATGGCAGAAGTTCACTCTAGCGATTTTGAAGGGGACACGATGGTTCCCTATCCAACACCATCTACCTCTTCCTCCACCCAAGGACCGAGAGAATCAAGATCTGCCAAAAAAGAAAGTCGTTCGGTAGCCTCTGCAGATTTTTCACATTCGAGCTACTCACAAAGTGAATTCAAGAAAATGTTAAATGACTGCTTACAATCAAAAGAGTTCAAGTTTCAAGTCCCTGCAGAGAAAGCAGCTATCTTTATTATCGACTTATTGGATTCTATGTTAGTGGAGTTGAAACGACAGTGCCAAGCTAAATATCAAGATCGTTTGCGACTGTCCATCACTCATGACAGTTTGAAGTCTCCTTCCGGGATCGAATTTAGAACACCTGCGAAATTAACCTCTTCCAAAATTTTGGGCAAAATTCAACACGTCCTACAGTCCAATGATAAATTTGACATGATCGAGGAAAATCCACTTTTCATATGACTCACGTTTTTCCTCCTTCACACAGTGGAAAACGCAAAGTTTTATTGGTGGATCAGATCCCGAATACTAAACGAAATATCGTCCAGATTATTAACGAACAAGATCAGAAGTGTTTAGCCCGCGCTATCGTGGTGCCTATAGCTCATTCAGAGAAAACTGATACACCAGAATGGATGCGATTAAGGAAAAGCATTATTCAATCACGCGGAGCCGAACAACATATACAAAATAGAAATCCTTTTGGAAAAAGCAGGGATTTAAAAAGAGACTGTGTGTGGAGTTCCTTACATGCAGAAATTTCAAGACGAATTAGTCCCTCGTTATATGTTGAAAGTTTACACTCAAGTTGTTCGTGGAGATCTCCTGTTTCGAGGACCCCATTTTCCAGACGGAAAGTACATTCACGTCTATCGTCACCAAAATCATTTTGATGCCATTACCAATATCAAAGCATTTCTCGGATACCCTTACTGTTGTGACAAATGTTTAAAATGTAGACCATGTGTTCCTGAAAAGCAAGGAATGATTCGATGCTTTACCTGTAGGCTAACATTGGTCAGTCCTGCGTGTTACGAGCGACATCGCATAAAACAATTTCAACAACAAAAAAGTACTTGCGAATTATTGACACCTGGAAGGAAGAGAAGATGTATCTTTACGGCCATTGCTTTCAATATGCTACATTTATTGCTCACAATTTCTCAGGATACGACCAACAGTTTCTTTTGAAACATTTGTCAGAACAAGGAACCGATTTTCCACAAGTCACCATAAATGGAGCCAAAATCATTTACATGAAAGTGGGACACGCACATTTCAAAGATTGCATGAATTATTTGGCTATGCCTTTGAGTATAATGCCTAAAACGTTTTGAATGACGGAAAGGGCTAAATGCTATTCTCCACATTTTTCAATACCGAAGAAAATCAACACGTCGTGCTCCCACAGTTGCATAAAACCCAATACCACGACCACAATGGTATGAGAAGAGAACAGCAAGAAGCTTTCTACTCTTTGTACCAAGTTCACTCTTCAGATCCTTTGATTTTCAAGAAGAGATTCTGCTGAAATATGGTCGGTCCTATCTTGACATTTTACAACGTTGTTGTGGAAAGTTTGGACAGTTATTTCTTGAGCACTGAGTTATCGATCCATTGAGAGAAGCTTCTACCATTGCCAAAGCTTGTGGATTAGTGTAACGAGGACAAACCAGCATCAGTCATATCAATCTCTCAGCTTTAATATTCAGCCAAAGCGTTGCGTTGGCTACATTACTTGTGTGAAACGCAAGACAAATGGATACACCATGCTAGAAACGGTGGAGAAAAGAAGATTGTGATTTATTATGTGGATGGTTGGAATTTAGAAAACCCACAGATCATGTACGATTTCACGGATGTTTATTTCATGGATTATCCTTACCGAGGAAAACAAATTCTTTGACACGGCTCACTTTGGAGGACTTGTACGACAAAACCTACCAACGACGCCAGAGTTTGGAAAGTCACCAAGTGGTGAAAATATGGAAACAAGATTATGATCGACGTTTGAAAACAGATCCAGAATTTCGTCGCATAGTCGAAGACTACGATGCCGTGGACATTGAACCTTTTGATTCCTGGTGACAGTTTGTTTGGAGGACAGACCAATGCTGCACGCTTGTTGTACGAAGTCGACGAACCTCAAGGAGAACCTATCAATGAGTGTTTGTTGTACCCTTGGGTCTGTAAATATGCTCGATAACCTACCAGGCACCCTGGAATTTTGACGGAACACATCGATGTCGAACACATTCAACAGTACGAAGGCTTGATCAAATGTCAAGTTCTTCCACTGACGAACTTGTACCATCCCGAGTTGTCTCATTATTGCTATGGGAAATATATGTTTATTTTATGTCGTACGGGTGCTGAAACATGTGATCAACAGCAGTCTTGTCGCCACGATGACCAAGAATGCGCCTTGACAGGAATATGAGTGAGTGTTGAATTGTGTCAGGCTCTTGATCGTGGATACCAATTGTTAAAAGTGTACACAGGGATTTTTTCAGGTCACGTCAACGAATATTTGAAATTGAAACAAGAAGCCAGCGGCTTTCACACTCCAGATGAAAACTATAAATTCAAGCAGTGGTACCGATCATATGAAGTCATTAACTTAGAGCACGTGGAATAATATAAAAAAAAGTTCCAAGAAAAAGAAAAAAAAAGATCATTTTGAGTACAGAATTTCCCCGAGAAAGATGAATTTGTCACTGAAACCATGGGATGGACCCACTTACTCCAAATTCATTGAAGTCGAGTGCGATGCCATGTTCTGCGACCAGAGTGATGCTGTGCCTGCGACAAAAGTGATGCAGCACAACATTCCTCTACTACATGGAAATACATGACGACCCAAACTTTGTCTGAGCTCGAAAAACTCATTGTGCTAAAAATGCTGCGATGAGTGATGAATATGACTTATCTACCCCTGTGTGAAGAAGAAATTAGCTACACTTTATCTACTCTTCATAGTTACCAAGAAGTGTGTGTGGCTAATTGGATATACCAGCAGATTTACGACTGGAAGGATGTACGTGACTGGAAAAGTATTGGATTCGATGCTTAGAAGCAAGAGGTCGCTGACTATACGAAAGACATGTGTGACTGATAAAAGAAACAGAGCATTAACTTTTTAAAAATGTGAAAATGTGAATATGTTTGTTGTACCATGAAAAATAAACATATTTTTGTGTTCTTGGTGATTGTCTCAGAATAGTCCAAACTAATCAAAAGTTATGGCTGCATCCTTCGTTCTCAAAGTGACTGATGAAATGTCAGATCTTCAGAGTTGGGAAACACTGTATCTTCGCTATTCCTTTAACGTGTCTAATTTTCTCCATTATTTAGATCTTGTTCGCTTCTCTCACTTGTCTGGTCATCACAATCAACATATTATTATGATTTGCTTTAGCATATCTAGTACATATCATACATATTCATCCCTTTATTCCAGCTTCAATCATTAACAACACATCATAATGATTCATCCTTTGATTCCAGCTTCAATCATTAAAAACACATCCTAATCTGTGAGCATTTCTAATTCGGCCTTACTTATTTTTAAGCTAGTATTATGAGCAAGTCCAAGTGCACTCAAATAATGTGATGGGTCTAGTTTCTAATTATTTAAACATACAGATCAGAATTCTTCAAAAATGTCTAAATTTATCATCGTTTAAATTTGTAGTAAGTTGCTCTAGTGATTGATTCATAAACCGATAACTGACTAAAAATCTTATTGTTCTTATTACAATTTTTTGTTGTTGTCTTTTTCAAATTTATTGACTATAAAAACATTACTAAACGAAATATAGTTTTCATCATTATTCGCTGCCTACATGAACATTGTGGTACAATGTAACATAATATCTGGATCAGTCATTGGCTGCCGACATGAGCCTTGCGGTACAATACATGTGGTTACATGAACCTTGTGGTACAATGTAACATAAGCATTTGGATCAGGCAATGGCTGCCTACATGAACCTTGTGGTAAAATGTAACATAAACATCTGGATCAGTCATTGGCTGCCTACATGAATCTTGTGGTACAATGTAACATAAACATCTGGATCAGTCATTGGCTGCCTACATGAATCTTGTGGTACAATGTAATATAAATATTTGGATCAATCATTGGCTGTCGACATGAACTTTGTTGTACAATATAACATAAATATTTGGATCAGTCACTGGTTGCCTACTTGAAGCTTGTGGTACAATGTATCATAAACATTTGGATCAATCACTGGGTGTCGACATGAATCTTGTGGTACAATATAATATAAACATCCGGATCAATCATTGGCTGTGTACAGGAGTCTTCTGGTACGATGTAACGTAAATATTTGGATCAGTCATTGGCTGCCGACATGAACCTTGTGGTACAATATAACATAAATATATGGATCAGTCAGTGGCTGCCTACTTGAACCTTGTGGTACATTGTAACATAAACACCTGGATCAGTCATTGGCTGCCTACATAAATCTTGTGGTACAATGTAACATAAACAAATACATGTATATGAAGCTGTAGTTATTTTTAAGCACGAAGAATCAAGTTACTTCCAAATAATATCTTCAGAATCCATTATAAGTATTATATTCTCTGTCACAAAATCAGATTAAATATATAAAACAAGACTACCCGAATCCCGTTTAGATGTCCCTTTTTTCTTTCTTTTTAGAGCAAAGTGTTGAAAACTATTTACCTCTAGTTCTGACAAATCATTTGTCCATGTCTCTACTAAGAGAACAAAATCAATTTAAAATATTTTTAGTAAGATCTTCACTCTGAAGATTATTTATCCTACGAATCACCTACCCTTGTATATTTAACAAAGCACAACTGATTGCCACATTCTCACGGCTTTCCTAATGGGATTCATCAAGAAAACTACGAGCAGCTCCACAATTATCTCTATCAAAAACTGAATTTTGCTAATGAGAGAGCGCACATGCATGAGCTACATTTGCACGATTCGCTCATCTCCTAAACTCTGTAAAAGTAAGTTTCACTCTACTTCTCCAATGATAATTAGTTTGTTTCTCTGCCCCCAAATTTCGTTATCTATTACTACTTCACAAGATGGATCAGCACCAGTTGAGCTAATCAATTGCTACGTTCATGACTTTTGGGTGCATTTCTTGCAATGCTGCCACCACTGTCTCGGGACGAGAATGCGTCTGGATTTGTAGGCTTCCTATTCTTCATAGCATTTGCGCAGTGTACATGGATAACCTCTTTCTGTACATGACGTTGCTAGCCATAGGTGAGAGTTGTTATACTTCACAACACCCTTACCCTTATCACTGATGGTACTTGCAGTATCCGTCTCCTCTGCCCTATCTCCATCATCCCTGTCCTGCACATATCCATCAGCATCAACATCTGCTGAAGATCGTGTGCTGCTGAACGTCAGTATAGTTGATCGGATATCAGCACATGGATTTTTATGATATCAAACCAGTCAGAAAATTCATCTGGTACCACATTTCCATTCACTACAAGCATAGCGGGGTATTTCAGTGTCACACGGGTGTTTGACAATCTCCATGTCCCAATAATCTCTGAATGCAATAAGGATTGGTCTGTTGTAAGGTTTATTGCTCTGCAAACGATCACGGTCTCGACCTTGTCCTCCTGCACTAAGTCGGTGAACTAGAAACGTGTTAATTGCATATGAGATCCCTTATGACGTCAAAACAACATTCATACCGAATTTTATTAATCACTCTGAATATCAGATTGTTTCGCCTGCATTGAGCTTCCAAATCTTTTGATTTATATGCTAGCATTTTTAAGAGCGACGCATCAGAATCGAGAATAGTCTGAATGTTTATGACTGAATCACGTGTGTTCTTGTTCGTTCGTTCGTTGGATTAACGACGTGTTGGGCCATTCGGTCATTTACGTCGATGCACGTGTGTTCTCCACCAGCCTGTTGTGAAGCTTCCACAATGAATAGAGATTGTTTGTGTTCACTTCATTGAGGTTGTTACTAAAGAATGTTCGGACTCTTCTACCAGTAACGGTTCATTTTAAAGTCAGGGGCTCAGGTCATTATTGGTTCCCTCTAAAGCCCTCTAAGATATAGGAATGGAATTTGGCATACCTTTATATAGGTCAGTCGATACCACTCAGAGGGGTAAAACCACTCTTGTACCATTTTGCATATATCGTCAAATGAAAACATAATTCATGATACCCCTTCCAGCTGAGTAGCTTTTGGTTTGAGATAACAACAATATTGTCCCACTTCAAGTGCCAATTAAAAGATGGGGAAGGACTTTTGGTGTTCAGATTCATTTTCTTAATTTAATGAAGCTAATGTTGTTTTTTATTGTACTTTTTATTGAATTTATTCATGTCTGCATTGATATATCAAAATGCACAAGGTTCATGATTATGGATATTTATTCGAAACACAATTTCACGACAAGAAGATAACTCCATTAGATCGCAATAAAGCACTCATCCATGTGGTAATGGAATCTTGGACGAAGGTCCTTAGGCACTTGTCTTTGGATGAGAATTTTAGTTTCATCAAAGGTATACAATGGATAGAACATTTGTTAATTTGCAGTAAACTGCACTTTAATCACCCTGCATTATTATTATTTTGATTTTTTTTGTGCTCCAATATGTTTATTAGAGACTACTGATAATTGTCATGCAATTAACACACGACAATGGGGAAAAAGATCTTATCCAGGATTCTTGTTGATCCATTTTTATTTTTAATTTATCAAAGTATATTATAATTAAGAGTCCCTAAAATGTGCAAACCTTCTTTCTCATGATGTTTTTATTCTTTTGGGTACACTAGATAGAACATGTAAAAAGGATCAGGAAATTGGTGTTCGTAAAAATGATTGTAGTAGTGAAGTTATGAGCACAGCCTTTTAAAACAGTCCAAAACTATTCAAAGATGCACAATTTACTATGACAATAAAAATTTCCATCAAGGTGGAAAAAGAACAATACGGTGTGGAGCAGCTAGGTTAAATGTACTAAAATATGAAATAAAAAAGTAATTATTGGTATCGACAACACTTTAAAGTAGAAAATGTCATAGAGTTAAAATTGTTTCGCTTTTGCATAATCAAAAAGTCACTTGAGGCAATCGGAATATAACTACTAACACAGTGGTTTGAGTCGCGATCAGAATAATCTTTTGTTGTTGTTGTTGTTCGTTGTTCGAGTTCGAAGATGACCATGATATCACTAACTGGTTTCATTTCTATGAGTACGTGAGTGGCTGATCAGGCCAATTTGTGCTCTAAACTGTCTGTGGCACACTTGACAGGAGATGCCGCTTGGGTTTGCTTGATCAATAGAGGACGCGCTGCAGTTCTGATATTTACGCTGCTCGCGCTTCTGCACTGCCTCTGCAGTTCTCCTGCGTTCAAAACCTGTAGCTACGGTATGGATTAGACTCCGCCATGTGGAAAGATCCTGTGCGAGATCTTCCCTAGACTCAGGGTCAATGTTGAATGTTTCAAGGATGACTTGAGGGAATCTTTGAAGCGTTTCTTTTTTCAGCTCGACGTAGAAGATCTTCTTTGGTAGTCGCTCTTCTGACATTCTGGTGACGTGGCATGCCCATCTTTAAGAACAGCAAGACGGCAGAGTGTTTGTCACCTTTTCTACAAACCGTGGGCAGCCGAGGAGCACTCGCTCAGATCTTGCATAGTGCTAATGCAGGTCATGGCTTGAAACTCAAGACTTATTTGCTAAACATGATTCATACATGAAAGGTTTAAATTATATGAGAGATAAATTCTCTGAGAAGCTTCATATGGTTAAGATGATACAAGTGATCCATAATCTAATGACTTGGATGCAAGTTTCTAGGGTTAAGCGGTCAATAAAAAAAAGACCGCCTATGACGACAGCCTATATTTCATTCCCCCCGATCAAGGAGGGTATTCTTTAAAACTTGTTTGTGTATAATATGGTGAAGGAAAAGCGAAATTGTAATGATAAGAATTTCTGGAAAGAAGCTTTTATTCTTTTTCATTCTCATGCAATCTGAATAGATATTGTCATGCCAACATGATCTCAGATACCATCAGAACTTTACTTTGATTTTTACTTCACAACAAGCTTGCTAAAGATGTTTTTTTAACTTTTAACAGGAGAAGGAGAGTCCGGTAAGTTCCATCTCCGAGACTGATTGTCTCTGTGGGCCAGGATCTTGTTTATGATATTACTTGTGCTCAGAAGAAGGCTACAAACAAACAAACAAACAAACAAACACCCCCAACAAAAAAAAAAGTCGTGTTACTCTATGCAGTAAAATCTCCTAACAGCTATGTAAAATTCTTTTGAACTAAATCAAGATCAGCATGGGGCTTTCGATTCCTAACGGAAGACATAAATTGTTACCTCAGACAGCTTACATAGCTGCACAACTGTACCCCACTGATTTTATTTCCCATGCAACTTTAAATCTTCCATGGGACACTATTACCAGGCAGAAAGAAACACTAATGGGGGAGTGGACTTCAATCAGAGTAAATTAAATAGCAGTACATGCAAAAGCATTTGTACCTAGAGTCAGGCTGCTTTATTTGCCCTTGTAGCGAAATATCCTCGCTAATACTTGCAACCTCTGCCTATCAATATTTCAACAGGAAGCAAATGAAAAGCTTGAAGAATCCATTAGGAAGAATATAGTTTGGGTCTTGATATATCACCAAAACAACAATTTTAACATCCATGGATATATTTAAAGTGAAAAGAACAAAGTAAATGCCGGAATACAGAAAATCATAATTAAACTGGTATCAAATGTGTTTGCACATATGACAATTATACTTCATAAACAGAAAGCTAGATATTAAACATGTACTATCTATCTAATCTTCTATGACCATTATCTTGAACACTTGCAATAATGGCGAGGATCTGCCAACATAAGGATCTTCAAATATGTGCAACTGCAGAGTCTGCACAGATAGGGGCTACGTTATAAGATGAATTCACTTTGTTAGAGATGTTGAGCGGAAACCGACGGGCAGTTGAAGAGCTAACAGACTATGCTCGGTCAATAATCATGATAGATATGCAAATGCGAAAGGAATTGATATAAATCATGAATTTGGTATCTACAAGACAAACTCTTTATAGCGGAAAAAAATCGACCTTGGTAACAGTCTAAGGTCTTGTCGAATTTCTTGTAAATGAGATCAATTATCCTAGGGATGAAGGGAAGTTCTCTGTCAAAGAGGTGCTTGTTACATACGAGGATTATTTTTATGAATTTGAACTCACACTGTAGGAAGCGGACAAAAGAAACCTCTTTATGCATCCATTTCCTCAGCAGCCATATACAATTGAACTGTGATCTTGATCTTGATTGTGTCTGATACCAAATATATCTTTGGACCAGTTGTGATTTTTAGATGGTGGTCGTATGTCCGATGTACATACAAATATAAAACAACAGAATACAAGCACGCATAAAATACATTGACATCTAAAACAAGTTTGCTAATGCACCTGGTACGAAAAATTGCATGGATCTAATATGTCTTAGTGTATGATATTAAAAGTTATTTTTATGAGAAGACACACGCCATGATGATTGTATAAGGACTAAAAGGCTCTCCAACAACCTGAGACTCATTGGAATATATGTCCATTGAGCCTTCTAAAGGCTACCTGTATTAACATGATTTTTACATAGAGACAATGTTGTCACTGATGATGTGTATGTACTCTGAACTACTGGTCCGCGCAAAGATGAAGAATTGTGGCGGTGTCCTCCACGTAACTACCTGCTCTCCCGTAAAAGTCTACGTCCTAATTATCAAGATAGAGTACAGAAAAATATGGATAAGTGATCTAAAGTTCCATCTTCTGTTTGTAAAGGTTGGCGCATGGATACACAAGATGAACAGCAGTATCTTGGTTGTAGACCAGGTTGGTGTACAACCTTCACCTGATCCTGTAATTCAGTTGTTGTTAAAAATGTTCAAGAAGTGTCTGGTGCCAAAATGACTGCGCATGGTTAATGAAAGTAAAACTGACTGAATTTTACACAGTGTAGACTTGTAACCACAGTATTACTAATAAATCACTGCTCTATTATGACTGTCAGTAAGATGAAACAGATTATAATAGATAATAGAGTTTTATCATGTAACTGAAACATGTTTCTCTGTTGAAGGCCTAGATTTAACCATAAACTTACCTGATACACATTAGCGTACTAACGGGGGTGGGGTGGGGGGGGTGCGGGCGCCAGAGGTCTTGGGGTGCCAGAACAGCTGATAAAAATTCGGGCCTCGTACGCCATTTACCCTTAGTACGCCACTGCTGATACAGGTGGCTATTATAAAGAAGTGCAATCTTAGAATATATACAACATTCAAATAGATGATGTAACTTTCTCCTCCAGGTGTTATAACTTTGTCAAATTTTAGGTCTGGGCTCATGGGCTATATCAACAGAACAGATAATGTTGTCTAGGACAATTAGAGTTATATCTACCGGATCAAGGTTTCAGTCAGTGTAACTTTCTACCTCTAACCATAAATTCTGAGGATCCGTCTATAATGTCAAAGTCAGAGTATATCAATGCTTGATTTTTATGACTTCATCGCTGTAGGCGGGGAGAAAAATTCAGTGAACCTGTTTTCCTTTTTACTCATCATATCACTCTGCAACCCTTTGCATTGATATAAATCATAGCTCCATCCGGTAATTGTTCACACTTATATTCCTAAAGTGCATACAGAATGAGTAACGTTATCAGGAATGATACATTATAGTTTTAATTCAAGTTCCCCTGAGTTTTCATCCCATACACATCACTGAGTTTCCCTCTGATATACATCTGTGAGTTTCCCTCTGATACACATCTGCGAGTTTCCCTCTGATACACATCTGTGAGTTTCCCTCTGATACACATCTATGAGTTTCCCGCTGATACACATTAATGAATGAGCCACAAGAATAAGATCGTGCATGTAGAATGTACATAAATTATGGAGAAGGCGAAAACTCTGGTATATGCAGTGTAAGATTGAACGTTTTAACGGAAGGAATTTTTTTTTTTTTTTTTTTTTTTTTTTTTTTTTTTACTTATTGAGAAAAGTATGACTGCGCTAAACTTTCGTGCTTTTTGTATTTGATTAAATTAATGTAAGTCAGAGAAAGTGTGACTCTATTTATGTTACGTCATCTAAATATGGTATGTCTCAAAATAAATATATAAATTGTATCAGTGTAATAAAAAGTGATATCGCGACAGTGGCGATAAAGGTTGTATTGCTATTGTGGTGATACCACGTCTGGAACTACTTCATTTTCCCACTTTTTCTTTCTGCCCTTATGTGTTTTATACTTCCATATTTAGGCATAATTCGTTTCTTCTTCTATCTAAGCAGGATGAACAGATCTTAAAATATACCAACACTGTACACAATGAGGAGATACCATAAAAAATAAATAAAAAATGTGGAAAAACGTACTCCAAACAACAATAAGTACAGTTCAAGCAATAACTTATTTAAAGAAGTATTCCGCATGAATCGTGCAACTTGTTAGTGACTGAACATACATAACCTATTTCTATTCGATATTCAATGACACCCTTACCTGTTACACTCTAGGACAAACGGTCAAAGTTTTTAGGAAAAAAATTGAATTAATTGAATATAATACTAAAAATTGTTTAATTAGCGATTGTAACTCTCATCACATTTATAATCATGTTTGAAAACGATCGAAAAAATTAGAATGAATGAGTACTGATTGCAAACGGAAATTAAATGATTATTGAAATTTGGGTGCAGCATCTGTTACCGAACTTAACTGTAAGCTTGCCAAGGCCACGTGATTCATGTTTGAATGCAGAAATAAACCATACCAATAACTAGAATCCTAACAGGTAAACTCAGTCATTAAAGCCTTTTATTGAAAAATGATACGCTCTGAAGTCTCTTGGATACAACCGCTCTGTAATGGTTCTACCTCCGCCCCAATAATGTTCACTGTATCAATCCGTGCAAGAAATGTGTTAACGTAAATAAAAATAAAACATTCATTAATTTGACAAAATACACAATTTGAAGCATTATATGTAGGAGATAAATTTGCAAAAAGTTACTGTCCTAAATTATTGTAAAGTTTCAGAAGTTCCTTTTACCAGTGAAGAATTACAGCCGTTAACCGCTATGGCACAGAATAGAAAAACGGTTTTTGCCTTAAAAAAACCCCCCATATATAATAAAAAGAAAATCTACAGGTTTTTATAAAATATATAAGGGAAATATTTCACTCGTGAAGTGGAAACATTTTATATTGTCAACCGTAACTTCACCACTTGTGACAATACAATGTTTCCATTTTAAAAATATTTCCTTATATCTACTCCAAAAACCTCTCTCTCTCTCTCTCTCTCTCTCTCTCTCTCTCTCTCTCTCTCTCTCTCTCTCTCTCTCTATATATATATATATATATATATATATATATATATATATAAGAAATTTTGAAGTGGTGCTATTCTCGAGAATCTCTGGTTAACAACAATCAGAGTTATGGGTTCCCTAATTAATCAAATCTGAGCTATCACCCTGTTCTATGAACTAGATAGTGGAAAATGTCTTGGTAACAGGGTAATGTTAGGATACACACTCCACTTAACTAATAGCATGCTCCACGCTGATTGATTAATGGCCTTGTCAATCACTAGATTGTTGAAGAGTTAACTGCACGCAAACTGATTATCTTTTCATAATCTAAAAAAAAAAAAAAAAATTATTACAAATTTAAGTTGGAAACTATCCTGATGTCTAACTGTTAATGTGGCACGCGTCCTCTGAGTCAGATACTAGTATGTTATCACTACAGGTGTCCACACGTCAAGGTTCACCCTTTCCCCAGGACAAGATTGGTCAGCGGGATATTAGTACATCGAATAAACAACAATTGTCTGACAGCTGGTAGTAGATCTGTGGAGTTTGGGGCCTCGTCGATTGGGACCTTTAAAAATCCATATTTCCATGCGACGATGTTTTTGTCTATTTGTAATTTATAGAAGAGTTTACATAAGTGCCCATTTAAAATGAATTTAATGAAACGAGTCAAATAATTTCTATCTTTTGCGAGCAAAATACTGAGATTGAAATTATTGAATGAGTTTCATAAATTTCATTGGAATGAGCGCAAATGAAAGATTCTATTTATCACATGACACAAAAAATTCTGATTTTATCTGACGAAACCGCAGAATAGTGTAGTGAATGACTTTTAAATACTTTCGGAAGACTCTG
This sequence comes from Margaritifera margaritifera, assembly GCA_029931535.1. Lineage (NCBI taxonomy): Eukaryota > Metazoa > Mollusca > Bivalvia > Unionida > Margaritiferidae > Margaritifera > Margaritifera margaritifera. The sequence goes on along the minus strand of JAQPZY010001566.1, from coordinate 4,254,643 downwards.
TCATTACTCATTTGCCTTACATTATATGTGATACTATTAAGATTATTATGGTATGGGTGTATTAGAGCAGTTGGGAGAATTTTTTCTGAAGGTTGTATTTGATGACCTCGTTTATTTCTCAGTGATTTAGTGGTGGATTGGTTTCTTATAATTCTTTCGTTTGAGATTTTTTTCGATGTTAAAGTGTGATTTTTTCGTACTTTAGGTATCATTCTACTGTTAGCATTTTTATTGCATTAAATTTTTACACCCGTTATATATGAGAAATCTGATTAAATTACTATGCTAGCTCCTAATCCGTACAACAGAGACGTAGGAGTTACCTCCCATTTTGATGCGTTACAGACGGGGACATCAGGTTTTTCAACAAATAAAAAAATAAATAAATAAAAAATAAAATAAAAAGTATAGAAAACAAACTTTATTCGTCCATCTAATAATTAATGTCTAGTGAGGACTATATTTAAAAAAAAAATAGCTGATAGCTTTTTTATATTAAAAAAGTTAATAAGTGCACTTTTAGAAACCATAATGCCTATACTGTGAAAAATGGTTTCTGTATTTCAAGGTCATGTACAGCTGTGTACTTCGTGCTATTTCAAGGTCATGTACAGCTGTGTACTTCGTGCTATTTCAAGTCAATTTCCACAGCACACAGAAGCAATCATTTCCATCAGCTGTCTGCTACAGACAGTACATAGTTTCACTAACAGTAATCAAAACTAAATGTCAGTCCAGGTAGGTGAAAGATATGTAAATGTGTGTCAACTTTATCTACATTGTTAGATTTGTAGAGCACACAACTTTGTCCTGTGCCTGACCCACTTTTCAACGGTGCTCCAAAAACCCTAGAGCGGACACATAGCAACATGTTTAGAAGTATGTATGTATGTATGTATGTATGTATGTATGTATGTATGTATGTATGTATGTATGTATGTGTGTATGCATCCATGTATGTATGTATTTTGCATGTATAGGGTTTAATGGCACATCAGCACATTCATGGATATATACTGCCGAGCACAATCTAGGTAACAAAAATGTTAAAAGTTAAATCCTTGCCACAATCATCAGAAAGATAAACCGCTTCGATCAAAACTTATGTTGTATTTATTCATACATTCATTCCAAATAAAAAAATTTTGCTTTCCGAACTTTCCTTTTCCTGTTTAATATAATGCATTGTGCCATTTCAAAGAAAAAATTTTCTCTTTCGACTCTCAAGATTTATGCAGAATGTCAATAAAGAGCGCGTCTTCTATGTAAGTGTCGAGGCGAGGGTTCGAGGCGTTTGGGGGCAATGTCCTTTAGTGGACCCCCTTCTTTGCTACATATAACAGTTTTCATGCCAGTCCTCCCCGCTCCCAAAATTTAAGTTTTGTGTAGAACTGCCCCCTTTAGACTAAGGTCCTTCAAAGGTCCTGAAATACTGTGAAAATTTCAGTAATAAAAAAAAAAAAATAGAAGTAAAGAAAAAGCTCACCACGGCGCCACCTTCGTCTGGCGCCGGGAGGGGGGGGGGGCCAAATGCCTCCTCCCCTCCCTCTCGTGTCACCACTGGCGCCTCCCCCACCCCCTTTTCTCTTTCAGTAAGTTCACAGGATAATGTTTAGCGTCCCAGTTATTCCATGCAGCTAATGATATTATACTTTCTGTACCATTAACATCAACCCTCTATCCATCATTTATGGTTTGATTTGTTTTCCTTTCTCAATTAAAAAGCGTTTCAGTTTCAACATAGTCATTCAACTGTGAGCTCGTATTTTCAACATAGACATTCAACTGTGAGCTCTTATTTTCAAATGAAAGAGTTCGTGTTGATGGTTGAAAGATAATTATAGTTCAATGAGTGAGAAATTTCCATGTACAAACACTGAGATGTATGAAGTAGTTTCCTTTCTATACAAACCGGGAGCTTGCCTTTATCACACACCACAGTAAGCGAGTTTTGTTCCTCACTTTCATTATTTTACCTGTGTAGGTTTACGGTTCTTTTTCTGAAACCCTATATTTATATTCTGCTGAATTCTATTTTAAAGCTATCAGTTTTTTCATTCAATGACACTTGTCTAGTTATTTTGATGAAATGATAATTGATTCAATTTATATTTGTATATCCGTGAGACTTACTTATGTCAAAAATTTCACGAAAAAATCACTTAACCTCAATATTGTTAAATTACCGTTAATTCGCCTAATATGTTCTTTAAAATATATGTTTATCGGTGTTCTATCAAGAGTAATAGTGTTTCTCTGGAGGTATGCAGATTCAAGTTGGGACAGAATAGTAGAGCCTATAAGTAGATGTATTAAGTTTATAAGCATTCCATCAAACTGGTGCTAATCCACAAGTGATTACCAAGTCAAAGATTTCGTACAACGAGTCAACAAAAGTTTGCAAAGTGAAAAAAAGGGAAATATTTTTTTTTTTTAAATCAAAGCAATAACTACGTCGTCTTTCACTTTCTGCTTAAATCAAATTTCTTGAGCAATTACCTGTTTAAAATATATTAAATTATATTTGACGTCATAACACAGAGTTTTCTATCCCCGGTTCGCTTAAGTCAGTTTGACACTCTTGTGAGTGAAACGGATATATCCAGTTCACTCCAAACAGTAAAATGACACATATGTAATGGAACAATTTGATTGATTACCAACACCGTTTTCCTTTGATACAAGCAAATCTTTATGCATAGTGCTTTCTTACGGACCATATTTACCCTCGAGGATAAAGAAATTTAAGGGAGTTTGTAGTAATTATGGAGGGACGGCGTCTTGTGTCAAAACAAACATATGTCATATAGATTCTAGCGCTAGCAGACGACACACACGACACCGCCGCAAGCAGACACTATTTGGCAGAACCGTACATTAAAGAAACTTTATGCGATCATTGGACTGTTTAATTGCTGGAAAACTAAGCTTGAAATGAGAAAAGACTTGCAGGTGTAAACCCAGTTAACAACAATCGCACAAATCTACTACTGATTGTAGATTGTAATGTTATTCCTCACAAAGCACGAGGTAGGACACACATATTTGGATTGAGCTGACTACTGATGAATTCCTTACTTGAAACTCTCCGCAATGAGGTGGTAAGTAGAAAGTCAAGTTTACTTTTCTTTTTCTTTTAAATCTCGATTTGATATTATCCGCAGCCAAGTATTTTTTTATTGCATATTAGTTACAACTTTTTAAAACATCTACTACATAAGCAGCTATTGTACTCGTGTGCCTTAAAGTTAAGACTTCCAAGCTGCATGTCTTCGGCAGTGAATGTGCATTCAGAAAGAAAAGAAAAACAAAATGAATCTGTCATGCAGTAATAAGAATGCCTTTTTTATAAGTATCTAAATGTGTTAATAATATAATTACCCCTTATCAACTTTCAATATCAATGTAGATTTGTTATAAGAGAATTTAGGATGCTTCCGCAATGCACAGAGCCGTTAAATCCATGGCCCTGGAAGCAGGACTGCAACTCTCTCTATGTGCAGCGACTAAATCAGTACATATAAACCACCGATGGTAAATTACCAGGATGTCGTCATAAGACAGGTCTAAAATGTCTTGCTTACGTCTAGTTTCTTGATGAAGACCATTTTATCTAGTCTTTTAAACGACATTACCATGTTTGTATATTCTTCGATATACACAATATTTAAATAAGTTTGCCCCATACTAGTATTACAAATTCAAGCTTTAATTCTGCACAAAAAGGCAAATAAAACATGTCGAGGAATGGTTTTGATAGGTATAGAATATGTAACAATGGCACTGGAACGATGAAGATTTTGGATTTAAAAACTAAGTCTGAGATGTGAATGAGTGCGAAAGTCAGCGAGGAATTGTATGTAGAGTTTGTATGAAAAAGATATTTTCTTTGTAATGCATTTTTTCTGCCGTAAAGTAAGGTGCATGTTAAATCTTGTACCTTTGTTATTCTGGACAGGTATGATTGAGGATGCCTTTGTTATTAATAATACATGTTAAACAAATAAATGCCTCATCAAGTAAAACTTTAAAACCCTTCTTTATTGCCTTTAAGATCGTTTTATCAGTCTATTTCAGTGTAAGTACTATCTAGTCCAGTTGACTCAGTTTCTCATTTTAGCTCAAACTTATGTACCACGTGTATATGCATTGTTACTTCTGAACGCATCACAAGTAAAAATAATCACTTCCACTCCCTCTCTGAGAATACGCTCAGAAACAAGATGAGTGACAGGGCTGATCCAGGTATAACTTTGGGAAGGGGGGGGGAGGGGGCTAAACAAGTAGGCAAGAGGTCTGTGCGATGGAAACGTTGGTCCCGGAAGCTCCTTCATTTTAAGCGTTGCCAGGGCATAATTGTAACCATCTAACTGTAAAGAAACTTACTCTAAGAAACGTTCCGCTTGTTTCGCGCTCAGTTTCTGTTTCTGGGTGTAGAGATGACCGGGGGGGGGGGGGGGAGGGCGGGGGTCTGCAAGGAGGTGTTATGCGGTGCGGCTCCGCCCACTCCCCGATCAGCCCCTGAATGAAAAAAAAATTCCAGTATCTCTTGCCTGGGATTTGGGTGTTGCATACCCTTCATCAATTTTGAGAGAGAGAGAGATTAGGATAATTCTTTTGATGGAAAATGGGTATTAGACCAGCGTTGGCACTGCTTATAAAGAAAGGGGTCTATATAATTTACAAAGGGAAAGGTTTTTCTTTTTTCTACAGTTACACACACGAAAACTGTGGATAGTTTAGAGGTTGACTACGTACAGTGTCTTTTGGAACCGCGAATAAGCGAATTGATAACACTGATGATGGCAGTGTGGTTTTTTGTTTTAAATTTTTAACAATTTCCATCTATAGGATACAGCCTGTCTGCGTGCAATTTGCTATCAATGGCTTTTTTTCATTGGTGTTGAAACCAATTCTAAAAATATGGAGGAAGAAAAATGAAAATGTAAGGACTAGATTCTGACTTTTGGTTATTATGTATTACATGTAAAGTACTGGTGATCTGAATTCTATAATATATATATATATATATATATATATATATATATATATATATATATATATATATATATATATATAGAGAGAGAGAGAGAGAGAGAGAGAGAGAGAGAGAGAGAGAGTCGCTAAACGAGGAGTAAATCATACAAAGTTCAGGTATCAAAGACCCCTAAACACTTAAATTTTTAATGTTAATAAACGTGCACTGTCTGTAAATGACAAGTTGAAAACTTAAAGTTTGGCATGTTGGCTGAGAATAAACGTGGCCTTTGTTAGTACTAGTTTTACCGGCATGGCATTACTTTAGATCTGGCCCAAACAATTTAAACTCATAAACCCTTTTCACAAATCCTTAGGCGACGAGAAGTGCCCCACAAACTATTTGATAAATAGTCAAAAACAAGATTATATATGAATGACCTGCAACCTCACGCTCCTCTCCATTAGTTGGGATATTTGCATGGTATTATTAATATTTGTGTTATCCATTTCATACACATTAGCATGGAGTATTATATCAGAATCAGTAGTCTTCCTCTAATTAACCAATATAAAGACATTTTGTTGGTCTTTGCCCTAAAACACATTTAACTCTCCATCTTCCATCAGTATGGTGGTATTATTAAACGTGCTTGTTTTTATGGCTATATCTTTCACAGATACCAGAATACTGATGTCGACTTTTTTTTGCTGAAATGAACCGTATTGCTTTAAGAATAACAATGATATAATTGGAACCACATATATGGAATTAACATACTTGCCATATTCCCAGATAATGTTGGGGTTTTTTTGAGACTCAAAAAGTGTGTTTTGAGGTCCCAAGGGGGGTCAGTGCGCGTGAACCCCCAAAAGCGACGTCATCCAAATGAGAATAAGCTATCTTTTGAAATCAGCCTATAGCAAATGACTGGAAATTTAAATCTGAATAAAAGAAAATACCATGTGTTTTCTCTGAAGCATTTAATATACTTTAAAAAAAAAAAAAAAAAGGGTAGACTTAGCATTGTCAAATAACATCACCGCAAACATGGTCACAACTTCACAGACATTAAATACAAAAATACACCAAGTTACTGTCTTTAAAATCCATTGGACAGTGGAATGTAGTTTTAATTACATGCAGTCTATGCTGGTTTCAATATTTATGTAGTTAGTTTGACGGTAATGCAAGTGTCATTTGTGTTCACAAATATGCCGACACTTTTCCATCGCGAATGTGCATCCACGTCTAAGTTGGCGCAAGCAATGGCCAAAGTCGCTAAAAGTGATAAAACCTGTAAGATGGCAATGAATATCCATTTCAAAACAATTAATTGACAATGAAAACATTCAAGGTGTTAGTCGGCCGAGTTGCTCAAGTCTTTGACCGTCGCTATTGTAACGTATTTTCGAGGTTAAAGTCACACCTACCATAGTGAAGATTTAATTTATTCTCCGGCTGAATTAATGAAAAAAGGTACTAATTTATGCAAATACACAATTTGTCATTTTAATAATGATTTAACACTTTTAAATTATTAAAATTACATGGTGCAGTTCATTTCAGGTTAACCAGATATTCAAACATGTTATGTTTTCAAGAGTTACTTGATCACATTATAAAATGTTTATTGCAATAATGTACATGTACAAGGAAAATATGAAAAGGTTAAGGTGTCAAAACTGTCCAAGCAAATAAGATGATCTCTTTTTTTTTTTTTAGCACTTCTAGTGCATTATGTACTACAATTTTCTTTTGTCCCTTTAAAATGTTGTGTATCCCCCAAATCTGGAGGGTGAGGGGACAGTGTCCCCTGACCTTTGGATTCAAGCTGCATTAGAGATTGAATGGTGCTGTTATTCAACCTACCGAAATAATCAAGTTTTGAATTTTATATATGGAGTAAAAATTCGACTTCAAAGAAACGTTGCCGCTAATCACAAACTTTAATAAAGATGGCTTAAACACTCTCATTCAATACAGTCAGTGATGTGTAATAACATTTGTTTTTCAACACGCATCTGTTTAATTGGGTTGTTCCACTTAGTGTACTTTACCTATGCAAATTAGCCTAATGGTCTTTCCCTCGGAAGTGCTCAAAGGATTTGACACGACACATTACCATTGCTACTGTAAGCCAATTCAGTAAATATATGAAAGGTGTCTGTTTATCTCTGACCACCGTACCTTTTAATTGTCTTTAAAACAGCTGTATAAGCTGCCCCGAGGATAGTTTTACATGAGCTCTGAGCACGACTGTTTATACATACAACAGATTACGGGGATACATCAATGTGGTCAAGAATTATTTTTTTTATGGGAATTTTTTTTCCGCAAGATTGCTGAAAATCGTGTTTTTCGAAACACGACCGTGTCGGGGGGGGGGTTTGAGAGTCCAAAATCGTGTTTTTCGCGTGACATGTCGTGTTATGGCATGTATGAGAATACGTTCTTTTTTTGAAAACAATTTTCCACTTTTTTTTCTTCCTCCAACCAGCATGCATTTCGATGTCAACAGTATGTTTCAGACTGTGTCGAAATTGATTTTGCAAATAATAGAACATGTTCCATCTAGCACGTGATGGATTCATCAAATTCTCTTTCATGCATCAAAGTCATTGAACTGTATTTAATAACAGAATTTGTGCAGATGTTAATTGGACAAAATGTTGATATCATCATATCTTGTATCGCGTGTCCCATTCTGATTTGTTGTAACCTGGTGTTTTATATTTTCAACCAATACTTAACCCATGACAGATCAGATAAAATCTCGCCGCTTTTGTCGCGGATTTTATAGCTTGGTTTTCCATACAGCTTGCTCTTTACCGACTCTTTTGTAGTTTTGCTGATCACAACAGATATCAATTCAACTTGATGGAAAGTTCTTTAATTTCCGACTCGATAAATGTCAACATAAAATAACATTCCGGAGTCGACATCTCTTATTATATTAAACTGCTTCTTTATCGCTTTTATAGTATGAACAAAGACAGCGAACCAGTCTACCTACTTTTATTTGTACAAAGTCTACATTACATGGAATCGTTAATCCAGGAGGCTTACCAAACATTTTGGTCGGTTGAACTAAGATAACCTCTTATTGAAAACACAGCTTACAATGTTCACAAGTTACCTTATAAATCATTTTGTCACCACTATAATTAACTTGCAATAAAGAATATTGATGCCTTTAATAGATTTTTTAAAATGACGTTGACTAATTTTGGAACATACAAAAATCGCTGGTCCATCCAGCTATTAAGGGAAGAAGTTTGATTTAGATTTTAGATAAGAAAGATTAGACATCCATTTTGAAAAAAATCATTCTTAAGCATATCTCCTCTAAACGATATCAGTTCAGATTAATCAATGCTGCGAAATCGTAACAAAGAATATATATATATATATATATATATATATATATATATATATATATATATATATATATATATATAATTTCATCCCAAACCACTATAGAATCAATCAATACGGTTCTAATCAGGTTATTTAATCAAAGAACCGAAATAAATAAATAAATATCGTTCCCATTTATAGCTTGTTGGCTTCAAAGACTTTTGAATCTCAGTCGTTTTCTTAGCTACTTGTCACCTCTCAATGCTTTTAACGTCAGAGTTCAAAATCTGTTGTCGACACTTTTGAGAATGTTTAATAAGATTATTTGTTTACCTTACTCAGAGTTAAATCCCCATTTTCTTTTATATCTGAATGTGAAATTATTATTTATCTCCTGCAAACTGTTTCTAATGATACTTAAATTTATGTTTCAAACGTTACAAATAAACAGAGAAAAGCAATTCTTTTTGGAAAGCTTACAGCGTTCATTACTTAGTGCCTAGATTATATGGATGTGAAGATTGTCTATAAATGGTCAGTAATGGGGCTATTTTGACCTTTCGCCTTTTCAGTAATCTGAATGATATATAACTGTCCTTTTTCCGCCTGCACACTCCTTTTTCTTGTTCACTGATTTCAAATTGTCCATGGCCATTAGACTATGTTGATACAATCAGTGCATCGATAAAAATATTAACGGCATGAAAAGATTAATTACGTCAGCCATCACTCAAATTTACCTTTGAATATAATAAGGCAATGTGCGATAAATAAAAACATTTTATCGAGCACAATGTTGAAATCATAATGAGAAATTTGGATTCAAATAGTCTGCCCATCAATTCAAATAGTCTGCCTATCAATTCAAATAGTCTTCAATTCAAATAGTCTGCCCATCTATTCAAATGTCTGCCCATCAAGTCAAATTGTCTGCCCATCAATTCAAATAGTCTGCCTATCAATTCAAATAGTCTGCCCATCTATTCAAATAGTCTGCCTATCAAGTCAAATAGTCTGCCTATCAATTCAAATAGTCTGCCTATCTATTCAAATAGTCTGCCTATCAATTCAAATAGTCTGCCCATCAATTCAAATGTCTGCCCATCAAGTCAAATAGTCTGCCCATCAATTCAAATAGTCTGCACATCAATCATGATGAGAAATTTGGATATTAATAGTATGCCCATCAATTCAAATAGTCTGCCTGTCCATCAATTCAAATAGTCTGCCTGCCCATCAATTCAAATAGTCTGCCTGTCAATTCAAATAGTCTGCCTATCTATTCAAATAGTCTGCCTATCAATTCAAATAGTCTGCCCATCAACTCAAATAGTCTGCCTATCATTTCACCATCAATTCAAATAGTCTGCCTATCAATTCAAATAGTCTGCCTATCTATTCAAATAGTCTGCACGTCAATTCAAATAGTCTGCCTATCTATTCAAATAGTCTGCCTATCAATTCAAATAGTCTGCCCATCAATCATAATGAGAAATTTGGATTCAAATAGTCTGCCTATCAATTCAGCTTGTATGAGGTCTTATTGGTTTTTTTTAAAATGGATAACATGACATAAAGTAAGAATCCAAAACTAGAAGGTTATGAGGTGCGAGAAAGTACTCCAGGTATGAATCCACGCTCGACCTATAAATTATAATATAACGGGTTCGATAAATTTTATTGCTATTACTAAGGTTTTAATATGTTTGCTTGCATTACATAATTAGATTAAATTCAATAGTTTATTATCATAAGTATTTACATCCTTATAGATTACATATTACAAATATTGCGTGGTTATCAAATGAAATATATACAACGTTAAACATGAACTCAAAAAACTAATCGTCAAGAGCTGGAAAGGAGAGATGGACCAATATACACAATCTTTATAATAAATTACTGTAAAAATATTAATCGATCTCTTATTTTAAACGCTTCATAAACAAATTTAGCTAGTGAACATATTATTTTGTTATTACTAGAAGTTAATAGTTCAATGTACTTGTGCATGGATGATTTATTCCAGAAGCACTTTTGAATTAAGTTTACAAGCAAGTGAGAATACACAGGACATACTAAAAGAAAACGATATTCGTCTTCAATATCATGGTTGTCACATAGCATACACTATCTTTCATTTCTATCGATTCTATTGCTTCCATATCTCCCAGTTTTAATTCTGAGATTATTCGAAGACACTCCGAGTTTTGTCAAATCTGATAGATGTTTATGGTTACATTTGAATTTGAAATAAACATCGAGGCCGAAGTCAGTTTTGATATGTTTATATAAAGACAGTTTGTCAGAATTTTGTAATTTATTATTCCAGTCTGATAAAAAAGTATCTGTAACTCTTTGTTTAAAAATTGGAGTAAACCTGGAGTAATTTACTGAATCATTAAACATCTACACATCACCAAAACCAAATCTGCTTAAAGTATCTTTTAGGAGTGTAACCGAATTGATACTGTTATTTGATTCAGTTTCAATATATAATTGCCTATATGCAGTACTCAGTATAATATTTGCAGAATTTTTAATTCTAAACCAATATTTAACTAACTTAACCAGCCTTAAATATTTAAGCGGGATTCTTCCAAGTTCACTGTATACACCGACGTCAGAAGTAGATAATTTTACATTTAACAAATATTTTAAAAACCTTCGGTGTTCACGTTCAATGGCGTCAGCCTGGTGAAAACCCCATACCTCTGATGCGTAATTCAGAACTGGAACAACATAAATATAAAAAAAGTTTACAACATTCATTATAATTTAAGTAACACTTTTTCAAATTACAAATAAGCATATTCATTGCCTTTAGTGCTTATCAGTCAATGTTTGTTGAGCTTAAGAGAATTTTCCATTGTTTGAGAAAACAAGACCAAGGTAATTAAAAGTTTCAACAACCTCAATATTACTCCCAGCTATATTCCATACTTTGTCTTGTCTTAATGTACCACCTTTTCTAAAGACCATAACTTTAGTTTTATCAAGATTATTATTTAGATTCGATTTATTACAGTAATAGTGCAAATTATCCACGAGCTTTTGTAAACCCTCGATATTTTCTGAAAATAAAACTAAATTGTCAGCAAACAGTGACAACAATAAAGACAACTCATCTTAACTCTATACAGATACATATGTGTCCGGTATGTCAAAATTGCAAGTTTTATTTTGTTCCCGCGTGACGTTCGAAAGTAGCTAGTAGTGTTTGAAATTCCATCGCTTTTTAGCAATGGTCCCTAGCATCGGATTTATTCAAAAAAAAGATTGTATATGTATGTATGTATGTATGTATGTATGTATGTATGTATGTATGTATGTATGTATGTATGTATGTATGTATGTATGTATGTATGTATGTATGTATGAATGTATGTTTGTTTCATCTGGTTTAGTTTGGTTTGGTCCCTTACAGCACATCCACATATGATAGTTATTTAGTGTGGAAGTAATTGGAGTCAAGTGCCTTGCCCAGGGACAAATCACGGTAGCCGACTCTGGGTGATGGTAAGATTAGAACTCGCACCTTTCGTTTGCGAGTCCGATACACTAAACCACCGAACCACCATAGCTGATGATAAGAAAATGATAAAATAACGTATACAACGTTCACAGACAGACGCAGTTGGAGAAATATATTTTAATATGGAAAATAGGGCAGGTTATTTCTGTTTCCATAAAATAAAATACATAAATATATGATATTGTTTTTCTTTTCTCCTTTCTCCTTTTTGTCACGAGCTGCGGATTGGTCTTATATAATGGACAAAGGGTATGGCTTTCATTCTTTTATTTGGATTATTATTTTAATTTTTGATCAGATTAAACGCTAAAATATGCGACTTCCCATCATTTCTGGGACTTTGAAGATTTCAACAACTTTTTTTAAGAGCAGACGCCGCGATGTTCATCGTAATTGTTACCAAAAGTGCAAATTCGACGCTATGTGAGCCATGTTCCTCTGCCAGATGTTAAAAGATTACTTATATTTTTGCAAGTTTAAGACAGAATTTAGTAACTCGAATAAAAGGTCTTGAACAGAAAGATAGCGAACCGGTTTGATCTTATGAAGTAAGCAATTACCTTTATGTCATATGTTCAGTAAGGTTTTCACTTTTGATCTCCAGTAGACGAAAGTGAGGTGTGAGACATGGGCAACTCCAGGTGTGATTTCTAATGAATAGTTAATCACAATGCTTTGGTATATATATTATTTATTTATCCCGCTGAACGATAATGAGATTGTCGTGAAAACTATGTGAGTGGCTTAGTGGGGAATCCAGGAAATTCATTCTGGGACTGTAACATCTCTCAAAGTACGTGTGAACTCGTGCAAGCCTGCAAATTATGACCGTGTGAATTCATTACATACAAATACTCAGAGCAATTCGTGATAATATGTAGAACCATTACATAATTGAAAGACAAATTGTGACATTTTATAAATGTCTGACACATACAGCAGAAAAAAACCCTCCCTAAAATAACAATGAAATAATAGCTTGTAGATGATCATGAAGGAGGACTATCGAACAATCAGAAAAAAAAAACAATTTAAATAATATTATTTGATTGCTGAATTTAAGAACTATATTACATTGTCTGCTTGTTCAGATAATAAATTGTCTTTGCAAAACCCACTCAATGTCCTCTGCCAAGAACAATGCTTTTTTGGTACTCTGTAGCAAACTTCTAATGATACAGACACCATATTATGATAGTTTGGTTTTGCTATCAAAATTACTATAAAAAGTTCAGTTGCTTCTCTTTATTTTTCAAGGAGAGTAGTATATAATTTTCCTCATTCACTTGCTCTTTTTGTACCCATTTTAAAAGAAGAAAAAAAAAATGTTCATTTTTTTAAAAATGCTAAAATCACTAGTTTTAATTAATTTACTTGTACACACTTTATACGGTGTTTCTGGTATTTTTTTTGTGGTAATTTTTTTTTAAAAATCCAGATTTTACTGCATATTTTCATAGTATTGTACAAAAACGTCTCTGCACAAATATAATTTGTTGTCCAACGATGCAATTTTTAAAATATATTTATTAATGTGCTAGTATCTTTGCAAAAGAAAATATCCGCCAAAAACTATGCGAAAAAACACTTAGACTACATAAATGGTTAATAAAAATCGTCAACATAGAAAAGAAAAATCTGAAAAGAAAAGAGAAGAGGTTTTAAGATGAAAATTTCCTAGAATATATACAGAGGAAATGCTTAGTTCAGGTAGACCTAACGTTGTATATAAAATAAAGGACGCGTCCTGAGGTGGATGGTTGAAAGACTATGCGGTTTTTTGTTTTTTGTTTTGTTTTAATTGATTTATATGTAAACTGTTACTACTTATACTGATGACAGAAATATATTAAAAGTTATACAAATGTACAATAAAATATGAGGATGATGCACAATATTAAAGGGAATGGAACTTTTGTAAGAAGGAAAACTTAGAAATCTATAAATGTATTTAAATATGCAAGTCTAGAAAGAAAATATAAGAAAATAATGCATGAGATAATATTTAGTGCTAGTAAATTTCTTACACAACAAGGATCAAGAGTAATATCAAAGAAAATAGTCAGAATAATTGATTTATAACGCTCTGTATCATCTGGTATCATTATTAGTTTTCGATCTGTTTAAGATTTAACTATCTCTTTGATTAATAAATGTGAATCATAGCCTTCTAGATCATGCATTATAACAGGACAAAATCGATTATATGCATCCTTTTTATAAAAATCAATTGTTATTTGGCCTAAGTCTTTTACAAACTCACTCAAAAAAGGATCTTCTCCGCGATAAACGTTTGGTGGATATAGTTTATATTCACATACAGTGTATTTACATTATCCAGAGGGGAGATGTTTATGGATTATATCTTGTTCAATGATAAGTCAATTTAATATCGGTATAAATTGCACAAGGATGTTCTATTATATTTTTATGATTTTTAAATTATAAAAAATTATTATTAGCTGGTTCTAATAGTAATGGCTTATTTTTTTGTAGCATAATCATTTATGATTTTATAACTCGTTTATAGAATAGGTATGCCATGTACAATTATGACAAATATCACATCAACCCCTCCCAGCAACGCGTGAAAATCCCCAAAATTTGTGATTTTCAAGCGTATGAAAAATCTATACTGAACAAAATAGGATATATTTCAATAGAAGAGGGCGACATTTGTGTACCAGACATTACGTTAATGAAGAGTAAAGTGGACCATGAACGGACCAATTTCCCACAAAATCACTCACAAAGAATATTTTGGTAAACCCATACAAAAAATGGACAGCCGTGGTTGCACATTGCAGGTGAAGACTTAATATTTACCAGGCTAAGACAGATGTGTTTCTGCACTAAAAACGTTCCCTTGTGCATACAACATGAAATCATACATTCTTGACACCACTGTAAATAACGAGGGGGAAACATTGGAGATAAACTATGGATGAACAAAAATTTACCTCATGCCCAATCATACGAAACCGGTTTAGTGCTACATCATTGACGTTAGTCGTAATTTATTCATTTTTATAAAATAGGATCATACATATACAATTTAAATTAGATATTATATATTTTTTGGTTGTACATATATTATGCATTTTGTTTTTCGACACAAGAAAATTATTTGATGTTTCATGAAGTCAGTTTCTGCAATACATTTGTTATCTGAGTGTGACCCAAAAATTGATGACTTTTGTAAAGAGAAGTAATTATAAAAGCATACGACAATACGGAATCTATTTATTATGACAAGCCACAGTCTTGGCAATACGTTTAAATTTTTTTTTAGCAAACTTGCAATTACGCGTCATATGCAATAATCTAATTGGAAAGGTATTGTGTTTTTTTAAAAACCGTAAATAAAGATTACAACAGTATTAGTCGACATTTCAGCAGATATAAAAAGATACGGGCTAGTACGTAAGTGAGTGTATTTGTGTGTGTGCGTGCGTGTGTGTGTGTGTGTGAAAGAGAGAGTGAGAGAGACTTTTTTATCATACGAAACGTTCCATTTTGTCAAAATTGTGTGCATTTTATAGCACGCTATTTCAAAGGCTATCATTAGTTGTTCAGCTATTCAGAGAATTTGAAAGTATTGGATGACACAAGTCTTTCATGTTTTAATACTGCACAGGTAAAATTAAATGGAGTCAAGTTCTGAAGCAGTTTTTTCGAGTGGCGAAGACCTTTGCACCTGCAGGATTAACATTGCAAATTCTAAGTTTTTGTTTAGTTTAAATTGTGTGAACCTATCGCTAGATCTGGTTGAAGAGGATCAGAGAAAAGAGAAGAAAAATTACAGGTTGTCACGTAACTCAGCGCGAACTGTCACCTATTATGGTAACGTGCTTAACAGTACCGTATATGCCGTTCAGTGCTTTCACGGATGGGCCGACCTTTCAGAACACAGATGAAGACCAATCGACTAGAAATGTGTGCAAATTAGGGTATATATTTTATTTGTCCTATAACTCTAGACACACGAACATGATAAACCATGATTTATGAGTGATTCATGCAGGGGTTGAAGGTATCCACGTTGTTTGCAAGAAGACCATATACTGGACGCTTGTATGGTACTTTCGTGCGGCTACCTGCTGATTTTGAGATTTAGTTTTCGGGCTGGAATGTAAAAGAATTAGTGATAAAAAGTACTCTTGAAATTTGCCTAACTTTAATCATTAAGACACCTTAGAAACGTAGTAGCTAAAAGGTATCTACTACAAGATTCTTTTCAGTGTTTCTCTCTCATTCTGTCAAATAATGTCTCTTGCAAATACCCCAAAACTAGAACGTAGAGTAAGTTGGTGCCACTTTGGTGCCCATAGCCGTGCCATTCGTCTGTATGTAGTAATTTCAAGTAAAAAAAAAAAAAATCAAAAAAGAAACAAAAAAACAAAAAAACAAAAAAAAAAACAAATACGTTACGTTCAAGAACCAGTTTTAGGGATTCAATTATAAATTTATGATTGAATGGGGAATCTATACTTTCACTTTTCTTGTTTAGTCAAAATTTCACTGCTTCTATTCCAAGGTCATGCTGAACATTAGTGTAGACGTTTACTATATCAAAAGTAGCAAGTGGTGTTCAATCGTTCACGATGACTAGTAATTGGTTGAGAAAATCAATATCGTCACTTGTGAAACTAGCAGTTCTTTACAAGGGGTTTCAAAATATATATCAAGCAAATGACTACAATAGGTCAAAATGTTAAATCTTCAGGCCTGTTTTTTTTTTACTGTTATAAAAAAAAAAAAAAAAAAAAAAAAAAAAAAAAAAAAACTATATTGAATGAATTACATTTTTTTTACCTTCTTTTCATTTGTATGGACCACTTTATGCATTGTATCAATACACTGATACTGATGCGTTTTTCATGACAATCTGTACATCGCCTGCATTGAATACATTTGTGTCCAGTTTATTTTATTTTGTGTAGCCGCGGACTGTGAAGGGTGTTTAAAAGTTTAGTCATTCTTACAAATTTGTTTTTGCATACAGGTGTTGTAGATAGATGCAAAGAAATTTTCTCGCCTATCAACGATGACGTAATTGACATAACAATGACTTCAAAGTATTTATTTACAAAAATACTTTGAAAGTATAATGTACCTACCTGAAGTTACTTGAAGAGCATGCATGACGATGATGCAAAAGCGCTTGAAGGAATAAAGTATGAATATATTACTGATTTCATGTTCAATTGACAAAGCAAGAGAAGCGTCGCGAATCGCGAATCATATTTTCCACAACTGCTTATTAGTGTTGTGTTCGCTACATATTTTTTTTCACTTCAGCCGTTTTTTTTTTTCTTTCTTTTTTTGTTTTTTTAATTGCCGTCGGAATTTTGCCTCTTCGTAAAATTGGCCGCCTTAGACCTGGGCATGATCTAAGCACACATGTATGTATGTATGTATGTATGTATGTATGTATGTATGTATGTATGTATGTATGTATGTATGTATGTATGTATGTATGTATGTATGTATGTATGTAGAAAGAGAGAGAGAGAGAGAGAGAGAGAGAGAGAGAGAGAGAGAGAGAGAAAGAGAATTTTTTAAAAATTCAATGGGATATCAGTTATGTTCATCCTTTAATCTTTCAAGCACTTTGGCATCATCATCATGGATGCTCTTCAGGTAGATACATTATACTTTAGGGGGCGCTCTACAGATAATACATGCTTCTGAGTGAGTGACAGGTGTAAGATGAAGTATTTTGCATTTGCAACATGCACAATGGAGAGAATGTTGGCATACCTCTCTGTTACTTTCATGTACTGTGGCTGAAATTTCTTTACATATTGTACTTGTGGAAACTGGACATGATCTAAGCACACAGCGGACAAAATGACCGCTCCAAAGTACTCGAAAAATCAGCCTGAATTAGTCAAAAGTGCACTATTTTCAGCAGTTATTAAAATAGGGAAACGAATTTTGCCAGAGCAGACAATACCAGCCTCTGAAAGTACTATGAATGAATTAAAAAATATCCAAAAAGTAAAAAAAGTTATCGGCTCTTTTTTTTAAAATTTACCTTTGAAGTACAGGAAGTGAAAATGACCAAGCGGAGCTAGCAGTTTTTTGAGAGGTGCACATCTTAAGTAAGACCAAGCTGTATACTCTATAACCCAAATTTCACCCATCAATCATACACCAAAATAAAGGGAATTCAAAGTTCTTTTAAAAATACCTAAGATATACAAGGTCTTTTTTAAATAGTCAGGACAGCCAGTGAGGAAAACCTGGGTAATTCTTTTTCTTTAAAAATCTAAACCTATGCAAAGTACGAAACTGGAGAGCGCCACCTTAAAAGCTTACATACACTACATATATTTTATTTATACCACATGCAAATACACATACATATATTTCCAATGGAGTCAAGATTGACAACAAGAAGCTGTGTAAAGGAATTTTACAGCACAGCCCTCTCGTCTCGACAGGTTTTTGCAACTTTGTATCACCAATTTCACAAGTTCTGGTGTTTTTCAAAACCGGTCATTTCCATTTAGGCATTATTGGATTGCGGACTGCATGAAAGATTTCCTGACAACGTGCAAAAACTACGCACCTCCAAAACTGAAGATTTGACAACGGAATGAGCATGGGCAACTTTACGTTTTGCAAAAACACATGTTAACACAATTTTACAAAGAATTTTACTTAGTTCAAATTACAATGAAGACAAATATTAGACTGACCCAAGCAAATCATCTGAACAAACAAAGTTATAGGGCCAAGTGTTTGGAACTATTTGTTAGACTGTTAACATGCATACGTGTCCGCCTAGCTGATCGGCGTAGGGATAATATCCAAAACTGCATAGTTAATTGCCAGATATCAGAGGGGCTTACTTAGCGCCGATGGTGTGCAGAGTGCTTTGTATCACTGGTATCATCATTCTTCCTCGTCTCTTTCCGATGCGAGTCAAATAACTTTGACTCTCTGAAAGAGTCTCGGAAGTAATCGTAGTTATACTTCCCGAATTGGTAAGTTTTTGACGGATAAACATCCGGCCAGATGTGCAAAGAACAGATTCTTATAAGATGATAGGTATTGAAAATAACATTGGTCGACGTTTCAGCAGTCAGTGAAGTACATGCACTTTAAATTTGTAATGTTATTCCTGCAACTTTGTAATGAAATAAAAATTGAAGAAATCATTGGTTTCAATAGCCTGAAACTAGCTTATCTTGCTGCTAGTGATAACACGTCAACTCGTCACTGTGACGTCGTAAAGTTATTATGACGTAAAACCAACAACGGGCTTAAGGGCATTATTTACATCCGATGTTTTTTTTTAGCATGCAATGGTAAAGGACGAAGATTGTGGTAACATGTCACACTAGAAAAATCCCATGAAAAGTGTACACATACTACACAAACTATTATAAGTAGTACACATACTATTATAAGGACTCGGGCTCTTGTAGGGTACTTGGTGCAAGATCATATTCAAGGTTTTCATCCAGCTCAAATTATTCTCTCTCTCCCTCCACATATTTCCATGTATTTGTGTTTCTTATAAGAGAGAGAGAGAGAGAGAGAGAGAGAGAGAGAGAGAGAGAGAGAGAGAGAGAGAGATGCAAATTTCAGTGAAATTATTATTCTATAAGAAAATGTACATCAAACGGGAAATGTCAATATTTGTTCTGGTTATTTTACTGGTGTCGTGTAACACTAGAAAAATCCAATGGAAAGTGTGCATTTACGACAATAACAACTCGGGTTCTTGTAGGCTACGTGGTGTATGTTCAAGTTAAAAGTTATCATCCAACTGAAATTCTTTTTTTCTCTCTCTTTAACAGATTTCCGCTTATTTTTGTCCATTGTGGCATACGAGAGAGAGAGAGAGAGAGAGAGAGAGAGAGAGAGAGAGAGAGAGAGAGAGAGAGAGAGAGAGCACAGGGTATATGGTTGAGATTTCGATGAAATTGTGTAACAAGTTTTCATTTAGAAAACGGGAATTATGAATATTTTTTTCTCTTTATTTTCTTTTTTAAAAAATTAATTATTAATAAGTGGACATTCTTCAATGTTCTTGAGAGTATAGAAGCAATAGTAAACGTTTATACCATATCTGTATTCATACGCCATGACTGAAGCACAATTTGATATAACAAAATGGTGCGAATTCGATTCTTCATATGTCGGTATAGTGTCCATGTTTTGAAATATGTGACCTATGATCTAGTAGAGGAATTGACCATTGATGCGTCCGCTTTCAATCTGTACCATCAACTCAACAACATTCAATCAACGTCATAATGTAACCAAACCCTATAAAGACAACAACAACAATAACAACAACAACAACAACAATATACCTGTACAACGGGATCTAACTTGCTGGCTTATATTAACAATTTTGTAAAAATAATTAAGCGCTCAATACAGATAACTTCAATTTTCTAAGGGAGGAAGAATCAGACGTCATATTTTCAACTAAATAGCATTCAACCTTGACATCATAATGTAACAACACCCCTATAATATCGGATAGAGGGAGAATAATAGAGCACATTGGAGTCAGACCAGCTAAAAATAGCAAAATAGCACGCCTGATTGATCATGGTCTACCTTGTTCGCTTACACCCCCCCCATCCCCCCCCCCCCAAAAAAAAACAATAACGGGTTACACAACTTTCTTAAGGAGAAAGCTTTGACATTTATGTAAAGAAGAGGTGTAATTATTTATAGAAAGCATAGTCTTTTGAAAACTATGATAAAAAAAGTGTCAACTACCTGATAAACTATTTCCCTTAAAGAGACAAAACTGAGCCCGACAACTGAAGGTTAAGACCTCTCAAGAAATTATTACATCCTGTCGTCACGTAATTTGATCCTTTTGATAAACCCCGCGTACATTATCATGGCTTTTATAAAGTCATCATTTTCCGGTAATAAATTATGAATAGAATAAATACAGAGTAAGTCATTGCAAGTATACTACCCCCTCCCTCAAAGCGTCATTTTGGAAAATTGTGTTTTTATTTTGGGGTCATTTTAGATGTATTAGGCATAGAAGTTGAATCTGACATTGATTAAACACCTTTAACACGAACAATTGAGCAACACATCATTCCATTACTAGTACTTAACCGGTCACTCTTATAAAACTGGTGTGCAGAAAAATATCAATAACAGCTGAATACAACTATAACTAATGTCATATATAAAACCAGTGAATTAATTTCTTATTATATTTAACAACAAATTTTGTTGGAAAATGAAGCGATGTATATTGGCTAAATGTAAAACTTCTTTTAGTTTTATTTATTACCAGTAAAGTCATCTCATCATACTTTTGCCCACAAGCTTAGTCTTCCTGTAATGTCCTTTGTTTACAAGCATACTTACTCTGTATTCACGCATGGTCGAGATTAGTGTAGGGGTTGGCGTTTACAGGCAAGGCGATGGGTGCCTTAATATTATTTATTCGTATTTACAAATTCTGTTAATGTTGTCAAGCATTCTCCTGTAGGATCCAGGGATTGCACTTTCCGTTCTGTTTGGTGAATACATGTATTTGTAATTCTCTCTCTCTCTCTCTCTCTCTCTCTCTCTCTCTCTCTCTCTCTCTCTCTATATATATATATATATATATATATATATATATATATATATATATATATATATATATATACGGCTTGTTGTATGAGTTTGGCTCAGATGAAGTAATTAAACATCGTGGACTTTTGTGATTCTGGAATTCCAAATCAGCAAAACCGGGGAGAAAGAGGAAGGGAATATAACACCTTCTTTTGAGGAAACAGGGATCGAAATATTATATTATATTGTATGCTTAAAATGAGAGACGCCCTCTGTTGGACTTCAACCCACGACTCTCAGATTGAAAATATGATGCTCTACCGACTAATTTAGGCTGGCTGCTTAGTGAACTGCGCGGTGCACTCCTGTCGATATATGTTGAAAAATCGACTGGAATATTTTTACAAAATATAAATTCCATTTACAAAATTGTCGTCATTGTTCAGAAATCCACACAGAATCAATGTCTTGATCATAAATGACGCCCAGAAGTATCGTCAGTTTAGTAAATAGCCAATGAAGAATGGATGAACGAACGAAAGAAGGTATGAATGAATTGAATCGATGGATCGATCCATCAGCCAATCAATCAATCAATACACAGACAAGATACACGTTACTAATGACACACGAATAGATAAACAAGTTACACAACTAATAGCAATCCAGTGAACGACAGATTTCTGTTATGGTCTATATTTGTTAGTAAAATTGTGAGCTTTATTTTGAGTACATACGCCAAGCCTTTACAAAGTCACGAGTCCTTAGCTTGAGTGAGGCGAATAAAGGTGCGAAAGGACACAGCAACAAAATAAAATACATCGAACTTTCCTTGCATTTTCTGAGACCAGTTTTATCACTGTGACTGAGTCCTACATTTGCTAGAAGTTTTAAGAAAGATGTTTAAAAATTAAAACAACGCCAAATAATTAATCGGTGTGATAGACACAAGATCCAAATTCTCATTCGGTTCATTACGTCTTCCATGGCAGTCAACAAAGATTGTTATTATTATCAATTATTTAAATGAAAATAGAACTGATATTGTACGTGTACCATGATCCCACAACACCCCGCACCCTTTTCTTTTAAATTTGTCTCGCGAACAAAAACGTTTCAGTGCACGATTTTAACGACCTTGATCATTCAGTTCTGTATCTGGCATCTAGTCTTAGGGTCGTGAATGCACGAATCTTTCCTCTTCGATCATATACAGAGGCAAAGGGTTCTAAAAAACATGCGTATTTTGTATATTTGTCTTTTTATCGAATGTAAAAACGAAAAAGAAAACTGTGCTAAAATTATGTTTCTAATAGTTACATTTATCATACTACAAACATACTTTGAACCCAGCGCTTTAAAATTGTTTAATTGGTCAACATAGTTTCTTCTTACGATACACAAATTTATATGTATGCTAAAGCATGTTTTGAAAAACCATAATGAAATTGTGTTAGCAGTCTTCTAGAATAGTAAACGAAGTGTATTAAATATACGATAGTTACAGTGTCCCATTTCCACCCGATCTCGTGTTGTTTTCCGGCAGTTGAGCGCTACTGATATAAGGGAGACAAATCCTTCAACCTTGTTGAGCGCTACAGATTTTTACAGCACTTCAACTTGCATTTCTTCCCAGATTTTGATTTTGCGATAGTTTATAACCAATGTGTCATCACCTGCATTATATATACCGTTAAATAAACACACTAATTTTTCTTTCCAATAAAAGATTTAAGTTTTTGTCCTGGATATTTTTGGATGAAAAATAAGCTCCCAGAGTCTCCCTGACCATTCACCAGGAGCAGAACACCGGTAACTTATGGATTAAGTTTCTCTTTTGATTTGCATGGAGAAATAGACATACAATTATCCTACTATCGAAATGAAACGTTTGTATCCAACGTAATCAGTATTTTTGAAAGCACGTTACATATTATTAACAATAATACACTCAAGAGAAAAGCAATGACCCAATGAAAAATATGGTAAGGAAAACTATTATGAAACTACATTGAAAATATGATGTGTTTCTAAAATAAGCATAAAGTCCGACTCAGTATATTGTGAATAATAATCTTTTGTTTACTCTCCTATGTTCATGTATTCACGAGAAGCTCCTAACTTTACAGGTCCTATCTACATTTATCTGATTTCTTTTTCTTATTATCTTTAAACCAAAAATTCGTCTTTCTCTCTTATTATCTTCCTTTCTCTATGAAATGTTCTCTTAGACTTATTTGTAGTACTTGTTTTGTATGAAATGTTCTCTTAGACTTATTTGTAGTACTTATTTGTGTCATAATGGTATAGATTTAGACCGAGGATCCTCAACCATGACATTATTTTTTGTTTCTTAAAGTTCTTACCCGAATATGAGATTATCACACTTGTCTTACGGAGATACTTACTGTGGGTAGACGATTTCAAAATTTTCTGTCAAAGAACATATATTCAACTTTTTTTCTTTCCCTTTTCTCTGTGTTACTTGAATGAATCTGAAACTGCGTCTGAAATATTTGTTATTACTGCTTGATATATCGTAGAAGAATCAGTTTCGTTTTGAACGACCTTTCTTTTTTTCTAATTGCAACTAATCATTATATTTTTGAAGCCAGGAAAATATACATGTACCAAAAAAAAAGTGACGATGACTGAGTTATCGAGCCACACGAGAGTCTGGTTGAACGAGACTAAAAATGGTTTGGTCTGCTGACTTGTCGAATACTAAAATATTCAGCTACCCCTTCGGCAGTTTATACCCCACTACCCATTTTAAAAATAAAAAGGATGTGACAAATGCAAAAAACTTGGTCGTTTCAGTCATCAGTTTATAATGTCTAACCTTATTGTCGTCAGGGTATCTCTAGTACTGTCATCTTGTTCGTGTTTCAAACCAAACCGGAGTTTCTTTACTAAGGGTCACCATATTTGCGTGAGCGAGTCTATATCTTCAGACAACAGATGTTATGTAGTTCATCGTCTTCGATAAGCTTCGAATAATTCCGTAAATTTCCGTAACTTTGGGAGTTACGTCCCTTTAAACCCATGTATATAAGAGACTCTCCTTTTTATTTTATTCAATAGTTTGAGAAATATTAAAACTAGACATTGCAAATATTATATGCAGACAACACAGTTTCTACTTTCTATATCTGTGGAGGCCATGACGTCACCCCTTCACTGAAAATGGACTTTTCCAGGAACCGGAAAAAGTACAGTGAGCAGGCTGGTTGTTTACATTGAAAGCTTCCGTTTGGTTTGAAACGCGAACAAGGTGATAGTGTTAGGGGACCCTTCGGATCGAACATATTAGAAATTATAAAAATTGATGAATGAAATGACTATGTTTTGCGCACTTGTTATATTGTTGTTGACTTTCTTTTTTAAAATCGCTGGGGGTGGGGCAGACAAGTCTTTAAAAAGGAGGTTTGTACAACGGGAAAAGGGTAACAAGAAAGAAAAAATAATAATCACCGATGCTTCCAACATCATGAACATGCCGCAATACTATCAATTATTGCAACATCGGCCAGTCATATCTATCTATCAATAAGCCTACTTATTTGTGTACCTATACCTTCTTACCTGTAGATCTATCTACTATGTAACACGAAGTCCTCATTTCTAGATGATATGAACAATCCGTGAATCGTCAACTTAAGTGCAGGAACAAGAAGCTTATTGATTCACTGTATAAATAGTAAGTGACCAATCGAGAAAACAAGTCAAGAAGCCCGCCTAGCTCAGTCGGTAGAGCATCAGACTTTTAATCTGAGGGTCGTGGGTTCGAGTCCCACGGTGGGCGTAATTATTTTACATTTCGTTTCTTTGTTTATCACCTAAAAATCTTCCATTTCGTTTCTAATAGTTGTGGCCATATTTGTCTCACGTGACATTCGTCTATACGGTACTGATGTTTACTGTAAATATCATTTATTTATACAAATATTTAAGTTAACATCGCTGTGAAGTAATAATTGGTTAATTATGTAGCCAAAACTTTCATTGTGGTTATAATTTATAATTTAGGCCTTTTTTCAGTCAAATATCGTCTGATTAGTTCGTTTTTTTTTTATCTGGTGGCAGTAATTCATTGAATAATTTCATTTTCCTCAGTTAGTTATGCCATAGTTCAAAATTGTGAATTATTTCAGTAATTTTATCAAATCATAACTTGTGTACCTTCACCATTCTTTCAATCATTAATTCTTTTTAAGTTTATGTGAATATCAAGTATGTTCATTACTGAATATATATATATATATATATATATATATATATATATATATATATATATATATATATATATATATATATATATATATATATATATATATATATATATATATATATATATCGATAAATAAACATACAAATTAATTAATTAAATACTGCAATTATTAATTTAAACAAATAATTACATTAATTAATAGATCAATAAATAAAATTCTATTCAGTACACTGCTGAATTTCAAATTTTAAATCCAATTAAGACTTAAAAGCTATATACGATTTTACCTATTAAAACCTTCTGTTTACTTACAGTATTTTAACTATATCGCAAGAATTATTCAACTACACAATGAAATAAATAAATAAATACTATCATTTTATCATGACTACATAAATGAAATGAAATAAATAAATACTATCATTTTATCATGACTACATAAGTGAAATAAATAAATAAATACTATCACTTTATCATGAATACATAAATTAAATACATAAATAAATACTAGCATTTTATCATGACTACATAAATTAAATAAATATATAAATACTATCATTTTATCATGACTACATAAATGAAATAAATAAATAAATACTATCATTTTATCATGACTACATAAATGAAATAAATAAATAAATACCTTCATTTTATTATGAATACATAAATTAATTGTTTGTTACAAAGAAATTGAAAAGCGCAGGAAAACAACCCCAAAGACTGCAGAAGAGGAAAACGTGTATGACACAACATATATATGACCCTTTCTCTCATTTTTTAATCAAATTCATATATTGAAATAATATTCATAAAAATCAGTATTTACTTATCATAAACAGTATTGAATAAAAATATTTTCAACAAAACTGTTTTATGAACAAAAACTTAAAAATAAGCCTAAATTTAATGGATTTATTTTCCAAAAGTATTGTATTCTAATAAGTGCATTTTTTCTTCAGTTTTCAAGAAAAGCCGGAAAGTGACTATAATGCATATATATATATATATATATATATATATATATATATATATATATATATATATATATATATATATATATATATATATTCTAATTAGTGAGTGTATATCAAAAGAGGTAAAGAATGAAGCCATAAAATGATTAACTGAGTGATTTTCTATTATTTGGTCATTTCGGTCTCTCTTTTTTTTTTTTTTACAGATAATTTGTCAAATTTCAGAATCCCTCTGTAAGATAAAATTGTTGAAAGCTTCTTTTATTAATTTTCTTGTTTTCTTTAAATTAAACGGACAGTAATTGCTTCATTTTCCTCCGCGATGACTTTTCAGAAATTCAGCCATTAATTTTGTCAACATAAGTGTCATGATTGTTGTGTAATGTTTTGTTTACTTATATTCTGATGAACTGTTTACTTATATTCTGATGTAACCTTTTACTCTAGTGTTTCAAGGTATAAATTCGAGGGTTTATGCGGAAATAAAGTTGATTCATAGTAATAAAGGAATATGGAAGTGTTTGCTGTGTCTCCTTTTTTATATTCAATGTTTCTCGGGTCAGGCACATATAGAATAAGTACCCGTGATACAAATCATAATGGCGGACGCGTGTAGTGGCACATAGTGGCCCGTGGGAGGTAAATACGGAAGAACAGTTTTATGGGAAGGTCTATAACATAGGTACGGTCATAAAGACTGTTGTACACGCGTTTGTTAAACTACATTACGACGGCGAGGACAAAGGTCACAAGGAATTGTTTTAAAAGTTTTTTTTATAGTACTATCAGATGTGTGTAGATTTATTACAACGTTTTATATTCAGATTCACAAAAGGTTTAGTTATCTATTAGGCCTGGAGCCGCCATTTCAGCAGGTGCTCCCGAATACCATCAGGAATAAACCTGAAAACTCAAGCCCCAGAAAAGTAAAATGTTGATCCCGTAGAGACGGCAGAGTCCATAATTATGTGTAATAAAATGAATTACGTGGTTGAACATAAGCGCAATAGGGACTGACATAGCCAGTTTATGTAAGACGGAGTGGGGGCCACGGGAGACAGTATTATAGATTTGTAATCGCCGTGGCGTGGAATGAAAAACCAGTCTAGTTTTAGTGATCAGATATGTCACATAGTATTGTATATTTTTATATCCCTGTGATGGTGAAGTGGAATTAAATAACAATCTACGATAGTGTGGTAATGTATTTCACAGAGATATCTAAAGCACAATATGTGGCTCTGATTTCGATGATTAATTTCAAGACGGACGAAGTCAGACAAACAGTAAACTCATCTAATTAATCGTTGCCCTTTCTATCGTTTTATGTTTGGAGAGTAGGCAAATAAAAAGATGTCTGTATGTTACATACAAAGTAGAGCACACTTATGAAGTTGAATGTGTTCCTGAATCGAAAACGTGACTTGGAATGTTGTGCAGTTATAAGAACAATAACGAATCCCACATTATAGTCAAGCAGTCTAGAAGATCAAATCTTACCGTTGTTCTTTTTTTAAAAATGTCCTAATTAAAACAACAGTCATCAAAATTGTAAAGGCAAAATAATTTTAGACACAAAAACTCAACCATCTGTTCTCTCATTTATGAAATAAGTCACAGTGCTGATTGAGTTCCTAGTTTGACACTTGCTGTACTTCAGTCTACATAAAAGCAAATCTGTTCCTTGGAATTCGATGTGCATTTAATATTGATAATACTAAATAAAAGGAAAATATTGAATAAGACTATCTCACGAGATTGTATTTTATTATCTCATGTGGGTATAAAGACAAAGACTATTTTTTCTTCATATTTTCCTTGATATTTCTTGAAAACTTTCTAACGACTAAATTGGATTTTCTTGAAAATCCCTGTCCATAATCAAAATTCAATATTAGAATATTTGACATGCATTCCATTGAACTTTTCGGTATTTACCAAAACTTGTACAAAAATAAAATAGCTTAAATGGTGGAGAATTCCCCCACTGGAATGTCAGTTTTCCCATTAACCACTCTGACAGATTGTGTGTAAGTTTATTTCCTTCTCTCCTTTATCTATCTAATCCATCCTTCCATCCAACCATCCAGCCATATGTGTGTACCTATCCACTTACATACCGTTAAGGCTTTGTTAATATTGTGTTATCACAAGGTGTAAACAGTCATAGAGACGCCAGCTGTATGTAGTGGCGAGAAAATCATTAATACAGGTAAGTCCCCGAGCATAAATTCTATCTTCTAAAAATAAAGGAACCCGCCTAGCTCAGTCGGTAGAGCATCAGACTTTTAATCTGAGGATCGTGGGTTCGAGTCTCATTCGAGTTTTATTACTTCAAGAAAAGTACAGTCTTTCATAGCTACAGTTTGTAAACCCAAGACTACAGAATGACGGTGCAGTTAAAAGTCACATAGCAGAATCTTTATTTTCTTTTTCTTTTTTTTCTTTAATTTGGTTATGTGTAAATTTTAAATTATTTGATATTCAGATTCCTTACAATGTTTGTTTGCCAGACTGTTCGACAACCCAAATGACATTCGCAACTTCGATGTCAATCCTAAGGACCATACCTTGAATATATGCCGATAGCTGCCATTAGCTGCCGTTCGGACCACCTAGGTTATTCAGGAAAAAGGATTGACCTCATCGAACTATTTTTTCATTCGCAACATCTCCGTCAATCCAATCGTTGAAATAGTCTATGTGGTCTGAAGAAATTCCGAATTCTTTATTTGCGAATAAATTTCCGGAGAATAAAATGTATGATTTTTCTGTAAATCACTGGACCGACATGCATGGGAAGCATATTTTTGTCTCGCAGAAATAGGTAGTCCGAATGCCCAAGTGATAGTTACGTGGACAATCAACGTGGAAAGGACAATCTACGTTGATCAAGCGTACTTGTATTTCAAACATCTACGTGAGGACATTATATACATACTGGAGTATTTTTAAGTGGTTGGTGTATCCAGTGAACTTTGGACCTTGCCATCATTTTTTATTCGTATAAATTCCTTATGTGAACTTGATGTTCTGCACTCTGCATAATGTTATCTTATATACAAAAGAAGACCATTCTAGTACAGAAACGCATTTGTACTAGCCGGATTCTAAATTAATCTTTGGCCCACAGTGTGCATGAGCGGCTGCCCATTATGCTTTTGCAGAAATTTTCATTGTGGGAAATCCGTCCGTTCATGGTCCACTTTCCTTTGCATTAAAGTAATGTCTTGTATACAATTGTCAGAGTCCTATATGTGAAATATCTCTGACTTTGTTTAGTATAGGTTCTTTATGGGCTTGAAAATTTCGAGTTTTAGGGATTTTCACACGTTGTGGGGAGGTGGTTGATATGACTCTAAGGGGGGGGGGGGGGAGGTAATCATAGATTGCTCAGCTTTGTCGTCCCAATCTTTTTATTGATTTGTTTACTCCTATCTCTTTCGAGTTTGAAATATATACAAGATGATTTGGTTAGTCCCATCTCTTTCGAGTTTGAAATGTATACATGCTGATGGTTATGGAACTTTATTTTGATTGCGGTTACCTTCAAAGGTGAGATGGTACATCCTCGACTGTGGCCGTAACCGAAAACGATTTAGTGTTACCTACGTGAGCGATAAAAAGAATCGGTCATGGTATTCCTGTTCGTAAAAGAGTTTTCAGGCTGATTTATTCAAGGAAGCACTTCAGTGATTTTGCGTCTGTCCTTCGGCATCGACAATCGCTGCTTTGTGACCTGAATGCGAGCAACATCATCCAAATGTTCTCTAAAGAGAATATATTATAGTTTCAATTCGCGTTGATTTGATTGTCACGCGATAACGACACCTGGGTTAGCATAAGTGTAAACAAAATAAATCATGTAAAACAGGAACTTCTTTGTAGTTACCTGAATAGGCAGGAAAGTTCCTTTTAATCCCCATGTCTTTGAAAAATGAACCTCAGTGGTATTGCGAATCACTCCATGCATCCGTATGTCTGTCTCTTTTCAAACCCATCTCATCCGAAACCTCTGGGTATAAATGCAATCAACGTAGCTGACTTGTCCAGATTTTAAACATCTGCAAGACGGGTCATATTTTTTGCTCCCTCTGATGGTGTCTCAGGGAGGGGATGCAAGCTCAAATATATTAAAATTTCAATTATTGTTCCTTCTCCTGACGAAGAGTTTGTTTAGAAACGTTGGGAAACTGCTTTGCATTTGCGCCGTTAATTATCATTGTGTTGTGTTATATATATATATATATATATATATATATATATATATATATATATATATATATATATATATATATATATATATATATATATATATATATATATATATATATATATATATGAAGTTTATCCTCCACGCCGATAATATTACTACTTAAGCTGCAATATGTCTCATTGAAAAGCAAGTGCATCAGAGACAGTTTTAAAAATTTATAGCGATTTTGATGGAAGGAGTACTAAAAAGTACACTTTTCGGCCTCTGCAGATAATGGAAAGGCATAGATATGCATACTACATCACTCACTCCAAGAACATTATTTTCGCGTCCGTGCATTTAATATGTCATCCATGTATTTTTTTCTGGAAACCAGATCTTGCAATTTTTTAAAAAAGATTTCATTAAAAGAAAGTTAATTGTCAACTGAAGTATGCGCTCTGTGCGGGAGGAGTAATTTTATTTTTAAAAGAACGATTTTTAAAAGAACGATTAAAATCGAGGCAGTGGCGGCGCGATGGGCGGTCGGGGGGGGGGGGGAGGGGAATATCCCTAAGCGCCAGGCGAAGATGGCGCCGTCGGGAGCTTTTTGTCTTTTTTGGCAGCTGAAATTTTCATAGTATTTCACCTCACCCTAGTGTAACGGGAGCAATTCTTCACAGAACTTATATTTAGGAGGGGGGGGGACTTATATTTAGGATGGGGGGGGGGGGGGGTTGAGGAGGGAGGTTGGCAACTGACATAAAAACTGTTCTCTGTGGCAAAGTAGGGGCGCCATTTAAGAACATTGCCCCCAGGCGCCAATGTAGGGGCGCCACTAATGAACATTGCCCCCGGGTGCCTCGAACCCTCGCGCCTCCACTGAAATGAGATATATGGGAAAATAAATGTGTAAAATGCTCCCTAGGCTTTTGATATTCCCAGAAGATAATCTTTAACCACCTAAGTGCCCAAGTTACTTTGAATATGTAATATTCCACGTCAAATGGTAAATCTAATGCATTTCATCTATTATGTATTCTGTTTTAATTTTTACTTTTATCACTCAATTAAGTTCTGAAGAGCTGATTTTTACATCATCCACAAAATGCTTCCATTATTACACTTTCAATACTTGGTTCACATTTTGTACATATATAACATACACTTCATACTTTCCCTCATTTGATCATCTCTAGGACAAAAAAAGGACAAGAGTGTACGCAAAGAATACAAAGGACAAATATTAGTCAATTATTGGATGGGAGCAAGTTTAAGAAGAACTGTAACGCAAGTGTATTTCAGAATTTACACTCAGTGCATTATGGGTAGCAATAGAAGTACATGTGAGTAATTAGATACTTTGTTTGACCTGAAAAAAATAAAATCATCATTATTCAATACATCACAAGATTATCTTGATCTTTGATAATTCTCAGTTACCTACTCAAGAGTTGACTCTTCAAAGTTGTTATGATTTTAAGAAACTACTTCATAATGTAGATATACACTACTATAGTTAATCCTTGCGCCATCCCCCACCCCCCCACCCCCCACCCCCGCAAGCAGCAACACTCTTCTGTTTTGGTTTAAACATATTTTAGAGACAAACTTAGTATCGGTCTTTGCCTTACACCTTATGCTTTTTTTTTTTGGGCTGCAATTTTTTTATCTTTACATTTTTACATTTTTAGAACTTCACTTGTAATCGACACTGATTAAGTCAATGGACCCATTTCATTTTTGACTACCAATATATTACTTACAACTATTAGACTCCCAGTGTTGCGAGGGAGAGCTAGGGCGATAATTCATGTAAAACGTGCTAGACAAATGTAAATAATTCCAGTTCTTACAAGATGTTCGCATTTTCTTGATCGTTGCTCGTTTTATATTTCCTTTCCCGTGAGTTTTCTCGCTCATGTGATTATATATGTGTGTTTTCCTCAGATTTGTTCATTTCTAGGGTATTTTTCTACCCGTTATGTGTATATATGAATACTTTCGCTCATACATACTTACATGCATACATAGACATATACATACATACATACATACATACATACATACATACATACATACATACATACATACATACATACATACATACATACATACATACATACATACATACATCTGGATTAGATTGGTGCTACATAATATTGACATTGATGCACTGCGCATAATCAACATTTACAATCGACTTATTTCAGAAAAAACGTGACCGTACTAATTTTGAAAAGGTATCAAGGAAGAGAAGGACGGGGAAATAAGTGAGAAGTTCCTTACTGTTGCAGAATCGGTTGTTTCCTGTAACTGAATTTATGTTGTTCTCCGTATTCTTATTTAATACGCTATATAAATAGATCATGAATAAAAATAGCATTAAAATTTGTAAAATTATATTTATTTCTTTGATATAGGATGCAAAAATCTCTACACTTTTTCAACAGTACTTTCGGCTCAATAATTTTTTATTGTTGAACATGCTTTTTGCTTGCACATGCGATGTTATTGTGTGCGTGTTTGTGTGTATGTCTTTACTGCTTGAAAGAGAGGGGATAAGATATCAACAAATTCCTATTACGATGTGACAGAAAGGATGACTTAAGGAAAAAGAGGTCGAGGACACTGCTGAGTGCGCTCATTTGTCTAAATTTATGTTATTCCTAGTGAAAGCAGTCATTGATCTTCCGAGTAGCATCAACATTCTCCCATTAAATGGCATATAGGGATCGGACCAT
The DNA here is from genome assembly GCA_029931535.1 of Margaritifera margaritifera. NCBI lineage: Eukaryota > Metazoa > Mollusca > Bivalvia > Unionida > Margaritiferidae > Margaritifera > Margaritifera margaritifera. Next base: position 4,221,068 of record JAQPZY010001566.1, on the reverse strand, counting down.
TCATTCATTTCCCATAGACCTTAATGTTAAATATATTAAAAAATAAAAATAATTTCTGCATTAGATTGGCATACAAACCACACATGCTTCCTTCATTAGAGTTGTAGAAACCACACATGCTTCCTTCATTAGAGTTGTAGAAATTTGTTTAAATCTTGAAAAACAGGTGTTCTGCGGCAATATTTTGAACCTCGTGATGTTAAACAGGGGGACTCCCTCATCTGCACCTAATAACATAGCCTCGCACCAAGAGTTCATACGCTATTTTGTCAGTAGGAAATTAAATACATGATATCAAAATAAAAGTAAATATTTTTTCTCAACTTTATTACATAGATTAAAGTTTATGAAATGAATAATGGGAAAAAATTAAATCCATTTACTAGCCAGTGGGTGCATCTCAAAATATTTAGTACTCTATTTTTTATTCCCCCAGCAGTAGACCAGTTTTTTGGCTGTGAATTATTGGTCTGATACCTATAATGTCTTCTGCTTGGGCATGCATGCAAATTATAAAAATGCTTCCTATTTATCCGCTCATATTTAATTGACACATATATTGTAAGGTGATAACGTTTTATGATGTACATGTATACAGTGGATTGCTTTTGTGATGTACAGATGACCGGTCTCTTGAAGATAATAACAGTATTTAGTCGTTCTGCAAAAGACGCCATATTACATGCAGATTTGGTATAGGTTTCAAACAAAACGCCAATGAATTAAATTAGTTACAATTAGTTAAATGTAGTGCGGATGAATAAGAGTCAACGAATTTAATTAAGTGTATAAAACTAAATGTACTTACTACACCTTTAATCGACAATACAACTTATCAGTCAGGTATTGTTAAGGCTTAATTGAGTTTCATTTTGGTACCGAATTGGGGTAATTGTTTTGTCGTCTTACAGATCTGGAGCCAGGTTGTAATGAAATTTTAGTCTGAGAGTTACATAGTAGATATCACGGTGGGTTTAAATGGCTGGATATATTTCATTTCCCAAAATTATTTCATGTTCTTTCTATTGGCTCTTGGATGTAAGGTAATAATCGTATTTCAGTAAGTATTGAGCTTTGCAAAAGTTATATATCTATATTGATCTCTCTGTCATATATTTGCATTTTGTTACCTGTCCTTTTCTTTTTTTTTACAAAAATATACTATGTTGAATATGTATGTTTCGAATTCTACGCTTGTTTCTTAATATTTAGCCTCCAGACAACTTCCAACATTTTTGTCCCCACTGAACCTTTCTTTATAGTTGGTACTTTTTGTTTGAGAGTAGGTAATCGTTAGCGCACACTGTAAAATACTATATCCAGATTACCCAAAGAATTCTGATTGTTAATTATTGTATTTTTCATGGATTCTAAGTTGCCCACTTGTTATGATTTGGGGGGTATTTTTTCATGAGTGTCTATCATGTATGGTACGAACGCACAATTGTTTGTTCATTCAATTCATCGTTCTCAAGATAGGCCACTACAATTCGGATTTTTTAAACTGCTTTTTTTATAAATCCAAATTTGAAGAAGCAGCTGGCAAGAATTTCCAAATACAACGAGAGAGAGAGAGAGAGAGAGAGAGAGAGAGAGAGAGAGAGAGAGAGAGAGAGAGAGAGAGAGTTATAGATGTAGTCATATGCAATACAGCATCGATTATCCGTAAACAAGTTATCTGGATTTAAACGATCATTTATTCGAACGTTCTATTATATGCTTCGGACTGACCTTGCTGTACATTTTCTCTACATCGCCAAGATCAAAATTGACATTGATGCGATACAACCTTCGTTTGCTTTTATTGCTAACACTTGTTGCTCTTCACAGGGTTTCTCTGAGAGATTTCCTTCAAAAGAAAAATATTTTGGTTACAGGATGAATGTCATCTGTCTGTTTACACTTCCTTTGAGTACGAGTTTCGACTTTAGCAATTTACAATGAGGGCTGTAACAAATACCAGGAGCGATTGTCAACATAATCATTTTGCCTAAAATTAGACCCGTTTCCTTACAGTTTATATTGTGAGGTGGGTAGCTGGTACCAACCTGCTGGGGTTTTGAGCGAGCCATGCATGGGGTTACTTGCCGATTGATCTATTAATGATCCTAATCGACAGAGCTGCACAGGGGGGTTATTTAAACGTTTTATACCTGATTAACTTAAGACCCTTGAATGCCGTCTGCTTGGGAGGCATGTCCGGTTTTACGTAAAACATATTTTGTGGGTTGTTCACGATGGCGAGAGATCTCAAGTGCGCGATGTTCATTGAAGAATAATTTGAAAGTAAGGCGAGAAAGGTCGAGGAGAGTGAGAATAATCCCAGTAGACAGGCCTCTGTGTTTAATAACAAGACAAGTGGATATCAATCATGTCCAACAAGGTCATTTCCGGCTAGTTGTCATGGCGGATGTCAAGCATGTATTGTGAAATATGTTTTATTGTGCGCCAGTGGTCAGTCAACTGTTACATTTGCCCGCATCGGTGGCTATAATGGCCATCCCAGCCACAAAAATTCGGACTAACTGACTTAAATATATCATGATTAGCTATAAAATTGAACATGTAGTCAATAAACCAGAGAGAGAGAGAGAGAGAGAGGTTCTTACTTGTGACTCCACTAATGATTGGGGGGGGGGGGGGACGAATTATGGGGGGGGGGGGGGTAAACGGTGATTGCCTTCTGTACAATCCAGGTATCCAAATTTTGATCAGATGCCTATGTACATCAAACAGATTTAGATAACCGTAAAATGTTTTTTGTTGTTTTGTTTTATTTTTATAATCAGCAAAACGTACAGATGGCTCTAAATGGTATTATATAAAGGAACAAAGTGTGTATATTTGGATTTTTTCAATATTTATTGCTGCAAAATATGTGTATAATATTGTGTATATATTATTCCATGTCCAAGAACATACAGTCTACTTGATTCTGTTTCTGCTCTTATATCACATTCAAATAAAGATCAGCATATCAACATTTTTCCAGTTATACTTAGAAACGGTTCATTAAAATAAACAAATAAGAGTAGAGTCCTTTTGATAAAAATCCAATGTTTCATTGTTAAACAGAATGATTAATGATTCTGAAAAGTAGGGACATTGTATCCTACTGGCAACCCACAGACTCAGCAGTCAAAGAGTGTCGATTACACAACGACCTCCCAGCTTTGAAGTCACGCACACTTGGGAACATGGCCGTCGCAAGTTTCCGCTGTACGAAATGGCGCGCCGGTCGAGCATCCCATTTCTTCGTCCCCCATTCGGAAAAAAAAATAGTGTAAACTCCGCGAAACGGCGCCCCCCCCCCCCCGGACTTGGCGCCCTTGGCGGTCGTCCGTATCGCCCGACCCTTACGACGGCCCTGCCTGGGAATAAAGGTAAGCAAGTCCAACGATGTTCATAGCTAATTACTTCCAAATATATAACTTTCAAATAGATAACATTATTTCAGGGTGCAAGGGGCAGTTTGTATGCACAAATTTGATGCCTCATCAACCTGCCTAATATAAAACTGCATAAAACATAGAGTACACCAATGAGGTCAAGAAGGCCCATATTTTTGCATAGCTATAATAAATCTAACCATAAGAGTATCATTCATTTGCCCTGACAAGTAAATGGCAGCTCATATCAAAAGAAGTTTATGCACCCCAGCTCCAAATTGACACATGCATTATTCATATCCGAAGGTCATTTTTGACACTCAGTAATGCTAACAGTATAAATGCCAGCCCTTTCCCCGTGTGACAATTTTGAAAAACATTATGTACTAAACAGCATGATGCAATTCAAAATAGTTGCCATCCATACCTTTTTTGAAATATTCTACTTGTCTTGAATGCAACATGTCAGCTGCTATGTGCTGCTTCCTAGCCGAATATTGGTATTTATATATTGTGAAATAAATATTCCTCACATCAATTTCAAGAAGAACACAAGCCCAAAACATCTAAATCACAAATATATCAATATCTTTAATTATTAAACACTAATAGCAGAAAAAATCACATGATAATCATAAGTTAAGAAATCTGACAGAAGCCAATTTACGAAACATCCCTTACTACCTCATTTACAAAAGTTAATCGTCAAATTCTCTTCCATCTTGACGTTTTATCCCAGTTATCATGTGGTATGTGCAACTATGGTTCTTTTATGTTTTCATAGACAACATAAATGTCTCATAAACATGCAGATATTGTTTTATTAATTGTTATGATAATAAATGTTGCCTTGGGTAGGATAAATGTGGAAATCAATTTCATAGTCCATGTGGTCAATGCTTAATATATACGGACAAAGAGACAGACAGACGGACCTATTAATTGATTGATAGACAGATTCCACCCATCCATCCATCCAATTGATTTATCATCCATATAAATTGATTGAATACAGGCACACAGAGCTAGCTACGTAGCTTAACACTAAAAAGCGTTTGTAAGGTTACAACAGACGACCTTCGTTTTGTGAGCATATATCTTGGTGATTTCTGATTTGTATAGAATAGTTGTTGAAGTATTAGCATAGACACCAGTCTAGCAATACGTCATGCGACACATATCGATGGCCACACTTATTTTTGCTGTGTGACTTGCTCATATTTTGACCAACAGTCTAACGGCAATTCATTCACCTCGATTGAATGATTCACTTTAATAGATGGTTGAGGAAAGTACCTGAGGTCCCGGATTGAAAATTATCTCGTCACAAAAGCTGTTATTTCCAGTTAATAGAGAGAGGGCTTTACATTGAAGCAATCGACCTATAGAAGCTGATAAACATCCCGTTACTGAATTTTATCCGTCATCCAAAGACTATAATTATGCATAACTTGTCATTTATGTCGCGTCTCAAATTACTGGATTTGTGGATATATCCGCAGATAAGAACGTGAGCTGAAAAAAGTCTGGAGATCAGCGGACAAAGATTTATTGCCTTTTGATATTTGTCATTAAATTGTCAATTCAGATGTAATTTAATATATTAATGCATAAAAGAACATTATTCGAGCAGTGGAAAGTATTTATGGGATGATATTGTCTTCCGTACAGTACTATTATCAGCCGCTAATAAAACTCTCTTTAAGACAAAATTAATATTTTTTTAAATAGAGGATACACAACATTGTTGGATAATGTAACGTGGTTCAGTCACTTCCCATTTCATTTCTGTACAACGAATGTAACTAATATACTATAGTTTAATGGTCGAATGGCAGATTAAACATGTCAGAGAAATTGGTTGATTTTATTATATTTGAGCAAAGGCAATACGAAAAGAGATACAATTCCTCCTTTCAGTGCTGACAAGTGACTTTCAGTGATGCATGATAAATTAAAAGTAGGATTATGCATATTGATGGAATGATTACAGAAGTCGAGGTTTCTTTTAAATTACAGCTTTTTTCTTAATATTGACACATCTGAACAAGGCAAATGAATTGAAGCGCCCGTATAAATGTTTGATTTGTTAAATTATCACAGACTTAAGTTAAGTCCACTTAAAACGATATTCTATTGCTGAATACCAACTTTGAGAACTTTTACTAACCTCCTCAAACATATCAAAGCGAAGAAAAGTATTTAACAGTAGGAAACAAATAAAGATGATTTTTAGAAGGCAAACACAGACGACAGACAGACAGACACACAACTAATAAAACAATACAAACGAATCTGTCAGGAAATTTAAGTGAATGCTGTTGTTCTTTTGCGTTTTAAATATTTGATGCAATTCCAAAAAGATAAAATAAAGTTGTGCAACTGACATATAACATTCATTCATGCAAACGTATTACTTCAATCTCCATGGAAAAACTTGACATAAGTAAAGTGATATATTTACTTAAAAAAAGAAAAGATAGTGAAAGACCCATGCAAGGAGGTTGTTGATATTATAGTAGTGCATGTAAAAAGACTGAGCAATTATTTGCTTACGATTTGTGAAGAAAAGACAATGGGATTCGTCCTTAAAATGAATTTAGGGCAGGAAAAAATTTGCAACTAGCATTTGTTTCCCTTGCTGATACCCAAGAAAACAGAGAACGATTAACATTTTTTGAAATTATTTCATTACTCGTGATCTGTGAACCATCTTTCTAAAACATGCATAATTTTGTGTTGGTTATTTGTATTTGTGTATTTTTATATATTTAGTCGTAGGGTGAAGTAGTGACCAATAGCATTGATTCCACCTATTGTCGTCTGCTTTCTTTGATGTTCTGAATTTGACAGCTGTGACGCCATTGAGTGGTTTTTATGTTCTCTGCTTTCGTCAAAGTATAACGTGTTCCATTTATCATAGAGTGATATCGTGGACCAAAGCAAAAGCTTCTTTGACTGGTGACGAGTTCTTCTGAAAGTCATAAATAATATCAAAGTGCGTTTGAAATAGTAGAGGTATATTTGCTCAGTGCACTTTCCGAGATAATTATCATTATATGAGAGAATAACATAGTGTTAATTTATTCTGTAAAAATACCAAAAATGTCTACTTCTCTTCTGTGATATAGGGCGAAGAACTGAGGGTTAAAATCATATAAATGAAATACTGGAAAATTTATATTCAACTGTTTTAGCAGTCACAGAAGGGGCAGAAACTATCCTTCATCTGCTTTCTTTTTTCTTTTTTCTCCTTTTATCACATAGTCAAAGTCGACATTGCTCAGCAAAATTTAAGTTGATATTAAACTGTACAATTCTATATAAGGTACTCATTCATGATGGATGAAATATATTTTATACCAGATATGAATGTCACGTTGAAATGGATAGTTTTCTTTGATGTAAAATTAGGGCAATATTTTTCTGCTTGGAGTGTAATTTTAGTCCAGTCAGCAGTAGCGTGATGTAATACCTGGTGCGCATTAAGCTTCCATATTAGTAGTCACTAACCATAGCTAAATGTCACTAATCATAGCTAAATGTCAATAATCATAGCTAAATGCCAATAATCAAAGCTAAATACATGTATATAAGGTGAATATTCTATCGGTGTCATTCACTTTTCTGGATTTATTCCTCAAAGATTTTTATATATGCTAGGTGTTTTTTTTGTTGGTTTTTTTTGCAGTGTCAAGTTCTGGTTTGTTCGACATTTACACTCATGCTATTAGGAAATTACCTGCTTTAATATTCGTCGACCCTTCTGTGTCTTGTTATTTGTGCCTGCTAAGCACAAATAAGTTTTACCTGTAATCACACAACTATACCAGAGAGAGAAAAAAAATCATTATTACCGGTAATCGTGCAGGTAAATGAGAAAAATAGAATTCTTCTTCTTCTGGTTGATTTCGGAACTAAATTCATAAATAAGTACAAAAAAAAAAAAAAAAAAAAAACAAAGAAAAACCCGCCATTTTGGACTCCAACTCAGGTCTGTCGGTTTCAGACATGATATGTTTTGTCCCACTCGCTATTTCTACACGGCTATCGGTGATCATATCTCACCAAACAAAGTTTATATACTATTTATGTGGCCCCAGAATCTGCACAGAGGATGTGCCTTAGTGAATGCAACTATTAAAACATTCGAAAATCTTTCCGATTGGTAGTGGTTCAAAAGGCTGGATTTTATTCAGGTTTTTGTGGCATATTTCAGCCGAGAGAACCATACTTGATGCCAGTCTACTGTGGGTTACTATAAGTGTTTTTTTTTTTTTTTTGTTGTTGACGTAATTAGCTATTGTGTGTTGTCTCCCTTACGAAGGTTATCCTCATTCAATGCGGTGAATGACTGTGTTCTCCGCAGGGCGCACTACAATTTTGAAACAAAATTCAAGTCAGTATATTTCAGTAATCTCCATAAGTGTGATGAATTATTAAAAGAGAAACCATTAAATAATATCTTAAGATTATTACTTTGACATAAATGGCCAGCGTTATATTTTTTTTCGCAGAAAAGTATACTATTTTAACTGGAAGTCGGGTGGGGCTCAGACGTACATGACGAGATTCGTCGCACACGTCTATAATTCAAATTCAGTCGGGGGTCGACTGAACCACTCGAACTCCTCTGGATCCCCGCTGCTCTTCCATAAAGTTGATACCAAATTGCCCAACCCAGTTTACTGAATTTTAAAGCAGTATGAAATTTTCAACTTGCGTCTAAAATAGCGACTTTCATTGTTTCAAGCACCTACTGGTTCACAGTAGCGAAACGTGAGCACCTGGATTATTTTTTTATTTTTCCCTGGCAGATCCATATGATCTGTGTCCTGTGTTGATAACAATCTGTAAGAGGAGAAACGACACAAAGTCGCACAAAGTTAACAGACAAAAGAGCGAAATAAGACAAAATCAGGCGCATTGTTTACCGGTAGGCGCACAGCTTTAGCGAAAGAATGACGCAGGCGCACATGTTCTAATACTGGGGGGTTTGCGCCGAACGTTCGTACTTTTAAGCAGATTTCAGGAACACTTCATTGAAAGCAATTTCCTTGTTCTCTTGTCAGTCAATAGCAATTACCAGGCACAAAGCTGTCTTGTGTAGTCAAAGCACAGTTGTTCCATTTGCCAAATAATAATTCAATTTCCAGTTTGAAATTGTTGAACTTTAATCTAATTCTAAGGGCTATTGAACTAGATACCATCGACTATTGTGAACTTGAATGAATCGAAAATTATTATCTGAAGTTGAAAGGGTTAAGTTCTCACTGAACTTCCTGTACTTGAATCTCTTTTTGCGAATATTAGATCCTGAAAATTTATATGAGAGCAAAACCAGTTTGCTCGAAAATTTTATATAAGACTGAAAACTTGGAGAATGTTGTCTTTATGCGGTACTTACTAGCTACTTCGACCAAAATAAGAGCTTTATGCGGTACTTACTAGCTACTTCGACCAAAATAAGAGGAGGATTTCTCAACGTTTACAGTACTGTAACGCAAGAAAATGTGGGGTTTTTTTTCACCAGTAGATGCATTAATTATAAGGTTATATATTACTACAACTTCAAATAAATTGTGATACGCTTTCAAAAACCGCATAAAATGAGATGATAATTGTTTTCTTTGTTCAAACTTTTAACAAGTTTTACTTTTGACTACCTTGTTGCTTCAGTGCAAGAAATTAAGAAATTTAATCATGTAAGAACTGAAAACTACCTCGTTGAAACACGATACATAGCTGCTCGTCACAAAAGAAAAAAAAACATTTGCCTTCGGGGTTTAAATTACCATTTTGTACTTGAGCCAAAGCCAAACACTGTATGTCATTGATAAAAAATAAATTAATAAATGAATTACCCTTCATGATTATTGAGAGTATGTAAGATAATTTTATATTCAAATGAGTGTATTCTTCATCATTATTGAAAAATTGAAGAGTAATGTGCACATTTTTAAAGACTTTTTAGTGTAGCTACACCAATGTTTTACATATCACGATTGCCTGCAATTATCTATCCAGTTATTCAATTAACACATTTCGAAGAAAACATGGAATCCTGGCTGTCCGGGCTAACGTTCGTGCTTGTATACGCTAACTGTATCGAACAACTGTTTTCACATCGCTTTAGATGACCTTTACATATGATTAAGGACTGTATTAAGCAACTGTTTTCACATCGTTTTAGATAACCTTTAGATATGATTAAGGACTGTATCAAGCAACTGTTTTCACATCGTTTTAGATAACCTTTAGATATGATTAAGGACTGTATCAAGCAACTGTTTTCACATCGTTTTAGATAACCTTTAGATATGATTAAGGACTGTATCAAGCAACTGTTTTCACATTGTTTTAGATAACCTTTACATATGATTAAGGATGGCTTGTCGATGTGCTTTATACTTTTCATCTTTCCCACACGGAAGACGTTGGGGTTAAGGTGACGTGTCGGAAAGGGAGGTAAGTGGAATGAATTACTGATGAAAGTGTGCGGACTTCACAGCGGATTCTAATCAAATACTGTTTCACCAGGACGATTGTATCTCATGATTTTTGCTGTTTGTCATTAAATTAGAGAAACAACTTCGAATTTCCGTATCAACTGGCGAACTTCAAAACATTCCAGAAACCCGAATTTAAAAAAAAGAGACTTTAAACGTGAGATAGATTTTTAAAAAGTGCTATCTACATTATAGTTTAATATGAAAAGTGATTAGATATATCTGGTATCACTTAGCATGATACTCATGCAGTTGTGTGACCATTGTGAAAAACAGATGGAAAGTTCTAACCTTTTGTTCATGATCTTTCTAGAAAGCAATGACATACATGCATACATACATACATACATACATACATACATACATACATACATACATACATACATACATACATACATACATACATACATAACGCACGATATAGAAAAATGGAAATCTAATTTTGCGCACTCGTCAAAATAAAATCAGCTTTTTTAAAACTTGCTGCTGGTCACCATGGGTGTCCTCGGGCGAGATACGAGAACAGCGTTCTTGACACGAGAACAATGATTTTGTTGTTCTTCTCGCCCTAACGTCAAGAACCTTGCTTGAGAACCGCGAAGAACCTTGTTCTCGTGTTGAGAACTCACACTACCTCTGAAGACGGAGTGGACAAGAACAAAGACGGCGGAACATGCCGAGGATTAAGGCGGCATGTTTTTTTTGTTGCAAGATCAACTCTAATTGTTAGGGCGAGCAAACTTAGGAACAAACATCAGAGAACGTGTACTTAACGTTTGGACGAGAATCCCAAACAGGTCGCCCAAAGACGGCCCATGTTTCACTTCACGATGTAGTTAGAAGTGAGTCATATTTAGTTCTATAAACAAAAGACTGAGGTATTAAATTTCCAATGTAAATTTTATTGACAGTGAGGAATATAATGAATATATAGAAATGAAATTGTCTGTGAATTGCCAATTGTTATTGTGTCAATTTATAAAGTTGATGTGTCACTCTAACGTTATTTCGATTTTGTCATTTAAAATTCAAAACTGCAACAGCTTGAATAAGATTGAAATTGATATGGTATATGAAATCAATTAAAATGTGTGAAATCCATTGTACATTTACTCAGTCATTAAATTGGTTGGAAGTAGAACATAAAAGGATTGTTATAATGTGGACTATGGAATTTAACGTCATAAAATAATGTCCGTTGATGATTTCTTTTTCTTGTAAATAGTGGCATTCATCTGCGACTGAAAATAGATATTTCCATTTATCTTTTCACCTGAGTTATCTCTGACATTCAAAACGTGCATTGCTTGAAACGTGCATGCTATCTTGTATCAGTTGGATTTTCGGCATTGATGAACAAATCCGATTCGTCATGGTATTGTTTTTTTTTTGTTGGGGGGGGGGGGGATACTTGAAACTTTATTCACGAAAATTTTAATAGAGACTAATATAGATACGATATATACAATATATTTTTCTGTGAAAGTACAATAATCAATTCACCACCATATATACCTTTACAAAACTAAGCATGCATAATCTTTTAGAGGAATGGATAACAACAACTAGTCTAATGGCATGAAATGCATTGCGTATATATGCTAGTAACAGACAAATACACATGTAGGATATATATATATATATATATATATATATATATATATATATATATATATATATATATATTCTAAATCTGTTTTTGTCTGTTAATAACATATAGCTTTTATTTTTATATATTACAAGTTGACAAATTCATGCTCTTTAGCAAAATATGATAATTGCAATTCAAACCCATGCACTTTAAAACACACACACACAAACACACACTAACACTCAAAATTGTGCAATCTCCTAAGTAGGCTGAAGTTTGCATGAACTGTTTTCCAGATCCCAAAAAATGTAAATTATTTGTGCAGTATCCTGCTCAGCAATAGTACAGAACTGACACACACTCAGATTAAGGTGTATAGTACAGAACTGACACACACTCAGATTAAGGTGTATAGTACAGAACTGACACACACTCAGATTAAGGTGTCCACGAAGGTGTCGATTTATTGATAAAAGTACAACATAAAGAAGCATCGAAATTTCAAACTGACTATGTGGATAATTGATATACTGCTACCAGAAAAAGGCGAACTCTATAGATCCTATTCAGAATGTAAGCTTCGGCGGCCAAACTGGATTACAGCTGTTAGATTTTACTATACATTTCATACAGGGTATGACAAATGAAGGGAGCCGCGGTAGCTCGGTTGGTAGAGCAACGGACTCGTAATCCAAGGGTCGAGAGTTCAATACCCGTCCAGACCAGCTAGGATCGACTGCTTCAGTATGTGCCTTGGAAAGGCACTCAGCTCCCATTTCTTCGGCAGGGAGCCACGGTACCTTAGTTGGTAGGACGTCGGACTCGTAATCAAAGGATCGCGTGTTCAGTACCCGCCCTGGCCAGCCATAGTCGGCTTTCCCGGTGTGTCCTTGGGGAAAGCAATTAGTTATCATTTTTCCGGCATGATATAGCCAATAATGTGTTAAAAGTGCTATTAAAACTAACAAACCAACATGACAAATAAAATTAATCATTTTAATCCCAAGAAACCTTATAAAACATCAACAGAAAAGCTGAAATGAGACTTTTTCTGAGTCTCTTTAGTTATGACATGATGAAAATGACCAAAGCTACTAACTTTAAATACCAAAACATGTATAATAAATGTATGACCACTGTCTTAGGCTTGAAATAGTCAGCTAGCAACCTAACTGAAAGGGTCTATTTGAGTATATAAGTTTAATGATATAAGTTTTGAAAACTGATTTTGTAGTTTTGTAGTGCGAGAAATAATTAAAGGATCTATGTTTCTGTAACATGCTGTTTCAATTACTAAGATCAGAATGACTCTGCTCTTGAATCCTTTATGCATTTCAAAATATAAAATTCCTTTGGAAGAAAAGAAAGTCTCCAACAACGCTGAAATGTAATAATGTACATTCACGTGGCGAAGACGCGTGGTCCAAGAGATGTTTTGTCAGAGGATTTCAAATCACCAAATCCTTTTGGATCACAAAGGTATCTCCGGTTTTCGACGTCGTCTTTTTGTTGACATACCATTAACCCTTATCCAATGCCGTGTAACTCACCTAGCCAGGCACATAACATAAATTCAGGGTCACGACACCAGGTCACGGTTGAAATAAATTAGAAATACAGATTTACTTATTCTTCATGAAATATGATACGGTTAAAAAAAAAAAAGTTACAGACCAGAGAAATCAGAGGAATTGCTTGTTTGGTACCCGTGTTTTTAGCCGGGCTAGAATAAACACATTGTTTGGGACGGGTTCTTCAAGAAGCGAAGGCAAATGATTGAAATCCACTGTTGTGCCCCCCGTTTCACCTGTTTAACTCCGATTTTATCGCTATCCAGGAATGATTATTTCTTGACCAATACCTGCCAAGAGCGATGAACATAAATCTAGAAGGGAACTCGTTTATAAATAGGTAAGAATCGATGAAATGACTGAAACGATGCTGACAATCAGGTAGGATTACTTTTATGCATTCACATTAGTTCGATGAAGGCTGCTATTTCACTCTGAATTTGCATGAATTCAATTTTACGAGTTTTGTCACGTCAACAGCACAGAGCTTCCTAATGTTCAACCAGATGAGCGTTTGGTTGATGAGGCACCGAAGCGTGGTCCTAATGGGTCCACAAATCGAATTCGATATCTGGCTGGCTTACCGTACTCGCCCCTAGATAACACCCACACATCTGCAAACACCGAAGACTCAGACCTGCCGTCACACATAATGCACCGGAGCGTGGTCCTAATGGGTAGCGTACTGACCCCTATATGAAACCCACACATATGTAAATACTGGAAACCCAGACCTGCCGTAACATGATGCTTCAGAAGAACTGACTGTTTGTTAGAGTTATTAATAGAACAAATATCATAGACCCTGATCTGTCGCAGCATTATGCAACAGCTGATATTGATCTATATTATCCAATAGTTGTAAAGTTGTATACACTGTGAAATATAGTTTATTGTGATTGTTAGATGGAAAGAGATACAGGTCCAATGAATGCTCTACAACGGAAACATAGGAATTTTTGTTTTGCTTGGCATCTCTCTTGATGTGCGGTCGATAACACTTTTCCAAACGAAGGCCGCGTATTAATTTCTACCGTACTAGGTCACCCTTTTGTACTGCTTGATATTTTTTCCATCTGAAGGCGTAGACACCAAAAGCGAAGCTATTTTTCTTTAAAATGTCTTCCTCTGATAATGTAGAAAAATATAGAAAGATGCGAAAATATGCGAAAGAACTTAAAGCTAAGGTCTAATGTGCTAGTATGATATTGGTCTTACAAAGTGCACAGTGCCCGAGTTTCAATTATCTATAGGTACATATCGATTGACATACATGGAAATTTTAAATGTGTTTTTAAATGTGAAATGTTCATAATACAAAACATTTATATTTTTTCTATTTATACTCTTTGATAATGAAATATGTATGCATTTGTAAACAGTTCCGCAATTGCACGTAAACGAAAGAAATGTTTCAAAAATCATAAACTCCATTAAAACTAGGTATAAAAATATATGTGAAATAACATGTAAGTCGATATATGTGGAATAACATGTAAGTCGATATATGTAGAATAACATGTAAGTCGAAACTATTGGTATCATATTGTAACAAACCAAGGGTGTGTGCTGTTTGTATTTACATCTCCGTTTATAGCTTTGTTAGATTTTAGTGATTATTTGTTATAGGGAGTCGATGTTTGGAAGATGTTTCTCAAACCGAGTAATTAGCCCATTGATAGTAGTTGACGTCATAATGTACAGTATTCACTGGACTTTGCGGTAGCACAGATTGGTTTCGTTATAATGAATAATTTCTTAACATAATAAATTATCGGGATATTTTCACGTATATGTGTTTAGTACTTTGAGATAGGAATAATTCTTTGTATTATGTGTTTTGGTAGTGTTTTGTGGTGCGTGGCGTGATGTACCGAGCTACGGCTAAGAAAGCGCTTACTGATGGGTCATACGAATGTCAAGCAAGAAAAATTATGCAATTGTTAAATTAGGGTATTGCGAATGTGTGGTCATTAGTTGATTAGAGGAAAGTTTTTGTGGTATTTGCATGTTAAAAACCATTCAGTTGACACGACTGTTGTTTTGTGTTCCTTGGAAATAGGGGAAAGATCGACCTCAATCCAGATTCACGCGGGTGTTGTTTGATTCGCAGGGTTGTGAGACCCCTTGCGTGTTACAATATATTACTCTGTTATTACTCTATATTGTACTATCTATATTATACTATTACTTAAGCAATTGGGGAATTTATACTTGATATAGGAAAGGGTAGAGACACACAAAACAAATTGACACATGTATAATAAATCACACGAATAACTTCTATATGTTTGAAAATAAACACAACTATCTAAAAATTTTATAACGATCTGCAGAAAGTGATGTTTCTGACGAATGGCTGTCTTCTACTTCTAATGTGTAAACAAAACCAAAATGATTATATTATCTTCATAATAGTATAGATGTGATCAGTATACTGTGACGCCTTTCTCAGCCACCTGTTTGTCAAACTAATGCAATCAGTATACTGTGACACCTTTCTCAGCCACCTGTTTGTCAAACTAATGCAATCAGTATACTGTGGCTCTTTTCTCAGCCAAATGCCTGTCAAACTAATGCAATCAGTATACTGTGACGCCTTTCTCAGCCAAATGCCTGTGAAACTAATGCAATCAGTATACTGTGGCTCCTTTCTCAGCCAAATGCCTGTCAAACTAATGCAATCAGTATACTGTGACGCCTTTCTCAGCCAAATGCCTGTCAAACTAATGCAATCAGTATACTGTGACGTCTTTCTCAGCCACATGCTTGTCAAACTAATGCAACCAGTATACTGTGACGCCTTTCTCAGCCAAATGCCTGTCAAACTAATGCAATCAGTATACTGTGACGTCTTTCTCAGCCACATGCCTGTCAAACTAATGCAATCAGTATACGGTGACGTCTTTCTCAGCCACATGTTTGTCAAACGGATACAATCAGTATACTGTGACGCCTTTCTCAGCCACCTGCTTGTCAAGCTAATGCAATCAGTATACTGTGACGCCTTTCTCAGCCACCTGCTTGTCAAGCTAATGCGATCAGTATACGGTGACGTCTTTCTCAGCCACATGTTTGTCAAACGGATACAATCAGTATACTGTGACGCCTTTCTCAGCCACCTGCTTGTCAAAGTAATGCAATCAGTACACTAAACGCCTTTCTAACCCACATGTTTGTCAAACGGATACAATTAGTATACTGAACTCCTTTCTCAGCCACCTGCTTGTCTAACTAATGCAATCAGTACACTGAACGCCTTTCTAACCCACATGTTTGTCAAACTGATACAATTAGTATACTGAACTCCTTTCTCAGCCACCTGCTTGTCTAACGGATACAATCAGTATACTGAACGCCTTTCTCAACCACCAGCTTCACAAAGTGATACAATCAGCATTCCGAACGCCTTTCTCAGCCACCTGCTTGTCAAACGTATACAATCTGATCATATGTACATAGTTTTCTTCATAGTTGCGTATATACAGACGGAGAATGCAAAAGTGCAGTTTTTTCATGCTCAAAATTGACACTGTAGTCTGTCCATCTCCTTTCAATTCCTGCATGAACTGCTTAATTTTCTTCCCGAGGTGTCCATAGTATTTGAAAAATTCCAACATGGAAGGATACATTATAGACAAATACAATCAAAATGTTTGAAGGAAATCAATAGAAATACCAACCAAAAAATAATAATAATTGAGGTATTTATAATTTTCTAGAACAAATAAAATAAACAGCGCAGTTGGCACATGACACGTGCCAGATTGTAACATTAGATAGGAAAGAAGTAATTATGAAGTATCACTTATCATGGGGATCTCAATGTGCACATAATTAATAAAATTGCTCTTACACTGACCTACTTATAGCAGATACATGGGAGAGCTTTTACCAGCCCGAGGCCCGATTGGGAAATGTTGTCAATCGTCACTTCCGTTTTTCATGAACACATCATTTATCAAACGGAAACTTGAACCGATAGCAAGTAAATTTATCAATAGTAAATTGAAACTTTAGAAGGGATATTATTAATTTATAAAATGAGAGGAAAAGGAAGATCTGCTTGAATTCAATTCGCATGGATGCACATCAATGGTTTGCCGGAAGTGATTCCTTTTATTTACGACAACCTATTTACATAGATGTCGTTTTTTATTTTAAAATTACTTTTTATTATTGATATAAACGGAAAGAATATCTGCAACAGGACGAAAATTTCGATTGCACTAAAAAGTACACAACCAGTGAATAAAAGGCGGTATTATATAATTATAGCCGCCACTGAATCGCATTTTAGAAACGTCATGTTTTAAATTTAAAAAAAAACAACAAAAAAAAAAAAAAAAAAAAAACCCCAAAAAAACAAACAAGTTGCAAAGACATAAAAGTGTAACATAATTAAAGAAAAGTTCTATTGATTAATGTATAACACTTTCATTATGCATTGCCATTCGTATAAATTTGTTTCCGGAACAAATCAATATATCATGACGCCTAAACATATCAAAATATCATGACGCCTAAACAAATCAATGTACCATGACGCCTAAACAAATCAATATATCATGACGCCTAAACAAATCAATATATCCTGACGCCTGCAAACATAGAAAGAAAAAATTGTAACATCTTTTCTCCGTTTTAATTCAAAAGCTTCATCTACATCTTAAACACCAAATCCATAGAGTGCAAACAGGTTTGCATTTTTTTTCCTATGGCAATAATTGAAAGTTGCCATGTAATATAGGATCCGTTAGCAAGCAGAGCGAATATAGATCTAGGTAACGTTATTCGTATCATCTGTAGATATTGACTTCTAAATATCTAGTACATAACTGTACTGTTTCGCTCAAACCAATTATTCTCTCTCTCTCTCTCTCTCTCTCTCTCTCTCTCTCTCTCTCTCAAACACACACACGCGCGCGCGCGGGTACGATGCGTTTTGCATCTCATTCTCATAGCCAAGAAACAATGTTCACAAACAACTTATAATGGAATCGTAGTGTTCAAAGCGGTTTCAGGAGTGTAATACATAGGTTTTCATATTGTCTGCTCTCTGTCTTCGACTTGCGACAGAAAGGGTTCGGGTTCGAATCATATGATTGGATCAGCCTGGGTTGGCTACTGTGGTGTGTCCTGGGCAATGCACTTTACTCCAATAGCCTCTGCACTGCATAACCTACTTGTGTTGCTGTGCTGTGAAACGCCAAACTAAACCAAACCTATCTTATACAGAGTTAATGCACAGGAGAAAGGTTTATATAATTATTCGTTTAGGTTATGGGACATTACATTTGACGGCAAATCTGATATCCTCTATTCATTTTCCAGCATTTTCCATTTGCCTTACATGTGACTATGAAGTCCTTTGTGAATGGCATATCTTCTGAATCCTCATGGTATTAATGTATCCCATGGTGATTGATTTCAGGAGTCATCGTCAAACTTGGCACGTGGGGCATTCGTAACCATTGCTGATAATGGACGTGGCCTATAAGTACTACAATCTTCTTAACATTGACAGAGAAGATAAATTATACGTTTTACGCCATCATATTTAGTTGAACAATTGGTTGGACAAATCTCTCAGAAAATATATTTTAATATGTATTGACTATTTCGCACTCAATGGTGAAGGTCGGAATGTACTTTAGGTTAAATTTCGGTATGCATGCGAATTGCTTGACGATTGTGGTCGTATGAGGCCTTTCGCTAAATCTTGTACTCAGTCACAACGAGAAATTTACTGCAGTATGTAACATAGAAGAATATATCTTTATTACAGGAGATATTGCTGTTTCGTCTTGTTTGAACAAGATATTTTCTAAATGCTGGATTAAGGAAACCCTTGATCTCTCTCGTCAATGGAGATCTTTGCGACGACAACTACCTAATTTTCCCGAGATCGGATTTCGAGATATAGCGATCAAAGACGGTGCAATCCAAATCCTCAAATTGAATTTTATACAGGTTTGTACCTAATTTGAATGTCTTTCTGCTTGAATATCCAAAAGCAAAATAAATTGTAAGGTTTGATAGAGTGCGCATTTTCTGTTCTTGACACAAGACGAAATTTCAAATTACACTTTTAAGTCTGATTTCATACACCATTTTCCAATTCCCTTCTTGTAATAACAAAACCCCATACCTTCGCTTTAAATCCGATGATTTATTGAAATTAGTCAGCATAGTAGGCATCCGCTCCAACTTCAAGACCAAAAGGCAAGAAGAATACAAATTGGATCCACCCAAGATTTAATTTTGGTTTCAGACTTTCATCTCTTGTTTAACTTGACTTATGCTGCTGCCCTTGAACATGCTCGGTCCTTTTATTATCACAACCAGACTGGATGCACTGAAAGACAATTGTTTCAAATGGAATTTAATAATAATAAATACAACCAAGACTGAGGTTAAGCTTTTTCGGAAAGGTTGTAGGGTCGCGAATGATGAAAGGTTTTATTATTATGGAACTGAGACTCACATTGTTTGTAAATTTACTATTTAGGAATTGCTTTTCGACAGTTGGCTAATTTGTGGAAGCTCAGCAAACTTTGGCAGGACAAGCGATGGAGTCTAAATTTTCTGATATACAGCCAGACATTTTTTGCAATTTATTTGATATTCATCTAGCTCCAGTTCTATCATATGGTGCAAAAGTGTGCAAATTTATACAATACAATGTTTTTGAAGGAGTTTATTTGCGTTTTTGTAAAAATAATTTAGGTGTTAAACTGTCAACACAGAATGATATTATATATGGTGAATTGGGGAGAGTTCCTCTTGGAATATTTAGACTCTTTAGAAGTTTAGAATTATTAAATATTGGTTAAATATTGTAAAATTATAGCAGTACGAAATATACCGAAGTTGTGTATGACATTTTATATGCAGAATTTATACTAAACCCAAACAAACTTTCAAGGGTAATAAGAATTAAATGACTTTCAGAAACTCTTGGTTTCGGAGACGTATGGTTTGCTGGAAGGTGTAGTTAATGTTGATGTATTCCTATGAATAGTAAAGTAACGTTTGTAAGATAATTTTGTTCAAAACTGGAGTTTTAGGTTTGAATCTTCTACTAGAGCAAAGTTATGTATTCCTCTTCTAGTAGAGCAAGGTTGTGTATTCCTTTTCTAGTAGAGCAAGGTTGTGTATTCCTTTTCTAGTAGAGCAAGGTTGTGTATTCCTCTTCTAGTAGAGCAAGATTGTGTATTCATCTTCTAGTAGAGCAAGATTGTGTATTCATCTTCTAGTAGAGCAAGGTTGTGTATTCCTTTTCTAGTAGAGCAAGGTTGTGTATTCCTTTTCTAGTAGAGCGAGGTTGTGTATTCCTCTTCTAGTAGAGCAAGGTTGTGTATTCCTCTTCTAGTAGAGCACGGTTATGTATTCATCTTCTAGTAGAGCAAGATTGTGTATTCATCTTCTAGTAGAGCAAGGTTGTGTATTCATTTTCTAGTAGAGCAAGGTTGTGTATTCATCTTCTAGTATAGCAAGGTTGGGTATTCATCTTGCAGATGGGTTTTCACATAAAGAATACCTTACTTTTATTACTATTAAGAAGTTTAAAATAGTACTAACTAATTTGCAAACAGCATCTCATAGACTCTATATTGAAACATATAGATGGGTTAAACCACAAGTAATATCATATGAAAATAGAACATGTCTTTGTTGTTATGTGATAGAGGACGAATTTCATTATGTATTATAATTTCAGTGGTACATGGACAAGAATATACGTTATTGGATGCATCCAAATATTGTCAAATTTATTGATCTACTTTCAAGTAATGGTGAAAAGATTAATATGTAATTTAAGCAATTTTATTTTTAGATCTTGTAAACTTCACAATGGAATTACTGAAGTCTGGCAAATAATCTTTAAATGAATTTGTTAAACATTTAATATAAGATGAACACTTTCTCAACCTGCCTCAGCCAGACTCAACCAGTCTCAACCAGCTTAAACCAACTAGTACATAAGATGACAATTATACATTTTAACATTTGTTGCTTTAACGGCGTAAGTTGCGGATAATGTGCTCATATTTTCCTTTTCTTTATAATAGGATTGTTTGCATTTTTTTTTCTTTTTTTCTGTTGTTTTTTTGTTAGTTCTTTTATAGTAATCAACACAAATTCAAGGATCACAATGATTTAGATATTAACGTATACGTGTAAAGTTTTGACTACTACTAGTACTGCATTTTGAATTGCACTGTGTGATTTGGAGATAGTGATTTCTATTTCACATTGTTTCATATGTGTCTGCCGTTCCTTCATGTTAGTATTAATTAATTTTGTATATTCATATGTTTGCAAAAAGTTTGAGCTCAAATTTTTAGTACAGTTCCGATTAATTGACTTCGTCGAACATTGGTCAGTTTTAAGTGAAATGGCTAATTAATCGATTACGATTTCTGTGATCGCTTTTGGTTGAAATTTACATCTGCACTATTCCTGCTGTTTCCAGTGGCGTAGCGAGGCAAAGTGCCGCCCAGGGCCAACTACTAAAATTACGCCACAACTCCATTCGGATTATTTAAGATAAATACGGTACTCTTACCAAATTGGCGCCCCCTAAAAAGTGCCGCCCGGGGCCACCGGCCCCCCCCCCCCCCCCGCTACGCCACTGGCTGTTTCAGACTTTAGGTTGGTTATTTGAAGAAGAAAATAAAAATTCCTCTGTTTGGTAAGCTATCATGTGGATAAATTTATCGATTATTGATCGATAATCGATCGGTTGGCAGACATAGATGATCGATAATGAATTTCCATCCGATTTCAACACCACAAATTGCATCGACTATTATTTGATCACTCTAAAGCAGAAAATGTCTAAGACTGAGAATTTTATTTTATTGAAACGTTGAAAAACAATAACTCCGAAGCTATTGATATCTTCATGAAAATTTCATCAGTGGTTACTTCTTTTCTATAAAATACTCTTATTTGAAAATTTTCACTTGTATGTAACTTCATCTGAGTTTGGAGTAAAGGCCTTATTTTTTTATTTATTAGGAAAGTGTATGAAGTTACGGCAAGAATAGTAACGCGCCGGTGTTGCGCCCTCTCCCACCCCACCCACCACCAAAAAAAAAAGCAAAGGAAAAAATAAAAAAAAGGTAAAATTTGCGTGCAGCATTGCTCAGCAGATGAATAACATTTTCAAGAAACAGAGAGGGGGAGGGTAGGTGGGTGGGTCGCTGTTTCACTCCATGACGTCGTCCGCAAACGAACTTTCATCCATTAGTCGTAGTATTTCATGACTAATGACTACGTATCTTCCTTGACGCAATGTTAGGGAACGTTTCTGAGTGTTTTAGAATAGTTTGTCTTGACGAGAAATTTGACCCCCAACTTTGCTATCATCCCAATGTAACTACACAGTAAAAAAATAAAAGGAATACTACCTTATCGTGTCATGTATTTTAGGGTCAAAGCAAGTACTTCACAACTCCATACAGTTTAACCTGAAGAAAACTCCTTATACCTTCAGTCAGCAATTTTAAACCACTACAATATTAAATTCGTCACCGTCAATTTAGGGTCCGACCATTTAATATTGTCGGCGGGGGTACAAAAAAATCTGGTTCCTAAATAGCTTGAAAAAATATTCCTACTCTGATGTATAGAAAAAAGAACTAATTATATTAGTTGAAAAAATAAATTATCTGTAGGTACGAAAGAAACTCGCAGCCCCCCCCCCATTTAAATGGTGGGGCCCTTACTACACTTTACATACTTACAGTTTATTCTTTCGCATTTTGTGGGCAAGATGACATACATACATACATACATACATACATACATACATACATACATACATACATACATACATACATACATACATACATACATACATACATACATACATACGTACGTACGTACATACATACATGCATGCATGCATGCATATACATACATATATATATATATATATATATATATATATATATATATATATATATATATATATATACATACATGAGTTACTTTTTATACTGATTCATGTCAAATACTTATAAGATTCGTATGGCTTACTTTTGTTTGATTTTATTTGTTATACTTGTTTAGTCCTTTATTTTAGACTCTCTCTCTCTCTCCCTCTCTCTCTCTCTCTCTCTCTCTCTCTCTCTCTCTCTCTATATATATATATATATATATATATATATATATATATATATATATATGTGTGTGTGTGTGTGTGTGTGTAATATTGATGATGATGATTCAGTAGGTGACAAGAGTGACGAAATTTTGAAATTATTTTGTGATTTTCATTTCAGTAGTTTCGAGTCATAGCACTGTTGCGGTTTGAAGATTTCTTTACATTTTCCCAAGTGTTTCTTATCTTTTGTATTCAGTTCTATACGTGATTACATTTGGATCCAAATTATGAACAAAACTGCGCACTCTTTTCAGTCAGACAGTTGAGTCTATCCTGCAACCTTTTTCTTCCTTGCCAAAAGCTTTTATCCTGTAGCCTTTCACATGTAAGTACAGCGTGTAGAATTAGTCCAATAACAAAGAGACATTGTCGAAACAACAACAACAACATCAACAAAAACCGCCTTTCTTTGCTACATATAAACGGATAATTCGATGTTGATTCAGCGAAAACGAAGTATATACTGCTTTATAAACATTTTACTTTTTGCCTCACTATTATCTCCCTATTATCAGTAATTATATAGTATTGGGAGTCAAAGGGAGGAAATTATCACCATTGTTTGAATGACGAGGTTTTTTAGTTTGTCGTCTGCTCGCCTAGCGTAAAAATGACACTGAGTGATTCTTAGCCGATTAGTCACGGCCGAAGAGTTAGTTGACTGGTTTGCACAGCAGACGTGGGCACAAAATATATTGTAACGCTCTACTTCTCTACTCAGTCAGTATGAGTGCACAACGTTCCGGACTACATGTGTATACCGGAGCATTTTATTCACTATTGTGTGATTTTACTGGAAATCTCTCGGGATATTTCATTCTACAACTGTCGGAATAAAAATACATTTCTTAAATGTCTGGATTATTTGATCAAAGGTAAGTTGAGTAAAAACACAACGGAGCTTAGGAATGCTGATTTTAATGGGTCATCGGGTACGATTATACGTTCCAACGATACGATTGTCTTCCAGTGTGTAAGGTTTGTATATGTATACACCAGCAGAGATATGTATTTATCTTAAACATACATCGTGCTTGACAAGTGTAGTAACATCATTTATCCTTGTATCATCTGATTCATACCCACAATTTATGTCTGTTGGTATCCTTGAAAATACAATATATATGCCATTATCTTAGTATTTGCAAAGTATCGCTTCTTTTGGTTTACATACATACATACATACCTACATACATACATACCTACATACATACATGCATGCATACATACATACATACATACATACATACATACATACATACATACATACATACATACATACATACATACATACATCTTGATTATCTGGATTAGATTGGTGCTACATAATATTGACATTGATGCACTGCGCATAATCAACATTTACAATCGACTTATTTCAGAAAAAAATGTGACCGTACTAATTTTGAAAAGGTATCGATTTCGTTTTCTGAAGATTCAGCAGTTGTTGTTAATAGTTCTGGTAAAAATAATCCAATCTTTGTTTGTTCTTGTGAAAAACTAAATTTGTAATTCAGTTCGTACATAAGGTATCAGCGTAGGTATATCCATACTGATTTCTACTGGTTCCTTTTGATTTATTCAAATTGTTGCAGGGCATCTTTGTACTTTTTTTTCTTTTAAACCTTTGTAAAGGAAAAAAAAAAAAAAAAAAACAGCAAAAAAAACCAAACAAATGTTTCCAATACAACTTATTCAATATTGAAGTCCTACTTCATAGGGTATAGTCATAACTGGATGTAACAAACCTGGTTGTTCGCTTTTGGATGTTTTTCAATTTCATCATGTAATACTTGAGAATGGGGATTCCAAACTGTACAAGCATATTCTAAAATAGGTCCAACTAAACCAATGAAAGTTTATTCTTTCGCATTTTGTGGGCAAGATGACAAGTTACATACATACATACATACATACATACATACATACATACATACATACATACATACATACATACATACATACATACATACATACATACATACATACATACATACATACATACATACATACATACATACATACATACATACATACATACATACATACATACATGCATGCATGCATGCATGCATGCATGCATGCATACATACATACATACATACATACATACATACATACATACATACATACATAGAGTTACTTTTTATACTGATTCATGTAAAATACTTATAAGATTCGTATGGCTTACTTTTGTTTGATTTTATTGGTTATACTTGTTTAGTTCTTTTATTTTATTCGTTTATCTTTTGCTGTTGTTTTCAACTGAAACGTACATAAACTTGTCCATAAGTATATAGTAACCTCAAATGGCATAATACTTAACAAAAATATATTCATTATTAAATTTCTATCAACTACAGACGTGTAAACACCGTGTACACATGATTATTATAACTAGACATGTAAACACCGTGTACACATGCTTATTATAACTACAGACGTGTAAACACCGTGTACACATGATTATTATAACTACAGACGTGTAAACACCGTGTACACATGATTATTATAACTACAGACGTGTAAACACCGTGTACACATGATTATTATAACTACAGACGTGTAAACACCGTGTACACATGATTATTATAACTAGACATGTAAACACCGTGTACACATGCTTATTATAACTACAGACGTGTAAACACCGTGTACACATGCTTATTATAACTACAGACGTGTAAACACCGTGTACACATGATTATTATACGTATTTTCCCTTCGGGTTTTATTAATCGATGCTTATAAATAGCGCGTCATTTCCATATTATGTCCGTCTGTGGCTTTTTTTTTTTTGGTCGTAATTAAGGAGCATTGTTTTTTTAAATCAATACAATAGATGTCTTTTGTTTACTGGAAGATTAAAGCAAGGTACCGTCTGTTCTCGCGGATAAATCCATTCCAAATGTAAACAGCATATACCCTGATCTGCCGGAAAATCTGTTTGTAATAAGTTTATTAGGAGTAATCAGTAGAACAAATAAAATAGGCGTTGATCTGCCGGTGCATTATACGACGGCAGATCATGGTCAATGTTGTTTACAGTTGGATCTGACATATACATGATTATATATGGTATTAGGATCTCACGTCCTTGATCTCATCAAATGTCTAATTTGTGAGTATTTACTCAGCTCATATTATCATTTGTGTAATGTCCAGCACGCTTGAAATATTGTACTGAACTTAATTCTTATCGCCCTATATCTTAGCGAATCTAACGAGTTTGCTTACATTCTGTGATATGTGAGTATCAGAGTTACCGGAGTAATTCTAAAAATACGTCACGTTTTCCATGGATATCTAATCCCTCATTAACTCACAAATCCTAATTGATAGCCATCGATTTCAGTTATGTATACACGATGATAACAACACCTTGCTTAAATCCATAAATATTGATATGCACAATAGTTAAGATTATTTTAATATAAAGTAGGGATTTGGGCATGGAAGATTGGACTTGTAGCTGTTTATGTAAGGGGGTTTTATTCTGTGGGAAGTAGTATTGCACATTGTCATTGTTAATAATGTTATTATTAACCTAGTCATCATCTGTCTACCCGGGTCTCCCAAATAAGTTAAGCTTAAATGAAAGTGTAAAACCCCATGGAAGATTGGACTTGTAGCTGTTTATGTAAGGGGGTTTTATTCTGTGGGAAGTAGAATTGCACATTGTCA
The DNA here is from genome assembly GCA_029931535.1 of Margaritifera margaritifera. Classification (NCBI taxonomy): domain Eukaryota; kingdom Metazoa; phylum Mollusca; class Bivalvia; order Unionida; family Margaritiferidae; genus Margaritifera; species Margaritifera margaritifera. The sequence goes on along the minus strand of JAQPZY010001566.1, from coordinate 4,194,147 downwards.
TTGTTAATACTGTTATTATTAACTTAGTCATCATCTGCCTACCCGGGTCTCCCTAATAAGTTAAGCTTAAATGAAAGTGTAAAACCCCAAATCCTTGGACTAAACTCGTTCCCTAGTTACAGATTTGTAGCTTGTGTTTACTTCGCACCTTTTCAATGACTGCTAATTACGCTAATGCAGTCATATGATTCTGGCTGATTGAACACTACTCTTTCCTTTGATTAATTAATTCTTACATGTTGGTATTGATGCTTAACTTGTACCCCACTGTTTTACATACAGTTTTTCTTTATCTTTTTCACCTTCTTCCAATCATCACCGTTAGTGACAGTAGAAAAAGTAAAAGTAGAAGGGGTTGCTATTTTTTTATATTTAGTAAAAGATCTATTACTAGTGGTGTAATTGTGGTTATGACGGTAAAGGCGGCGATGTTTAATTTTTTTTTAACTTTGTAAAGTACTTTACTATTTGAAACCGTCTTTTGTCTCTTGGCAAGTGGGGATGAGCATACCTGTGTCTGTAAGTATGGGTGTGTATGCATGTGGTTGTGTATTTGTGTGTGTGTGAGAGAGAGAGAGAGAGAGAGAGAGAGAGAGAGAGAGAGAGAGAGAGAGAGAGAGAGAGAGAGAGAGAGAGAGAGAGAGAGAGTTGTTAGACTTGTTTGCCTTAGGGGGCTTTGTCAATAAGGTAGCGAAGCCATTTGTCACATTGGTCACGAAGACATGTATAATTGATGATAAATCAATCAGTACGAGGGTGTCAGCCCTATTACCGTTGTAGTATTTGTTATTTATTGATCAGTCCGCTGGGGGGTGATTAATGTATCATTCAGTCCCCATGAATGGTAACTGGTCATACCTCCTCGTTTTATTGGTGCTGTCAAGTGTCACAAGCACCTCCAAGATTACGATCCCTTACCTAAACACCACAAAACAACGATTAAAATCTACAAAATAGGTCCGTGCCTACCTTCACACACCAACTCTTACAATTTCTCAGTTCCTGCAATATAAAAAGCAACGTAATAAAAAAAACCCAGACACACACACACGAACGAACACACGTTTTCTTTGATATAGCCCTACTTTCGCAAACTGTTTTAGTTAAGTACGTTCTCAACCCAAGTCTTTATCCTGTCATCGTCAGACGATCTCGCAACAATTTGACTCAGAATTTGTTAAGATTTACGATACATTTAATTTTTTTTCAAATATTTTCTAAAATGCCTGATAGATTCGCATCATACTTGGTATGAATCATTATGAAGCTTAGACAATTCATACTTCGACATGTTCGCTCGCCCCTTTTTCCCTGGGGCCAAGGTCACAGTCATAGAATAAGGACCGTTTTCTGCCCCTCTTTTTTTATGAAAAAAGAAATATTGCTAAATTTCAGGGCAGTTTGAGTAAATGTGTAATTTAATATACAAATCAAACTTGTACAGTCATTTTGTTTATAGATTTCTCTTTCCTACATAAAACGACCGACTCACATGGGCTGGTACATTGGAAATTGTAAAATACATGTATATACTCAGTTTAGCAACTTAAAACTCGATATTAGATAGGGTATGAGCGCATTCTTGCTTAAGGAAGAAATTTCAACAGACTGTGTATCTGTTTTGGACAAATGTCAAGATATCTTTGTGGAGCAAGGTTGTGCTGGTGTCTAAAAACTAAAATATTTTTAAAAATTTACAACGTAGCGCTGGCATTTTTTTCTTCTTTTTCTAGCAGTAATATACTTTGTAACGCTGAATGCACAGGTGCTCTGTTATGATGGTGATTAATATTAAAAAGTGAGTGTTCTAATTTTAATAATTAGTAGCGATCGGCCCGATGATTCCTATTTTCTTCGGATTGGACAGTCTACCGCGGATTCTGTCTTAATGCGGTTATTCTTCGCCATCAGTCATGTCAGATAAATATAAAAATGAGGCGGATAACAAATTGTTGGTCTCAGTTCCTGCAATATAAAAAGCAACGTAATAAAAAAAAAAGTACGTTCTCAACCCAAGTCGGCATACAGGTCCTGGTTCTTTTTTTTTTGTTTGTTTATTTTTGTGTTTTGTTGGGTTTAGCGCCATTTTTCAGCACACGACACATGGCGGCCAGTATATTTGGTGGAGGAAGAACCCGAGAAACTCCCGGGAAGAACCACCGACCCACTGGAAGCTACTGGCAAGCTTTCTGACATGCCCATGCCCACGTTGGTCGAGCCGAGACTCGAACTCACGCGGACAGAGGTGAGATGTGTGAGTGTTCTGTTAAGGCGAGCGCCTTAGACCACTCGGCCACCCGGAACTCCGGCCCTTTTTGTTATGTTTCGGTGTTACTTTTCAAGTTTTAAGGTTCGAGAACTTTAGATCAGTCAAACTTGTTGGATTTTGTGACGGGCGAAGTGTGGAGTGGGGAGCAGGACTAATATCAAACCGCACTTCGTTCGTTCGTTTGATTAACGACGTGTGCGGCCATTCGGCCATTTACGTCGACCTCAAACCGCACTTGTAGCCTGTTCCTAATATAGGACTGTATGGGGGAGTGGGTGTCCTTTTTTTTGCAATCTTTCCGAACAGTTGGCACAACTCATTCTACAAGAAGCCGCAGGGGCTCTATGGTTAACGTGCCGGACTCGCGACCAAAAAGTTTCGAATTATACCCAGAGGATGGATGGGCCGGCCACCTTCCCTTGCTAAGGCACTTCACTCCGATTGTCTCTGCTCATGTGATGATATGCGGTTAAACGCCAACCAACCAACCAAACAGCTCGGACGTAGAATAGTCGCGATGCGCCCTCCTGATTGTCGTAAGAGACGACTAAGTGTGGCAACCTTTTTGACCAGGGATGCGTCCCGTGATGATGTTCAAACTGAGAATGGTTGTGACTTTTCAAGGAGTTATGTTTATATCAAAAATTGGACTTTGTATTTTAAGTATTTTATCTTTTTTTTTTTCCTTTGTCCTTGTTTTAAGTTCCTATTTTGGGATGCCTGAACTTAATTAGCGATATACATACATGCATACATACAGCCTTGGATACATGTGTCCGAGATAGGAGGATTAATGGTCTTTCACAGGAATGAATCCTTAATAAATACTGTGTAAAATAGGCATGCGCAATACACACTCACACCATTTTAATAATAAAATCTAGCAAGTAACATTGCTGAGTTGGTCGTTGTGTACAAACCTACCGCAAAGCACATTTTGGCAGTAGTTTATTCAGCCATTGTTTCTATTTGACAAATGATATTCTGAACAGGTACGGACCAAAGGAACCAATATTGGCACAGCTGACTAAAGGTTAAGCTCTTTTTTGAGAAGCGTGACTCTGATTAAAGGGCCGACAATACACACATGAAAGCTGCTAAATAAACTACATGGGGGGGGGGGGGGGATAATTTAAGAGTATGACGACCACAATTACAAACAAACAAAAGCCACTTGAATCACATATGACCTGGATCAACATCTTGAATATGGAACTGTTTTTTTTTATAAAAAAATTGTTTATTATTGGTACTAAACTTACATATACTCTTTTTTATTCTTAAAGCGTGCATCCAACTATAAATAATGTAGACTTAGATCTGTCGTCAAATAGCACACTGTGCTATCTATGATTTGAAACAAACGACGTAGACCCTGATCTGCCAGCGAATTATGCGACAGTAGATCAGGGTCAGTGCTGTTTGACATCAGTTGTGCGTTGTACATATGTACATGTAGGTACATACTTAAGGAAAAGGAAATATACATTTTGTTTTAGTCAAGTATGCGAGGCAACTTCGGTATCAGTTTGATTTACGTCGTGTTTTTACACATTTCATATCGCTTATGGTTTTAGCCAAATTGGTGTCAAAATAGAACTTCTGGTTTTAGCCTAATTAGGTGCCAAAATAGTACTTCTGGTTTTAGCCTAATTAGGTGCCATAATAGTACTTCTGGTTTTAGCCTAATTAGGTGCCAAAATAGTACTTCTGGTTTTAGCCTAATTAGGTGCCAAAATATTACAAAGAAAAAGTCGATGACGGTGAGCGACTGTGGTACATACAGAAGCATATGATCGCCTATCCATCAATGGACAAAGCTGAAGATGTGATTTTTAGAATATATTTTGTTTTAATTTCGATCTTTCATCAAAAGAGAACATGAGAGAGAGAGAGAGAGAGAGAGAGAGAGAGAGAGAGAGAGAGAGAGAGAGAGAAAGAACACAAGTAGCTAAGTAGCTAAATCTCATTGAAGCATTACGTATATTTACGATGGCCGCAGGCAGCGTTACCAGCATGTCATATATAAACAAAGATTGTTTTGATGAACTATAACGCTAATCGAGTTTATTACGCCTCTCGTGAGGTGGTGACTTCAATATTATACATGTTTTCTCTTTTAAAACAAAAAAAAATTAGTTGACTTTTTAGCGTATCTGGTCTGCGTCCAGCGTGCGTCGTCCGTCGTCTGTCAACATCCTTCAACATACATACATACACGTAATTATAGATCTTTCTATAGTACACGTATTGTACAATTTTACATATGTTGAGAAACACACATCTAAAACTTATCGAGACATTTATTCATTCTTTTAAGAAAATCTATTACAATAAAGGAAATTATTTTATATTTGAGAACAAAGTAACTAAAATGTTTTATCATTTTGGGTTCAGCAGTATTATTCTTCTGATCCAGGTTAGCTTAATGGAATGCACAGATGTATTTATATATACCATTTTAAGGCCAGCCTGATAATAATCTTTAATAATGACTTTTTAAAAATGTTGTCCTTTTGCTCCACTCTAAACAGGCGTATAAAAAAGAAAATATAGTTCTTGGAGTACATTATGAGGGGGATTTAGTAAACCAAATCATAGATGAGTAAGTTTTAATAATATTTAAACGTTTTATGACAGTAATTTTATGAAAAGGGTGCGATTGATCTTTTTGACGATTGCCGAAGTAAATTTTTATTTTGTTCTAATTTTTGCATCATAGTTTAATTTAACCATATTGTTTAGCTCTGTGTATAATTGTTATGCATAAGTAAGTAAATATTTAATATTACTGCCTGTTCTGATTCCAATCTAGATTGCTTAAGTCTTTTATAAAAAATATTTATACTAAAACCTGAATAGGTAGAGTAGTGAAAAATGAGATCCAATGCTGACTTCAGTAACTTTTGAGAGTCATCAAGAGTAAATGTGAAAGCGTCTTTAATTCTGTACAAATGATGTTGATAGACCATCCAAAATTGCTGAAGATAATGAAAAATATAGACCCCCCCAGACAACTTAATATTTTTATCATAACCAATGAACATAATTTGAAAACATTTTGATAGAAAGTATCCTACTAACCCAGATCGCTTTGCCACAGCGCTTGCATTTGGTTATTGAGTAGATTCCAGAAAGTAAGCGGTCTCAGGACCCCTATGGACTTTTTATTCACTGTGTTTATCCCCCCCCCCCCCCCGCTCTCTCTCTCTCTCTCTCTCTCTCTAGCAGTCAAGTTCACAAACATTCGCAGAGAGAGAGAGAGAGAGAGAGAGAGAGAGAGAGAGAGAGAGAGAGAGAGATGTTATATTTTAACAATTGGGCTTTCGTTTCACCACCTTGAGGACTAATACAGGTGATTTCTGTTTTGTTATGCAGTTAATTAAGCGTGTACAGGTGGTGAACGATAAGATCTAGTTTTGAAACTTATTTGTGTAGAACTTGACAGCTCTCATAGTTCACACGCATTTAGGAAAACACTTATGTATCTTTTTGATCACTCACATATCTTCCAGGTATATTATCAAAACTTGTATGCAAACCAATTATTACGGACACAACACCATCCTGTGCAATGTAGATGCAATAGTTTGTTCATCAATTTTAAACTTAGCAAACAGTGTCTATTATTGGAGACTATTATAAATGCGCAATTTTATTTGTGGAAAAACGATTTCTTTGTTCAGCAGGTTAAAGTATGAGAAATAAATTATCAAAAGCGAAGTTAACTTAGTTTGAAGCGAGAAAAATAAATATAGTTTTGAAAAGGTGAGATTTGGGTTACTAGTAAGATTTAGCTTATATAAAGCCCTATATAAACTTGGTGGAAGTATTTCTCTTACTTTATTGTACATTCCGAAAGGGGGAAAAAAACAACTTAAATTTGTACATATATACACAGGACTTGTTACATGCAATATATTCACCCGACGGTAAAGAAAATATTGTACAAAACTGCATATTGCCATGGCAGAACTAATCCACTTGTCAGACTTAGGGCAGGTGCTAATTAACGGTCTTGCACCTGTCTTTGTCCTGGGACAACTAGATACGAACAGGTATTTTTGTTTCACTCTCTTCAACCCCCCCCCCCCTAAAAAAAAACAAAAAAACAACAAACAAAACAAACAAACAAAATTTTCTTGCCCCTGCACAAATATCTGTCTGATAAAGATTTGTCAAGTGTTGAATAAACATTACAATATTTGGTAGCGATACTAGGAAACGAAAAATTAGTGGATAACCACTTTACACAGGGTTGGATTCAATCTCCAATCCTAAACGTGCAAAAAGTGTCGGTCGCACAACGACAGTTGGTGGTTTCCTCCAGATACTCGGACCTTCTTTAACAGCATCTAATATAAACTAAAGACTGATTTATTAGATGCTGTTAAATAAGACATGTTTTTCAAATTGCAAAGGTAATCAGACACTATCCTGTTTTGGACGGATATTACATGCGCGCCCTCAGGCGGGTAATTTGCGGTTGCGCAACTCCATTATACACAACAGCATCTGCATTTGAAAAGAAGACATCCAGAGTTTGCTTTACCACAGAAGCGAGCAGTCTCAAAAAGACCTTGATTACACAATCACAAAGATCTTTCGCTTAAATGAATATTCAAACTAGCCAGCCATGGCTCAATATTCAAAGACTGCGCTTTGCGTATAGGACTACCACTCGAAGCTCATATTAATATCTAATGATGATTTCTTTTCTTCACTAAGATTTATAGCAACTGTCAGAAGGATACAACATTGTTCTATTTATTTGATTATGTTTTTCCAAGATGTATGTTTGTCTCCATAACCCTCCGCATTAACTCGCTTGTCATGAAATAATTAGTGACAAGTTGTTTTCAGTACGAGCAGAAAATATGTCACCACGTCTGAATGTATCTGAAATAAACGTATGCATAGACCTCATGGTCGTCAATAATCTTAGGAGGATTTCTGGACCGTTGGTTTTTACAGTGACTAAAAATAATTATATCGGCCAGTTATACTTGCCTATTAAAGACAAGGACGAATACATGGCAGTGTGTTTCAGTTCGTGTTGATGGAAGTATACGACACGGTCAAATTAGAAACGTATGTATGTCGTATTGGTATGAACCTACATGCATTCAGAGCTGTTTGATTTATTAAGAAACTTGAATTTCTGACATAACTTGTTGTATACCAAAGGCGCCGTTTCTCTATGGAAACCGAAAACTAAAAGAAAAGCACATTTGATACGGCAAGGTTATGTTTCGTCACAGACAAGTCTCATAATTTAAATTTTAAAATGTCCTGCAACTCAAGGTACATAAGTTTAATATTGTTTTACCTGTGTAATAGTTAAGTTTTGTTAATTATTTGTACACAACTACATTTCATCTTGCATGATGGTATGGGATATAAACAATGGTCTACATATCTTTTTCAAATTCTATATAGGGTAAAAAAATACTGTATTGGTTTACAGTTCTGAATAGTTTTATGCAAAATGCCATAATTTTCAATTAGATTTTCAATTTGAACGTGTCAATGAAAAAGTTTACCAGCACATACTCCCGCAAAAAGACGATTTTTTCCCCACATAGACTACATATTTTCTGTTGTTACAAATTTATCGAAATAACCAATTCTTTTATCTTTTCTCAATTTTCTCTTTGTGCGTAAACTCATTTAAACTCAAGCCGATGAAAGAGCATAAATTCCCCGGTGTTCAAAAGTTGAAGTCCTTTAATGCATTGTGGTTTTCTGTTTTCTTAATGGTATGTGAAAAGAAATACAATACAGACTCTTGGACTAAATTTGTTTTTTCATTTTACGGGTCAGTAAATTTTAAATGACTCCTTAAGTGCCAATAATCGCATTAGGTTTCCACTGATATGCATCCCAAATAGGTTCCATTGTTGCACCTAAGTGACTTTTTTCATTAGATATGAACCAGTCAACCTCTTTTGTGGATGACGCGACATATTGCCTCGTTCAAAACAGCTTAAACAGTCGCGTATGAACAGGAAAAAAGGTTAGCTCCATCATCTGAAAGGATTTATAAGTAAGACACACATTAGACAGTATTGTGACAGGGAAATTGGGAAGTGGTCGGTTTATGCCTTTTGATGGTAACAAGGGTGTTTATAATACAATCAGGTTAGAAATTATAAATTGATGAATGAAATGACTAAGTTTTGTGCATTTTTTTTATATCCATGATGCTTTTTGTTTTTAAAATCGGTAGAGGGTACAAACAAACGGGAGGGTGTGCGAATACAATAGTATACACATGTGCGTAAGATGTAAAGTAACCCCCCACCCCCGTAAGGTTGCTATATTTTTTCTCAAGTTGTACATGAACAAAATTGAAAGAAACATATATATTGTTATGATAAACAGTTTTATTGCTATGCTTAGCAAATTAGCTAATAATGAATATCGGCATGTGTTCCCTTGCATTTATCATGTTATTTTCATCTTATAAAACCAGGTTGCAAACGATAAAAGATGGTTGGTTATTTAAACGGAAATAGTTGAGTGTAATAAAGGCCGCAGACTAATGTCTTATCGTCCAAATACCCGTTTTCTGTTTTGTGTTTTGCTACTTGCCACAAGTGGGTCCTGGATGGCAGAGTGGTCTAAGGCGCTTGCATTTACAAATCACTGACATCTCACCTCTGTCCGCGTGGGTTCGAGACTCGGCTCGGCCATCATGGGTATGTGAGAAGCTTATCAGTAGCTTCCAGTGGGTCGGTGTTTCTTCCCGGGTTCTTCCTCCACCAAATATGCTGGCCACCAAGTATTGCCTATCATGTGTTGAAAAATGGCGTTAAACCCCACAAAACCAAACCAAACCATACTTGTCACAAGATATCGAAACAAATAGAGACATTTCACGCTTGCAAACACAAACAAACGAACGATCGAACAAACAACCCACCCACGCATCCTCCACAATTCATGCATTTATTTATCAATCTATCCATACATCCGTCCATTCAGTCATTTATCCAACCATCCAGCTTCATTCTATTAACAAAACTATTTGGTCAAATCAAAAAGACACATATTTCAAAATTATTCTTTTTAGGTAAGCTTGAAATCAGACTTTCTTTTGCTTATGTAATATGAAATTCGCTGATATCATTTTGTTTTCCCTGCGTTATAATCATCATCATGGGCGTTTGCAGGAAATATATATATATATATATATATATATATATATATATATATATATATACATATATATATATATATATATATATATATATATATATATACATATATATATAGAGCTGCAAGCCTGCAATAAAATTTAAGCAAACCCCCCAAATATTAAACAACCCAAATCCGACTGTGGGAGCTTGCCTCTCCCCTTGACCCTATTGGCATCACCTTGAAGGCTTGTCCTTTTGATTTTGGCTTGGCTCATGCGGACATCTATGATCGTCATAATTGTAGAGTATTAGGACTAAAGTTTCTATTCGTCTTTTCCAGCTGGACCTCCGGTCCCAAAGTTTCCAGCTGACGAGACAGATGTGGCTGCTGTATGTGACGTTTGAGGACTTTATCTGTATTAGACATCCCGATCGTTCAGCTGCACTCATCTCTTCCACAGTTGACATTGATACATATTTTTCCGGGCCTCTGCCAAGCAATAGAACATCATCAGCCAATTCATTCTCTGCATTTTCGTGTCCATTTTTACAAAAGGAAAAAGCGTGCAGTCATTACAAAGGAGCTGTCACTTCGCATGGACGGTCAACCCCGAAGGATCAAATTCAGACTGGACCCAGCCAAATCGGTCATTTGCCTTTTCGTGCGGAGTCGTCTGCTTTCATGATAGTGCAAAGGAAGAGCGATTCACACGGAGAGGACTCCCACTCGAGTCACGCAAATCAAACCTTAAGCAGTGCTAATGCGATTAATCATCTTAAATTTGACTCTGGATTGGAGACAGATGAAAAGCAATCTCTATCAAAACACAATGTAGTAGAAGTTGATATTAGTGATTGTGCTCATCAAAACAATTGGAATCAAAAAGAGAGGTCAGCTCGTGAGAAGAAACAGGTAACCGGATCATTGTCCTATTCAGAGGTCGATAGAGATCTAGGTGCCGTCTATGAAGGACGGTATCCAGTCTTTATCTTCCACCATCAGTTGAATCAAAACTATCAATCTGGAACCCATAATAATAATAATAAAGGTTGGAGACAGAATACACAAAGGCGATGCGACCTTGTATGTAGAACTCAATCAATAGAATTCCTTCAAATGCATAACACGGATTTACAAGGAAGATATCATTCTAACGATGTTAGGAACGGTCTAAATACATCAGCATTCTGTGGGTCATTGAAACATGACCGGGTGAATAGAGCGACGAGGACTGATATAAAGTCTGCATGTATACAGAATGTCAATAATATCAAAGACAAATCACGTGATTATATATTAGGAGAGAATAACCCTCAATCAGAGCAGCCGTGCACGACTAAATTTGATAATTTTATTTGTCAACAGGAGGGTTCTGAAACAAGCAGTGTTTGTTCCCAGCATGACACGGACGACAGGGTACATTCTAATTCTTCTAGACAAGCTCGCTTGAGAGTGTCCGTGTTTGACCATTCACGCATTCCTAGTAAAATTACTTCCAGAATTTTAGCAGCAAGGAGACTTGAACAAGGGCTTACTGCAGTCGATGAAAATGATTCTCACGATAATACACAGAACTCAGTGAAATCCCCAGATAATGACTTTACTAAAAGAAGAGGATTCTATGTGCCATATGCTGTTATAAAAACCAGCAAATCTTCAGAGAGTGCTCCGGAAAATTCGCAAGAAGGCGATACCGATCCGGCATCTATGAGGGACACACTTAAATCCAAGACTTCCCTCGAGGAGTTACTAGAATTTGTAAAGGATTCAGTGTCAAATGATACGTCTCCGATGACAATTTCAAGCGGGTATGAGAGTGATTATATGCAGACAAAAGAAAATAAAACTGATTCTAATATATTAAGCAAAGCTGAACCGTCTAAAACCATTTGTCACCGAGATGAGGTGCCCACAGACTATTTCTCTATGTCTGACACTTATCTAAAGTCAGAAGTTCCGAGTACTGGAAATGCAATCATGCAAACTGAAAACAACGGTGACAGGACGCACACTGCTTCTAAAAGTGCCACACTATTGAGAGGTCCCGGATATTTTATGTCTTTAGATGAGCCGAAAACTAGATCTGGCAGAGTGGAACGAGATTCACAAGAGTTTTCGTATGCACAGCGACACAATTACAAATTAACAAAAGTTACGCGATCCATGTATGAAATAATTCACGATTTGCAGGCTGAAAAAGGACAGTTGGATTCCAGGAAAAAAGTCAAGAAAGGAAGGCGTGACCAGCATTCAAAAGAATCCGCCATAACATTAAATAGGGACGGCACCAGTTCTTTAGAGGACAATGCTCTCCACGAGAGATTAAATCCCCGCGTGTTTTCAGCTGGGCCTAATAATAAAAAGCCTGCTTATTCATCATCCAACAAGAACAATACTGACAACAGTTCGAAACCAGCGACGTCTGCTTTTTGTATACGTTGTGTACGGCGCCCGCTGGGAACTGAAACGGCGGTGCGTCGACAGCGTCAAGACACAAATTCTTGTGGAGGAAATTGTGAACCCTCCACAGAGTCTGATAATGGAAGCAAGTTTGAGAGACAATTAAGGACTCTTTTGTGTGATAGCCCTGAACTCGTTCAGACTGATTGTATTCAAAACAGTATTAAATCACCGGAAGAAGCACTACATGAACAGGCGGAGTGGAAAATGACTTTTATGAATGAGAATGAAAGTAGTCAAAATTTTCAGCAGGACACTGTAGTAACTGGCATTGTGTTAAGGGGTGCAGTGAATAAAATAAGGCATTCTGGCAAGGAGGATGAGCATGTGTATGAAACAATACCTGGAGATGAGTATATGTATGAGGAAATGAAAAGAATAAGGGAAGCTTCTAGCGGGAACAGAATCAGACGATTTACCACTGTTCCTGATTTACCGGGAACGTTTATCCCAAAGGAGCCTCCCGCTCTTCCGGAAAGGAGGTATCCGAGAGAGTTACGGAAATACGGGGAAAATTTAATATCAGTGCCAGACGAAAATTCCAACTATCCAAAACACCCCAGCTTTCCTTGGAGGGAATATCCCCATATATCCCCCGTATCTGCAGGGTCGGGATATGCTTCTATTTCCATAGAAAGTATTCTTGAGGCTAACTTCTCACCTGACGGGGAGGATGTTTCTGCACAAGACCGAGGCGCTTTTGAATCCCATTCTAAGGGAGACGACTCTGATGGTTACTGTAGTATTGACACAACATCTCTAATGCAACATGACACGGGTTATGAGAAGCCATGGGGGAAACTTTACCCTTTGCTTGAATCTAATTCAGAACCATCTACTTCCCAACTCAGGAATCTCAGTAACAATGGTTGGCAAGCAAGACCATCACATTTTCAATGTTCTCGCTATGGAGACCGTACTATTTCAGTTGTTTCTGAGACATCTGATATAGACATAAGGCTACATGGTATGAAGCTATTAGAAAATGGGAAATCGGACAGTAGTGATAGTGACTCGACATTAGTGCCATCTAGTTTCGATAGACATGAAACAAGACGGCCAATAGTACAGGCAACTTACGTTTAGGTCGCTATTCATCATTTTTCACGATGGACATGTGCGGTTCAGTGTATCTGTTGTATTCTTGGATTTGATTAGTTTATAACTTTCATCGTTGCATTCGTCTCCTTTAAAAAAAACGTTGAAATTAAAAAAAAAATATCTTCGGGTGCCAGGAAAATGGAATTTAAAGCTAAACTTCAGGTAACATTCAGGAAATCCATACAGTCGTAGAAATGCACATCAGGGAACATTACAGTTTTCAGTATTATCAGAAGGATTGATACACATTTCTGCGTCTTACTGTCTATGTGATGCCAAGTCTGGACATATGGTATTGATGTTAATTCATTACAGTATGATGAAACTTCTGCATAGTCCTGTTTTCCATGACATTATACATCAATGTCGACCACTTCCTTTTCGTAAGACTGCCATATTCAAGGCAGTGAAAAAGTAAATCTTTTGTTGTACATTGTGTCAGTTCGAACCAAGATATCGAATTATTTTATTTAATGATTTGCTTATCAATGTTGAAATTATTGAAGAGAAAACACAGGTGAAAGATACTGAAACTTTTGATATGATTTATATTTTAAGTAGAGATCGTAAACTATTAAGGTTGATATAATAATAATGACAGAATTTTCGCCTGCTCATTTTAAAGGATATGAAAAAATACCCGTATGTAAAATATGTCTTGTTACTGATGTGACTTTTTTAATCACTAGACCAAACTTGTTCAGCATTGCGACCAGTTCCATAATCGGTCTTAAGCCTTGTTATAAATTCATATCGTTACATCTTAATCTTTATCTCAAAATATTAACTACATAAACATGAAGCTTTGATATCCAATTCATGGTAAGGTTTAGTTTATATCAGGTTTACGTGTTATTCTAAAGTAAACAGGATATGTCAATAGCTAAACCCTGAAGTAATGACTATCTGAGCCTATACAAAGTTAATATATAGGTATGATTTCATCAATAGTTAAAGAAGATCTTTAAAAAATATAAAACATAGATTCACAATCGAGTTAGTTTATGTCAGCCTTACTTTTAACATAAATCACAAACGAAATGGCAAATTTCATAACTGAGGTCTTGGAAAGCGACATCATTTATATATATATATATATATATATATATATATATATATATATATATATATATATATATATATATATATATATATGCTTCGCTGTAATTTCTATCACAACAGAATCATTACAGATTTTTTTGTAATTGAATGAGTATTTACTGTGGTTTTTCTCGTGAAAATTTTCTTTGAAAAAACTTAGTATTCTCCTAATATTGTCCCATATTTTTTTGTTGAGAATTATTTTTTCAAAGATCTACTCTTGATTATAGAAGAGTTTTCTCAAATTTGATTTTTGATATTGTATAGACTTTTTAGGCCAAACTTTTGGCAGAATACTCAGATGAATCTTTTGATGGTCAACACATTCTACTCAACTGGATTTCCTTCAACATATTTTTCTATAAAAGTTAAATTTCTTTAAATCTGTTTCAAATAAATTCGTAGCAAATGGTATACTATAGCTGTCAAAGCGTAGAATGTTTCCACACAAGAAAGAGGACAGTTATCCAAATGTCAAGTGTAAGGTTTGTTCAGAATACATACGTGTATTCACATTAGCCATCACACAGAGAGCTACATGAATCATTGCTCAAATTTCTCTAGTTTGAATTTCAAGCATACCTTTAGTATCAATTAAAGTTCACTTCATCACAGTCAAAGAGGTAGGTAATACGCTTCCAGTTTTCTGAAGAAAAAAATAACTATAAACTTTGACAACATGAGAGCTCAGATATAGTGTGTAGGTAAATGAATTTCAGTTTAAGTTAGAAGTACAATTTACAGCTGATGGCGATAGACGCGAAAATTCCTGTACAAATCGCCCATTTTTGCAAGTCGTCGTGGGTAATTGTCTACAAAGCATTATGGGTAAGACTGGTACAGTGTTATACTTTTAATAGTTCACGACCGATAGCAATAAAAGTTTTTGTAGAGAAGAAATCTATTACCAATTATACCCATAATACCTTGCAGAACACAATGATTAGCAAAAAAATGGCCGACTTGTAAAGTAATTTCCGCGTCTGTTATCGTCTGCTATAAATCATGCTGAAACTGACATTCATTTCCATGCTCCAAATTAACTGAACTCTCGTGTTCTTGAGGTTTGTAGCTATCATTTTTGATTGTTGAAGTAATTATTCAGAAAACTAACGGTAAAACCTATTTAAACTATGTTGAAATGGACTATAGAAGCTGTGGTAACTCAGTGGTCAAGGCGTTGGACTCGTGACCAGAAGGTGCGGGTTCGATTTTCACCATCGGTTCAACCCTAATCGACTACCATAGTGTGTCCTGCAAGGCACTTTACTGTACTTGCATGATATAACCTTCAAAGTGGTGCTGTGCCGTAAAACACCAAAAACCAAAACCAAACCAAGAGCCTATATAATATCATTTATGTTTTCTTTGTTCTTTAACAGTTCGTTTAAAATGTTTCCGTGATAGCTACACAGGGCCGTCGCTAGTTTGAGCTGGACGAAACTGCGCCTCGGACGAGCATCGCCTTCGGCTCCCCCCCCCCCCCCCAGTCTGAAAAACTCCGCGCAACGGCACACCTCATGCTTGGCGCCCCAGGCGGTCGCCCGTATCGCCCGCCCCTTATGACGGCCCTGTAGCTACATATTGGGATGTAATAAGCATTAATTATGCGTTGATCATCAATGCTTGAGAAATGTGTAACGTATGAATACTGAATATTGATTTGTAATATGTCAATCACTGCCGACAGTTTTATGGTTTTATCACTGATCCAAAAGGCAGCAATCTTCGTCAAAACGGGTGATGGATGAATATTTGATTACTTGACACAAGTTACTTACGTTTCGCTAGTCTGAATTCATTTAGTTGTACATTTGTAATTTCAAACTCAGGCACATGTCAATGTTAATAATGTACAATTACAGATTATTCAACTGTGATCAAATATATGGATAGAAAGTAAGTCTTTTGAATTATTTATTTAACTTTTGTTGTTGTCACACACAAGATCTAAGTTTCCATAGAAATGTATGCAGAATAATAATCTCTCCGTACAGATATAGGTGTGGGTGGGATGTTGGTTTAAAAAAATAATTATATTAATTTTAATGTGTGTACGAAGTGTTCTCATGACTGATATTGTTTTTTCCTTATTTTGTCTCTCTTTCTTTTCTTTATTTTTTCCTTCTTTCTTTTTATCTAAGTCAGAAGCATTCCACAGTTAAAGTTAATATTCGTCCGCCAAACTTCATTTTCCATGTTCAACAGAAGGATGAATATTTGACTCGGAAGCATTAATATGGAGGAACGCTTATAGAACGATACCACTTTTAGATTAATTCTGGTCGACAGTCAATTTGCGAGCAACTGCCTTTTTGCCATGTTAATAATGAAATGTTGGCTAGCCTACATGTACCTTACCTGGCCGTAGGTCCTTGTGAGCTTATGGTATTGCCCAAGTATCCGTCGTCTGTCATACGTCGTTTCACATTTTCTTTTTCCCACTCTGTAAGAAATGTTTTTGATCCGATTTTCATCAAACTTGGATTATAGCTTTCTGTCATCAATATCTCGGACGAATTTAAATATGATCTCTCTCTCGTTACGACCCTATGGTCTAAGAAAAATGTAACAGAAAGAAAGTGAAACCAACCAATCAAGTAAAACTCAACAAGCAATTTATTTCTTGATAATAAAAATGAAATCCAAAAGACACTTACAATAATGTGAATTGAAATCCAAATAATCCAATAATCCTAAGTGTCCTAATCACAATTCCTAAATATAGAATGTTCTGAATAAATTACAGTATCCTTGAATGTGCTGATATGCCAATATTCATTAATGTCCTGATGTGCCAGTAGTCTTTAACCAAATTGTGCCAAATTGAAGTACTCAAGAATATCTTTGAATGAGTTCACATAAATCCCAAAATCATCAATTCAAAATCCAAAATCCAAAAGTCTATGAGCACTTTTATAATCCAATGAATATTTTAAATAATTCTTCTCTCTGAATTTGGAATAATTTTTCACATCTGTAATGGCTCTTTAAAGACTGATGTTAAGGTCGAAACTGAACAACTGTCCACTAAACATGGTATATATAAAGATAGGTCACATGACAGAATGTTCTAGAATATTATGGTGTATGTGATTTTTGACACATAACTCTAAAGGAAATTCTGGTTTTATCTGTAAACAAAATCAACCTTGACCTCAAATTGAATCAACAACTTGTTTACCAAAGCCGTCCTTGAACTCAAATACCAAGTAAACAACCTAATTCAAGGACAATAGCTAAACATGTCAACATTATATGTTAATGAGGTGATCTTGCGTCTGATTGGCTGACTTTGTTATCACTCTGGAGTCAGTATTTCGTATCCAGTTTTCATAAAACTTGGAATATATGTTTATACCATCATGATCTCGGAAAAGTTCGAAAATGAGCGAAATACACGCATATTAATGAGGTGATCTTGTAGCAGCGGATTGGCTGAGCTTGTTACGATCTTGGAAGCAATGTTTCGGATCAGATTTTGGTTAAACTTGGAATATGGGCTTATATCATGAAGATCTTGTATGAGTTTGATATTGAGCGAGAGCCATGTATATTAATAAATTTATATTGCGATCTTGTTACCACACTAGAGGGCATATTTCTGAACCAATTTTGATGAAACTTGGCATATTGGCTTATATGATAAAGATCTCAGACGATTCAGATAATGAGCGAGATCCATACATATTAATGACGTGATCGTGATCTTGCATCTAACTGACTGAACTTGTTACCACCGTAGAGACTGTATTTATGATCCGATTTTGAGTAAACGTTTTAAATAGGCTTAAATCCTTTAGATTTTTGAAGGGTACAGTATTGTTGAGGTGATGTTGCATCTGATTTGCCGAGCTTGTCAACGCATTATTGACTATTTCTGATAAGATTTTGTTAATCAAACTGAGTAAATAGGCTTATATCATAAAGACATTCAATGATTTTTATTATGAGCAAGATCTGTGCAGATTAATGAAATTGAGCGCGGTTAAAAATAGTTCTCAATTTGTATGCAATGCAATCGATTTTTATTCTTTTAACATAGCTGTATTCTTCTCTCAAAGAAAAGCATGGGTAGTAAACCCCGATATTGAATATTGAGAATCACATGTTTGGAGTTACACAGAGTTATTTCCCTTGCAAAAAAATATGCAAACCACATTATTTAAAAAAATATTTTCAAACACAAGTCGCATACATTTCAGTGGAACAATTAATTAAAAAAAATAAGGGAAAAAAATACAACTTAGGGATTAAAAAGAATAATTGGTATTTATAATTGAAGAAAAAGCATAACACAGAAACATTGTTGCAGAAAATGTACAGTCGCAGGCTAGCATAAATTGAATGCAATGTTGTAATTAAGGATCAGAATCACTTTACACACACACACACACACACACACATATATATATATATATATATATATATATATATATATATATATATATATATATATATATATAATTTGCAAGTAATTGCGCTTTTCTAATATTGATTTTGCTCCAATAAGAACATTTCTTGAAAAACCATGTCTTAGTTTAAAAAATTTATGTGCAGATAATTATTTACTTTTGATACATTTGAAATTCTTAAATATTTGAAAGCATGTTTTATGTGTTAGTTGAAATATAGTTTAACATTTGCTAGTATATATATTATCACATGTATTAATGCATTATTTTATGGCATTTCATATATTCAGTGTCATTACTCACCAATTATTTGAAAGGTATATTTGGTAGCTTTAGCTTTTAATTAGAACAAAACAAAACAAAACAAACAAATATTATAAATAAGTTAGTAAATAAATACCACAATATACTTTTCTCCTGAAACACTTTCAAATTTAATTACCAAGAGTAAAGAAACACATGGCCTTAAAACAAAACAACAACTGTGAATTATAATTTCAATTCGTGTGCAAGACATATGACTCTGTAGACCGCAAATTAAACCTTCGTCATTAAGCTTAACTTTTATAGATCTTGGATAAATTCGATTATAAGCAAGAGACTATGCAAATTAATTATGCCTTTTTCTTTTGGACAGAATTTTTATCAGACTCTAGTAAAACAGATACAATCGACATGATGTAAAGTTCGGGAGATAGTTTACATAGGTTGTGTTCTTACAATACTACATAAGCCTGCATAGAGAAATGATCAACTGATAAGGTATTTAAAATAGGGGAGGGACACCAGGCCCTCACTTGGTACAGACATACCGTTAAGCAGCATACCAAGAAATTACTAAACCCGAATTCACTTCTTTTGTCACGTTTACCATGGCAGATGACATGTATACCTTTACAAAAGATCCGAGTTACACGTTTCGGCTCTACAAAAGTTACTGCAGGCAGTATGGTATGGATCAAAATAGGCATGCTGCGACTTCATTTCAGTTTTCTAAAGATATACTTTATTATATAAGTGTACTAATTGATGAACTTAGCAACACTGGGAGCTGCGATAGCTCAGTTGGAAAAGCGTCGGACTCGTAATCCAATTGTCGCGGGTTTGATGCTCGCCCAGGCCAACTCTGGTCGGCTGCCTCGGTGTGTCTTTGGGAAAGTCACTTAGCTCTCATTTCATCGACATGATATAGTCAATACTGTTTTAATCTGCTCTTAAAACTAACAAAAACAAAACAAAATTTAACAACAGCATCATTCAATTATTTTATCCGAATAAAGACTTTGAAATTAAAAACTCGTATAGACGACACTATATTCTGTTGAAACTTCCATATAAATCGGCGCCAAATTTTTCAATTGTTTTGTGGGTGTGACTGTTATAATTTATCGGTGTCACCGCTGGCATCAATGAATAACTTTGTAAAGAAATAAAGGGTATCGTTTTCACCTACAATGACTTGCAGAAAATGGTGTCGACCAGTGGCGTCACTAGGGTTGGCGTCACCCAGTGCGGTAAACTCATGGTGTCACCCGCTCCAGACTTCCCCCATGGACCTCCTCCGAGTCCTCTTGTACCAGACCATACAGAATCACCTATAGTAATGTTTGTAAATTTAAGTCCTAAAGTTACAACGGACATAAGAAGAAAACAATAAAATTTGAGGTAACAGCGTTTAAGAACTGCAACAAAATTATGTTATTTTTTATTTTAACATTCAACATTAAACTTTACAGCTTAAACTTTTCCATTTTGGTGTCACCCCCTGTGATGGTGTCACCTGGTGCGGCCCGCACCCCCCTAGTGACGCCACTGGTGTCGACTCTAGGTAATTTCCCCCTTCAAAACGGCCAGGGTAAAACAGATTAGGAAAATGGAGTATTTAACTAATAAAGACTTTGAACTTGTACATAAATGATCTATACCTCTGGCTAAATGATCTATACCTCTGGCTTTATTGGCTTATTTGCTTTGCCAAAGCTCAGTGAAACAAATATGCCGACCTTTTAATGTAAAACGCAGAATCAAAAGGGTATCCATTTTCTAATTATCTTTAATTGGGCTTTGAAAATAGTTTTTCCTTCTTTTACTTTTTCGTTCTTTACACCATGAAAAATGGGTAAATCCCTTAATGGCTTTACATGGTGACACTAGTGCAAGACAGTTTGGAGAGTATTATCCTCGCAGACTGTACTTGAAGCATACGCTTCTAATTACTGGGTGAAAACGAATAACGTGGCGAGTGTAGCATTCCAGCTTCAAAGCTGTACAACAGTGGAGTACTGGTACCTGTCAACGTTGTTCTGCATGCCTCAGCATGAGTTTTCATTCTAATTACGAGAAAAACCACATCCATTAATGCTTGGACTTGGTGCATACTAAGTCCTTGAGTAATAGCGTAAAATATTTACCCTATAATCTTCTGATACAGGTTTATGATTAAATACTTAAGAGATGTTTGACTTGTCCCCGCTTTAACGGAGTTGGATTGATCACCATACTAGAAATCAAATTAAAACTATTGAAATAATGACAGTGATTGTTCGTCCTTTCCTTCTTTCTCACTCTCTTTGCTATTGACGCTCAGGTCAATAATATTTATTAGGATCCTGGGGTTTAGAAAACCGAATTACTCCCTCAACTCAAATCCCCCCACCCCAATCCGACCCCCACCCAAATAAATAAACACATAAACACAGGCCGTTGATTTCTCACCGCTCCAGAACGACAACACAACTTTTTTGCCCATATATGCGGGGACAGCGCTGTATAATATGGAAATTGTAAGAAAGTATAAGTTAATGACGTCAGTGGCAGCATGACATACAACCATGTCGTCAAGTGCACTCAAGTTATATACATTGCTCTATAGGATCTTTTCTACGGACATCGATTGATTGATTGCTTGGTGTTTAGCGGCACGTCAACACATGAATGGTTATGTAGTGCCAATGGAATTGGAATAAAGTGCCTTGCCCATATACAGCATGGCAACCCAGCCAACCTGGTTTGGAGAGGGTTCTAATCCGCACCCTTCTGGTCGTAACTTTGGCACGCTAATCTGACAATGAATCACCGTCTCCTTTTTATGGGCCAAACAATGTCATCACATGCAATTTGTGTCCATGTTGCTGCCAGAACATAGGGAAGGCTTGTAAAATTTATTATTATTCTAGCAATCCAAGTCATGTTGTGTAGGCATTCTAACGATTAATCAGAGTAAAGTAATTATTTGAAACAGTAAAGCATGCACTGTGGTGGTGTATCAGGTCGAATTAATTATTACAAATAGTAAAGCATGCACTGTGGTGTATCAGGTTGAAGTAATTATTACAAATAGTAAAGCATGCACTGTGGTGTATCAGGTCGAAGTAATTATTACCAAATATTAAAGCATGCACTGTGTTGTATCAGGTCGAAGTAATTATTACAAATAGTAAAGCATGCACTGTGGTGTATCAGGTTGAAGTAATTATTACCAAATAGTAAAGCATCCACTGTGGTGTATAAGATTGAAGTAATTATTACTAATAGTAAAGCATGCACTGTGGTGTATCAGATTGAAGTAATTATTACCAAAAGTAAAACATGTTCTGTGGTGTATCAGATTGAAGTAATTATTACCAAATATTAAAGCATGCACTGTGTTGTATCAGGTTGAAGTAATTATTACAAACAGTAAAGCATGCACTGTGGTGTATCAGATTGAAGTAATTATTACCAAAAGTAAAACATGTTCTGTGGTGTATCAGATTGAAGTAATTATTACCAAAAGTAAAGCATGCACTGTAGTGTATCAGGTTGAAGTAATTATTACCAAAAGTAAAGCATGTACTGTGGTGTATCAGATTGAAGTAATTATTACCAAAAGTAAAACATGTTCTGTGGTGTATCAGATTGAAGTAATTATTACCAAAAGAAAAGCATGCACTGTAGTGTATCAGGTTGAAGTAACTATTACCAAAAGTAAAGCATGAACTGTGGTGTATCAGATTGAAGTAATCATTACCAAATAGTAAAGCATGCACTGTGGTGTATCAGATTAAAGTAATTATTACCAATAGTAAAACATGTTCTGTGGTGTATCAGATTGAAGTAATTATTACCAAATAGTAAAGCATGCACTGTGGTGTATCAGATTGAAGTAATTATTACAAATAGTAAATAATGCATTGTTGTGTATCAGACTGAAGTAATTATTACCAAAAGTAAAGCATGCACTATAGTGCATCAGGTTGAAGTAATCGTTACCAAAGGTAAAGCATGCACTGTGGTGTATCAGGTTGAAGTAATTATTACCAAATAGTAAAGCATGCACTGTGGTTTATCAGATTGAAGTAATTATTACCAAAAGTAGAGCATGCAATGTGTTGTATCAGATTAAAGTAATTATTACCAAAGAGTAAAGAATGCACTGTGGTGATTCAGATTGAAGTAATTATTACCAAATAGTATAACATGTTCTGTGGTGTATCAGATTGAAGTAATTATTACCAAATAGTAAAGCATGCATTGTTGTGTATCAGATTGAGGTAATTATTACAAATAGTAAAGCATGCACTGTGGTGTATCAGATTTAAGTAATTATTACCAAATAGTAAAGCATGCACTGTGGTGTATCAGATTGAAGTAATTATTACCAAATAGTAATGCATGCACTGTGGTGTATCAGATTGAAGTAATTATTACCAAAAGTGAAACATGTTCTGTGGTGTATCAGATTGAAGTAATTATTACAAACAGTAAAGCATGCACTGTGATGTATCAAGTTGAAGTAGTTATTAACAAAATAAAACATGTTCTATGGTGTATCAGATTGAAGTAATCATTACAAACAGTAAAGCATGCACTGTGGTGTATCAGATTGAAGTAATTATTACCAAAAGTAAAACATGTTCTGTGGTGTATCAGATTGAAGTAAGTATTACCAAATAGTAAAGCATGCACTGTGGTGTATCAGACTGAAGTAATTATTACCAAATAGTAAAGCATGCTATGTGGTGTATCAGATTGAAGGAATTATTACAAATAGTAAAGCATGCTCTGTAGTGTATCAGGTTGCAGTATTTATTATTAAAAGTAAAGCATGCACTGTTGTGTACCAGATTGAAGTAATTATTACCAAATAGTAAAACATGTTCTGTGGTGTATCAGATTGAAGTAATTATTGCCAAATAGTAAAGCATGCATTGTTGTGTATCAGATTGAAGTAATTATTACAAATAGCAAACCATGCATTGTTGTGTATCAGATTGAAGTAATTATTACAAAAAGTAAAGCATGCACTGTGGTGTATCAGAATAAAGTAATCATAACCAAAAGTAAAGCATGCATTGTTATGTATCAGATTGAAGTAATTATTACCAAATAGTAAAGCATGTTCTGTGGTGTATCAGATTGAAGTAATTATTACAAATAGTAAAGCATGCATTGTTGTGTATCAGATTGAAGTAATTATTACCAAAAGTAAAGCATGCATTGTAGTGTATCAGGTTTAAGTAATTATTACCAAATAGTTAAGCATATTCTGTGGTGTATCAGACTGAAGTAATTATTACCAAAAGTAAAGCATGCATTGTGGTGTATCAGATTGAAGTAATTATTACCAAAAGTAAAGCATGAACTGTGGTGTATCAGATTGAAGTAATTATTACCAAATAGTAAAGCATGCACTATGGTGTATCAGATTGAAGTAATTATTACCAAAAGTAAATCATGTACTATGGTTTATCAGATTGAAGTAATTATTGCCAAAAGTAAAGCATGCATTGTTGTGTATCAGATTGAAGTAATTATTACCAAAAGTAAAGCATGAACTGGGGTGTATCAGATTGAAGTCATTATTACCAAAAGTTAAGCACGCGCTGTTGTGTATCAGATTGAAGTAATTATTACCAAAAGTAAAGCATGCACTGTGGTGTATCAGATTGAAGTAATTGTTACAAATAGTAAAGCATGCACTTTGGTGTATCAGGTTGAAGCAATTATTACAAGTAGTAAAGCATGCACTGTGGTGTATCAGATCGAAGTAATTATTACAAATAGTAAAGCATTCACTGTGGTGTATCAGGTCGAAGTAATTATTTCAAATAGTAAAGTATGCACTGTGGTGTATCAGGTTGAAGTAATTATTACCAAAAGTAAAGCATGCACTGTGGTGTATCAGGTCGAAGTAATTATTACAAATAGTAAAGCATGCACTGTGCTTTATCAGGTTGAATTAATTATTACCAAAAATAAAGCATGCACTGTGGTGTATCAGATTAAAGTAATTATTACCAAATAGTAAAGTATGCACTGTGGTGTATCAGATTGAAGTAATTATTACCAAAAGTAAAACATGTTCTGTGGTGTATCAGATTGAAGTAATTATTACAAACAGTAAAGCATGCACCGTGGTGTATGAGGTTGAAGGAATTATTACCAAAAGTAAAACATGTTCTGTGGTGTATAAGATTGAAGTAATCATTGCAAACACTAAAGCATGCACTGTGGTATATCAGATTGAAGTAATTATTACCAAAAGTAAAGCATGCACTGTGATGTATCAGATTAAAGTAATTATTACCAAACGTAAAGCATGTACTGTAGTGTATTAGGTTGATGTAATTATTACTAAATGTAAAGCATGCACTGTGGTGTATCCGATTGAAGTAATCATTACCAAATAGTAAAGCATGCACTATGGTGTATCAGATTGAAGTAATTATTACCAAATAGTAAAGCACGTTCTGTGGTGTATCAGCTTGAAGTAATTATTACAAATAGTAAAGCATGCACTGTAGTGTATCAGGTTGAAGTAATAATTACCAAATGTAAAGCATGCACTGTGGTGTATCAGATTGAAGTAATCATTACCAAATAGTAAAGCATGCACTGTGGTGTATCAGATTGAATTAATTATTACCAAATAGTATAACATGTTCTGTGGTGTATCAGACTGAAGTAATTATTGCCAAAATATAGCATGCATTGTTGTGTATCAGATTGAAGTAATTATTACAAATAGTAAAGCATGCGCTGTTGTGTATCAGATTGAAGTAATTATTACCAAAAGTAAGGCATGCACCGTGGTGTATCAGATTGAAGTAATTATTACCAAAAGTAAAACATGTTCTGTGGTGTATCAGATTGAAGTAATTATTACAAACAGTAAAGCATGCACCGTGGTGTATCAGGTTGAAGGAATTATTACCAAAAGTAAAACATGTTCTGTGGTGTATCAGATTGAAGTAATCATTACAAACAGTAAAGCATGCACTGTGGTATATCAGATTGAAGTAATTATTACCAAAAGTAAAGCATGCACTGTGGTGTATCAGATTGAAGTAATTATTACCAAAAGTAAAGCATGAACTGTGGTGTATCAGATTGAAGTAATTATTACCAAATAGTAAAGCGTGCACTATGGTGTATCAGATTGAAGTAATTATTACCAAAAGTAAAGCATGTACTATGGTTTATCAGATTGAAGTAATTATTGCCAAAAGTAAAGCATGCATTGTTGTGTATCAGATTGAAGTAATTATTACCAAAAGAAAAGCATGCGCTGTTGTGTATTAGATTGAAGTCATTATTACCAAAAGTTAAGCATGCACTATGGTGTATCAGATTGAAGTAATTATTACCAAAAGTAAAGCATGCACTGTGATGTATCAGATTAAAGTAATTATTACCAAACGTAAAGCATGCACTGTAGTGTATTAGGTTGATGTAATTATTACTAAATGTAAAGCATGCACTGTGGTGTGTCAGATTGAAGTAATCATTACCAAATAGTAAAGCATGCACTGTGGTGTATCAGATTGAATTAATTATTACCAAATAGTATAACATGTTCTGTGGTGTATCAGACAGAAGTAATTATTGCCAAATAGTAAAGCATGCATTGTTGTGTATCAGATTGAAGTAATTATTACAAATAGTAAAGCATGCACTGTGGTGTATCAGATTGAAGTAATTATTACCAAAAGTAAAGCATGCACTGTGGTGTATCAGGTTGAAGTAATCATTACCAAAAGTAAAGCATGCACTGTGGTGTATCAGATTGAAGTAATTATTACCAAAAGTAAAGCATGCACTGTGGTGTATCAGATTGAAGTAATTCTTACCAAATAGTAAAGCATGCACTGTGGTGTATCAGATTGAAGTAATTATTACCAAATAGGAAAGCATGCACTGTGGTGTATCAGATTGAAGTAATTATTACCAAAAGTAAAACATGTTCTTTGGTGTATTAGATTGAAGTAATTATTACAAACAGTAAAGCATGCACTGTAATGTATCAGATTGCAGTATTTATTATTTAAAATAAAGCATGCACTGTGGTGTATCAGATTGAAGTAATCATTACCAAATAGTAAAGTATGCACTGTGGTGTATCAGATTGAAGTAATTATTACCAAATAGTAAAACATGTTCTGTGGTGTATCAGATTGAAGTAATTATTACCAAATAGTAAAGGATGCAATTTTGTGTATCAGATTGAAGTAATTATTACAAGTACTAAAGCATGCATTGTGGTGTATCAGATTGAGTAATCATTACCAAATAGTAAAGTATGCACTGTGGTGTATCAAGTTGAAGTAATTATTAGCAAAATAAAAGATGTTCTGTGGTGTATCAGATTGAAGTAATCATTACAAACAGAAAGCATGCACTGTGGTGTATCAGATTGAAGTAATTATTACCAAAAGTAAAACATGTTCTGTGGTGTATCAGATTGAAGTAAGTATTACCAAATAGTAAAGCATGCACTGTGGTGTATCAGACTGAAGTAATTATTACTAAATAGTAAAGCATGTTATGTGGTGTATCAGATTGAAGTAATTATTACAAATAGTAAAACATGTTCTGTGGTGTATCAGATTGAAGTAATTATTGCCAAATAGTAAAGCATGCATTGTTGTGTATCAGATTGAAGTAATTATTACAAATAGCAAAGCATGCATTGTTGTGTATCAGATTGAAGTAATTATTACAAAAAGTAAAGCATGCACTGTGGTGTATCAGAATAAAGTAATCATAAACAAAAGAAGAGCATGCATTCTTGTGTATCAGATTGAAGTAATTATTACCAAAGGAAAAGCATGCGCTGTGGTGTATCAGATTGAAGTCATTATTACCAAAAGTTAAGCATGCACTGTGATGTATCAGATTAAAGTAATTATTACCAAACGTAAAGCATGCACTGTAGTGTATTAGGTTGATGTAATTATTACTAAATGTAAAGCATGCACTGTGGTGTAAAAGATTGAAGTAATCAATACCAAATAGTAAAGCATGCACTATGGTGTATCAGATTGAAGTAATTATTACCAAATAGTAAAGCATGTTCTGTGGTGTATCAGATTGAAGTAATTATTACAAATAGTAAAGCATGCACTGTAGTGTATCAGGTTGAAGTAATTATTACCAAAAGTAAAGCATGCACTGTGGTGTATCAGGTTGAAGTAATCATTACCAAAAGTAAAGCATGCACTGTGGTGTATCAGATTGAAGTAATTCTTACCACAAGTAAAGCATGCACTGTGGTGTATCAGATTGAAGTAATTCTTACCAAATAGTAAAGCATGCACTGTGGTGTATGAGATTGAAGTAATTATTACCAAATAGGAAAGCATGCACTGTCGTGTATCAGATTGAAGTAATTATTACCAAAAGTAAAACATGTTCTTTGGTGTATCAGATTGAAGTAATTATTACAAACAGTAAAGCATGCACTGTAATGTATCAGATTGCAGTATTTATTATTTAAAG
The DNA here is from genome assembly GCA_029931535.1 of Margaritifera margaritifera. Lineage (NCBI taxonomy): Eukaryota > Metazoa > Mollusca > Bivalvia > Unionida > Margaritiferidae > Margaritifera > Margaritifera margaritifera. Next base: position 4,165,899 of record JAQPZY010001566.1, on the reverse strand, counting down.
TAACGCATTCACTGTGGTGTATCAGATTGAAGTAATCATTACCAAATAGTAAAGTATGCACTGTGGTGTATCAGATTGAAGTAATTATTACCAAATAGTAAAACATGTTCTGTGGTGTATCAGATTGAAGTAATTATTACCAAATAGTAAAGGATGCAATTTTGTGTATCAGATTGATGTAATTATTACAAATACTAAAGCATTCACTGTGGTGTATCAGATTGAAGTAATCATTACCAAATAGTAAAGTATGCACTGTGGTGTATCAGATTGAAGTAATTATTACCAAATAGTAAAACATGTTCTGTGGTGTATCAGATTGAAGTAATTATTACCAAATAGTAAAGGATGCAATTTTGTGTATCAGATTGAAGTAATTATTACAAATACTAAAGCATGCATTGTGGTGTATCAGATTGAAGTAATCATTACCAAATAGTAAAGTATGCACTGTGGTGTATCAGATTGAAGTAATTATTACCAAATAGTAAAACGTGTTCTGTGGTGTATCAGATTGAAGTAATTATAACCAAATAGTAAAGCATGCAATTTTGTGTATCAGATTGAAGTAATTATTAGAAATAGTAAAGCATGCATTGTTGTGTATGAGATTGAAGTAATTATTAGCAAAAGTAAAGCATGCACTGTGGTGTATCATGTGGAAGTAATCATTACCAAAAGTAAAGCATGCATTGTGTGTATCAGATTAAAGTAATTATTACCAAATAGTAAAGCATGTTCTGTTGTGTATCAGATTGAAGTAATTATTACCAAAAGTAAAACATGCATTGTAGTGTATCGGTTTTAAGTAATTATTACCAAATAGTAAAGCATGCACTGTGGTGTATCAGATTGAAGTAATTATTACCAAAAGTAAAGCATGCACTGTGATGTATCAGACTGAAGTAATTATTACCAAATAGTAAAGCATGCACTATGGTGTATCAGATTGAAGTAATTATTACCAAATAGTAAAGCATGCACTATGGTGTATCAGATTGAAGTAATTATTACCAAATAGTAAAGCATACACTGTGCTGCATCAGATTGAAGTAATTATTATAAATATTAAAGCATGCACTGTGCTGCATCAGATTGAAGTAATTATTGCAAATAGTAAAGCATGCACTGCGCTGCATCAGATTTTAGTAATTATTGCCAAAAAGTAAAGCATGCACTGTGGTGTATCAGATTGAAGTAATTATTACAAATAGTAAAGCATGCACTATGGTGCATCAGATTGAAGTAATTATTGCCAAATAGTAAAGCATGCACTGTGGTGTGTCAGATTGAAGTAATTATTACCTAAAGTAAAGCATACACTGTGCAGCATCAGCTTGAAGTAATTATTGCCAATGGTAAAGCATGCACTGTACTGCATCAGACTGAGGTAATTATTACAAACAGTAAAGCATGCATTGTTGTGTGTCAGATTGAAGTAATTATTACCAAAAGTAAAGCATGCACTATGGTGTATCAGATTGAAGTAATTATTACCAAAAGTAAAGCATGCACTATGGTGTATCAGACTGAAGTAATCATTACCAAATAGTATAACATGTTCTGTGGTGTATCAGATTGAAGTAATTATTATAAATAGTAAAGCATGCACTGTGCTGCATCAGATTGAAGTAATTATTGCCAAAAGTAAAGCATGCACTATGCTGCATCAGATTGAAGTAATTATTACCAAAAGTAAAGCATGCATTGTACCGCATCAGATTGAAGTAATTATTACCAAAAGTAAAGCATGCACTGTGGTGTATCAGATTGAAGTAATTATTACCAAATAGTAAAGCATGCACTGTGGTGTATCAGATTGAAGTAATTATTACCAAAAGTAAAACATGTTCTCTGGTGTATCAGATTGAAGTAATTATTACAAACAGGAAAGCATGCACTGTGGTGTATCAAGTTGAAGTAATTATTAACAAAAGTAAAACATGTTCTGTGGTGTGTCAGATTGAAGTAATCATTACAAACAGTAAAGCATGCATTGTTGTGTGTCAGATTGAAGTAATTATTACCAAAAATAAAGCATGCACCATGGTGTATCAGATTGAAGTAATTATTACCAAAAGTAAAGCATGCACTGTGGTGTATCAGATTGAAGTAATTATTACCAAAAGTAAAGCATGCACCATGATGTATCAGATTGAAGTAATTATTACCAATAGTAAAGCATGCACTATGGTGTATCAGATTGAAGTAATTATTATAAATAGTAAAGCATGCACTATGGTGTATCAGATTGAAGTAATTATTATAAAAAGTAAAGCATGCACTGTGGTGTATCAGATTGAAGTAATTATTACCAAAAGTAAAGCATGCACTGTGGTGTATCAGATTGAAGTAATTATTACCAAAAGTAAAGCATACACTGTGGTGTATCAGATTGAAGTAATTATTACCAATAGTAAAGCATACACTGTGGTGTATCAGATTGAAGTAATCATTACCAATAGTAAAGCATGCACTATGGTGTATCAGATTGAAGTAATCATTACCAATAGTAAAGCATGCACTATGGTGCAGATCTGCAGTTCATGAAATAATAATTTACAACTAATAAATAAGACGACTATTAAAGTTTGCAAAGCCAAACTTTGGGTACTACATTAACAGGATATATATCAAACTTTGGGTACTACATTAACAGGATATATATCAAACTTTGGGTACTACATTAACAGGATATATATCAAACTTTGGGTACTACATTAACTGGATATATATCAAACTTTGGGTACTACATTAACAGGATATATATCAAACTTTGGGTACTACATTAACAGGATATATATCAAACTTTGGTTACTACATTAACAGGATATATATAAAACTTTGGGTACTACATTAACAGGATAAATATCAAACTTTGGGTACTACATTAACAGGATATATATCAAACTTTGGGTACTCCATTAACAGGACATATATCAAACTTTGGGTATTACATTAACAGGATATATATCAAACTTTGGGTACTACATTAACAGGATATATATCAAACTTTGGGTACTACATTAACAGGATATATATCAAACTTTGGGTACTACATTAACAGGATATATATCAAACGACAATCAACTGTATTTACACATTGAAATTTGATTCACAATCATGGTTTTTGATTTAATGCAATCGCGTTCAGATTGATTTAGGACCCAATGCAGGGACTAAAAAACGAACAGACACTAATGGACAGAGAAGAGAAAGGCATGCAGGATACATTACAACTGCTATCGCAGTACGACAGAATTTTGAAGTATAAATATATTTCAAATAAAAATAATGATGATAATAGTTTATACGTGGGCAAGAAATACAATAAGAGAAATAACTCATTCCTTGCTCATACTGGTAAAAATACTATTTTTTTTGTAGTTGTTTCCCTTATTATGATTGAACATAACGCTTACTGCCACCTTCTGTACAATACAAAACGAAAACGTCTTGTGAAACTTACGAATATAATTTCAAAATGTAATTTCCAGGCGTTCTCTCTCTCTCTCTCTCTCTCTCTCTCTCTCTCTCTCTCTCTCTCTCTCACACACATGCGCGCATATATACTGTACGGTCGCCATGGAACTCCGATGGGACACAATCTATGGTGTCATTTTTGACTCATTTCAAGAAAATGGGTCGTAAGAGTCCTTGTAATTACCCAGGATTATGAGATTAAAATCACGGTGTCATGCGGTGTCTTGTAATTACCGAGGATTATGAGATTAAAATCACGGTGTCATATGGTGTCTTGTAATTACCGAGGATTATGAGATTAAAATCACGGTGTCATGCGGTGTCTTGTAATTACCGAGGATTATGAGATTAAAATCACGGTGTCATGCGGTGTCTTCAAGTTAGAAAGATTTTAAAAATTCGGCCGTCCATTCCATGTTTAGAGAAGTTTCGTGTAAAGAAGTAACCTCCAGCATGCAGGATACATTACAACTGCTATCGCAGTACGACAGAATTTTGAAGTATAAATATATTTCAAATAAAAATAATGATGATAATAGTTTATACGTGGGCAAGAAATACAATAAGAGAAATAACTCATTCCTTGCTCATACTGGTAAAAATACTATTTTTTTTGTAGTTGTTTCCCTTATTATGATTGAACATAACGCTTACTGCCACCTTCTGTACAATACAAAACGAAAACGTCTTGTGAAACTTACGAATATAATTTCAAAATGTAATTTCCAGGCGTACTCTCTCTCTCTCTCTCTCTCTCTCTCTCTCTCTCTCTCTCTCTCTCTCTCTCTCTCTCTCTCTCACATGCGCGCATATATACTGTACGGTCGCCATGGAACTCTGATGGGACACAATCTATGGTGTCATTTTTGACTCATTTCAAGAAAATGGGTCGTAAGAGTCCTTGTAATTACCCAGGATTATGAGATTAAAATCACGGTGTCATGCGGTGTCTTGTAATTACCGAGGATTATGAGATTAAAATCACAGTGTCATATGGTGTCTTGTAATTACCGAGGATTATGAGATTAAAATCACGGTGTCATGCGGTGTCTCGTAATTACCGAGGATTATGAGATTAAAATCACGGTGTCATACGGTGTCTTCAAGTTAGAAAGATTTTAAAAATTCGGCCGTCCATTCCATGTTTAGAGAAGTTTCGTGTAAAGAAGTAACCTCCAGCTAGCAAGTCGATTCGTTCGTACACTTTTTCAAGTGCAAATCTGAATTGTCGGACTATCTTATAATCCCCGCATCATTTGTCAAGGCACACCATTATACTGCAACAGGATACGATATTTTTCACACCTAAGGAAAGTTACATATAATGACATTTTCATAAAGTAAAAATAAATTAAAATAAATTAAAATTCCGATTTAGATCTTGTTCTTTTCTTATTTATTTTATATGTATATAAAGCGTCAAGTACTGTTGTGAGGGAGAGATTATTGCGTGCTGGATAAAATTAATGAAAACCACAAAAAGAACGCTCACACACTATGTAGGTGCTTGATCTACGAGACTGCTGCACTCGCCAATAATCGCAATTTTAAACAACATCAATTTGTACCCGGTCAGGAAGAGTGGTTTTCCTAAGCCCTGAATAGGAATTTAACATTACGGTTGGGCCACTATTGGGGCATATGGAAATTAAACATTATCATTTTGTGTCAATTTAACAGTGCGGATGGATGAGGCCCTTTGGAAATTTAACATAACGTTTGAGACACTGTGGTGTCTATAGGACCTAAACATTACGTTTGGCACGGAATGGGCGTCTCTATGGAAATTAAACATTATGTTTGGGTCATTATGGGGTTCATGGGAATTTAAAATGACGACTGGGACGGTGTGGAGTCTATAGGAATTTAGCGTTTGGGTTGGTATGGGGTCTATCTGAATTTGACAATACGGGAAGTTATAGTACTCTGTGGGAATTTAACATCGAATATATCACTATAGGATTCTATGTGGGAATTTTAACCGGCTGGATAGATAGACAAATATACACATAATAACAGAAGAAAAATCAGCATTGATACATTGTGTCAAAACAAGGTTAAAGTTATAAATTCGCCATACTGTTTGTATGTGGCATGACTCAGTGGTATTGAGAGAGAGAGAGAGAGAGAGAGAGAGAGAGAGAGAGAGAGAGAGAGAGAGGAAAACTTCATTGCATTTTAACTTCATTGTTGATTTTTGATGTATGTTTTGTAATCTTTAATAATAAAATATCGGTGACGTGTTTGAAATAGCAATTTTAAAAAACACGACGATTTTTTTTCTCAAAATCAACACTTTCGTATGCCCAGCAGAAGCAACACAATAACTCATTACAAATAATGAAGACTGAGGATGAGGTTTTTTCACCTTCATAAAAATTATCTTCTGTGTTGTGACATTCTTGAGTTTTTTTTTTTTTTTTGTAAGTTGTTCTTACTTTCTTACCTGTAATGCTGCAAACGTACAACTTTATAATTAAACGTTTGTTAAAGTACTTAAATATTAGTTTCTTTAAATGAATGTCTTATTATTAGAGAACAAGATGTCACAAATAAAACAAGATATGAAGGAACGCCACGTCAGTATAGCATTTTGGTTCATAACATATGCCAATGCACTCAGTGATCTTTTTTACTGTTTGTTTGTTGGCCTTTCTACAATACAATAATGTCTATGTGCGACATGACTCAGTGTTCTTGTTGTCGAGAGATACCGGAAAAGAAATAAGCAAACTTCTATACATTTGTAATCCAATATCAACTTTATGTCCTTTGTGAAATATTTAATAAGAAAAAGGGGTAAATTTTAAAATCCAAATGCATGCTATAACAGGTTGAAATCATTGGATGAAAAAGGGCGGATAACCTGGGCTACTCATGTTAAAAATTTATTCTTAACTTTAGGAGTTGCTGACGTATGATAACAGTAAGGGTGGGAGATGAAATATTATTTCTTCGAACTGTGAAAGACAGATTAATATGAATCAGTTTCCAGAATTGGCAATCTGAGGTAAATGAGAATAGTAAGTTACAGTTATTGAAAATCGTAAAAACAGACTTGAACTGAAAAACTGCTTAATGTCAAATAGGCCATTTACAGATGCATTATATATACCAGGATGTTCAAGTCACACTTTCACTATCGAGGTAGGAAGAAGAAACAATATTAAAAGAGAGGAAATGTATTGTGGATATTGCCTTCTTGATGGTATTAAAATACGAGGTCGAACATAAATTTCATTTTACTTAAATGTCAGGACAACATTTAATATTTTTATAACTAATGTAAACGATATTCAAAAATATTTGCAAAACAGTGACCAAACAATATAAAACAATATATTAAATCATTGCAGCTTATTCTTATAATGCCTTTTATTTAAGAATGAACATTGGAGGAATTAAGACTTTTATATTTATAAACTGTTTGATTTATTTCTGAACATTTTGATAGTATATCACTAATAGACATACAGTGCACAGAAATTTAACCTTTAAATTATTTATATATTCCTATATTGTTTCATAATGGTTACTGTTATAATATTTAATATATTTTCCTCAGTGAGCATCTCTAAGACTTCTGAAAATAAACTTCGCGCTTTAATATTGGATGTATGGGCCTAAGACCTACATTTATTCTAAAAATGTTTTATACTACTTAAAGAAAACTATTAGTGTAAAGTTTGAAATAGCAAATTAAAATTCCGCTGATAATTTTTACCAAATACAAACAAACAGTTACTTTTACATAATCATTACAATATAATGTGTCTAAAGAGAGGAGGGGTATGATAGGACGACAAACACTCGTACTTACGAACAAGCACACACATACACACACTTGCAAATAAATACTCGTTCTTACAAAGTAACAAGTTGCTCTTAACGGTGTAAATGTCTTAAGTCGGGTCTCTATATATAGTGAGAGTACAATCTGATAAAACTTTATACAATGAGCGAGTGTCACCAGGACACGATCACAGAACTCTATAGAGAAGCCATCACCAAGATCGTTCAAGAGTGAAAGTAGCACTGTAGCATCCGAAGATTATTTCCAAATTCAGCCAGTGAGCAAGATGACTTCCAGAAACTTTCGGACGACAGCGTACACATACATCGTTAGATTAAACAATTTTAAGCCAGAAGGCCCGCGGAGAAAGCCGTAACGTTTATTATTCATTTTTTTGATTCTCTTGGACGGCTTGAAACGACTTTCTGTCACACACGGCAGTTTGAAATCTCCCGTATGGATCGATTTAGCAGACCTGCTGAATCAACGGCGTCTAAGACCATAGACAAAATTTAAAACGCGCAACAATCCAACGAAGAATTTGACATCATAGACGGAAAAGCGACCGTGTTTTTGACTCACGTTTCACCTCCTTTTAGGCAGCGGACGTTGCAAAGTGCTATTAGTACATCAACTGTCGACTCTCAAAAGAAGAATATTCAAGATTCACTACGACAAAGACAATATGTATTTAAAGCGCCTTGTGTTGGCTAGAGCTCAAGCAGACAAAACAGGTACAGCAGAATGAAAGCGATTATGGGTGAGCATTAGCAAATCGCACGAATCTAACAAGGAAGTGAGGCAGATACACTTTTGGAATAGCCTCGAATTTCTAAAGAGCCGTGTGCGGACCCCACCCCATGAAGTGCAGAAAATTCAAGAAATCTTAGCCTTTCGCTATACTTTGAAAGTATACTCACAAGTGATACATGGATACGTGAAGATCTCCTGTTTCGATAACCCAGTTTTCCAGACAGAATGCATCCACATTTATCATCACCAAAATCATTCTGACTCTATTACCAATATCAAAGGATTTGACGGATATTCATACTATGATCAAAACGGTTCAACATTCAGAAGCAACATTTACATTGCTGAGAAAGATGCCGTCATTGTTTGATGTCAAGTCCTTGTGTTGCCGAAGGAAAAGGAATAATTCCGTGTTCCGCATGTGGATACAGATTTGAAAGTCAAGCTTGGTAGGATCAACATAGAATGAAAACGTTCAAACAGAAGAAAAGCGCTTGTGAATTGTGTCCAAAATGTAGACAGAATCTTCATTCTAATTCGAGAGACTTATTCCGGACAGACATGATGTCCAATTTGTCACCACGTCGATTTAGATCATCACTGTTACATTCAGCGATACGTGAACAAACAAGACGAAGGGATGGACAAGACGAAGGGATGGACAAGACGAAGGGATGGACAACAATGACAACACGGGATAGAAACGGAAAAATCAAGGAGACTTTCTTTCGTTGTTTTTTTCTTTTTGAACGTTCACAAGACTCAGGCATTCACACACCTAGCTTGTATGTGGTACATCGATCTTGTAGTTAATGTATTCAGGAAGCCTCTATTCTGTTACTGCCGGCAGTGTAACATGATCCCATGTGGACGACACATGATATTTCGTCGGCCCAACACTCATCCAGATTTCGCTAAGTGGGTCTTGGATTCTACCAACGACTGAGACGAAGAAGATCGTTACGACAACTGTCACAAATGCACTACAGTGATATCTCAAATATGTCTGGGTAAAACAGACAGTTGCTCTTGAAACCTTTTGTAGAAAAGGGAACCGAATACCCACAGTGAACAAGAACGGAACTAAGATCATTTATATGAAAGTATGAACTGTACAGTTTTCAGATTCAATAAGCCACTTGGCGATGCCATTGAATAAGATGCACACAAGGTTTGAAATCACTGAAATGGCAGAAAGGATATTTTTCTCACTTTTTCAAGATTGAGGAAATTCAACACGTAGTGCTACCCCATTTGCACTATGCACAATAATACGACCCAGACAGTATGAGAGCGGAGTAGCGGAAAGTTTTCTACACTTGTGTTACGACTCTAGGTCTTAAAAATATGTAATAGAAAGAAAGTGAAACCAACAATGTAAGTAATATCAACAAGCAATTTATTTCCCTAAATACAAAGTGAAATTCAAGTGATACTCACAATATTGTGAATCAAATTCCAAATAATCCTAAATGTCCTAATCAGACGTCCAAAAATATAGAATGTTCCGAATGCGTTTCAATAGACTTGAATGTCCCGATAAAACACTATGATACAATCCAGAATGTCTTTGAATGAGTTCACTAAAGTCTCAAGTAATGTTTTAATTCAAAAGTTAATGAGCACTTTAGTAATTCCAATGAATATATATTGCTATGCATGATGTTTATATAATATTATGATGTTTATATCATATTTTAAATATTTTAGGAAATTATAAATGTTTCTCGACTTTAATATTTGCTTAAAACTTAATGTTAAGTATAATGTTGATATGTTTAGCTATTGTCCTTGAATTAGGTTGTTTACTTAGTATTTGAGTTCAAGGACGGTTTTGGTAAACAAGTTGTTGATTCAATTTGAGGTCAAGGTTGATTTTGTTTACAGATAAAACCAGAATTTCCTTTAGAGTTATGTGTCAAAAATCACATACACCATAATATTCTAGAACATTCTGTCATGTGACCTATCTTTATATATACCATGTTTAGTGGACAGTTTTTCAGTTTTCGACCTTACCATCAGTCTTTTAAAGAGCCATTACAGTTGTGACAAATCATTCCAAATTCAGAGAGAAGAATTATTTAAAATATTCATTGGATTATAAAAGTGCTCATATAATTTTAGATTTTGGATTTTTAACTGATGATTTTGGGATTTATGTGAACTTATTTAAAGATATTCTTGAGTACTTCATTTTGGGAGATCATCACATTAAAGATTATTAGCACATCAACACATCCAAGGTTACAGTCATTCATTCAGAACATTCTATATTCAGGATTTGTGATTAGGACACTTAGGATTATTTGATTATTTGGATTTTAATTCACGTTACTGTAAGTGTCTTTTGAATTTTCACTTTAATTGTCTAGTAATAAACTGTTTGTTAATTTTTACTTGATTTGTTGGTTTCACTTTCTTTCTGTTATATTTTTCTTAGACCATAGAGTCGTAACAATATTAAGTAAATAATTCGAATTATATCTAATTTTAACGGCACAATGTAAAATCTGATCACAAATTGATTCCCACAGACTGATCTAAAACAGGAATGAATTATTTGTTTACCAAATCCCTATTTATACACATTTTCACTTGAGTTATATCAACAGGATGTCAAGCAATGAAATGGAACAAAAACCCAGTCTAACTGTCAACATGACGGGTCCTGAACCCAAATTCTAGTAAACATTCTGTTTACTTGTGGCCAGAATCTAAAGTGTTACTTACCACTACGGACAAGATTTAAACACACATTATAGATTAAATATACATAGCACCTCCCGTCATAAAAAAGAAAGATATATGCAATAAAGCTTTCTTTTACATATTTGTCAGATATGCATATGATACTATAATAATCAAAATTACATAGGAAGATGTATTATGAATGACACTTAGCTGAATTACACAACATATACACAAAATAAAGCAATATGGTTCTTCTAAACACGTGAGAGTGCATCTGCAATCACTGAGTCGATTGAATAATCTCTGAATGATTTCCAAGTGATCTTCCCAGGTGTCGTTGTAGATAATGGCGTCATCGATGTACGCGTCACAAATATATAGACTAAATGTTTACATGCTCATACGACGTTGGAATGTTGCCGGAGAATTTTTCATTACAAAAGGCCGAACTTTTTTTTGCTCTTTCCATGAGTGGAATTTGCCAGAATCCTTCTAAAAGGTCAAACCTGGTAACATTTCGCATTTCCAATTTTGTCGATGCAATCATCTTTTCTTGGCATTAGAAATGAATCCGTTTTGGTTACACTGTTGACTTTTCTATAGTCAGTACACATGCGGAATCTATTATCTGGTTTAGGCACAAGAATACATAGTGAACTCCAGTTACTTTTACTTGGTTCTATAAAATCATTATCCAGTAAATACTGAATTTCTCTTTTAAAATATTCCTGTTTGAGAGGATTCATTCTATAAGGATGCTGTTTCACAGGTGTAGAATCTACAATATCAACGTCATGATGGATTTTATTTGTTCGTGTTGGAACATCAGGGAGCAAGTGCTCATCTTCATGTAATAGCTGTTTTAGTTCATTCCTTTCCTGTTGTTGCAGATGTGAAAGTTTCTGGTCCAGACTGTTTAATATTTCTGAATTCTGAAGTTTGGTTAAACTAGAGTCACTACGTCCAGATTCCATTCCATCGTTTACATGCTGACCGTGTGGGACAGGTACAACTAAATTGATTGAATAATTAACTGTGTTATCGCTGTCAAAATAGTCCTTTGACATATTTATATGACAAAATTGTTTCTGTTTCCATCTCTCAGGAGTATAAATGATATTATTTAAGTCATTTAATTTCTTTTCAACTGTATAAGGACCATACAATTTAGCCGGAAGAGGATTTTGAGCTGAAAACTCCTTTTCTCTGTATTTCTGTCATACCTTAATTCATTTTTGACGGAGTAGAGTGAAGATTAATTCTGGCTACTTCACAAGCCTTTGACGACTTATATTTGAAATCAGAGACATAGTCAAGAAGATTATCTCTGAATCTTCATTTGAAAGAAGTTTCTCTTTCAATAACTTCAATGGTCCACGGACAGTATGTCCAAAAACCAGTTCAAAAGGACTAAAACCCAATGACTCTTGAACTGATTCCCAAATAGCAAACAACAACAAATAAACAACATCCCAATCCTTTCCCGTATCAAAGCAATATGACCGAATTATATTCTTCAAAGTTTGATGAAATCTTTCCAACGCCCCTTGAGCTTCACGGTTAAAGGCAGATTTAAACTGTTGAAGGCCTAATTCTTGCATAACTTGCTGGAAAATACCAGACATAAAAGTTGACCCTTGATCAGACTGGACAATTTTGGGAAGGCCAACAAGTAGAAAAAAACTTTGTCAAAGCCTTTATAATGGTTTTAGTTTTAATATTTCTCAAAAGATTTGCCTCTGGAAATCTTGTAGATGCACACATTATAGTCAACAAGTATTGGTTGCCTGGCTTGGTTTTACGGAATTATATATATTTTTCCTTTCAATAATTGTATAGTTTATTAGGTTATGATCTCTGTTCTTAGTCTAACAGCTGTCGTCTTGCCGCGAGTACACATACGGTATTTTTGGATCGATATTTCACCTAGTTGCTTGTAGCTTTAGTCATGTGACGTATTTTCCGCGCGCGAGGTTGAACTTTTGACCTAGTTCTCGTACTTTTAGGAGTAAACATTATATTGACCAGGAATTATAGTTTAAGGTCACATCCGAAGAATGAATCGTGTTTATTTGAAGGAAATTATTTCGAAATACCCATTTTGTTTATCGAAGACGTATAATGGGTTTTATTTCGATTCTGCGCAGTAAGGCTATATATATATATATATATATATATATATATATATATATATATATATATATATATATATATATATATGAAATAATCCTGTGTTTAGACATTCTTCATGGTTACATAGAATAGAGAGGTCATAACGAATTTGATTCAGTTTGAGTGTGTAATATTATTCTTTGGATATTTATTAATTAATACAGTACATTTAGGATAAAGTACTATGTTTTCAACCTGAATTATTATACAGCTCCGTGGAATTATCGGAAACATTTCTAGAACTTGTGAGATTCCATATTAGCAAGGATTATTTGGATATAACTTAATCTTATCAACATATTAGCACAGTAAAGACTACTTCATTCGGAACATACATTCGGAATAGTTGGATTAACTTCCGGAACAGTGAACTTTAAAACAATTTAGGACTTTTAAGGATATTCTATACTGTAAGTTATTTTTAATTCTTTCACTTTAATTGTTTGTTGAAATATTTTAATATTTTAGGAAATTAAAGATTTGTATTTTAAATCTTGAAAGCTTGTTTGAGTCTTTTCTTTTGTTACATAACCCCTAGTCGTAACACTTGGTCTTAGGTAAGGGACCGACACAGTCCACCATTATTCTCCTAAACGGTTCGTCAAACGCAGGAATAGGTTGCAGATGAGACTTAGGTATCTTCTGATTGGGTTTTCCTACCATTTGACACGTGTGACAAGATCTGCAATATTTAGAAACATCACTTTTAAGTTTCGGCCAATAAAAATGATTCAAGATCTTGTGATAAGTCTTATTGACTCCTAAATGACCAGCCAAGGGAATTTCATGGACTAGACTAACAACTTCATGTCGATATGACCTCGGAACGACAATTTGATAGTGCACTGACCACTCGTCATCAGCGGGTACCTCAGGTGGTATCCATTTTCTCATAAGGACCTCATTTTTCATAAAGTAACAATCTGGGACTTGTGTGGCTTCAGTTTCACTAATATCCCTTTGAAACAAACAGGAGATCTCATGATCTTGTTCCTGTAAGACAACGAGTGATTGTCTTTTGTCACCCTGATTAGAATAGAGAGTAATTAAAAGAGAATCACTGTGATAAATACTTATTGATTGATCATTAGCAGGAGAAAAGGTGACTTCATCAAAATATTGACCAATAAATGTGTCAGCTGAAGGAATAATTTCCTGATCAACATCATTTTCGAGAGCGGTTGTTACCATAGCTATGGCAACTGCACAAGCAGGATATAAATCTGGGACTTGTGTGGCTTCAGTTTCAGTAATAGCCCTCTGAAACAAACATGAGATCTCAGGATCTTGTTCATGTAAGACAACAAGTGATTGTCTTTTGTCACCCTGATTAGAAGAAAGAGAATGAGTTGTAATAAAAAAGACTGACCAATACATGTGTCAGCTAAAGGAATAATTTCATGATCAACATCATTCTCGAGAGCGGTTGTTGCCAAAGCTCTGGTAACTGCACAAGCAGGATACAAATCATGGATTTCAATCTCAATAGGATCAACTCTTTGATCCTAACAAGGCTTGTCAGTTACAAGAGGATTAACCACAACCTTATCTCCAGCTAGGTCACTGCCTATTAACAAATGAATACCTTCTGTAGGAAAAGAAGACACTGCCCAAAAAGTCACGGGTCCTGAAACTAAGTCTGATGCCAAATCGACACAGTGGAGAGGAACATTTACAAAGCCGCACTCAACTTCCTGAATAAGAACACTTTCAATAGAAGAAGACTTCTCAGACAAAGGCAAAGTGCCTGATAACAAAAGACTCTGAGAAGCTCCCGTGTCCTTTAATATTTTAATAGGGACAGGTTTGGCAGAATCACCAATAAGTGAAATAGAACCTTCTGACATGAATGGTTCATAAGTCTGCAAAATTGAATCAGACTGGGATTTGTTTGATAAAACAAATGTATTGCTTTCAATACAAGACCATGACCTTGACCTCTTTGAAGTAAGAGCATTTGGAATATCTCTGTCTTTATTCTGTTGCTTATTTTTCAACCCGTAGCAATCAGAAATGACGTACCCTTTCTTTTTACGGTAAGTGCAAGTAGGAAGAGATAAGGATTTCTGATCAGTCGTATTAGATATTTGATCCCTAAAAGCTGTACCGGATTGAAATATGAAAGTACTCGAATGAGACTGAGATTTTTTATTTTTTTACAAAAACATTGCTGAGAGGTAGACTTATTGACAAATGAAACTTTGTAAGTTAAGGAATAATCATCAGCCATGCGAGCAGCATTTTCCAAAGTTTCCACTTTCTGCTCATTAAGATATGTCTTGACATTACTATGGATGCACCTCTTAAACTCTTCAATTAGGACGAGCTGCGTGTGGTTATTGTAATCTTTATCCACCTTTTTGGCTGAGCACCACCTATCAAATAGTTGTTCTTTTTCCCTTCCAAATTCGACATGGGTTTGTCCATGTTCTTTTCTACAATTCCTAACCCACTGTCGATATGCCTCAGGTACCAACTCATAACCCTTCAAGATATATACCTTAGCCATATCATAATCAACACTCTGTTGTACTGACAGTGAAGTTTAGACTTCACGAGCTTTGCCAATAAGAACACTTTGTAGTAACAAAGTCCAATGCTCTCTGGGCCATTTCAAGTTTTCAGCAATTTGCTCAGAGTGAAGAAAGTATTTATTTGCTTCTTTTTCCTAAAATAGGAATACTAACCTAATATATCTGGTAACATCAAATCTGAGCTTGTGTGTAAAGGGGAGGTGGGAGTGCTCCACTTGCCAGTTATAATTCTTTAAATCTCTCTACCTCTCCTTCTTTTCCCTCTCCTCTTTATCTCTCAGCATCTGCATTTTCCGCTGCTCTTTCTCTTCTAAATGTGCATTTCCATCATTTCTCTCTGAAGCTGAAGCTTTCTTAATTCCTATTCCATCTGGTTGTTTTAGCTGTAATTCAATTAATTTCCTATCAAAACCAGATACAGACTTCGAAATCAAACCCAAAGCACTATTATCAACAATTTTCTTTCCCATCAAATACTGAATCACAGTATTCCTTATTTCTTGGTTTGTTAAAGATGCTTTCGATTCAGAAAGATTCTAATATATCACAAGCTCGACCAGCTCATCCTTTTTCATAGACTCTAACTCTAACTGGGTAGGATTTGAAACAAAATTCTCAACATTAGATGACATTGTGAATGCTTGCTGGTTTCCCTAACGATTTCTCAAACTATGTAGCATTTGAAACAAAATTCTCAACAATAGATGACATTGTGAATGCTTGCTGGTTTCCCTAACAATTTCTCAAACTGGGTAGGATTTGAAACAAAATTCTCAACATTAGATGACATTGTGAATGCTTGTTGGTTTCACTAAAGATTTCTCAGATGTGTGAAATAAAAATATTTAGCAGGGTCAATGAAAATTCCGAAGCAAAGTCAATTGAAATTTTAAAGGCAATTTTTTATTTCTCTGAAATGTTTTAAACAAATCCAGATCCCGGACGAGCCCCCAATTTCTGTTACGACTCTATGTCTTAAAAAAACGTAACAGAAAGAAAGGGAAACCAACAATGTAAGTAATGTGAACCAGCAATTTATTTCCCTATAATACAAAGTGAAATTCAAAAGATATTCACAATATTGTGAATCAAATTCTAAATAATCCTAACTGCCATAATCATAAGTCCAAAAATTTAGAATGCTCCGAATGCGTTCCAATAGTCTTGAATGTCCTGATATAACACAATGATACAATCCAGAATATCTTTGAATGAGTTCACTAAAGTTCTAAGTAATGTATTAATTAAAACGTGAACACTTTAGTAATTCCAATGAATATATAATAAATAAATAATTCCTCTCGAATTATATCTGATTTCAACGGCACAATGTAAACTCTGATCCAAAATGGATCCCCACAGACTTATCTAAAACAGGAATGAATTATTTGTTTACTAAATCCCAATTTATATATATACACACACACACACCAACAGGATGTGAAGCAACAAAATGGGGGAAAAACAGTCTAACTGTCAACATGACTGGTCTTGAATTCAAATTCTAGTAAACATTCTGTTTACTAGTGACCAGAATCTAAAGTGCTACTCACCTTCATAGACAAAATTTAAATACACGTTATAGATTCAATTTATATAACTCTGATCTAAAACAGGAATGAATTATTTGTTTACCAATCCATCTTTATACACATTTTCACTTGACCTATATGAACAAGATGTGAAGCAATAAAATGATAAAAAAAAGAGTCTATCTGTCAACATGACCTTGAACTCAAATTCTAGTAAACATTCTGTTTACTAGTGACCAGAATCTAAAGTGCTAAACACAAATTATAGATTAAATATACATAACACTTGGTATTAGACTCAGTATTCTGAGACATTTTATTCAGAAGAAATGCTCAGCCATATTTGGTTCGATGTCAATATTCCTCGACATTGTTCTGGAAAATATCGACACTTGTTTATTGAGTACAGTGGTATCGATCCTTTAAATCGAACTGAAACATGTCAAGCTTAACTAGGGAAGACGGTATTTTTCCAAAGTGATGCTGAATTATTTGTGGGGAGAACTAGCTCATCGTTAGATTATGCCCAAGATGGAATACTTAATGGAGCCAAGCCGATAGTTTCAGTTGTTAAACAATAAAGGAAAACTCATCAAACACATCAGTCATACGAGAAGATTTGGTCATGGTGAATCACGAAGAGACGATCGAGTTTATCGAACCCAGCGAGGTTGCCAAAGTTTTAATTATCACTTATGTGACAGCCAACGCCCGTTTGAAGTTGTAGTCGGTTCGGGAACCGAGTAGGTGACTGAGTGCTTTGTTCTGAGAGAAACAGCTGTGTGTAAATCGACTGACCTGGATGCTATCACTCATACATCGAAGACGAATGTTTAGACACCATTTTCAGTTTTGGAAATGACGGAGCCAAGAATTACGTATACTAATACCGAGATAAGAAAGGACAAAACCACACTTAACCCAAAGTGAAAAGACTCGTACTCAACAATCGTTCCAGGCAAGTGGTGAACTTTGACGTGCTGAAACAAGCATTTATTGTCTGTGCTTTGTTTTTGTTGGTTCTAACGGCTCTTTTAACATATTATTGGTTATATTAAATGTAAGCTATGTACCTTTCACAAGAACACACCGAGGCAACCGACCAAGCTGTCCTGGGCGGGTATCGAACCCGTGACACTTGAATTACGAGTCCGACGCTCTACCAACTGAGCTACTGAGGCTCCTGAAACAATCACTGAAGTCAGGAAAAGACAAAGATTTCCTGATCAAAACCCATGTTCCACAGAAGATTACACGCTTGTTAGATCACCAAGTTGTCAGCAAACCGTTGGAGAAAGTATAGAAAATTGTCTACTAGAAACGGGTGCGATTTCCTGATTACAACACCATACCTTAACGGCTACCATCGCGCATACAAAGGTAGAATCAAAGTGATGAGCCCGTCTTCACATTAGACCCCGAGAAAGAAAGAACAACTCTTATCTAAAGATGCTTTCTATAACGAAAAATAACCCAGTGTGATGCTGCGCCATGCAACAAGAACAATGTAGAGTCTTGCAACATAGAGAGTGATACTGTCACCGTGCCAAACTCTGAATTGTATCATCTTTGGAACAGCAAACCTGTCTGTCTCTGTTGCAGCCTACACTCCACACAACAAACTAAAGTGAAACCGATCGTTCTTGAAAGAACCCTCACCTTATAACGAGAATGGTGGATGAAAGTAGAATATAGGATTTCCGTGACCCTGCAGAGGCATTGTGATTTTGCCCGTAGATTTAACACATTCAACTGGAAAGGCCATGATACCTTGATGGATCTCTCCCAAAACTTTAACTAGAGCGGGATTTGTGTACTATGGAGAAGGAGACAAAGTACAGTGTTTCAGTTGTGTCCGTACAACTCTACGAATGGAAGTATAAAGGTTCAGCCTCTGAAGAACATCCCATATGGTATCTACGCTGTCACAACATACGTGTCGTCAGCCCAGAAAACTTTTAGGGATTCTCATTATCATCACACGAAGAGACATGATGACAGAAAGGTTTTGTGTCTACGAGAAAATCATTTTGTTCAAAGTGTTGCGATTGGTGATGAATACAAAGAAACTTCCGTGTGAGGAAGAGATTCGCTGCACCTTGTCGACACATCACAATTTCAAAAAGTTTGTAGTCATGGCTGCATCGTCCGTGCTCAAACTGATCGATGAAATGTCAGATCGTAAAGCTGTGATACAACGTGGTCTTAGTAGAAATCCAACTCAAGTATTGAATATCACCAGCAATCAAACGTATTTCGTCGTGGAATTACTAGACGAACAAGTACAGGAACAGTTTGACAAAAATATTCTGGCTCTTACGAAAGAAAAACGCGATCTGAAGCCAATTCCAAACTGAACGTGTACGAGATGAAAATCCCTGAGAGATATTATTTTAATGTGGAACATCTCATGGGTACGACTTAGAATATATTCAACTATCAGTTTCGTGATGCACTCGCCAGATCCAACAAACGTGTGACTATCGACTACTATGCACCCTGTCGTCGTCTACAAATGGATTTTTTCGACTGCAACTCCGGTATCATTTGCTATTCAGGATGGAAACACGAACCTAGCGCCGCAGTCAAAAGACATCCACAACAACAACAACAGATTCCTCAAGTATTTCCGATACCGATCGAATTGAATGAAGGACCCAGCTTGATATTCGTATACTCGGATGTTGTTGTATACAACATGGTGGAAAACACATCAGCTCCGTTGCTAAGAGTGATTTCGCTTAAAGTGGATTCTGCGATGGCTGCTGACGAAGAAAGATGAAACACCTATCACGTACACCGATACTATGTTCATCCACGCTATATTCCGTCAGTTAAATGTGGCATCTATTATATGTGCTAAGGGAAAAGTAACGGTGAAACTTGACGAGTGACTTGTAACTCATGTATTCGGTATACCGAGGAGTAGCTCGACAACGAAGACATGAATTGGGGAGTAAGCTCCAAAAAGTATTTCGTAATGTTTTGCCGGTATTGAAACCTTTCGTCCACCATGGACTGCATGCTTTGAAACAACACACCCTGTCACCGACACGGCATTGATTGATGATGATGACACAAACCACAATGAAGGATCTAACGAGCGACGAAAGGACATTCAACAAGGTCGCAGTTTGGAATATTGGATCGTTTGCACTTAGATATGTGACTGCAAGACAAGTATTTGTTGAACGGAGTGTATGTGCGTCTCAGACTGAATCAGAGTAACATCGTCTTCTGTTTGATGGCTAACGTTAACGATTTCAAAACAATCATGGAAGAAGCAAGACTGCACATGCGACGTTTTGACGGCGCACCCAGAGTAGGAAACGAGATCAGCCAGACTCTTATCAAAACAGTGCAAAGTATCCCATACGATGAGTTGATGTAAAAGCATTCACCATTGTTGCTGGACTCCGATCCAATATCAAAGATCAAAGATCATGTATTCTATTGTCAGTTACCCAAACATCTCTTCATCGGCATCGCCCGCAATGCAGCCCTGAACAGAGTTATTAATGAAAACCCTTTTCAGTTCAATCACTACAATGTCTCTAAGATAGAAATCACCTACAGCAGCAACAACCAAGTCAAAGTGTGAGAGAAGGAAGAAAATACGAAGGGGAAGAGATGGTATTGATGCGATGGTCGGAACAAGAGAAGACCTTAGTGAAATGTTTAGCTAAACACATTGCCAAGAGAATCACGCTACTGACATCAGAACAATGTTACAGATTGCAAGTCGATCATCGTAGTTAAGTAAAACAGGACAAATGTTTGATTATGAGTGAAGAAAAAAAGTTGGAGTATTATTTGGATAATGCTTGGACTCTAATCATAAAATAGAAAATCTTTAACGCGTGGTATAAAGACTTCTTACAACATTCTTAACTACCACTGGCTCGCACCGAGACGGTACGCATCAAAGATCTTTTGAATCTGAGCACAAATCCTTCCTTTATCGCCATCTACCTCACTGATTTCAAGAAAAGTCAAGTTTGAAATCATCAACTATCATTACCTGTGAATTATAAGTGTATACGAATTAATACCTGGGAACTTCATTACCTCCTCACACACAGTTCATACATGGCACCATGGAATCCACTAATCTGTGCCAAAGACGAACTCCATCATCGAAAACCCAAAGATGTTCGATTCTACGTCATCAACATTAACGACAGTCATCGACCAGGAAGAAACTTCGGTTAACTGTCTACTTTCCGAACGACGACATGGTGGAATACCGACCCAAGCGCTAATGTTAAATTCCCATAGATCCCATGCCGACCCAAACGCTAATGTTAAATTCCCATAGACCCCATAACGACCCAAACGCTAATGTTAAATTCCAAGACCCTAAAGTAACCCAAACGTAATTTTAAATTTACATAGGCCCCCATATATAAGACCCCAGAGTGACGCAAACACTAATGTTAAATTTCAATAGGCTCCCATTATGGCCCGACCGTGATGTTAAATATCTATTCCCCGATGTACATCAACCCCACCAAACTTCTTCAATAGTGGCCCAAATCTTCATCCCTACCCCAATTAGTACATCAACCCCTCCAAACTTCACCCTACAGTTGCCCAAATCTCACCCCCAACACACACACAAGCACACACTCACACACACACATATATAGTGCCTACTATAACTATTGAGTTAATCTAAACAAAATAATAATAATTCTGTCTCACAGGGTGGAAGTCGAAACACTTGACAAGAATGTGTTCTACTCTAAATTGGACACTGGCACGGTATGCACTCTGGTAGATGTTCACCCTCCAGGAGGTATGCAAGAGTCAGGTATGTGCGTCCTATACGCCATAGGCACAATACCACCTCATCTCTGAGACTGGTTCTGTATGAGGGATGCCACTCTCGAAAGATGAGTTAGATGTTCTGAAGCTTGCTTGTGGAGTTTTCATTCCACATATGTTCCCAAGTATACAGAACATAGAATCTTTCATTCAGGTACGGGTGACTGCATTGAAGCTTTGGCTGCTTTATTGACCCTTTCATTGCCTTTAATACCAATGTGACTAGGCAGCCAAAAGAATTGCACGAGAAAATCATGTTTATGTACGATTTGGGATAACAACAGGTTATCAAAATTTAAGGTTTTGCAAGGTTTACAGTGTGGAAAGAGAATCCAAAAAAATGACGAAATTTCTTTATTTTTGGAGGTTTCGATGACCATGGCTTAATTTGCGCGGTAAAAACGGAGTCTTGTAAATGTAATATTCCTAGTACAACATGATCAAAGGTATTAGCTTATCACAGAAATTATGTCGCTTTGAAAATCATGCCAATAACGAACGTCGATAAACCCAAACTAGACCCAAATTATAAAGGCAGAATACAAAATACAATCAAACCCATAGCTAATGGACGAAAATACTCCCCTTTAGATCAAACTGATTTTTCTGTCTTAAAAAACTTAGTTATGGTAAAATGGAAACCCATATTTATTTTTAACAAGGTATTTCCTTTAAAGGACATATACAATGTATTATTCAAATCTAGGAACATGGACAATATATACATATTTAAGTAGAACTTACTAAACAAACAAAAAAACCCAACAACAACAACAAAATATATATATATCCATTTGGGTATCCGTTTGGGATATCCATTTGGGTACGACTGGTCCAATTTTGGGTCATTTGATGCACCATTTTGAAATCTTAACTTAAAACACTGATATTTATATAAAAAACACAAGGTAACAACCAACGGCTGAGACCAACCAACGACTTCTGTCTGTCTCGTAATTTCTTGAATCCTATACAAGGTACTGGGACATACAAGGGGTATTTGAAAAGTTCTGAATATTTTGTTATAACCTTTTTGTTACTTTGAACCTATCAAAAAATGTAATGCCGATCGATAGTCAAATTAACGTCATATAAAATGATCAGACACCTGCAGATATATGCGTGTGACGTAACATAGGTAAATGACAGTGACATAAAAATGTCGGAGCAGAACAATTCTGCTACTGTGCAAAGAACATACTGTAAAATCCGGGCGCTTTTAGGGAACTATCTGACTAATATCAAGGCCGATTTGGAAAAAGTTTGCAGATAAAATTCTGTCATATCCTACAATACTGAGGTGGTTTCATCGTTTTAAAGATGGTCGCGAATCCATTGAAGATGACCCATGTCTTGGAAGACCGCTGTCTGCGATTGGTGAACTAGAAGTGGCTACTGTGAAAGATATTTCTATTATAACGGACATTAATTCGTCAAGTGTTTTAAACATATTGAAAAATCATTTGACGCTCAAAAAGGTTTGTGCAAGATGGATCCTGCATTTGTTGACGGCTGATCAAAAACAAACTCGGGTTGAATCGCGAAGGAGCTACTCGCCAATGAAAAGAGTGACCAGGGATGTTTGAATGAGATTGTCACAGGTGATGAAACATGGATTTACGTTTTTAAGCCCGACTCAAGAGAAAATAATAAAGTTTGGTTCGGAGAAAACTAGCAGAGAGCACAAATCGCTCGACTTAGTCCGACTGTCAAGAGAATTCTATGCGTATTATTTATTCCGTGGAAAAGGCCCGGTCATGCAGGTATCTGTGCCTGACTCTGCTGGTGTCACTTGACCTTTTATGCTTCCAAAGTCTTGCCAAAAATGTGGAACACTACCGAACCACCCCGTCCACGCACCGGTACCAGTGGTATCCATTTAGTTCATGGCAACTCACTAGGCGCATAAATCTGCCGTCTTGACAGACTTCCTGAAGGAGCACTGCATCCAAACTTTGCTGCATCCTCCATACAGCCCTGATTTAGATCCAAGTGATTTTAGGCTGAATCTCGTTATCAAATAATCGCTTCAATTTGAAAGCCGCCATGTTTTTGTAAGTGCCGTTTTCCATTGTATGAACAACATACCAAAAAGTGAATACAAAATAGCATTTAATAATTGGATAATCAGACTGACAAAGTATGTATAGGTGCATTGGGAGTACTTTGAGAGGATGCACTGATATACTGTTCAATAATAAAGAACTTGGTTGTACAGAGCACTAATATTCAGAACTTTGTAAATATCCCTCGTATCCCTCGTATACAGACTTTATAACGGTAGATCAGTCTTTCTGAAATTGATCATAGTTTCAAATGACGAACTTATAACCTAGACTAGAGCACAGTTTTGAGCAAAACACACCAACGCTCCTCTAGAGATACAACGAAGCAAAACACACCAACGCTCCTCTAGAGACACAACGAAACAAAACACACCAACGCTCCTCTAGAGATACAACGAAACAAAACACACCAACGCTCCTCTAGAGATACAACGAAGCAAAACACACCAACGCTCCTCTAGAGACACAACGAAACAAAACACACCAACGCTCCTCTAGAGATACAACGAAGCAAAACACACCAACGCTCCTCTAGAGATACAACGAAGCAAAACACACCAACGCTCCTCTAGAGACACAACGAAGCAAAACACACCAACGCTCCTCTAGAGACACAACGAAGCAAAACACACCAACGCTCCTCTAGAGATACAACGAAACAAAACACACCAACGCTCCTCTAGAGACACAACGAAACAAAACACACCAACGCTCCTCTAGAGATGCAACGAAACAAAACACACCAACGCTCCTCTAGAGACACAACGAAGCAAAACACACCAACGCTCCTCTAGAGATACAACGAAACAAAACACACCAACGCTCCTCTAGAGATACAACGAAGCAAAACACACCAACGCTCCTCTAGAGATACAACGAAGCAAAACACACCAACGCTCCTCTAGAGACACAACGAAGCAAAACACACCAACGCTCCTCTAGAGACACAACGAAGCAAAACACACCAACGCTCCTCTAGAGATACAACGAAACAAAACACACCAACGCTCCTCTAGAGACACAACGAAACAAAACACACCAACGCTCCTCTAGAGACACAAGGAAACAAAACACACCAACGCTCCTCTAGAGACACAACGAAACAAAACACATCAACGCTCCTCTAGAGACACAACGAAGCAAAACACACCAACGCTCCTCTAGAGACACAACGAAGCAAAACACACCAACGCTCCTCTAGAGACACAACGAAACAAAACACACCAACGCTCCTCTAGAGACACAACGAAACAAAACACACCAACGCTCCTCTAGAGACACAACGAAGCAAAACACACCAACGCTCCTCTAGAGACACAACGAAGCAGAGATCAGGCTGTAGCAGAATTGCAGAGTCCTTTTACTGTATGCTGACTGACCAAAATAAATATTCCCACGATCAAACTGCAAAGTTTGTCCTCAAACTCAGATATGGAATCTAGTAATCTGATTGGTTGAAATTTGGATTTTATCCAATCTGATTGCAAGATTCTTGACTTGCGGTTGACAATAAACTTAATATGTCTTTTGACACCTGGGTTAGGTTAATAAGTGGATTTGTATACCTCGCCGGCCGACCGTTTATGGGAGAAATGTTCCGTTGCATTGGTAAAAAAGCACCCCTCTTATTCCAGTCCATAGAAGATTCTAGATGCAGCACAGACGTATAGCGTTATTTATTACAGTAAATTTCTAACATACTAACCAATTAAGTCAGTCACAACGACAAAAACATCAATTTCGCTGATGGGTAAAGGATCTAGATCAAACATGTCATTTTAATAGGGCTCGGCCATCCACACACTCGGCATTTGCTGGAATTTGAACCCGGTCTCCCCAGGAAACCGTAACAGCAAGGTCTGCTTCCTAAGTCTTCCATTTTGAATGGGTATATTTATTACATAGCCCTGCGGATGTAAGAAGACATTCAGTACATCATGCACACGCCTTCTGGGCTGTGATAACAATTATTACTTCAAGGTCAGTACCCACAAATATAGTCACAATCTTTTTTAGAGTCGTTTTTCCTCTCATTTTTGGTGGTGATCCTTGGATTATATTTAGCATTCTCGGTTTTGTTTTCAAGAAAATTGCTTATTCTTTAGAATATGAGCATTGTGGTGTTATTGTCTATGTGTTTTTTTGGTGAGTAATCAGGCATTGATGCGGGCACGGAAAGGTACGCTGTGACCCATGGTACGTTCTTTTGTTTACAGTTCAGCCTCTCAAAAAATGCCGGTTAACCTATGACAAGAACTTCATTGTGAGTTTATCTTTCTATATACTTTAGATTAACATATGGATTGTTAGGATTTGGACACACTAAAGTTAAGTATTGACAACAAATGTAGAGACTATATAGGGAAATAATTGTGACTTGAGATCCTGTCTGAAAACGGACATTTTCTTTCAAATTACCCATAAAGCATCACTTACCGGACAGATGACGTCAGATTAGCCATAATGCAAATTATCGAATATGTGTAAAATGTCCTATTACACACGAATGGTAAACATCGGATATGAATGCACAATACTGAATATGAATAGAAAAATTAATAGTTATAAATGAATAATATTTAATGTGACTCACAATTATCGCATACAAAATGGATAATTAAGGGATGCGAGGAGAAGTATTGCATATGAATTGTAAATATTTAATATAAATGTAAAATATCAAATATGATTGGAATTTAAAGGACATAAATGAAAAACATCGAATACGAATGCAAAAATGTCGCATTTAAATATAAGTATTGCATGCGAATAGGAAATATCGAATATGAATTTAAAAAGCCATGCAATATGAATCAAAATCATTGCATAGCATTTGATTTTATTGAAATTTGCAGCGTTTTGTCACACCGTCCTTGACAGTGATTATTGTTATGCCATCATGTAAATTCAAATGGAGCGCGTTTTTCTTTAAAAGAAAATAAAAAGGGAAATAAAATTTGAAAAAATACTTTTGATGACAGCAAACTTCAACAGTAATCAGAATATTTATGGGGAAAAAAAGTACTTCCAGCTACTGCCAAATTATAAAAATAACAGTAGGATTAGAGTGAAAGCGAATGATATGGACTGGCTTTTCGTATAGCGCCATCTAATCGGGAGATAACTAACTAATGCAGGCACTAAATAACCTCCAAGTATTGCTCTGCCGGTAAGCTACAAGCAAAACCAAACCAAGCCAAACTTCATTCACCGGTGATTTTATTTAATTCATGCGTAGAACTAGGTAAACAAAAAACTTAACAGCATGTAACCAGTAAGGAAAATGTTTGTTTCCCCCACTTAAGTTATAATCGTTAGCCCATGCACAAATCAGAGCGAAACTTGCTAAACAGCGAAAGAACCGATTTACTTCTGTTTCATTTCTCTTTTCTCCTTTTTTTTTTTTTACCGATTTGTCATTTCTATTACTGAGTCGAGTCATCAGATTTTTTTTTTACCGATTTCTCCTTTCTATAACTGAGTCGAGTCATCAGATTTTTTTTTATACCGATTTGTCCTTTCTATAACTGAGTCGAGTCATCAGATTTTTTTTTATAGACCTTCAATCTGATGCCCATAAAGCTGAAGCAAAAACTAGGTAAATTTTTGTTTTCAAGAACAATTCATCTGTGAGATCTAATATTTTTTTTTTTTAAAGAATACATAATCATGCATACTGTGCTCGCACACTATGATGTGATAGCACATTGCTAGCAACGAGAAGGTCAAAGTATTGCTGCAAAAGTGTGACCTTGACCTCAAGGTCAAAAGGTTGAGGTAGCAAATTGCAATTTCTCTATGACTGTGACTTTGAAACAAAGATCAAAGGGGAAACCGTGCGTGTCACAGAATGCATTGTCTTAGCTTCATAATGGTTCATCCCAAGTATGAACAAAATCCATTAAGTGAGTTAAGAAATATAAGCAACAACAACAACAACAACAAAATGTTGTTGAAAGCATTGTCTTAGCTTCATAATAATTCCAGCCAAGTATGACGAGAGTCAATGGGGGTTTATGAAATAATATCTGAATTAAACACTTTAACCAAACTCTTAAGAAACTGTTGACAACGACGACGACGCCTCCCGAAAAGTGACTGCTATGGGTGGCATCCCACTAACGTAGGACAAAAGAAAGAGTCTATTTTTTTGCGTGAACGGGGATGTTCTATTTTCTGACAAAACATAATTATATTATAACATGCTAAATATGTCCGCCTATTGTGTATTATCAATGTGTGGAAAAAAGGCATTTGAAAATTTTTTATAATTTTTATTACATGCCGGGTTCACCATTTTTCTGTTAGAGTAAACCTTTCTTGCATAATGCTAAAAAAAACCAGTCCAGTAAGGAAGTACTCTTCTATTTCAAGAAATAAAACAGCCCAAATATACCCGTATCTAAAATTTACAAGGCTAATAAAGAGAACGCTCTGGGGTCCTTTAATACTAGTTGAGTTTACAACTCTATAGGCCGTGCAAAATTTAAGTCTGAAATAACAATGAATCGTGTCATCTGTAAGCAGGTGTAGCAATTTATTACCTCTTTTTTTTTTACACAAGCCACATGATTGTGAGGCTAAGACGCTTACCTTTCAATAGGGGCGGGGTGGGTGAGTTAACTTTTCATTCGAGTCGCCCAAATATTTCTTTAATGCCTTATTATGCAGAGAATTTCTTTATATATATATATATATATATATATATATATATATATATATATATATATATATATATTCCGCTCTACAGTTCGTCCATTGCACTGGGTTTGATATTTAAAGAAAAATAATTTCTCAGGCTTTCCTCATTGGTTATCGTGTTTTTTTTAAATTTAAAAAAATACGTTGTATATCTTATGTATTGTTAAAATATATTTTAATTCACGTTATTTTGGTGTATTATTGATGGGTGTAACTTGGGGTAAGAATGGAGTAGCCAGGGCACTTAAAACAGAATCAAAGAGAGGTAAAAAAATACTCAACACAATTTCTCCGTGATATTTCATGAGACTCATGCATAAATCTAGTTCAGAAATTACTCAACAGCATTTTTTGTATGCAGCTTATATATCAAACTGGTATATATTTTTTTTTACTAATTTCTGCATCACGGTGTTTATTTTATAGCTTATTCATAAAACAAGTTCTTTAACTTAGTAAAGGACATTTGATTCATATTAAGTAATTTGCATTATGGGTAATCTGATGTCACCTGTCTGGTAAATGATGCTTTGTGGGTAACTTTTTTTAAATAAGAAAATGACAGTTTCCGGAAGCCATACTACCAAATTTTCCTATGAAAATGACCGATTTGATCTACGTTACTGTATCGGTCTTTTTTTAAAATTAACTTTTACTGTAGTCCGTTAAATTTTACAATGCTGCACTGTTTCGTGTAATAGCTTCATTATCACAGTACTCCAGCTAGAATTTGTTTAGGATGAAAGATATGTGCACTTTTTACCATCGGGGAATTTTTTTATAGCAAATGGGCATTCTACCATAAAATATCATGTTGTCATTCCTATCAAGTGGTCACACACACACACACACACACACACACACACACACACATCTGTCTCACAGCATGGAAGTCGATACACTTACAGGTAGGTTATGCTCGAGGTTCACCTTTCAAGAGTTATTCATGAGTCATGTATGTGTGACCTATACGCAATCGGCACAATACCACCTCATCTCTGCGATTTATTCTATGAGAGAAAAAACTCTCCTATATGTTCCGAAGCTTGTCTGTACAGTTTGATTCCACATACTTTGTCAAGCATACAGAATATGCCGACTTACATAATAGTTGAAGTCATTATAAGGAATCTTCCATTCAGACTCGGGTGACTGCAGGGCAGCTCTGGCCGCTTTATCTGCCGTTTCATTACTCTTAATACCAATATGACTAGGCAGTAAATAGTACTTTTTCCAGATTGTATGAGCAAATCACGTATCTGTAAGATTTGGAATAGTATCAGGTTGTCAAATTTAAGGTTTTGCAAGGCTTTCAGTGTGGAAAGGGAGTATGAAAAGATGATGACAATTTGTTTTTTGAGATGTTTCAATGTAGTTCAAAGACCTGAGTATGGCTGTAATTTCTGCCATAAAAATGGAGGCTTGTAAATCTAATTTTTCTAATACCATTTAGGTCCCATTTTGGATTATCTGATGACATCAAAGATCAGTTGGAACCTAATTTAGCTACCAGGATATCGAATTACCACCAATCAGAATTAAATGTAGCATATTGACTGCGACGTATACCAGAAGTATATATATTTCAGCGTTGGGTGCAAGGGACAATTTTATGCACAAATTTGATGCCGCATGAGCCTGCAAAATATAAAAATTCATAAAAAATAGAGTACACCAGTTAAGCAAAAAGGTCCATATTTTTGGAGAGCAAAAATAAATAAAAACATAAGAATATCATTCATTTGACCTGAGAAGTCAATGGAAACTCAATGCAAAAGAAGTTTATGGACCCTAGCCCCAAATTCAATCATGCATTTGTCATGTCTGAAGGTCATTTTTGACACAAAGTGATGCTCATAGTGCACATGCAAGCCGTTTCCCTAGGTGATAATGTTGAAAATCATTGTGTACTAAACGGCTTGATGCAATTCAAAACAGTTGACATCCAAGCCGTTTTTTTTACAGACATATTAGGGACCGACAATTTAATTTTCTGGAGGTTGGCGGTGCAGGTGTGTGTGTGTGTGTGTGTGTGTGTGTGGTACGGGATTTAAAACAAAATTCCTGCTCTCAAATAGCTTGACAAAAACCTATTGTATCCATTATATAAGTTGAAAATTTTAAAAAATTATCTTGAAGTAAAAGAAAAAATATCCCGGTTCGAAAGAAAATCCCAGGCCTCCCACCTCCCCGAAATTAAATGGTCGGTCCCTTACTTGCGTATACCCAACGTGTATACTGTTCTGGGTGGCTAGCTCAGCTTTCTAGCTGACTATAGGTATTTCACTGTCTAGATAACGTGAAGCAGGTATGGGAGGTGTACATGCTTCACATCAATTTCAAGATCAAGACAAGCCCGAAACACCTAATTCCCAAATATATCTATATCTGTAATTATTAAACCATAATAACTCAAAAAATCACATGATAACCTTAAGTTAAGAAACTTGATAGGAACCAGTTTACGAAACTATCCGCTGCTACGTGTGGTCAAATGGATCAAAGACACGAATCAACGGAGAAACTTCGAGTGAAAGTGGTCATTAAATGATTAGTAAGGTACGTCAATTATGGGGGAAAAGTTTGGAATGTCTGCTTTACGGTGGTGTAAGTTATGAGTGGCTGAACGCGCCGA
Source organism: Margaritifera margaritifera (assembly GCA_029931535.1). Taxonomy (NCBI): domain Eukaryota; kingdom Metazoa; phylum Mollusca; class Bivalvia; order Unionida; family Margaritiferidae; genus Margaritifera; species Margaritifera margaritifera. The sequence continues at coordinate 4,134,709 of JAQPZY010001566.1, read as the reverse complement.
CGGTATAAGAATATTATTAGCACGGAATCGGCGAGGGTCAGATTTCGACCTGCGCGAGTTAATCACCTTGTGTTAATTGGTAGAATTGAGTGTGCGTTGTCAATAGTTTCCCGTTTTTACTGACAGAAACGAGTGCCCGTGTCATTTTCCACTCATTTATTAATCAGATTAGGTTTTGTGAGAAAAAGTTGTCAAACTTTTACAGTTAATAGCTTGTTATAGTAGATACTGTTGAGCGCCGACGAAATTAATGACTTCTCTTGATATGGCACACAACTTTCTCATGAAATCCTTCATTGAGGCTATTTATCGTGATACTTTGAAACAATGTTTTAAACGAAAATCCGGGAAGTATGGTTAGAAATTGCGTCCAGGTCCCCGCCAAAGACAACACACAGCACTGAATCTTAAAGAAGTAGGCATTCGATAACTACTAATATGTGGTCTCGCTGTTTGCTAGTGCTGCAATTAGGTACTGACCATTGTTTGTTTCACGGGGTGATCCTAGATATCTCTTCGTTCTGGAACATTAGCGGCAGGAATTCTTTCACCCATTTATATGAATGATGTGGGCACAACGAAAACAGTTGAAGGAAAACTATTTTTTGTCTTTATCAATTTGGACTATTACAAAAATGATACAAATACGTGGTCCGAACTGCCGTGTGAAAATTCCACATTTTGATCGTTGTCCTTGCCGATTTGTTTTGTACAGGATTGCACAGGATTGTTGAAATGAGTGCATAACCCATGCACAGAGAAGTTCATCGTCGCAAGCCACGGACGAAAATTACGCTCTCCTTTCACCCTTGGCTGTCTGCGATAAGATTTTCTCGTTACTCATGAATATGAGTAAACAAAAATACGTCATTTACGAGCCAATGAAATGAGCTTTAATATATAAACGAAAGTAACCTCTTATTCATCGAAAACATTAAGACCACCTCAGCTATTTCTGAGAGACAAAACTGTGCCTCAGAAAGATCTCGGCGTAGTAATTAGCAGAAAAATCATACATTTTGCTCGCTGGAAATTTCTTCGCAAAAAAAAAGAAACCGCAGTCTGTTCAGACCACCTCTGTTATTTCTACGCATGGATTGACCGTAGGATTTACTGAGAAGTTGCGAATTAAAAAAATAGTTCGATGCATTCGCAACGTTTCGGTCAATTCTTGTTTCGTAAATAGCTGAAGTTGTCCTCGATGCACGGAGTACCGTATCAGAGTGTAATTCCACTGCGATCTTACTGTATGTATACGTTTCCAAACTACCATGTTCAGACATAATCTTTTCTTATACGAACTTTTTTGACCCTCGTGATTGGCATCAAATGAACTTTAAAGCACATTGTTTCATATTTGATGCAATATTGTGGCGTCGTCATACTCGACAATCTCATCTGTCTATACTGATGTGTATGTAGCTGTTTGGAGGATAAAGTATGGCTTGGTTGGGAATAAATTACTTGGTTATCATGGAAATAATGCTAATTTGGAGAATTGACAATAAAGATTTGAAATAGATTTCATGGAACCATGCACACATGCCTCGTGCTAGCGTCCCTCGCACGGTTGCTCGAAATTTGTCTCAATTTCTATCGACAACCTCATGATGGAATGAGGCTTCTTTAAAGTTGTCTTTTCATTGCCAAAGTTTTATGTTGATATCAAATGACTTTTCCAGGAGCTGCTAGTTGGTTATTTTATATTTATTGTTTTCGATTTTAAATTTTTTTTTTTTTTCTCCTTCCATGTGTAAGGATCAACTGTGGCTGTTGAAAGTAGTCATCATCCTGAGGTATCTGGGGATGACACACGATCAATGCGAACAAATGGATTATGAGGACATCTTTTTCATCTAAAGTGTAATAAAAAGGAAAATTTAATTGCAGCTATGAACATCAATGAAAACTAAAAATTTTTTTAGAATTTTGATTTGGTAAAAAAATGTTTGGTTGCATATTTATTTGACTATGCAAGATTTAGCCAATCATATATTGATATGAAAATCCCTTAATTGAGATAGAGAATCCCTTTATTGAGATAGAGAATTCCTTTATTGAGATAGAGAATCCTTTTATTGAGATAGAGAATCCCTTTATTGAGATAGAGAATCCCTTTATTGAGATATAGACTCCCTTTTATTGCGATAGAGAATCCTTTTATTGAAATAGAGAATCCCTTTATTGAGATAGACAATCCCTTTATTGAGATAGAGAATCCTTTTATTGAGACAGAGATTCCCTTTATTGAGATAGAGAATCCCTTTTTTGAGATATAGTAAATTTAAAAACTAAAGTTATATATATGTATTTTCCACCATAAGATTAGAGCTAACTGCTTCTTTTTTGTTTTCTTTGTTTGTCTTATGTTCCTGAAAAAACATCTTCTATTATTATCTTTTCGAATTTCAAATAGAAAATACATTTTACCTTTTTTTATTTATGTATAGACCTGGTCAAATGAATTAAGCAATGCTTTGGTGGGTGGGAGTATAGTACGCTTAGCAATTTTCATTGAGATTCTTTGGACTTTATCTCTAAAGACTGCGATAAGTAATGTACTGGGTGACTTTAAGTCTAGAGTAAATATAGAATAAAATCATTTTATATTAATAATAAAGTAAGGAAGATATTTTTTTTAGAAAGCTATACATAGAGGAATGACAAAGGACATTTGAATTTTATGCACAAACGGCTCCTTTCATATTTCCCAAATAATGATTGACTGAATAGTTTGACGTAATTGATACAATAAAATTAGTAATCCATATTCTGACATTTATCTTTCAAAATCAAGCTAAAATAAGTTCAAGTGAAATTTTATTGGATAAAGTGGCTTACAATAACGGTTTGTTATATACATGGCAATCGAAAGTCACGAAGGTTCAGGTACTATATAGTTACCTCAGATAAACCTAGACATCTCTGTATTACCTGGACCTAATTTGCATTATCTGCAGATAATTAAAATTGACATGTAATGTACATGTATGTATCTTTTTTTCTGAGAATTTGTATTACCTGATGGAAATTTTAAATATGGCTCGCAAAATTCAAAAACATTTAGGTAATTTAGAGTTACCTTAGATAAACCTAATTTAGCTACCAAGTATCTATATATTACCTGACATTAGTTCGCATTATCTGCAGGTAACTATATTACCTGCATTTTTGGGAAATTCAAGGCAGGTATCTATTAATTACCTGAGATAAATCTGGGGCTTGAATTAAACATTGCGTCAATAGAAAGTCATATCCCTTCTTGGTATATTGTTTTTTTAAATTTGTGTTTGAAAAAATAAATTACAAATTGAAATCAAATGTGTATCAGAATTATACCGAAATCTGAGTTATTACTCCGTTTTAAATTGGAAAAAGGGATAAAGTGAAAAAAATATACAAATAAAAGTTACATCATTACATTTGTTTTAGAGGAGAAAAATGATTTCTAATTTCATATTATTTATATATTATTTTATTGATATAAGATTCATTTACTAAGCGAAATACATCGCCATAATATGGTGTATGATTAATAATAACAAAGTCTAAACTCACCTAAAGACAAACAAAAATGTACTTTACAATTATTTGTATACCATGATAAACAAGGGTGATAGTAAAGCCCTCCCTAATCAAGCGAAACAATGTGAGCAAAAGTTGCAACGTTTCTTTGGAGCGTATAGCCTCAGGCTTCGTCTAGAGATATTTCTAGAAGAAAGTTCTTCTATATTTACTTCCCCATCGACACTGTATATCTATCTATCTACCTATGCTCGTCATTTAATAGGTTTTACGTTCGTTTCTGAGAGAGAGAGAGAGAGAGAGAGAGAGAGAGAGAGAGAGAGAGAGAGAGAGAGAGAGAGAGATGATATTTTTCTCAGGATAAAACTGGAAATTATTTATTTGATTTCCAAGACATAAGTCTGCGATCGCGATATGAAAATTGATTTGTTATTTGTTTAATTTATATGATACAAAATGCAATGCTAACAAATTTATATCAGATAATGCTAAAGAATATATTTTGCACGTTTAGAAGGAACAATATAAAAAAACGAAAGATAATAATCCACGTCTGGAGAGGCAACACATAAGAAGGATAACCCACTAACTGCTAATTCTTCCTCGAATATTAGCGTTGTTGCCTCTCTAATTGACTGAATGACGGTGGATGATTTCTTCCATCGGTAACAACATGCATAACAATAACCAAGCATTGTGAAATTACCTGATATCATAGCAGTGTACATTCATTTTTAAAACTCTCCCTCTCTCTCTTTAAGAAGAAGATGAAGATGTCACTGCTGCTGCTGAGGATGATAATGACAAAGAAAATTACTACGACGATGAATGGTAAAGTCTTAAATTCAAGGACTAATTTTTTTTGTTGATACTTCAGTCAAAACTGCCTTACATATTAGTGTAGTATCCATTTAGTAAATTCTTATTCAAGGAGATAACAAAATTCCCAAACAATTTATGTAGGCGTTGGTTCAAGGTTTAATGCTACCATTTGCAGTCCGAGTGTACGAGCACAGGTTCACTGACAGAGGTACATTTACTTGCGCGTGATAAACTGAACAAGATCAAGCAGTTCGTTGTCTATATCTATGTGACAGAACATGTACAACGACCCATTAAAAAGATGTGTATGTGTGTGTATATATATATATATATATATATATATATATATATATATGTGTGTGTGTGTGTGTGTGTGTGTGTGTGTGTGTGTGTGTGTGTGCAGGTAAGGTGATTGGTGTCGTAACCTTCCGACCCAGGTTCGAATCTCAGTAGGGACGAATTAAATTTTTTTACAACCAGTATGATAACACTCTTTCTCAATATATAATTTCACTCTATATTATCACGCATCCTCATGTAGGATCCAGGGATAACACTTTCCACTCTGTCTGGTGTATATTTGTATCTATCCATATTAATTTCTATATGCCTTGATTTCTGTCATAAGAATCCGGAGTGACTGTGTATTAGATGAGAATTTAATTACTAAGTCGGTATGCGAGTGTGTCTGCTACGCACGAATGTTCATATCAGTGGCTATGTTCCATCCTTTTTTACGGATGTGTGCATGGTCGAGGGGGTAGGGGGGGGGGGGTTGTTGCGTGCAGGCGAGGCGATTGGTGCTGTAACCCGCGGACCCAGGTTGGAGAAGCACACAAATCTATATAACTTGCCAAATTAAAATATAAAATGCATGTACAATTATCGCACTTTGTTTTAGTTACGATGTATGTTTTGGAATCAGATATGCATTAACTGGTATTATATTAATTGATATGCTTAAACTGGTATTATATTATATGATATGCTTTAACTGGTATTATATTATATGATATGCTTTAACTGGTATTTTATTATATGATATGCTTTAACTGGTATTTTATTATATGATATGCTTTAACTGGTATTATATTATATGATATGCATTAACTGGTATTATATTATATGATATGCTTTAACTGGTATTATATTATATGATATGCTTTAACTGGTATTATGTTATATGATATGCATTAACTGGTATTATATTATATGATATGCTTTAACTGGTATTATATTAATTGATATGCTTTAACTGGTCTTATGTTATATGATATGCTCTAACTGGTATTATATCATATGATATGCTTTAACTGGTATTATATTATATGATATGCTTTAACTGGTATTATATTATATGATATGCTTTAACTGGTATTTTATTATATGATATGCTTTAACTGGTATTATATTATATGATATGCTCTAACTGGTATTATATCATATGATATGCTTTAACTGGTATTATATTATATGATATGCTTTAACTGGTATTATATTATATGATATGCTTTAACTGGTATTATATTATATGATATGCTCTAACTGGTATTATATTATATGATATGCTTTAACTGGTATTATATTAATTGATATGCTTAAACTGGTATTATATTAATTGATATGCTTAAACTGGTATTATATTATATGATATGCTTTAACTGGTATTTTATTATATGATATGCTTTAACTGGTATTATATTATATGATATGCTCTAACTGGTATTATATCATATGATATGCTTTAACTGGTATTATATTATATGATATGCTTTAACTGGTATTATATTATATGATATGCTTTAACTGGTATTTTATTATATGATATGCTTTAACTGGTATTTTATTATATGATATGCTTTAACTGGTATTTTATTATATGATATGTGTGGCGGGTACTACTCTCGTTACAAGGTGTCCGCTTTCTTTGGTTGGTTATCGTTTTCTAGAGGATGATCGACCTCGGTGTTATTGCCCTGATCGAGTAAATAATAATATAAATTATGAAACTTATAGATAGAATAAATAGAGATCTGATCAGATATACAGAACAGAATAACACGAGCCCCCGTACATGAAATAAAACAATTTAATCAATTACTTAAACAAACTGGGAAAATACATTACATTAGGAAGATACACTTCTTTTTGAAATAAATCACATACTGAATTTGAAAACGAATATACTTATGCAAATAGCCGATCTGTTTAAACGATAGAATTAGTTCATCATATAATCGAGTGTACAATCGAAGTCATTGTCCCTGCATGACAGCATAACCTGGTGAACGCTGGACCCTCCAAATTCACCGTTGCTGTTTTCTTTGTTCTTTCGATTTTTTCCCCTCCGCACTCTCTCTATCTCGCCTCTGTCGGCCCTCAACTTTGTGTGGGTAGGTGGATACGTGGATACGTAGGTACGTGGATACGTAGGTACTTGGATACGTAGGTGGGAGGATGGAGCTATTTCCCCATTCAAAATAAACAGAGAAGCAACCTAAATCTTCTGTCAGATATCCTACTAGGAATAGACCATTACTCCACTCTCGTTATGTCAGATATCGTTCTATCGGAATTCAAACAGATACCAAAGGTTATCTGGTCAAGCCAACATGGCAGACCACAAACAAACCTAGTTTCATAAGATTAATGTACTTCCTAACGGCTATTTCATCGCTGACTCACATCAACATCACACGAGACATAAAAGTTCCGCTCTCGTCTCAATTATACAAATGAATGAATGAAATTCATTACATGGCTTAACTACGTTAATTTCAGCGAATACACACATTCAAGTCTTTAGCATACATGAAATCTCACTTCATGGCTTAACAACGTTAATTTCAGTCAATACACACTCAAGTCTTTATCATAGTGAAATCATCTAAGATCGGTGAATTCACACGGATTCTCGTAACTCATATCAACTAAAGTAATGCATGAAATTCTTAGAATACATGATTCCTATAACAATCAAGACGACAAATTCCAATAATTCGTCAAACTTATATAAAGAAGATCATTGTACGATTTCAGATAAATGAACTCAAACACCGTTATACTCATATCAAGTAAATTGATCTACAAATTTAAACAAATAAATTCATGCCAATATAAGCAAATAAATTCAAGCAAATAATTATATTGGTATCAACGAATTACATGAGATTGACGCAAATACCTTGTGCTTTCAAGCTTTGCTCGCTTCTACCGCCAGAATTGTCCGTCAACTTTCCAGACATCCGGTCCCTTGGATAATTGTTTTACGAGATAATTTCTTCTAAATTCAATCTCGGAGTCAACCTCTATATTTTCCTCTTGCAGAAAAAACGTTGACTGATTAAATTTTGCGATGGGGCATATTAAAAACCATGAAATTTCTTCTGAGAAACACGCCCCTTATTCAGCGTAGCCAATCAGATTAAACGGATCTACCGCCTTTTAAAAATATGCGACAATTCGGTCAGCGTAACCTTCTAGATTTCGCGCTATTTATGTAACTGATTCTGGAAATCTCAAAAAGATAATACTACGTCCACTAGCTTACAAATGGTTTCTGTACCCTCTCAACTCTGACATTTTCGATCCCAAGAAACGAAAATAACCTTTTCCTCCCAATATGTCTGACCGTTGAATAAACGAATGCTTAATTAAGAATCCATCTCGCCCACAACACGAACATTAAAATCATCGCAGTATAGCGATTTCATATCATACCTGTCCTCATAAATCTAATTAATGGTTCTCTGTCAAACTACACTGTGCTCTACAGAAATCGACAGAAATTTGCACCATTACATAATGCTTTAGCTGGTATTTTATTATATGATATGCTTTAACTGCTATTATATTTTATGATACTATATCGCAATCTCATCGATGCTGTAAATTAATTTGTTCGATTAAAAAAGAAAATGATATTGAAGAAGTGATCAATATTTTAATTTTAAATGAAGCCATCTAATTGTATGACTTATTAACATTTGATGATGATGATGATAATATGCACGTATGTATGTATAGCTGTATATACATGTACGTGGGAGGGTACGTAGATAGATAGGTAGGTAGGTATATGAGGATATCGTCACAGTTCGTATTAGCAATATCTTTATGTGTCAAATTAAAAACGTTGTAATTTTAAAATTTTAACCATATTCAGTAGATTATCAATTCAATGCCACATGGGAACTAATTTCGGCAACACCCTTGTCACGTCAGAATAACACGTTATCCGTACCCCCTGATGGTTGGTTATAGATTGGCGCGTGTTTCAAATAAAATATTGGTTACAATAATGAACACCCATTGTACATTCATCCCGTGTGATCATCAGCAGTAGTTGACACCTGATTATTTGCAGATGATAATGAAAACATGTATATGTGTGTGTGTGGGAGAAAACAGTTAGAAATATCACAAAAAATGAAATGGATCCATTCCATTCTATTTCTTCTAAGCGCATAAAACGAGTTTTACTGTATAGCCTAAGAGAAATGAATATTGTGGTGATGCTGTGGTTGTTGCTTAGAAAAAATAAATAAATAAATAAAAATAAAAATCTAACGTAATATTTCATTGGGGACAAAAGAAATTATAACGTTATAATCGATAATAAAAGTTATATAATTTAATTTGTGGGAACTTTTAATGAAATTGCCCCTTTTAATAATAATAATAATAATAGACACCTACAGAGAGAGAGAGAGAGAGAGAGAGAGAGAGAGAGAGAGAGAGAGAGAGAGAGAGAGAGAGAGAGAGAGCAAATAGCACTATTAATTGAGGCCGTTCACAGCACGAATAAAGAAGAGTGCGATAGATCTTTATATGAATGGTATAATAAATGTTATGTTGTAATACGCAGACATATTTGCTTAGGGAAGTAAATCCAACAATACAAGCAAGTGTAAAACGTACCTTTATCGACTCAAAGCGTGACACAAGCAGCAATTTATCTACATCTAACTATTGTTTATTCAATCAGCATAGATGACATGATCACATTTAAACCAGTGGTTCCCAAACCCCGGGTCGCATTTTGGGTCGAAAAAGATGGTAGTTAGGGTCGCGATCAAAAAAAGTTTGGGAACCACTGCTTTAAACAGTATTGTCCGATTATGCAGCATTTCATAAAATAGGTAAATTTCCACCCCATATAAATGTCAGAAAACAAGAAGTCAATTCCACATGTATTACACCATCCTCTTCCCAACAAAAGACCTAAATCTTATATAGTGGTATTTTGTATAATGGTGTAGAACTCCTTGGGATGCACCAATATAAAAACAAAAGCATGACTATTGGCAGAAGCGAGAGTTGGTGACTAATTGATCTACATGTTGTTACGACTCTAGGTTTTAAAAATATGTAACATAAAGAAAGTGAAACCAACAATATAAGTAACATCAACAAGCAATTTATCTCCCTATAATACAAAAGAAACTTACAGCATTATGAATCAAATACCAAATAATCCTCAATGTCCTAATCACAAGTCCAAGAATATAGAATATTCTGAATGAATTCCAATATTCTTGAATGTCCTGATATACCACAATGATACAATCCAGACTGTCTTTGAATGAGTTCACAAAAGTCCAAAGTAATATATTATTCCAAAAGTCAATGAGCACTCAGTAATTCCAATGGATGTTTAAATACATAATTCCTCTCCAATAATATCTGAGTTCAATGGCACAATGTAAAATCTGATCACAAATGGATTCCTACAGACTGATCTAAAACAGGAATGAAGTTAATGAGTATCAAGTCTCTATTATATACATATTTTCTAATGACCGACATCATAACATACATGTGTCATAATAATGGAAAAACAGTCTAATTGTAAATAAGACTGGCCTTGAACTCAAATGGTTTTCAACATCATGTTGACAAGTAACCGTATTTCAAAGTACAAATAAGTACAATCTTACTATAATGGACAAAGTTAAACACACAATATAGATTAAATATACATAACAATATATATTTCATAAACATGTTACTGGTACACACAACGTTGGTTACAGTGACCCACTTCAGGTTATAATAGTTTAATGGTCTTTATGATACGTGCCAGCAATGTATTATCACTTGGATGCGCTTTCGACGGATAAAAAAGATTTTTGTTTGGGGATGAGTGGGGTGGAGTTTAGCGTTTAACGGCAGAGCAACAGTTTTGAAGCTTAAATCGTACACAGGCTCAAGGACACAGTAGACGATTAGGGCTTATCCGATAGTGGAAATCAAATATGCACCCTGGTCACGAGTCCAATACCTTAAATGCAATTCATCTAATGTTTGCACGGTTCTGTAGTATGCCCCACAATGGAAGGAACAAATATGTTTCAATGTTTCACCCCGCGGGGGGGGGGGGGGGGGAGGGTAGAGGGGGCTTCTTGTATATTTTGCTATCTGGGGACCTGCTGTCTGTTTGGGTGCACTGCTTTAAGCCGGGCAGTACGTCAATAGGTGTCTTTTCCAATTGGCATATGATTCTAATTAAATCTGGAAAAACGATGCAACAATTTGAGACCGATCAAAGTAAAATTGCTACTTAACTTTATTTTGATTGACACTTGAATGTTCAGCCGCACCCTATCATTAATATAGCAAAACATAGGTCAGTGCAACCTTGTTTATATTCACCCAGTTAATTAAATCAAGATGTACAGCTTTGCTCTTGTTTTATCATGTGTGTATGACGCGTAAACTTCATATATGGAAACGTCTTACTCAAAACATTAAAATACCCAAATTTGTTCACAATAAACTATTTATTACCCGTTATCACAAAAAAAAAATGTTTCGCTCTTGTTTATATGACTATACCGCCTACTTGTTTGAACTGACAAAACATGCTTCCTGAAAAGGCCACAGGTCTTACTACTGGGGTGTTTCTAAAGAAAGAGAATTTATCCCGTCATGAGATATATCAGTGAAACTAGGTGGATGAGAGTTTGCGTGCGAATTAATACAATACCGAAAGCAATTCTAATTGTAAAAGATATGTAATATACTATTCTACGATAATAGTCTTCCAATATCATGCTGTGCAATGGACTGACATATGTGGATTTTGTTTGTTTGTTTGTTAGTTTAAACAAATATTATTGCTGTATCTTTCAGAAAAACGTGTATAGCAAATACGTTCGGGAGTGGAAAACAAGCGGCTGGCATTTATACAAATCCCTGTCCTCTAACATTTATACAGTACATAAACGATAGGCCAAAATTATATTTACAAGTTAAATGAACAAATTGTAAGAATAGATAAACATGTTTCTTTGGTATTAACGGCACATCAACACATGATAGGTTATATTGTGCCGAGGCAATTGGAATATAGTGCCTTGCCCAGGGACATATCACGGCGGCCAACCCGGCCTGGTCTGGATAGGGTTTGAATCCGTACCTTTCTGGATGCGATTCTGGCACGCTAACCCTTGAGCCACCTCGGCTCTTACGTACGTCAGTGACCGAAGAAATGAAGACCCACTGTGAACTGAATAGATCATTGGCCGAGATCACTGTCTCTGCAGCAGAATCCCTCTTTGCCATTCTTCCACTTTATTATATATATATAATTCTTCCAAGTTAAGACCTCGAGAATCAGGGTCGGCGCAAGGGTATTTGGCGCCCTAGGCGAACCTTCAGCCTTGCGCCCCCTCCCTCCCCCACAATTAACTTGTGTCGCGAACGCGAACACACACACATTTTTTATTTCCTTATGTTTTTCTCTTTCTATTTTTTGCCTCTTATTATTTCTATTTTACGCTATTTCTCTTTCTTTTTTTATTCATTCAGTTTTTTGCAGCACCCGCCTCCCCCAAATTTTGTTGCCCTAGGCGACCGCCTACTTTGCCTAGTGGTTAAACCGGCCCTGTCGAGAACAAACATAATTTATTCATGAGAATATTTGCAAATTATAAAATGTTCGTGAAATAATTAATATTAGAATCGAAAACACAAATAGTAATACCGATACATATCAATGTAAACAAGAACTACTAGTATTTGTGGTCACCAAGCGATAAGGATAAGGGAAGCAACTTTTCACGGCTAATTACGGTATCTGCAAAAGTATATATTGTGGCGTTAGGTTTATCGTATACACTTTTGACCGATGATGGTATGTTCCTTGCATTAGTATCAGTCACATCCTTGGAAATAAAGGACAATAATATTTCTCAAATATATGAATGAGTTGCTACCAAACAACTTACAGATTGCTATTTATGTGCAGTTCCAAGTCAAGTTTGATGTAGTTTGAATGGGAATAACTTTACATCATATTTAATGACTCCAGGTGCAAATCTATTACATCGTTCGACGTGACATCGCTTACATTACAGTAAGTATATTAGCGAATATAATGGAGTTAAAAGCTGTATCCCCCGTTATCATCTAATCTTGTTCTAACTTTGAAGAGAAAAACAGATGCAGAATTTTTATTCATACTAATGCACAATATTCAGTTTCGAAAGTTAAGTTTGGAGGAGGGGGCAGTGGCGGCGCGAGGGTTTGAGACGCACGGGGGCAATGTTCTTTAATTGCACCTCTACCGAAGCGCCCGGGGGCAATGCTCTTTAGTGGCGACCCTGCTTTGCCACATAGCACAGTTTTTATGTCAGTTGCCAACTTCCAACGCCCCCCTCTCCTCCATCTAAGCCCTGAAATCGGGGTCTTGGCTTAGATGAAGGGGGAGTGGGGTCAGCAACCCCCCGCCCCCAAAAAACATCCCGACACTCCCCTCCCCCTCGCCCGGCGCTCGGGGGCAATTGCCCCCCCCCCCCCCCACTATCTCGCACCGCCACTGAGAGGGTTCGCAAAGCTGAAGGTTCGTCTAGGGCGCCAAATACCCTTGCGCCGGCCCTGTGTGTATGCGGGACAATTTCATCTATCTGTGTATTGCTCTGGCCGGTACGCCGACAGTGAGGATGAGGGTTTAATGTACTCTTGAAAAAATGTACTTCTTATATACCTCGGATATACTTATATTTGTGCACCCACATGTTCTTGACGTATATGATGGTTTCCCATCACACAATGCACAGTGAGCTTTGAGTATAAGTTTTTGTCTTGAAGTTCCCAATAAATGAATAAACACAACGAACGTCTATCTTAAAGTTTCTCGGTGACAATATATAGGAATTGATGTTTAGAAAGTACTTTAGGTTGGTATATGCGGTATATATGCCCAGGCACGATGTATATAAACGTAACGATAGCGGAGGATTCTCCAAGTCTTTTGAATTCACATCCCGAAACTTGAATAGGGACCGACCATTTAATTCTCGGGGTGGGGTGGGGCTTGAAAAATTGTTGGAAAAAGAATTCCGGCTCTCAATTTAGCTTGAAGGAAATATTCTTGCTCTGATTTATAGCAAAATTAACCCTATTATATCCATTATATTAGTTGAAAAAAAATTATCTTGAGGTAAATAAAGAAAAAAAACAACAAAACAATCCAGGTTCTAACGAAAATCCTTAGGCTCCCCCCTCCCATCCCTCCCCCCTCCCTTGAAAATTAAATGGTCGCTCCCTGCGTGACGGCTAAGGCATGTATGTTTTATAAGCCCAATAAACTGTGGCGTTTATTGATTTTGTTTTTAAAACGTAAATCCAAACACTTGATCTTCATAAGATAGCCGTAATCGCTATTATCCTGGCCAATGCATCTTCTTCCATGGTAGTTATCAGATAATAGTTGTGGTGGTGGTAGAAGTAGTAGCTGCTGTTGTTATTGTTTCTATTTAGAGTTAACTACTTTAGAAATGAGTTATATTGCGGACATTTTATTTAAGCTTTAGGTAGCTTACTCGCTCGTTCTGCCCGCTCCAATACCATTTTATTTTTTGTATAATGCAGAAATAAACTTTGATCATGAAATTATACAGACTTCTCTGAATCAGCATGTACGATTAATTTATTCTCTCTCTCTCTCTCTCACACACAGACACAGACACAGACAGACACACACACACAAATCATCAAGATATATTTTGAGTGGTGTTGACGCACGCAAGCACGCAGCTGTTGCTTCCACAACATTACCACCCTTTGCAAACAAAAGCACACATACAACCCAGAGTCTTTAATCGTGTAAAGGAAACCATTTGATAAAGTATATATGTTATACTGGTTTTAATCACCATGGATTTAGGGAAATACTCTGATTCAAGCAACCAGACTTTGGCACTTATATTTATTAGCACTGGATCGCCTATAAAGTTATAATGAAGAAAAATATCAAGAAGCTAGAAGATTTCGCGTCCCCCCTCCCGGAAGCGGGAAGAGTGCAAATCCTTCAACAATAATTGAACTAGAAGACATTTCCGTCAAAACCCGTGACTTACCATTTAACGAATACTGTAATACAAAGTTACTGCATACAGTGGAAATGCTATAAGTGGAAGTATTTAAAGGCAGTAGGAACTTACAATGTAGCATGGTTTAAAGCTTTGCTGGACGAATATATTTAATGGAAAATATAGCCTAATCAGAGAGATATCCAAAATAACTTGCGCTTAAAAAATCAACAATAGGAAAAAAGAGAGAAAAGAACAAACAACAAAACAAACAAACAACCCCCCACCAAAAAACAAACAAAAACAAAACAAAACAAAAGAGTAGTGTAGATAAAGTACTCCGTCAAACAAAGTAGTGTAGACACAGTACTCCCTCAAAGAAATTAGTGTATATACAGTACTCCGTCAAATAAAGAAGTGTAGATACAGAACTCCGTCAGTTATGCTGTTCATGAAAGTCATAAAAGTACACCGTCTTACAGGTGAGGTTAGCTTGTACTGAGGTACTGTTATACATACTATATAAAAAAGGATCAATGACAATACCCGTATCATAAATGGAATTGTGTTATACTGAGGTACTATTATACATACTATATAAAAAAGGATCGATGACAATACCCGTATCATAAAAGGAATTGTGTTACAATGAACTACTATTATACATACTGTACAAAAAAGGATCAATGACAATACCCATATCATAAATGGAATTGTGTTATAACGAGGTACTATTATAATACTATATAAAAAGGATCAATGACAATACCCGTATCCTAAATGGAATTGTGTTATAATGAGGTACTATTATACTTAATGTATAAAAAAGGATCAATGACAATACAATACCCGTATCATAAATGAAATTGTTTTATAATGAGGTACTATTATACAAATGTATAAAAAAAGGATCAATGACAATACAATACCCGTATCATAAATGAAATTGTTTTATAATGAGGTACTGTTATACATAATATATTAAAAAGGATCAATGACAATACAATACCTGTATCATAAATGGAATTATGTTATACTGAGGTGCCTTATAGTCAGGGAGCACTGTATATCCAGCTCTTTGTTAGTCTGCATCCATGCTTGATTAAATCCCATAGGATACCACGAAGAACAAGAGTGAATGACTTTCTCGACTCAGTAGTAGTAGTAGTAGAAGTAGTAGTAGTGGGTTTAATGGCACGTCAGCACAATGCTGGCTTTATTGTGCCGATTAAAAGTGAAGTTCTGAAAAATAAATATAAAGAATTGCAGGAAAACTAGGAAGATAAAGCCTTCCAAATAAACCTAAACATGGAGAAATTCTCGACTCAGCAGTTTAAGGGCCAAATTGTAGTGTAACGATCAAATGAGTGCAAAACCTACTATTACTATTCACGTTTGATACGATCAGAATTTAAATGAGTTATAGCCTAATTAAAAAAAAATGAGTCAAATTACGCCAGATGGTCCTTCAAATATGTTCTGAGCAGCAAATGGGGCTAATTAATAACAGCGGGTGACCCGTGGATATAACATCTAAGTCATTTATTCTGCTGAAAAAAATACAAAACTATGAATTCAGGGAATTTGTGCTCTGAATACATGTCCAGGTTGCAATATTGCAATGAAAATCCTTTTATTTTATTTATCAAATTGAACTTTACCCTATTTACAAATATTCTAGCTTTAAAAAGCTACTTTTCCGGTACAGTCAGAAAAATCAAAGTCCTGAAAGCACTGTGGTGCAGACAATTTCAGTGACTCTCAGAAAATATTTACTTGTCTGATATAAGTGACAGATACTATTGGATACTTCATCATTAGCAGGAATATTATTGTTTGAAAGTAATAAAAAAGTGTGTACAAAGGAAATCTTCAAGCTGTTCGGATAAGTACAAAAAAAGAGATAGTACATGCAGACACATTCTGGCTATTTTTCACGAGGCACTAACATATCTACCCTACATCGTGTCAACTTGTAGTTTTGTAGTTGTTATTGTTGTTGTTGACTGGTTTTAACAGCACTTTTAACACATTATTGTGTATATCATGACGAGGAAAAGGGAGCTAGGGGCCTTTCCCAAGGACACACAGAGGCACCCGATCCTGGCTGGCCTGGGCGGGTATCGAACCCGCGATCCTTGGAATACGAGTCAGACGCTCTTCCAACTGAGCTATCGCGGCTCCTCATTTTGTAGTAATGCGGGATAGGAACATTTCTAGTAAAATGCTGGCGTATGATAGAGTCAAGGCATGGCAAATTTCCACCTAAAGCATGTTCACTTTGCCTTACTACAATTTGTCCGACCTTCGAATTTAATACGTTACACACACATAGACATACACATACACAATGAAAGATCGAGGAGTCCAATTTTGAACTTTGTGCTCCTATGGCGAGCACATGGACAATATGCCATTTTCAGCCTGTATCCAAATATTTGCTAGTAAAGTAATAATGATGCAAGAAATTCAGTGAAAGATCTGGTTACTTGCAGACTGTATAGCATTACTAACTTGAAGGAAAAGAGTTTACATGTACCACGCCTGATCAATTCCAGTGACACCTTTATAGGAATTACACACAAAAGACATACAAGACTTGTACAGGTGCTAGGTCTCCATATATTCCAACACTAAAACAAAAACCCCATCCGGTAAGTTAATAGACTTTCCGTCTTTTACCATCTTCTTGGCATTACATCCAAGATTGTCTGTCATCACTGATGATAGCAATAACTGTAATATAAGATGGTATTCCTGACTATTTCTAATAGCATCCATTACCACAAGTCTGGAGCCAGTTGATATCATCTGAAGGGACCAGGATAGAGGTGTCAAGATGACAAATAGCACGCAAGAATTGGAAACATGTTGAGGTCTTACCAAGTCTTTTCAAAGTGACTTTCACAGGCATGATGTCAGTCATTTATCTGTAAACCATAAACAAGCCATAACAAGAACCATTATGTAAACCATAAACAGGCCATAACAAGAACCATTATGTAAACCATAAACAGGCCATAACAAGAAATATCCTGCGTGCTCTATATACAGTTGAAATAAATATGAAATGATTAACATCTTATTTAGGGATACAGATTCGTTACCAATGTATGATCTTTTATTTCGTTTCTCTAAACCTGGACGTTTAGATGTATGGCACTGGAATTATAAGTAGCAGCCGAGAAAAGGAAAAATATTATACCATCCTTCTAACAGGGTGTGACAAATGTAAAAAGCATATGGGCTGCCGGCTGAAATTTAGTAACCCAAAGAAGACAGAGATGGCACTTAAATATGACATCACTAGCTTCCAGTCTATTTGGTTACCTTCTTATGTGCCATTAACAATCATTAGCCTTTGCAAAGTATTTTTGTAGATATGTTTTGAGAAAAGTATAGAACAATAAATAATATCATATAGTAGAATAATAAATAGTATCATACCGGGCTGCCTATATAGCATATGTAGATATGTTTTGAGAAAAGTATAGAACAATAAATAATATCATATAGCAGAATAATAAATAGTATCTAACCGGCTGCCTGACTTTAATATATGGTAGCCCAAACACAGCATTTTGGTAGCCCCGTGGACTCTAGGAACAATATTTGTCAGAATCTTCTTCTAGAATGATACCAAATTAAAGATGTCTATGAGAACTAAATCGGATTTTTTTCCCTTATAATGATAAGATTCAACAATCATATCTTTTTCTGGTCAGATAAAAGAAAAGTTGGCGTGTCTGATCTTTTGAAAGTTTTATATGGATTTCGTAGAAAGTTGTCCAGAAAAGGATTTAGTAGGATACACCCTCTTCATTAAAGTTAAAAAACTATATACTTGCTGCGATAAACAAGAAATGCTTATAAATTCCATGTATCAAGAGTCTACCTAAAACAAAATGATACTGTGCAACATTAGCATATGAGTCGATACGATCACAAGAGGAGGCACCATAATGGAAACCAACTGTTTAAAAATCAAACATTGACGTTTCTGCTTGTACTTAGTTTTGAATCCTTTATACCTTAAAATCCCTAATTTTCTTTTCAAATAAAATTATAGTGCAATGTTTACGGTCTGTTGCTTTTAAAAGCGTTGTTCTCACTGAGGTTGGAGCAGGATTGCAGAAGAGCTCCAAATTACGGAGCACTTATGTGAGCCCTTAAGAAATTGACATATTACAACACTACATTTGACTATTCAATACGGAACGGTTACTTAAAGTGAGTAACAGGTGGCAGCCCTTCAGGCGTTACCACACCCACCCCTACCCTCCTGCAACACGTGCTCGGAGGGGACGTATCAGTGGAACATGTAACTCGCTCAAGTGGAAATTATAGCGTATGTGACTCGCTCAAGTGGAGATTATAGCGTATGTGACTCGCGATATGCTATGGAATGAATAATTATTATAAATAAAATTGAGAATTGAATGACTGATGCTAATCCTACAGTTTATATAGTTATCACTAGCTAAAAATAGAAACTAAACTTAAATGATGAAATTGTTGCTAAGAATGCCGAAAATGAAGAATTCCATTGAATTAGCGCAATCTCTGATTCTTGAGGATGTACATACATTTTCTAACCTTTATATCATGTAAATTACAAGGAGAAATTATGTATACCAAATACCTACTTTTGGACAAAATTATGGCTATATCACTGTGCAAATACATTGTAGTCAAGGGGATAGTAAATTAAGGAAACCATCCTTCAACTCCTAACATAATCTTTCATCACGTTTAGCTGATATTTTTTGCGTTTATTTCTCCTTAGTTTACAGGTAAAACTCAGAATAACAAAATAAATGTGCTTTCAATGTTAATTTCTGTACCCTATGAAATGAGACTACTTCATTCTCTCTCTCTCTCTCTCTCTCTCTCTCTCTCTCTCTCTCTCTCTCTCTCTCTCTCTCTCTCAGAAAAAGTGACACCAAATTGTTGTTGCCGAAATCTATGTCAAAATAATTTTTCAGAGCTTACAAGGGTTAGTGATGATTTGATCATTTTGAATACACTTGGAATAAATTTAGACCAAGCTGTACTCGCATCACTCTTAGTGATACTTCCCGGTTAGATACAGTTATTAAATCGCTCAATCAATATGTTCTGCGCCTTTCTTCTTAAAGACATTTTAAAAAAAGAAAGCTATTGCTCTCTTTCAATTTTTAAATCACAAGTTCTGACCGCCAGAATAACAAAATCGTTACTCTCACCTGAAATGACCGTTCCCTGATTCCATCAATACACTTCTACAGTTTACCTCATTCTAAATCAAGGTAGGTAATCCGGTCGGTAATTTTGGAGAATCAAGTTCTTCACTAATTTCAGCGCTTAATTTCTGGTTGAAGTAAATTGCACTGGAGTAGCGGAGTTTTCATTTACGCATATTGTTCTACAAAAAGCAATATAAGCTTGCTAATTCAAGATTTTCTCCATATTTTACCTGAAATGTTTGAGAGTGGTGTGGACCGGACTACAGACTGTTTTAGATGTGTATTTGGAACTTATCTCATGCAGTTGGACGACAAACATCAGTAGTAAAGTGGGGGTAAATAGAGCCAAACGGGAAATTAACATGGATGGGACACTATAGAGCCATACGGGAAATTAACATTGGGGCCTCTATAGAGCCAAACGGGAAATTAACATTGGGGCCCCTATACAGCCAAACGGGAAATTAACATTTGGGGCCTCTATACAGCCAAACGGGAATTTAACATGGAGGGGGCACTTGAGAGCCATACGGGAAGTTAACATGGAGGGAGGTAATTGAGACCCGTACGACAGAAGTATTTTAGAGGGATAGAATATACACATACATCTAACACACAGACAAACAAACACTATACTATCCAACACGCCGTGTGTAGTGACGAATACAACGTCATCTACCATCCAAACACCCCACACTACACTATCCAACACGCCGTGTGTAGTGACCATTACTCCGTCATCTACTATCCAAGACCCCACACTATACCATCAACACGCCGTGTTTAGCGACCAATACCCCGTAATCTATGCTATCCAAAACCCCACATATACTATCCAACACGCCATGTGTAGTGACCTTCTGCCTAGTAGCTATATCTATATAGCCTAGAGTTATATATAAAGCATTACCTATACCTCAGATCATGTTGGAGGTGTCAGTAAATTTGCATATATTGTACCTATGTTATAAATAGCTTTAATCAAGGGACCTAACTCATAATAACACTAAAATGGACGTGACTAAAAGTTGTACTAAACTTCGGGAACCGTCACGGACTTTAGCGTTGACAAGAAAAAATTCGGAACATTAGATTATAATGGCATAGACTAAAAGTAATACTAAAATTCCGAAATTGTAGCGGACGTTAGCAGAGACTGAAAATAATCAGGAATTTTTTTAAAAAAAAATTGGCTGAGACTACAAGTAACACTAAAATTCCGAATTGTACCGGACGTTAGCGGAGACTGAAAATAATCAGGAATTTTTTTTTAAAAATTGGTTGAGATTACAAGTAACAGTAAAATTCCGAAATTGTACTGGACGTTAGCGGAGATTGAACATAATCAGGTATTTAAAAAAAAAATTGTCTGAGACTAAAAGTAGCACTAAAATTCCTAAATTGTACCGGACGTTAGCGGAGACTGAAAATAATCCGGAAAAAATTGAAAAAAATTGGCTGAGACTAAAAATAGTACTAAAATTACGAAACTCATAGACAGAACGAAGGGAGTAGTGAAAACAAAACGGTGAGTCTACTACAAACCATTTTGGTGGAGTTAATGTATCTGAAACAAATATATCAGACTTCTTTAACACAACCCAAGAGAAAGAGACCATCACTGACTAAGCTTTGTAAACCCATTTCATCATCCACTTTCACTACCCCTGAGATGCCACCACCTTTGACTACTACTATCAAAGCAGCATAATCATCAACAACAACAACAACAACAGGATTTGGACGTAGAAAGGGATTGAGGTAGTTAAATACAAACGGGAAATGAACATGGAGGGTGGCACTTCGGGACAGAAGTGTTTATAGGGTCAGAAGTGTATATGGTGACAGACACATACACAATCCACAGAATCCAAACACCACATACTATACTATACCATCAACACGACTTGAGTAGTGACCATTACCCGCTCATCTATACTATCCAACGCGCCGTGTGTAGTGACCAATACCTCGTCATCTACTATCCAACACCCACTTTTTGAATACTATCCAAAACCCCATACACACTATCCCAAACGCCTTGTGTGCTGTCTAAAACCCCAAACCTACTATCAGAAAAAAGGGTATGACGAAGGGAAGAAATCACAGAAAATACTATCCAACAACCACTTTTTGAATACTATCCAATACCCCATACACACTATCCAAAAGGCCTTGTGTGCTGTCTAAAAACCCAAACCTACTATCAGACGAAAAGGGTGTGACGAAGGGAGGAAATCACAAAAAACATACTATCCAACACCCACTTTTTGAACACTATCCAACACCCAATTTTTGAATACTATCCAACACCCATTTTTTCATTACTATCCAACACCCATTTTTTGAATACTATCTAACACCCACTTTTGAATACTATCTAACACCCACTTTTTGATTACTATCCAACACCCATTTTTTCATTACTATCCAACACCCACTTTTTGATTACTATCCAACACCCACCTTTTTGATATCTATCTATCACACTGTGGGAGTGATCAAGGTACCCTACACTTCGTAACCAACCAAAAAGGGTAGGTGTGCTTTACACACATTATACTTACATACACACAAACCTACTATCGCATAACAGTAGTAGGATGTAAAAGAAGGGGATGAAATAGACACACACTTTCATCTACAAGCAAGGGTGAATGGTAGATTCCGTTAACGCACCGCATTATATGCTGGAAGCACGGACGTGAAGGAAAACATCCCTCACACGTACATAAAAAACATAACCCACACGACCACGTCTGAAGTCATCCTTATGACTCATTTTGCGCTTCGCGGATCTTACACCCTGAAAAAAACACACACCAAGTACGCGGATCTAAAAGAAAACACTTTTTAATTTTTCTTTTTTATAAAACACAAACACACACCACACAACCATTTTTTTAAAAACAATTTTTGTTTTTTTATTTTTTATAAAACACAAACACACACCACACAACCATTTATTGAGAAAAGTTTTTTATTTTTATTTTTCATAAAACACAAACACACACCACACAACCATTTTTTGAGAAAGTTTTTTATTTTTATTTTTTTATAAAAACACAAACACACACCCTACATACAATTTTTATTTTAAAAACCCCACAAACACACTCTATACAAACACACACCACACTTACATTTTTTAGAAGGGAAAGTGATTTTTTTGGAGTGGGGAAGACAAAGACAAACACACAAACACTAAACATACGCAAAAAATATTTTGTTTAGGCAATTCTAGAGTAATCTTTACTAGAGATCTGGGTGGCTTTGAATAGGGCCGTTGGGGTAAGAAGCTTTTTTTAACTTCTAGTAGCAGCAGCAGCAGGGCGGCCACTTTTCGCCACTGGTCTCACTACTGCAGGACAAGGTCTCTTTCTGGTGAAAGAGAAGGCAAACTCCTCACAATCCATTCTGCAACTGACTTCTTCGTCTGGTTGTTTCAGCTGCTGTAAGAGTTGTTGTTGTTGTTGTCTTTGCTGCTGCTGCTGCTGCTGCTGAACTCTTTGTCTCTCCTCCCATTCCGCTCTGTCCCTGATGATTTCTTCTCTTAGGACTTCTTCCACCAGATCTTGAGCCATTTGCAAAAAGCTAATCGTCTTCTTCTCTGGGTTCTTCTGAAGTAAATGATACCTCACCCGCTGCATGTTCACCATTCCTTCGTTCAACTTGCTAATTTTAGCTGCCATGTTGAGATCTTGACGAGTCAACGAGAGTGACTGAACTAGCCAACGCACCGCTTTATATGCTGGAAGCGGTGACTCGATGGAAAACATGTCTCAGATTGAATTTACAACACAACACATTTTTTTTCAAAAATCAACATTTTTTAATACATAATAAGAAGAAGCTTCTCTAACATAAAAATGCAAACCACCAACTAACAAGATTAAACATGAACGTATTTACAGGGTTGACAACGTTGGGAAGGCAAACTCGACTTCCACTGTTCTACATCATTCTGTCCTCATTTTTGCTGTATGCGTTTTCGTACTACATGACTTTTTTGAAAAAGCATTAAACGTGTATGAAACTTATAAAATGTCTTGTGTCTTTCGTATTCTTCTCAAAATTCTTCCTACCTCAGTCATGGTTGCATCTTCTTCTTCCTCTTCTTCTTCTTCTTCTTCTGTGGTCAAAGTGATCGACGAAAAGTTAGATCGTCAAAGTTGGGAAGCTTTGTATCTGCGCCATCCTTTTAACATGTTGATTGCTGGACCTAGTGGTTCAGGCAAAACCGAATTTCTCGAACGTTTGATTGAACACAAATCTCATGTGTTGGATCGTCCTCCTCAACGCATCGTGTGGTGCTACAAAGAGTGGCAATCGTCTTACACGTTTCTTCGTGAAAGTCAAGGAGAAGCCATTTCGTTTGTGGAAGGCATTCCTCGCGAAGACGATGTGATCGTGTCTGACGTGAGTCAAACACATCTGGTCATCTTCGACGACATGTTAGGAGAAGACGAAGAAGAAATTAAACTTTGGTTTACACGAAAAAGACATCATCGGAATGCCAGCATAATTTACATTACTCAAAATTTATTTCAACAAAGTAAGGCCCATCGTACCATCAGTCTTCACGCTCATTACGTAGTCTTGTTTAAAAACCCCAGAGACAAATCTCAAACAGTTAGGCATGCCTTGGCTGAATTATGCGGACGACGATGCCACTCAAACACCTCATGCGTATTTAGTCATCGACTTAAAACCTACCACTCCCGAGTATTTGAGATTTCGTACCCAATTGTTTTACCATTGGTGTCAAGAAGGAGGTCCCGTCATTTCCACGTCCCCTTCGGCCACTCTCTGAAAGAAAAAACTATAAAAACATCCACCAAGCGTATGCAACTCGAGTGACTCCTCGGAGACCAGAACCACCTTGGAACTATGAATAACCAATTTTATTTAACTTTACCTAGTGACAGTTCCATGGATGTGTTTCCCAACAAAACCTTTTGTTGTTTCACGGCCAAATTATCTCAGTCCATCCAATTGGATCACCAAGCTCATTGGGAAGTAGGTTTGGTAGAAATCATTCATCCTACGCAAGCCAAGAATGTGTCTGGAGATCAAACCACTTTTGTCGTCGAAATCTTGAACGAGCAAGTGCAAGAACACTTGGACAAAAATGATCCTGGCATTTACGAATCCAAAAGACCAGCACCCGCCAATCCTCAACTCAGTATCTATGACATGAGAATTCCTGTAGGTTATTATTTTAGTGCTCGACATTTATTGGACACGATTGCGGCTATTTTCAACTACCAATTTGGCAAAGCCTTAGACAAAACCAAGAAAAGTGTCCTGATCGAGTACCATGCCATTTCTCATCGTCTCAAAATGCATTTTTCGGACGCCAAAATATTGTTTACCACTTTTTCTCCTGAGTTGTTTGCCATGTTGGGTGGAAACACAAAACTCACTTCCACCAAAGACATCAACAACAACGATCGCTTTTACAAGTTTTTTCGCTACCCCATCGAATTGAACGAAGGTTTGAATTTATTGTTTGTGTACTCCGATGTGGTGGAGTACAACGTGGTGGGAAACACAGACGCTCCGTTACTGAGAGTTATTCCTTTCAAAGTGGATTCTGCCGTCGCCGCGTACGAAGAAGATGGAAACACGTATCACGTTCACCGTGAATTTGTACATCCTCATTATCTTCCAGTCAGTAAATCATATTTTGACAGTGTCAACATTAGTATAAAAGAAGATATGGGACAAAGTGTTCTATTCAATAAAGGAAAAGTCACGGTGAAACTACATTTTCGAAAAAGGTTCTCCAGCGAATTGTAACCTATCTAAAATGTATCATGTGTACCGAGGAGTGGCTCGACAACGAGGACACGGTTTAGGAGATATGTTAAAATCTGCTTTTCGGACGGTAGCCCCCATTTTGAAACCCATGGTGACTCGAGGATTGCACGCCTTAAAAGATGCCGCTTTGACGCAAGGAAAAGAATTTCTTCAAAACGTCCTCATCGACAAACAAAATCCTGAAGAAGCCTTTATGAGAGCAGGAAAAAATGTGTTGCTGCACACTTTTAAAAGATCTTTTAGGTCTCCGAGAGACTCCAATAAATTCACTTGAAGCTTCTGGTCCTGGCATTACTTCTTCCTCCACTCCACAGCAAGGACAAGGCAGAAAGAGACTACGTCGACATCCCTTCAGAGCTCATAAACCACACGGTGTTCCAAAAAAGAATAAGAAAGGAAGAACGGTCAGAGAATTAGACGTGTTTGATTACTAACGGCTGAAAATGATGCACCGAGATCCTTGCGAATGTACCAAGTCAGAACTGGATCTGTTTACCATGCCCCCTACCATGATGACGATGCAAGAATCCCAATGGGTCGAATTTCATCCTCTATCGTCTTTGACGACTTCAGCTCCTATCGAATTTAAAATCAAAGAACAAACCGAAGATTACATCGATCTGAATAGCAGCCACTTGTACCTGAAACTCAAAGTGATCAAAACGGACAACAGCAATCCTAGGGCCGACGCCAGAGTCGCACCCGTCAATAATTTCATGCATTCCTTGTTCAGCGAGGTAGATTTGTACTTGAATAACAAACTGGTCAGCAGCAGCATGGATACTTACCCTTACCGTGCTTACTTGGAAAATCTCTTGACGTACGGAAAAGAAGCCAAGAACACCCATCTGGATGCTGTCGTGGTATGGAAACCTGACACCTTGGATGCCTTCAACGACACAGAGGTGACAGAAGCTGACAATCCTCACAATGTGGGATTTAACGACCGCCGAAAGAAAATCAGTCAAGGGCGCACTTTAGAACTGATGGACCGTTTGCATTTGGACATGTTGTTGCAAGACAAGTATTTGTTGAACGGAGTGGATGTACGCCTGAGACTGATTGCAGTAGTACCGTCATCCATTTGATGGCTAATGCTAACGAATACAAAACCATCATCGAAAAAGACAGACTTTAATTGCGCCGTGTGGAAGTCTTTCTTAAAGTAGCCAACGACATCAGTCAAACGTTGAGCAGAACCACCGCCAAGTATCCTGTGCAACGAGTGGAAGTGAAAACATTTACCATTGCAGCTGGACTCCAATCCAAAGTCGAAGATCACGTTTTCCAAGGACAGCTCCCCAAACGTTTGCTGATTGGCATCGTCAGTAATGCAGCCCTCAACGGAGTCATCGATCAAAATCCGTTTGAGTTCCAAGATAGAAGTCAGTCGAGATGTCCAGACGTTGTGTACCAGACCTTTTGAACCTAACGTTGCCCAGAGAAATTACTTGCGATCTTACTTGACTCTGTTTGAAGCCACTGGACAGTTAGGCACCAACAGCAGGATTACGAGGATTATGCAGGAGGATATGTTTTGTGGGGATTTGATTTCACTCCTGACCAAGGCAGCGACGAAGGACATTTCCACCCTATAAAATCAGGCCAACTTCGTGTGGAACTTCAGTTTTCCATAGCTCTAGCTAACACGGTGAACGTCATCTTGTATGCAGAATTTGATAATACTCTAGAAATCAACAGTTTGAGAGAAGTGATTCTAGACTATTAGAAGAAGAAAAAAAAAGATGCAACACGAAGAACCTATGGAGATAGAAGAAGAAGATGAGGGATTTTGTGAACCACAGCAGTCACCAACCACCAGTGATGACGATGTGATTCATCCAGAACCATAAAAAGAAGAAGAAGAAGAGAAAAGTAGTGTTCCCAAGTTTACTGGATTTATGGCTTGTCGATGGCCCGAACAAGAAAAACATTTAGTCTCCTGTTGATGGCTGCCAAAATTACAGATCTGTCTAGAGAACATTGTCATGGATGTCAAATCGATCATCCGAGTCAAAAACAACACGACCAATGTTTGATGATGACGGCAGAAGAAAAATTGGACGAATATTTAGAGGACACATGGTTTCTGATCTCGGAAGAAAGGGTGTTGAGAAAGTGGTATAAAGACTTGCAGGATTCTTCTTCACCATCACTCACTCCCCTGGAGATCAAACGCATAGAAGCTCTCTTGCAACAGAGTACAGAGACAACCCGCCGTGATTCGTTGACTTACTTGACAGATATATTCAAGCATAAAGCCAAGTGTGAATTGATGACTTATTATTTCCTGTGAAGCCAGAAAAAATGGATACATGGGAACTTCATTACCTGTTGACTCGCAGTTCGTACACTTCTTCTTGGAATCCTGTGGTGTGTGCTAAAGATGAACTTCCCCATAGCAAACCTAAAGACATTAATGCCTATGTCATCAATACCGACGACAGTGATGGACCAGGAACTCATTGGGTGGCCGTGTACTTTCCCAACGATCACAGTGTGGAATATTTTGATTCTTATGGATTATCTCCTTTTTAAGACGACATCATTGACTTTATGAGAAGAAATGCAGTCTCTACTCGATTTAATAATGCTAGATTACAAGGATCCGATTCTATCGTGTGTGGACAATATTGTGTACATTTTCTTCATCAAAGCAGTCTCGGATATTCCTTAGAACATTTAGTGATTTGTTTTGATAGGGAGTATGCTAGAAACGATGCTAAAGTAGAACGATGGTTTTGTGAACATTACGGTTATCTCTTCTCTTTAGCTTAGAAACGTAGTGTGCATCGATCACAGAATGATGTAGAACAGTGGAAGTCGAATTTGCCTTCACAACGTTGTCAACCCTGTAAATACGTTCATGTTTAATCTTGTTAGTTGGTGGTTTGCATTTTTATGTTAGAGAAGCTTCTTCTTATTATGTATTAAAAAATGTTGATTTTTGAAAAAAAATGTGTTGTGTTCTTTATTCGATCTGAGACATATTTTCCATCGCGTCACCGCTTCCAGCATATAAAGCGGTGCGTTGGCTAGTTCAGTCACTCTCGTTGACTCGTCAAGATCTCAACATAGCAGCTAAAATTAGCAAGTTGAACGAAGCAATGGTGAACATGCAGCGGATGAGGTATCATTTACTTCAGAAGAGCCCAGAGAAGAAGACGATTAGCTTTTTGCAAATGGCTCAAGATCCGGTGGAAGAAGTCCTAAGAGAAGAAATCATCAGGGACAGAGCGGAATGGGAGGAAAGACAAAGAGTTCAGCAGCAGCAAAGACAACAACAACAACAACAGCTACAACAACAACAACAACTCTAACAGCAGCTGAAACAACCAGACGGAGAAGTCAGTTGCAGAATGGATTGTGAGGAGTTTGCCTTCTCTTTCACCAGAAAGAGACCTTGTCCTGCAGTAGTGAGACCAGTGGCGAAACGTGGCCGCCCTGCTGCTGCTGCTGCTGCTGCTGCTACTAGAAGTTAAAAAAAGCTTCTTACCCCAACGGCCCTTTTCAGGGCCACCCAGATCTCTAGAAAAGATTACTCTAGAATTGCCTAAACAAAATATTTTTTGTGTATGTTTAATGTTTGTGTGTTTGTCTTTGTCTTCCCCACTCCAAGCAAATCACTTTCCCTTCTAAAAATGTAAGTGTGGTGTGTGTTTGTATAGAGTGTGTTTGTGGGGTTTTTTAAAATAAAAATTGTATGTAGGGTGTGTGTTTGTGTTTTTATAAAAAATAAAAATAAAAAACTTTCTCAAAAAATGGTTGTGTGGTGTGTGTTTGTGTTTTATGAAAAATAAAAATAAAAAACTTTTCTCAATAAATGGTTGTGTGGTGTGTGTTTGTGTTTTATAAAAAATAAAAAAACAAAAATTGTTTTAAAAAAATGGTTGTGTGGTGTGTGTTTGTGTTTTATAAAAAAGAAAAATTAAAAAGTGTTTTCTTTTAGATCCGCGTACTTGGTGTGTGTTTTTTTCAGGGTGTAAGATCCGCGAAGCGCAAAAGGACGTCGTAATTATGACGTCAGACGCGGTTGTGTGGGTTATGTTTTTTTATGTACGTGTGAGGGATGTTTTCCTTCACGTCCGTGCTTCCAGCATATAATGCGGTGCGTTAACGGAATCTGTCATTCACCCTTGCTTGTAGATGAAAGTGTGTGTCTATTTCATCCCCTTCTTTTACATCCTACTACTGTTATGCGATAGTAGGTTTGTGTGTATGTAAGTATAATGTGTGTAAAGCACACCTACCCTTTTTGGTTGGTTACGAAGTGTAATGTACCTTGATCACTCCCACAGCGTGATAGACAGTAATCAAAAAGGTGGGTGTTGGATAGTAATCAAAAAGTGGGTGTTGGATAGTAATGAAAAAATGGGTGTTAGATAGAATTCAAAAGTGGGTGTTAGATAGTATTCAAAAAGTGGGTGTTGGATAGCAATGAAAAAATGGGTGTTGGATAGTAATCAAAAAGTGGGTGCTGGATAGTATTAAAAAGTGGGTGTTGGATAGTATGTTTTTGTGATTTCTTCCCTTCGTCATGCCCTTTTCGTCTGATTGTAGGTTTGGGGCTTTAGACAACACACAAGGCGTTTGGAATAGTGTGCATGGGGTATTGGATAGTATTCAAAAAGTGGAATTTGGATAGTATGTTTTTTGTGATTTCTTCCCTTCGTCACACCCTTTTCGTCTGATTGTAGGTTTGGGGCTTTAGACAACACACAAGGCGTTTGGAATAGTGTGCATGGGGTATTGGATAATATTCAAAAAGTGGTTGTTGGATAGTATGTTTTTTGTGATTTCTTCCCTTCGTCGTACCTTTTTCGTCTGATAGTAGGTTTGGGTTTTTAGACAGCACACAAGGCGTTTGGGATAGTGTGTATGAGGTTTTGGATAGTATTGAAAAAGTGGGTGTTGGATAGTAGATGACGAGGTATTGGTCACTACACACGGCGCGTTGGATAGTATAGATGACGGGGTAATGGTCACTATTCAAGTCGTGTTGATAGTATAGTATAGTATGTGGTGTTTGGATTCTGTGGATTGTGTATGTGTCTGTCACCATATACACTTCTGACCCTATAAACACTTCTGTCCCGAAGTGCCACCCTCCATGTTCATTTCCCGTTTGTATTTAACTACCTCAATCCCTTTCTACGTCCAAATCCTGTTGTTGTTGTTGTTGTTGATGATTATGCTGCTTTGATAGTAGTAGTCAAAGGTGGTGGCATCTCAGGGGTAGTGAAAGTGGATGATGAAATGGGTTTACAAAGCTTAGTCAGTGATGGACTCTTTCTCTTGGGTTGTGTTAAAGAAGTCTGATATATTTGTTTCAGATACATTAACTCCACCAAAATGGTTTGTAGTAGACTCACCGTTTTGTTTTCACTACTCCCTTAGTTCTGTCTATGAGTTTCGTAATTTTAGTACTATTTTTAGTCTCAGCCAATTTTTTTCAATTTTTTCCGGATTATTTTCAGTCTTCGTTAACATCTGATACAGTTTAGGAATTTTAATTTTACTTATAGTCTCAGCTAATTTTTTTTTTTTTTAAAATCCGGATTATTTTCAGTCTCCGCTAACGTCCAGTACAATTTCGGAATTTTACTGTTACTTGTAGTCTTAGCAAATTTAAAAAAAAAAAATTCCTGATTATTTTCAGTCTCCGCTAACGTCCGCTACAATTTCGGAATTTTAGTATTACTTTTAGTCTATGCCATTATAATCTAATGTTCTGAATTTTTTCTAGTCAACGCTAAAGTCCGTGACGGTTCCCGAAGTTTAGTACAACTTTTAGTCACGTCCATTTTAGTGTTATTATGAGTTAGGTCCCTTGATTAAAGCTATTTATAACATAGGTACAATATATGCAAATTTACTGACACCTCCAACATGATCTGAGGTATAGGTAATGCTTTATATATAACTCTAGGCTATAGAGATATAGCTACTAGGCAGAAGGTCACTACACATGGCGTGTTGGATAGTATATGTGGGGTTTTGGATAGCATAGATTACGGGGTATTGGTCGCTAAACACGGCGTGTTGATGGTATAGTGTGGGGTCTTGGATAGTAGATGACGGAGTAATGGTCACTACACACGGCGTGTTGGATAGTGTAGTGTGGGGTGTTTGGATGGTAGATGACGTTGTATTCGTCACTACACGGCGTGTTGGGTAGTATAGTGTTTGTTTGTCTGTGTGTTAGATGTATGTGTACATTCTCTCCCTCTAAAATACTTCTGTCGTACGGGTCTCAATTACCTCCCTCCATGTTAACTTCCCGTATGGCTCTCAAGTGCCCCCTCCATGTTAAATTCCCGTTTGGCTGTATAGAGGCCCCAAATGTTGATTTCCCGTATGACTCTATAGTGCCGCATCCATGTTAATTTCCCGTTTGGCTCTATTTACCCCCACTTTACTACTAACATCAGTACTGCTCAACAGATGAGTTTTGACATGGTTGACATGAATTCACTTCTTCATGGTGCAATGGAAATCCTCCTATCCAGCATTCCAACACGATATGATAAGCTTTTACCTGACAGTGCCTTTTGAGAGATTTCTGTATTTTTATGCCACTTTGAGTAACATTCAAGCTGTCAATGTACAAAAAATCAACCATTGCTGTTAAAATACAATATTTTAAACTATGTTTAAGACAGATTTCTTTTTGTATTATAATCAAGACCCAAAAGTGACGCTTTCAGCTAGAAGACTCATCTATCCACACCCTGTTAATGTTTTGTCGGCAAGTTAAATTCCTGCCAATAATAAAGCATGTAATAATTATTTTCTCAGCTATATAAGCTGTATCAATTTTAAATATTTGCTGCTAGTCATGAAAATGACTCCACTATAATATATATATATATATATATATATATATATATATATATATATATATATATATATATATATATATATATATATATATATATATACACACACACTATTCTCTGGCGCAATAGGGAGACAATTCAGCATTATAAACGGACCATTAGGGGAACAGGAGACGAAGGGCGACAAAATATGGCACGATCATGGCTATGTCTAGTGGTAACTTTGGAAAATGGGCTGGGATTCCTTAAAGGTGTGATAGTGAGCCAAATTTGATTCAAATCTAAAAAGTCAAATCTCTGAGCTAACCATCGGTGCTAAGGTTATTACGCTACGCGAAGTGTAGCCTGATATATCAGTGTCGATTCTTATATAGGTTGTGGTAGAGACGGGAAAAAGTGTCCTCCCTTGGATTATTATATATAGTACATACATGATTCATAGGTAAATTGTAAGCCCCTGTGATATTTTGCTCGCCGACAGTTGTGTCCGGATGGAGAATAGATTCTTTTAGCAAATGGCGTTGTTACAAGTAAAGTAATTGCCTCGGCTAAGCTGTAAAGTTGAACCTTTTCAGATTAATATCCTGTAGAATATGGGTGAGAGTGCTTCACTGTGACCTTGTACAATTTTGGTCTGGCGGTTATGGTTGATTGATCTAGGGGCAGGATCCAATTATTGGGATGGGGGTGGAGGTTACGAAATATTGCCAATATGCATTTTCATAAAGAGAGAGTTTGGCACAAGACTGGTCGTTATAAGCAATAGGCCTAAGTCTTCTGTCAAACAGTGTACTATGCTGGATTACTCTGTTTTGACGCACTTAAGTTGACTTTCAACTTTTTAGAAAGTAATCCTTTCATAGTGATGCCTCTCATTTCATTTGAAACATTAGTTATTGTATGCATATCACATTACAATGATATATTTCCTCATACTCTTCTTGGCACCTGTTTTGACGCACTTTACTGGCGTCTACTTCGTGACACCGTTGTACACACTCTCTGGTAAAAAAAAAAAATATCGCAGAGCAACATCAATATAACATAGAAAACACAAGTTTATAGGGAAAATCACATAAAGAAAGTAATTTAGCATTTCTAAAGCTTTTCTTATAATGATGATTTTATAATAAAACTGTTTACTTGTAAGCAAAAATAATAGATTTATGATGACCTTTAAAAAAAAAATTGGCAATGTGGATATTCAGATATGCAGAACATCAATTCTTTAATGTAACTTTTTGGAACTTAAAAATTGTCTTGCATCCTTCATAACTTATTTTTCTAGAAGTGCTAATAATCAGTGACAAAAGACACGAAGTAACAGAAGTTTTAAAAAAAAAAATATTATCATTCTTACCATTATTTACAAATTAGGAAAATTAAATAGGTCAAAATAAGTTAAATATATCAGTGTTGATCAGCGTAAACAAATGTTGTGGTCATGACATCATTGAGAAATGCATTTTCTTGAGAACTGGGAGTTTAGAACACTTCGTCAAACCATTTGTTTTAATGGCATGTATCTTTCTTTCAATTCACAACTGATAATGATAGGATTTTCGACACATTTTTATGTCTGTATGAATCCGTATTGATCAGTGTAAACAAATGCTGTGGTCATAACGTTAATGAGAGATGCATTTGCTCGAGAACTGGGGGTTTATGACACTTCGTCAAACCAGGGTAGCGTCAAAAACAGGTGACGGAACGATATAAAATTAGCTTCCAATCCATTTTGAATTGTACCCCACCTTCAATCTCCGAAAGTATTTACCTGGCACAATTACAATCTACCTGAGAATTATTCAGTTCCTTCATACATTACAAATTTCGACCCATACCATGCTCAGTCTACGAACACGTTTTGTAATTTGGAAAGGTGACTGCAGTGTTAAAGCCATGCTATTATTAGGTGACGGAGCAGACCAGTGTATATGATACACAGCAGGAGTGTGACTGTAGGACTCACGGTACTAATTCAACTCCCATAGTAAACCTATTGAAACATCATGATATTAAAAATTCAATAACTTTAAATTTCTGAATGCTCATGATCAAACCTATATTTATCAGTATAGACCCATCCTTGATGCAAGCTTCTGTGTTAAGAAAACCACATGAGCCGCACCATATTTTGGATCTACATGTACATGAAACATGTGTTATCCATTCTGCACCTAATGAATCAGGTGCTACTGTTGTTATTGACTGTTCCTAAGTCAAGTCTATAAAAATACTAAAATTGCATCAATAGAATCTTGTCTCTATTTTTTTTTAGGTGCAGATAGGATAAGCTCTCAAAATAATTTTTTACTCAAATTTTACTTTTCATTATTAACTAATTATGGACCACCAAACCCGTATATACTCTATTAAATCTTCACCCATTTCTAGACTGGTTCACAGTTGTTCCCTATAATTAGTACCGTGAGTACTATAACCTACACACAGGTTAAAAAAAGTAAGTACATATATACTGTATACACCATGTAGGATACATACCAATATAAGGGCTACAATTAAAATTAAGGAAGACGAAACCACAGTAACAAAATTCTCTGAACTATGAAAATGCCCTGTAAGTAGAGTATAGATTTGATTTTTTTTAACGATATGCCAAGCATTCCACAATAATGCAGTATGATTAGAAGTGTCATTATCCTAAAAATGTGGTTCATTCAGATTTGGATTGCATTTAGTATGTCAGGAATTTGACTAACATTTAAAAAGAATATGCAATGTACACATTATTATTATTACTGCAATAGAACTAAAATAATTCCTAAAAAATAAATTAAAAATAAGATACATATATAAATTATTATTATTATTATTATTATTATTATTATTTGTTGAGTTCGAAATTGATTAAATGTCTTAATTTTTAAAATTATTATAAAAATATCAGCAAATGATTTAAAATATTATTTCTAATTTTACTTGTATTCATTTTTGTTTTAAATTTTTATTGAGCCATCTGAATATTTGAATTAATACTTAGATTCCAAATGCATGTTGTTATGTCTTAAAATAATGTAACAGAAAGAAAGTGAAACCAACAAATCAAGTAAAAATCAACAAGGAATTTATTTCTAGACAATTAAAGTGAAAATTCAAAAGACATTTACAGTAACGTGAATTAGAATCCAAATAATCCAATAATCCTAAGTCTCCTAATCACAAGTCCTAAATATAGAATGTTCCGAATGAATATCAGTAGCCTTGAACGTCCTAATGTGCTAGTAGTCTTGAATGTTCTAATATGCCTGAATGATGCAATCCAGAATATCTTTGAATAAATTCACATAAATCCCAAAGTCAATTATTAATCCAATATGAGAATGAGCACTTTAGGTAATTTCATTTAAAACTTCAAATAAATAATTCATCTCTCTGAATTTGCTCCTAACTTCACAACACAACAATAAACATCTGATTATTAGAATTATTCTTCTTAGGCTGACCATTGAACAAAAATGAAATATTGTCAACCAAAATCTCTATATATAAACATAAGTCACGTGACAGAATGTTCTAGAATATGCGCAACTCTAATGGAAACTTTTCTCTGAGGACGTGATTTTTCGCACGTAAGCAGTGGAAAATTCCACGCTAAATACTAAATGCTATGTAAACAAAACTGACTTTGAACTCAAATGCAGTAAACATGTTGTTTATAAAATGACTAAAGTACAACTTACCTTATGGACACTTATTATAAATGTAATATACATTACAATATGTTGATAGTTTTACTATACTACAACTAACAATAATGATAATAATGTTTACAGAAGTTCTTTTTAAAATGCTGTCAAAGCACTAACATTTTAAATACTGATTAAACGTGAATTTTACGATTTTATGTTCAGGCAGCATTATTATGAAATGTTTGGCATATACCAAAAAGGATTTTAAAAAATATCTATGCTCAACTTACAGGACGTATTTACGATTCAGAGAACTTTGTCATTGGTTTCATCACCTTTTATTTTAATTGTAGTTGTTATATTGGTAGGTATTTTTCATGGTACATACAGTGTATACATAATGTTCCACCTTGAGCGCGGGACTGTGGCTTTATTGCAATCTTTTGTCATATTTCCCTCTCAAAATCTTTGTCCCAGTTCACCCCCAGGGTGCACCTTTTCATCAGGAAAATATCTAAAAATAGGCCAACGACTTTTCTATAGTGGACATCCATCCACGTCTATGTTGGCGCTAGCAATAAACAAAGTTGCCAAAGATGATAAAAACTGCAAGATGTCAGTAAATATCCATTTTAAAACTATGTATCTGGCAATAAAAACATTGACGGTTTGTGGTAGTTAGTCGAGTTGCAGTGTAAAGTCTTCGATTGCCGCTAGTGTGGCGTATTTTCGAGGTTAAAGTCACCCCTATGACAATGAAGATTTAATTTATTTTGAGGTTGAATTAAAAGACTAAAATTTATGCAAATGCACACGTTTTCATTTCATAAATGATTTATTAATTTGAAAAGAAAAGTAATTCATAACAAATGGGGATATATTATAATAAATGCTGGTAGATAATTAATGAACATTCAAGTTAAATGAGAGCAAGATCTGGAACGGAAGATCCCATGGTGCAGCTCATTTGAGGTTAACCAGTTATTAAAACATGTTAATGTTTTCATGAGTTACTTGATGGAAACTATGATACAGTTGAGCCTGTCTTGAGAGACCAACACTTCTGCCAGTAAAAGGTCGTCTCTCAGGGCAGGTGGTCTCTCATTACAGGTCAGAATAATATATAATTGTTTAATCAGTGCAATCAAAATGTGGTCACTTAAGACAGGTGGTCTTTCATGGCACTGGTCTTACAGGCCTTACTGTAGTTAAGTGCAGACGACAAAGTTAAGGTAGTAAAACTGTCAAAGCAAATAAGCTTATCTCTAATTTATTTTGCAATACAAGCGCATTATGTACTACTAATTTGCTTTGTATCTTTAAAATATTGTGTTCCGCCAATTTGTAGGGTTTGGACGGTGTCCCCTGCCCTTGGGATCCTAGTTGCAAAACTGTATAAAGTATATATGTACTGACATTTTCTTTTTACCTGCACAAGGGTCCGCGTGATACCCCTTCAGCTCATCGTGTACATTAAACTGCTCCGTCTTTAAAAACAAAAGCATAGATTTAATTCTGTAATTGCTGCAAAAGTTCGCTCGGATGGAGCAAGGTCTGGTTTGAAATTTGTAAGTTTTGTAGTGAATAAATACTTTTCAGCTAGATTGTAATTGTACCAGGTAAATGCTTTTAGAGATAGAAGGTCGGGTACAATTTATAATGAATATAACGCTGATTATAGTTGTTTTAAAATGGCATTGTGAATGGTAACTGGTGTTGCATTCAACAATATATTTCTGCAGATGTGCTCAAAACTAAATAAAAAGGATACGTTTTACATTGTCTTCAATAATTGTATACTCTTCTTTTCCCAATTAATATGGTCACTATCAGGGTCTGTTGCAGAACTGATAATTTAGCGGAGAAATCCCCCTCCCCTCTATTTGAAAAAGGGTTCATGACGAAATAAAGGTGATTTTACAGTATGATGCAGTTGTATGATTATCCAGCAATCGTACGTCTTAGAATACATCATAAACGCTGTATTTCAGTCACACTTTCAAGACTTTTGTAAAGTTAATTTGTGGTACCTGAGAAAGGGAGTTTAGAAATTGATGTAACCATATAAGGGTGACCTCCATTGAATAATCACATGCTACTTTCGTCTGTGCATAATTTGCAAACATTCGTTTTCTTCAATAGTAAATAAAAGAGGAAAGAAAACTTGTTATAAAACCAAAGAAAAATGTTGAAGACAAATCACTGAAATATTTATTGACCGAAAATCAGCTGGAAGGTTGGAGCCTGCCCACCCGTTCAAAACGATTTGACATGATGGCAGCAATTTAACATTATGAGGTCCTTGGCCCTTTGCAGGTGAGATGAATGTATAGTGTCCACGTTAACGGCGAAAAGAACGTTGTGAAATTATTAAGGCTTCTGTACAAGGAACTCTGTTTGTGAAGCCATTTGCATCAATACGTTTCTAGATGTAGTACCAGATACCATTTGTGATGCCATTTGAAACCAACTATAGATGTAATTATACCGCATGACAAGACTTTCTATCAGAAAACCAATGATTCTTCTTTATGGTCACTGGCCTTACCTATATTAACCAATGCCAAGTATTATAAGGCCAAGTAAAAAACAAAATCTGTGTTTCCTTTAACAGGCTTAAAGTTGTGTCAGAAGGTGGTGTTTTTTTATAGTAAAAACAAATTGTGTAATGTATGAATTTACGACGAGTTCTGGTTGTCACCTCTGCCTTTTTGAACTGCAAAATTAGCGTCTTTATAAACAATCATTTTCCACATACCTGGTTAGTTAAATTTGTTGTTTTCATTTTCTTTTACAAACTGGCGCTTGTTTAATTGATTGCAAATGACATTCTACTTGGATTAAACATCAAGTGGCAGGTGTACTGTATGTCCTCGCCTGAGCCTAACATCAGGCTCTAAGGGGGGTTACTGGAAGCTGTCTGGCTTGATAGCATCTATTTCATTAAAGTTCACAAACCCCAAAGAAGATTTAGCTTGTTCTTTTTGACACATTTGTTAATTTGTTCTTTTTGCCACATTTACATTAAATAAACTTAATTTGTTCTTTTTGCCACATTTACATTAAATAAACTTAATTTGTTCTTTTTGCCACATTCACATTAAATAAACTAATTTGTTCTTGTTTGACACATTCACATTAAATAAACTTAATTTGTTTATTATTCATTTATAATTATTGTTGTTTTGCATGTAACTTTCTGACATGTTATCATCTTATTTATAAAGGAAAATAAAATATGTGTCTGTACATGTTGCAACCTTTGATTTGTTTTATTTTCCTTATAAATTCTACTTGCTTGATTAGGATCTTGAGAAGAAAATATCAATGTAAAATTTCACTGTGAAATTATATATATCACTATCATATCACGACTCTCTACAAAAGGCCCATTCTCATATAAAAGTGCCTTTATGGCAAGAAGTGACTTTACCTTACCCCGCACTCCATCCCCGTAAGAAATGTATGGCTTGATACTATCACAATGTGATTTTCAGTTCGATACCGACCTTTAGGAGGAGGGGGAGGGGTCTACCTTGAATTCCTGGAAATTTCTTTTCGGCCAGTAGAGCGCCAGTCGCTTCGAAGAACTCATGTGTTGTACATGCTTAGAAAAAGTCTATTATTCTTTTATCAGAGAATATCTATGAATTTTCATAATTAAGTGCAGATTGAGGGTTTTAAAATTAAGGGTTCATTGTTAACAAAAGGTGATTCGATTTTGCTTCAAATGGTGAACTTTACGTTTATTTTACTGAGAAGTGCACTGTTTTAAAAATAGAAAGCAGGTTTAATTGAAACCAAACTCCTTCTGGATCTGTCATGGATGATGCCTCATACTTGATCCATCGTAACAAATCCACTCATATCAAGTGGCATAATCATGAAATTGAAAGTTTCAAGACAGTTCTGTAGATCAAATGTTATAGGATAATGGTGAGTCTTAGTAGCACAGAAAGGAAACAAAAATAAATTGTTTGTCTTAGTGAGATAACAAAACTTTCACGTGACTATTTAGTTGTGTCTTTCTTCTTTGTTAATCAATGCTAATCAGTGCAGGGATTTCTTTCCTCCTCTCTAGAAAAGCTAGAAAAGTGCACCGAGATACGCTGCCGTTGCATAAAGGACTATACACACTGGTTGTTAAGCTACTCCACAAATATTGTTAAATCCTGTATTAGACTAAAACCTGACAAAACTGAAATAAACCATATGAAATTCGCATACAGTCCACTCATAATTGGCAGAGTATTTTATTTGGAAGACTCTTTTTTCCTTTCAAAATAACTAATATTTAATATCGGCATTCATGATATAGCTTGAAGTCTTGCACTGTAATACATTTTACCTGATGGCCAGTTATTTCAGCAGCCATATTGCTTTTCATGTGTTTAAATAGAAACTTGGTGGTAGCTCGACATAGGGATTACTTTGGCATCCATGTAATGTCTATCTGTCCATCCACAAACACCCCAGAGTAAGGTCAGTGTTCAAGTTTTTAGCTCTACTGGTCATGGTCTGTTGTCCATCGTCCATCCATTAGCACAAGTTTGTTATCGCTACTCCTCCTAAACTACTTGGAGAATTGCTTTGAAGCATTACATGCACATTCATACCATGGTCTAGTTGGTCCTAAATGAAAATGGTGCTGCTCAGACATCTTAAATAGCCGGTACAG
This sequence comes from Margaritifera margaritifera, assembly GCA_029931535.1. Lineage (NCBI taxonomy): Eukaryota > Metazoa > Mollusca > Bivalvia > Unionida > Margaritiferidae > Margaritifera > Margaritifera margaritifera. The sequence continues at coordinate 4,093,828 of JAQPZY010001566.1, read as the reverse complement.
CAGTCATATTAAAAACCTTGCTATCGCTTCTACTCGTGAATGGATGGTCTTATCAACATAGGGTTTACACTGAAAGACATCATATGATGTCTAGTTGGTCCTGATTGAAAATGGTGCCAATTTTATGTTTAATATGGCCGTCACGGCAGTCATCTTGAATTTTTTGTTGTTGTTGTTATAGCTACTTGGCCTGAATGAAAAGTCATATTGACATGGGGTTTTCACCAAAATACTTCTTATGATGTCTAGTTGGTGCTAAATGTAAATGGTGCCAATCTGCTCACAATAGCCATCTTAAAAATCTTGTTATCACTACTCCTCTTGAGTGGATGGTCATTTCAACATGACTTTTTCACTAAAAAGACTTCTTATGATGTCTAGTTGGTTCTAAATGAACATGGTGCAGATCTAAGATCCAATATGGCCACCACAACAGCCATCTTGAAAATCTTTTTATAGCTACTCTTCCTGAAAGAAAATTTTTAGTGACTTTATATTGTCACTAGAAGACTTATGATGTCTAGTTGGTCGTAAAGAAAAATGGTGCCAATCTGACCTCCAATATGGCCGCCACAATGGCCATCTGGAAAATCATATTGTAGCTAGATGGCTGGTCATATCGACATTGTGTCTTCACCAGAAGACTTATGATGATGTCTAGTTGGTCATACATGGAAATGGTGTGAATATGATATCCAATATGGTCACCATGGCGGCCATATTGAAAATCTTGTTATTGTTACTACTATAAAACGGAATGTCATATCAACATGGGGCTTTCACAAGAAGACTTTTTAGAATGTCTACTCCTAAATTAAAATAATTCTGATATGACGTCAAATATAGCCAGCATGATGGCAATCTTGAAAATCGTGTTATTATTACTTATCCTAAATGGAAAGTCATTTTGACATAGCGTTTTCATTAGAAGAGTTCTTATGGTGTCTAGTTGGTCCTAAATGAAAATGGTGCAAACTGACCCTCTCATGGTAGCCATCTGAAAAAATATTGTTATCTCGACTCCTCCAAATGGATGGCTATATTAACATCGGGTTTTCGCCAGTAGACGTCATATGATACCTAGTTGGTTCTAAATGAAAATTGCTCCAATCCTACATCCAATATGGTTGCCATGATGGCTGTCTGGAACATCTTGCTGTCACTACTCCCCATGAATGGATGTTTATATCATCAAGATCTCCGACTCTTGCATATTAATGAGTTGATCTTGATTCTGATTGGCTGAGCTTGTGAACACTCTACACGCCATATCTCTGATGAGCTTTGTATCAGACTTGCTAAGTAAGCCTGTATCATGAAGATATTGGATGATTTCGATTATGAGTGACATACACGCATATTAATAAGTTGGTATTGCATCGGATTAGAGGATATTTCAAAACAGATTTTTATCAGACTTGCAACAGTATGTAAGCTAGTATGATCAAAATATCTGATGTATTTAATTATAAACAAGATCCACAAATATTGATGAGGATGCAGGCTGATCGGATTATGGCAATCGAATATGCAAGCTTCTGGTCACAAGTCCAATGCCTTGACCTCTGAGCAACTGTAGATCCATTATGTGGGGAGCTCAATGGTTCTTAAATTGAATAAGAACATTAAAAATAGTTAAATAATGATAATAAAACATCAACAAATATTAACATTATGAAATTAGTGCAGTATTTATTTGGTATTTAATATCAATTTTCATTGTTGCAGTGATGAAACAAGCATGTAATAAGTTAATAGTAAATAATAAAATAATAGGCAGGGCAGATGCCTGAAAGAAAGAAGAGAGTTGGTTCAACCAATTATCAGCTTAAAATCAGATCTCCTCTGTCCGACATGGAGATCTGACAGACACCGATAACACGTGTCACTCTCAGAAATCTGAAAGCTCTGACTTGATTGGTGAACCACAAGGTCAACAGAACATAACCTCTTATCAGTGTTCATCAGATCTCCACGTAGAACTGTGGAAATCCACTTTTAAACAGATAGGTTCAACCAAAAGAGCCTTAGGGGCCCCTTTCTTGGGAAGCTTGAGAAGGCACTATCGTTTGACTTGAACCTGCTTGCTAAACTTCTCTTTCCTGTCAAACATGCATGTTGTTTTGTGTTTACTTTTACAGGGTCACTGTGTGCCAAATTTCGTAAGGATTAAGGATGCTGCAGATGGATGCAAAAATCAACAAAAGTAATGAGGGCATACAGGTAATTGATATAGTAACAAATGCTTCAACTTGTTTGGACTTGGATGGTAATTTAAAGCATTTCTGAATCGCTAAACAATATGTATACCAAGTTTCTTCCAGTTATTACCAATGTAGTTTTTATGGCTATTGGAACCATGCAGGAAACACAAAAACTTTTACTGCCTTTAAACCATTAATAATAAATCCACAATAACCTCTTTTCCAATGTCTGGGCAAGTTTGTTTGCCCCAATAAATTGTACCATTATATGTTTTTGCATATTTTCGTTATATCGTAGCGTAAGACTTCATTTTATATCGTTCCACCTTCCTCTTTTAAAAATAAAATTGACACAAAAGTCGACGTTCTTCTTTGATTAATAATTCATTGTATTGAAATAAAATGGCGGACATCTCCCCATTTTCAGAGCGACAGATATGTATTCCTTTCTTAATTATAACAGTTTTTTGACTAGCTTTTTGGATAGTAAACATTAATTTGGAAATAGTTGATACACATATTTTGTGCTTTGAACTGTTTTAATTGAACACATGGCCTGATATATATCTTGAAAGGTATTCTTTGAGTCACGTTGTCTAGAGTACAATGCTAAATGAATTTTTCGACTACTTTACTTCTAATGAACTAAATCATGATTTTTATGACATTCTATTGCATGCTTTTTATATATTGAAAATGGAATATAATTTGAAATAATGTTTAGTGTTTTAGTTTGTTAACTTTTGTCTACTTGGTAAGTATGCTGCAATGATTAACATTTTTAAAACACAGAATTTTAATTTAAAATAGTGTTTACTGTTTTCGTTTGTTAACTTGTGTCTACTTGGTAAGTATGCTGCAAACATTAAAGGAAAGAACTTTAATTTGATGTGAAAGTAGTTCATTGTACATTTATTCCAATAATACTTGTAAATAACAAACAGAATTATATAAATGCAGCCTAAATTGATATTATGTTACATAAATAAACAGATAAACTTGTTTCATAATAAGATCTTGTTATAAAAAAAATGTTTTTTATACCAGAAATACAACAACATCAGCAATTTCTACTACTGATACTATTTAAAAAGGCAACTTATTTACAAAGCATGAACAAAATTATACAACTAATTTTGGTTTATGATATTAAGTTTTCAATATGCTATAAAGGAACATCTGAAAATAATTCAAACCAAAATTATGAGTGATGAGGGTATACGAGGTTAGAAACCATAAGCATGTGTGTTAAAAAATTCTCAAAAATATTTTCTTTCACAATGAAAAATTCCCATTTTAGGGATGGGGACCCAACATTTTATTGTTGGAATCATCTCTAGACTCAAAGAAGAAAAATATTTTCCGTACAATAACACTAGTTCTACATCGCATATCTCGACGAAGGTTAATTATATCCTATGGCATGTTCCATACTTTTTTCTACAGTAATTACATTTTAGAATGTAGGGTAAGATAGCACTATCTATGAACTTTCTGTTCAGAGTAGAAGCAAAAAAGAAAAAAAAATGTGAAGAAGGCCAGACTTCCCGTGAAACATATCAAATCATGACAGTTTGTATCAGGTATAATAAGTTATTATGCCCTAATGCATTAGCAGAGGGTGGCATATTGATTTGTTGCTGTCTATCTGTGTGTCTGCACATCGACATTGCCCTACATAATCTGTTTTAGCAGGATTGCACAGAAACAATTTAACTTTGAACCATAAAAGTTGTAGATACTTGATGTCGGTGATATGTGGATAACATTATTAGATTTTCACGTGTATTTGCAGTGGAATTATGGTCCTTTATGAGCTTTTTTTCGATACAGCCCTAAATCCTCTTCAGCAGGATTGCATAAAACAATTTACGGTAAAGCAATGGGACATTCTTCCATCCCAAACTGGATATGTCCCCTTAAATTTCACAAATCTCAATATCTTGACCTTTATATGTGGACAGGGGTATATGAAGTGTCCCCCACCCCAGTGGCGGCGTGACGGGGCGGGGACAGGGGCAGGGGCAGGGTGGGGGCAATTGTCCCCGGGTGCCGATCAAGGCTTTTTCTTTTAGTTGTAACCGGGGCGTAGATGGGGGGTGGAGGTTGGCAATAGTAATAGTCGCAGCACTCTATTATGGTCGGCGGCCTAGTGAAGGCGCCAGAAACCAGATCACGCGTCCCGGAAAAGGGAAAGCTGCGATATCGCTCTGGATCGTCTGATGGAAGCTCATCCATCAGATCATCGTTGCCTGGCCGGTCTTTCACTTTCACCGGGCACCGGTCTTCGAATACCGATAACCGGTCAATGGAGTCCCATCAGCGGTATGGGGATAAGGATCAGGTCGTCTCAGTTCTACCGATAAATCCTGTCATGGATTCCCAACTGGGGAAGGGAATCGGATTGACATCACCCCTTTTATGTTTCCTTTCAACCCCAATTTCAATGGCGCTATCGACGGAGTTGCTCCACCTCCGCAGGGATGTTACTCTGTACACATCAATTTTCTTACTGGATCACAGTAAGAATTTTCGTCGGGCTGCGCCTTTCGATGCGGATTCGCTTCAGAGGTCTCATTCCTCCGTGGCATATCAGGACCTGAGGGATCAACAGCACCGGTCCCTCGCAGCCACTCCTGGGCCGTCAAAACCGGTCAGGAAACGTCCTCAACCTGGTCGCCGCTCTAGGCCTTTCTCGGAGAATTTTTTAAAAGGATGCAGCCTCAACAGTCAAGGAAGCAACACCAATTCATACCTCCCTCGCGCCCATCTTTAGCTGGACGCGGCAGGAAGGGTAAAATGAAGGAAACTGGTGTGTGTGTGTGTGTGGGGGGGGGGAGGCACTAGGGACTCAAATCCTCTCCTACTGTGCATTACCGGAAGGTTTTCCAATTTCAAACTCTGCTGTTCGGACTAGCCTCCGCTTCCAGCGCTTTCCCAGGGTTATGGGAGTAGTTGCCGGCAACCTGAGGGCTCTGGGAATCCCCATCCTCCAGTATTTCGACGACTGGTTGATGCACAATGGCGTCAAAGAGTCTTTCTTGCAAGATCTGTCCCGCTGCTGGACCCAGTTAGGATTCTTTCCGAATCTAGAGAAATTGGAGCTAATCCCTTCGAATGATTTCTTTTATGGGGGGCTGAATTTCCTCACCAAACTTGGACGATTTCGTGTTAGTGTTCCACTGGACAGGATAAACATCATCCTGGCGCTTGCGGAAGTGCTTCAAGCCAAGATTAATCCCTTCGAATGATTTCTTTTATGGGGGGCTGAATTTCTTCACCAAACTTGGACGAGTTCGTGTTCGTGTTCCACTGGACAGGATATACATAATCCTGGCGCTTGTGGAGGTGCTTCAAGCCAAGACCTCGTCGGCTTGCCTGTATCTACTCCTCCTGGGAACCTTGAACTCCGTGGTGGGCGAAGACTGTACTTGCGCCCTCTTCAGTTGCTCCTTATGGAGAACTGAAAACTGCACAAGGATCCCGTCAGCTCAGATTCCTCTGGGGTCAGAAGTTCATCACCACTTGAGTTGGTGGGTAAATCGGGACTGGTTTCTGACTGGAGTCCCAGTGCACAACTCCGAACCCCACTCAGATCTGTACATGGAGGCGTCAGATTCGGGTTGGGGTGCTCACTTAGAGCCAGAAGGTGTAGTTCTTCAGGGTTCGTGGTCTCAGGAAAAAGCTACCCTTCACATAAAAAATATTTTTAGCCCTAAAGGGGTGTGTCAACCAAATAAAGAGCCATTGTATGATGGTCTCGTCCGACAACACGTCGGTAGTAGCGTACCTCAGACTACAAGGAGGTACGCATGCTCCTTCTAATTTAGCCCATCTGTGGCCCCTACGATCGTGGTTCAGCCATATACACGACCTGTTGGTAGACCAGCCCAGGAAATTACATCAAAGGAGAAACCTACTGTTGCGGTACAATGGGTCTCTTCTCCACAATTGATGCAGTTTGAAGCGCGTTAATCATAGCTGTCCCTCTCTGAACGCAATGGCTTACTTTCTTCTCTTTTTGTTTAAAGACAGAGCATGTTCGATTTCTACTTTTAAGGGCCGTAGGGCAGCCATATCTAACACGCTCAAGTTCACTAAGAGACTGGTCATTGGTTTGGACCCTCATCTTTTCGATCTTATAAAGTATTTTGAGCTGCAGAGACCGGTATCTCGCTCACTAAATGCCTAGATGGAATCTCTTGTGCGTGGTGTGGGCCTTGTCAACATCCCTTTATGAACCGCTGGGTGAAGCTTCTTTAGAGAACTTTACCCTTAAAACTGTTTTCCTTAGCATCTGCAAGAAGAAGGAGTGAGCTTCATGCCTTGTCCGTAGAAAAAGCTTTTATGGTTCAACGGCAATTATGGGTCTGTTTCTTTTGTCAACCGGTGTTTTGGTGAATAACTAGCTTTCTTTGTAATCCCCAGTCTCAGTCGTATCTGTGCTGAGGACGATAGACTTTTCTGCCCAGTTAGGACATTATGGTTCTATTTGGCCACATCAAAAAGGAGAAGAAAGAGTAGGAAGCGTCTCTTCCTACCTATTTAAGGCTCCGCTTATAACTCGGCATCCACCATTTCAAGGTGGATTGTCCTCACTATCAAGAGAGCGTATCAATCCCTTATTGAGAGGGATCCTTCATTCATGAGAATCAGAGCCCACGAAGTCAGGGCTATTGCAGCTTTAAGGGCCTATTTTAATCGTTCGTCAATAGAGAATGTTATGAGAGCTGTGTTTTGGCTGTCGTACACTGTTTTCTGCTCCTTTTACATTCGGTCTTTGGCGCACCAGAGCGAAGGTTTTTTTTATTCCTTGGATTCATTGACATAAAGGGTAATGAAATTAGAAGATAAAGCAGCCAAAGCTGCCCTGCCGTCGTCCGTTTCCGAATGGAAGATTCCATATACTGACTTAAAATATTGTATAAATCAGCATGTTCGTCATACTTGGCAAAATATGTAGAATAAATACTTCACAAACAAATTTAAGAACATCCAACCCACTATTGGTGAGTGACGTCCCTTGTATAGGACAAATTGGAGAGAAACGGTGGTATTGTGACGATCGCATATTGGACATACAAACCTGACTCGTTAATGCCTCTTGAAGGGTGAATCTCGACCGGAGTGTGTATCCTGCCAGTATCCACTGACAGCGGAGCACATTATTGTTGAGTGTGTCAATGTCCAGCCTGCAAGACAGAAGTATTTAGACGTTAACTGCTTGAAAAAACTGTATGAGGACGTACCACCCGTGAAACTCTAACTTTGTAAAGAAATGCGGTTTATACAAGAAATTTTAATAATGTTTAAACGATTTTTACATGTGCTAACATTTATTTTTTGGTTTATATAAATTGTACATAATTTTAACAGTTTTAAGTTTTATATTTTGTCTTGGTATACTTCACGTTTATATCTTTGGGAAGGGTTTATCTTCCTGGTTTTTATTTCCAGTTCATTTTTACATTTTTCGAACATCTACCTTTAGCTGGCAATATATAGCCACTATTGTGCTGATATGCCGTAAGCGCTACTACAAACAAACAAATAATAGTTAACGTATAAACAGTGGCCCAATCTGCTGGCAACTTACAGTAGTGGACAATCCTACAATATGGGTGAGTACTTTAATTCTATACCAATTTTTTTGGCCATTAGCCTCCCTCTGGACTAGTAAATTCATCAATAGGGACAGGTTATGTATTACTGCTTTTAAAATGTAAGTTTTTGGGTGGGTAAAACTAACTTTAACAATATAATACTTACATGTCAATATTGCAATATACCCTTTTCCCAACCCGCTTTGATGGCCCAAATGTAGTCATATTCAAAGAGGACGAGTATCCCGCATTAGCCGATGATGTGGTAGTCAGACTGGTTCTTGGTTCTCTCTGTTCTAGATTTCTAAAATGTTCCACATAGTGGGAGGTTGGAATTATGAGTTCGGACAAAGGGACTTAGTGTCCCGGAAGGTAAGCAAGGTAATAGGGACAGATAAGTATTACATTATTTTAATCCCCCCTCGCCGGGGAAAAATACATATTATCAGATGTATCCAAAAATACAAGCAATATAATTTAAAATCTAAATTTGAGGAGAATTTATATATATATATAATTAAAGTTAGTGAAACTGTCACCTGGTTAATGTGCTATTCCACCACACACACACACCATATATATATATATATATATATATATATATATATATATATATATATATATATATATATATATATATATTGTAAGGGTGCAAATTTCTGTCGATATATTATTGCCGTGGTCAGTGTGGCACGCAACAATTAATCAGGTTTATGAGGAAAGGTACCGTATTAAAATCGATAGACTGCGATGGTTTTAATGTCCCTGTTTGGGGCGCGATTGATTCTTAATTAAGCATTCGTTGTATAACGGTCGGACAGATGTAAAGGGGTAAAGTTAATTTGGGGTCTAGGTATCGAGAATGTCAAAGTTGAGAGGATGCAGAGACTATTTGTAAAACCAGTTGAAGTAGTGTCATCCTTTGAACTTTTCCAGAATCGGTTATTTAAATAGCGCGCGAAATCTAGAGGGTTACGGTAACTACGATGGGCGTGTAATTATAAAAGGTGGTAGATATGTTTAATCCTGATTGGCTACGCTAAAAAAGGGGTGTGTTTCACAGACGAAATTTCATGTTTTAACTATTCCACATCACATTTAGTCAGTCCAAGTTTCCTGCGAAAGGCCGGAAGATTCTAGACTCCAAGCAGAATAAGGCAAAATTCTCTCGTATAAACAATTGTTCAAGGGACAGGTGTCTGGAAGTTGGGGGACACGATTTTGGCGGTAGAAGCAAGCGAGTCTTGAAAGCACAAGGTATTTGCATCAATCTTATGCTATTCGTTGATATCAATATAATTATTTGTTTGAATTTATTTGCTTAAATTCGTACATCAGTTTTCTTGATATGAGTATAACTATTTGTTTGAGTTCATTTGTCTGAATTCGTACAACAATTTTCTTTATATGAGTTTGACGAATTGTTTCAATTTGTCGTCATGATTGTTATAGGAATCATGTATTCTAAGAATTTCATGCATTACTTTATGATTTGCAAGAATCTGTGTGAATTTACCTGTCTTGGATGACATGAATTATGTATGCTAAAGAGTTGAATGAGTATTAACTGCCACTAATGTAGTTAAGCCATGAAGTGAATGTCATTGATTCATTTGTATAATTAAGACGTGAACTGAAACTGTTATGTCTCGTGTGATGTTAGAGTGAGTTAGGATGAAATAGCCTTAGAGAGTACATTTATCTTCTGAAACTAAGTTTGTTCATCGTCTGTCAGGTTTGGTCTGAGAAGACCTGTTATTTGCCTTTGGTATCTGTTTGAATTCTGATAGAACGATATCTGACGTAACGAGAGTGAGGTAATGTTCTACTCCCCAGAAGGAAATCTGACAGAATATTTAGGTTGCTTCTTGCTTATTTTAAAGCGGAAAATAGCCCCACCTACCTACCTACCCACTCATCCATTGATACAAACATATACGTATCAACGTAGAGTGTAGAGAGAAGAGGCATCCCATACTAAGTTTGATGACCGAAAGAGGCTGGATAAGAGAGAGAGAGAAGCAAAAAGGGGAGAACATCAACCCTGACCTGTCAGCAACGTTGAATTCAGAGTGACCAGCAATAACAAGGTTATGCAGGCATGCTGGGCAATTGATTCGATTGTTAACTCGATTCCATGATGAACTGAGTCTTATCGATAAAATTCGGTAATTGATTTCTAAAAGAAGTTTATCTTTCAAATGTTATGTACTATTTCATTTTGTTTTATGTAATTGATTAAATTGTTATAATTCATGTACGGGGGCTCGAGTTATTTTGTTCTATATCTCTGCTCGGATCTCTATTTATCCCATCTATAAATTTCATTTTTATTTTATTATTTATTCGATCCGGGCAATAACATCGAGGTCGATCATCCTCTAGATAACGATAACCAACCAAATCGTACATGTGTTACAAGAGGTGCGTAACACACACACACACACACACACACACACACACACACACACACACACACACACACACACACACACACACATATATATATATATATATATATATATATATATATATATATATATATATATATATAAGCTAGGCCCTTTTTAATTGGTGATGTCTGTCCATTCACGAAATTTGCATAACTGATGATCAGTTTTTAGTGGTTATTAAATATATTCATTACACTTTTCCCTTGCCAGAGATGCATCTCTTCTAGTTGTTGAATTAAGTTTGTCCCAGCATGAAAGGTTAAGATCACAACAAGTTTAGATATTTTTGGAAGGAGTAATGCTTCGCCGTTTTGATGAAAGGTTAAGATCACAACAAGTTCAGATATTTTTGGGTGGAGTAATGCTTCGCCGTTTTGAGACTTTGTGTACCGCTTTACTGTTTTTTTTTTTTGTTTTGTTTTTTTGTAAAATTGCTTCAAATGAAAGTAGTTGCAACCACTGACCTTTATTTAATCCTTTGTAAACACAGTCACTTAGGAAGGTTTGTTCTAAACAACAAAATGTCGCTTCTGGCAAGCGGTTTTCTAAAATCTACAGGTCATGCATGGAGCATTGTATTCTACAGACCGTAAACCAGACTAAAATACAGGTCACTAACCGCCATTGTAGTGCTGAAGTCATGTAAATCCCCATTACAATTAACCATTCCTTCTTCAAAGAGAGCAGTCAAGGACATACGTAGGCAATTGAGCGATTCGTATTGCTTCCTTATCTTTGGCAAAAACCGCACAACGGCGATAATGTCATAATAAGAATCCTTCTTGAAGGGTTTCACTCTAGCGTTGAAGTACGTTGTATGTCATTTGGAGACAATGCATAATGCCTGCAGTGAATGTTGTCTTTGTCTTTGTCTTTAATAAGTGATTTTCGTTTTCCAGATTTGATTGTCATTGTTAAATGTTCGGGTTGTTGTTTTATTATGTTACAGTTATTAAACACACACACCAAGCCGTCATTTGTTCGCCGTAGTGCAGCCGGTTGCACCCTAAGTTTATCAAGTTAATCTCTTTATGTCGTTTGTGAATTAAGCCGTTGACTTTTGTCTCTCAATAAATTTATTTTGTTTTTGTATGGGTTAATTCTGTTTTTTTTTAATTCTTTTATTTCATTCATTGGTACATATATATTCCATATTTACCCAAAGCCTGATCAAAACCGCTACAGTGCAATGCATTCAAAGGAAGATAAAGTATCATCATAGCTAGCTGTGCAATTCTAATGCTACATTTGAAGTTACTATGAAATTTATGAACACGTGAATCTAACTCATGGACAGGTGAAATAAATGTTACTTTAGTTAATGTTGCAATTCATATACTAATACATGCACACCTGATCTTCAAATATAAATGTGAACATTTTGTGATAGATGTATATCATTATTGCTATATAACATTATTTTGAGATGAAATTAATGCAATATTTTAACAAGAACTGTGAATAAAGAATAAAATGCATGTACAGCAATTGTGCGTATTTTTCCTTCTTAAGCCTTGCGATCTTGAAAACTGGTCATCTTACACAAATCTGTTATGAGAGACCACCTGTCTTGAGAGACCGCTTTTTGTTGGCAGAAAGGGTGGTCTCTCAAGAGAGATTTTACTGTACCACTAAGTCAAGTTATATTTGCTGATATTCTAATTTGTACAGGACAATACTATATTTGGCTTTTGAAGTAATGCAGTATTGTTCATACATATGTAGATTTGTCATATTTCCTAATTGTATCTAAAAAGACCTTTTACTAAGTTCATTTGTATAAATTATGGGATTTATTTACATATTGATTTACTAGTACTGACTGTCTTGTTTTCATACATTAATATTTTTGTTTTTAAAGTAATATCAATATGTATGATATAATAGTCTAAATTTTCCTTATGCTATCGTGAATTTTTCTTTCAGTTATATTTCAATATTTCCATGGAAACTAGTTGCAGTTTCTGTTAATTTTGTTTGCTATGGGTAACTCGAAAACTGGTGGACCTATGAACTTGGTACATATGATACAGAATTTGAGTTTTTCAAAAATTTCATAGTTACTGTAGGTTGCCCATTTTACTTTGAACCATCTGATATGGGGCATATTTCATATGATTGATGAACCATCTGATATGGGGCATATTTCATATGATTGATGGACCATCTGATATGGGGCATATTTCATATGATTGATGGACCATCTGATATGGGGCATATTTCATATGATTGATGGACCATCTGATATGGGGCATATTTCATATGATTGATGAACCATCTGATATGGGGCATATTTCATATGACTGACGAACCATCTGATATGGGGCATATTTCATATGATTGATGAACCATCTGATATGGGGCATATTTCATATGATTGATGGACCATCTGATATGGGGCATATTTCATATGATTGAGATAGTTCCTCATCGGTATTGTGTAAAAAAAGTAACTTCAGTTCAGCAAAAGATGTAACGAAAGAGTCACCAATGGGATCTTTGTCCTACAATTTTAGCAATATCATTGAAAATATCCAATTGTTCTGTTGTGTGATAACAGAGAAACCACAGAACCAATCTTACTATATTGAAGAACAGGATCAAGATATGAAAACTCTTCATTAATTGATTGGAGATGTAACAGGATGCCATTTGTGCTTTTAACTAAAGAATATGAAACACGTTAGATGAGACTAAAAGAAAAACCATAAACTTTAAACAATTAAATTGGCATAATTTATTTATATCCATGTTTTGCAGGTTTTTTGGTTATTATTCTTAATTTGGGTAATTAAATTTTTGTCTTTGGTCACATCTATGACAAGGATTTTTCTTTTCTATTTGGCCAGTGGAAGCACCCACCGTCTCATTACATAATCTTTCTGATACAATTAATGTAAGCTTGGTCATTTGTAACCATTTTCTGTTATTCTTGTCAATAAGTCATTACCATTCCTATTTTTTTAGCTTACCTGGCCCTAAGACATCCGACCTTCAACAATTGCTTGTTACCACTTTGGAACATATATTTCTGATTCAATTTCAATCAAACTTGGAATATGGGTTTACATCATAAATCTCAGACGAGTTCTATAATGAGCGAGATCCATACATAATAATGAGGTGCTCTTGCATCTGATTGGTTAACCTTTTTACCACTCAGGAGGCCATATTTATGATCCGATTTTGATCAAATGTGGAATATATACGCATGAAGGTATTGAACGAGTTCGATAATGAGCGAGATCCACACATACTAATCAGGTGATATGCGTCTGATTGGCTGAACTTGTTACCGCTCTGGAGGCTACATTTCTGAATAAACTTGGAATATATACTTATATCATTAACATCTCAGAAGAGTTCGATAATGAGCGAGATCAACGCATACTAATTAGGTGATCTTGCGTCTGATTGGCGGAGCTTGTTACCCTTCTGGAAGCCACATTTATGATCCGATTTTTATCAAACTTAGATTATATGCTTGCATTTTTAAGGTTTTGATAGAATTCGATACTGAGTGAGATCCACACATTAATGTGCTGGCCATGCATCTGATTGGATACTGAGTGAGATCCACACATTAATGTGCTGGCCATGCATCTGATTGGATACTGAGTGAGATCCACACATTAATGTGCTGGCCATGCATCTGATTGGCTGAGCATGTTACCACTCTAGATTTAGGAATGTTGTGATTTCATTTAGGGTTACAGTATTAAACATCACACTCATTTAGACATTTACTATTTCTCTCAAAATACTTTAGTGCCTCTTGGACATAAACTAGAAAGCATGATTCAATAATGTCTGTCTTTGTATGCCGTTTGCTAATTGTGCTCCGTTCAAATTTACATAAAGTTATTTGATACAAACACAAATTATTTGGTAATTATATGTACAGCATATATCTAAGTATCTAAAAACATTGTATTGTTGAGTAATATTGACAAGGTCTTTTTTCAAATGAATCAAATTAGGTCATGCAATCTTGGTTCACGTTTGGTAAATGGAGGGGGAAAAATGATTTTTACAAAATCTTATTTCGACCAACCAACCCAATTTTTTTAGCATGAAACCGGAAACACATATTTGTTTATGCCTAATTGACAATGTGGCAACTAAGTGCTCCAAACTTTTCTTTTCATTCAATAGTTTCACTATATGTATAAATTTGCCTTCACAACCTTACATTTGTCAGTTGCCCAGGTGAGTGACATTAGGCCCACATGTGCCTCTTGTTTGAAGAAATGTGAGGTCAAACCCCTTTTATCACTCTATTATATTGTACAGAATTATCTTGATGTGATTTATTAGATTTATGTGCAATGTGTATAAACCCTATTTATATGCATGTATTAGGGAAACAGCTAAAGGAAATTCATGCAAACCAACGACCATAGGGACAAAAATATTAGGCTGAATGGTCAGTTAGCCATAATAAGCAGTGGATAGTCCAACATAAAAAGGCTAAAGTGAAAACATTATTTTAGCCACAGTCACCAAGGATCAATATTTCCTAAGTGCTAGAGTATACAGGTTCCACTTGAATGTGAATTTTTGCAAAAGATACTATAAAACAAAATGAAGTCTTCTTATTTGTTTAATATCTTAGCAACTTTTAAGACAAGCACTTGTGATATAGTCAAAATTTCTCATTTCCAACCACTAGATGTAACAAATGACACTATACTAAGGTACTGTGAACTTTGGTACATGTTAAATCTTGACTATTTAATATGAAATCAACATAATTTTGCTACTTACGTTGATTAAACATGACTGTCATCTTGTAATGTTCCTGTAATAATTACTTTTATGAAAGAATCCTCAAACCAGTTGCAATAAATCTGACACAGACATAAAAATGGACACAAAACAAGGCATTGTATACCTGGGTGAATGTTGCATCTCAGTTATATAGGATGACCTTTTTAGGCTGTTTGTATTGATTGCATCTCAGCTATCTAGGATGCCTATAACAGGATGTTTGTATTGATTGCATCTGACAACTATCTTCTTTTCTTCCTTCAAGGATAACTTGTATAACACCATTCAAGATCCAATGTAAAAAAGTGGTATTTATTATTGAATTCTAATGAGTATGTAGCAATGGACATGAAGGGAAATTGGTTATCCGGCAGGAACTGCACATGTAAAATCTAAATGTTCTTGAAAATCAGTTGCAACACATGAACCATTTCGGTATGAATTTCAAGCAAAATACCATGTAAATTGAAATAGTTCACCAATATGTAACCATTTATACTATTTTCAATCTTTATTGAGCAAAATTTCCATACTAAAATGGTTGTTTACACAGACATAAATGTGGAAAAAAGTGGAAATATATTCATTTCATCTGACAATCAACAATACCTTGTGCTATGTTTGATGTCAGGCTATTGTAATTGGGTAACATATACATGTTGTAAAGTACTGCTTGACGTTGACAATGTCGGTTATTTTTCCAGCTGCTGCCAAATTGCATAAGATTCTGAGACGTAACATTCGGACACCGAACTGATTTACAAAATTTGGAAAACCGTGTCAAAAATTCTATTCGTCGTTTCTTTTATCTTTTTTTCACTTATGAATTCGGTCAACAAATTTCCTTTCCGCACAAGGTCAAACATTGTCGGAATTTACGATATTGGCATAAAATTTATCTGAGTTTTGGACATAACACTTATGATACGAATGTTACATTCCAGACAACGTGAAAAATAATTTGATAATTTATTATTTATTTTGGTCTGAGGATCTCTGCATTATTTTGAATATGTATTTTATGCTTTCTCAGTAACTCTAGCGTCAAATGACTGATATCTTGAAGAGAAAGTGGGCATTTTGATAGCAATTAGTCAGAACACCCTCATTGCAGACACGTTAAAACTTGTGGATGTCGGCATTTTGCTTGACAGTTTCAGTTTTTGAATTCATTTTACTTATAACCAAGTAAAAAGTTTTCAATATTATCTCTCTCTTGTTAACTGTAAATGACACAACTTCAGGTTTTGATTCTTGAAATACAAATATTTTCTACATATCAGACTCTGTATCATATGTCAAACGTTTGATCTACTTGTGCCTTTCACTATGATGAATTTTGCATTTATAATATTTGATGTCTTCATTGCAACAGTTTTAACTAGGTCACTGTTGCTTTTGTGCATTTACATAAAATAATTGAGAGTTTAATCTATTACTTACATAAATGGGCATAGGAATTGCATTGAAAGACTCCTTTTATTTTGACATTTATTTCAACCTTTATTTTTATGCACTCTATACAGCGGCATCTGGATTTTAGGTTGTCCGTTTATGTGTGTGTTTCAGAAGGGAGGGGGGTTAGTCTTAGTGTCTGACTGAGGATAGTGTTTGGTCTAAATTTTTCCAGCATGTGTAAACAAGTAATCTCTCATCTGATTCACTTCATATTTGAAACATATCACCAGATACCTACTCAATACCATTCCTACCCATGGTTGCTGCCCCAGGTCACGTGGTCGACAATTATATTAAAGACATGTTATGGTTCGATTTTTGTGTTAAAACATTTTGCAGCACTTGTTGCTTGGTAATACCTCACTCAGTGGACTTCATATTTGGAATATAATGTCATATGATGCTTGCCCTTCTCTCTGTATCACACTTGCCCATAAATAATTTCAATACTCAGCGTATTGAAGAAACGGTCTTATCTTGGATTCCTGGGAATTCTTTTTGGCCATTACAGCATCAGTTCCTTCGAGGGACTCTTGTTTTGTTGTAGAATTCTTAAAAGTTTGAGCTGTATTATAAATGTATACTTGTGCTTTATTTTCAGATGTAAATTTACACCTACTGTTTGTTCATATGGATTGAATTTGCACGGTTAAAATAATTCTGAAAGTTTAAAAACAGACTCTGGGATATTATATATATAACTATATAGTATATACGCTTATCTTTAATATACTTCGAGATGTATACATTTTTAGCTAAAAGAAATGGGGCTTGTTGAGATGTGTAACAGGATGAAACCTGGTGGAACTGGATCTAGCGAAAACGCTTAACACAATCATGTGAATGAGATGTTTATTTAGAATGCAAATTAATGAAGAATGAATCCGACACCCTAATCATGCACAAAACATTCAGCAGTGGATATAACAACATTATAACATTCCTAAATCAAAGCATGTAACTTCAACAAATAATCTCAAATGTGTTCGTATATCAACGGATAAGATCAATGTATAGGACTTATCAACAGATATGTCTAATACATGGATCTATCAACATATAGGATCACTGTATGGAAATTATTAACATATATGACTGATATATGTAATAATAGAAATAATAATAATAATAATAATAATGACTAAGTACAGCGCTTAATCTTTAAAAGCTTTAATTGCTTTACAATATTAGTTAACACATCAGGATATATATATATATATATATATATATATATATATATATATATATATATATATATATATATATATATATAAACAAGATTACAAAAAACACAACACCGTGGAATTACTAACATAGCATGATGAAAATAATTAAGGGTAAAGAAACATTAAGTCTGTTAAGTCTGTTCTTACAACTGAAAGAGGTTTTAGAGTACTCTATAATGAGATGATGGTGTCAATGTTTCTAAGTACAAGAGACAGTTAGGAATGAGATGATGGTGTCAATGTGTCTAAGTACAAGAGACAGTTCATGAATGAGATGATGGTGTCAATGTGTCTAAGTACAAGAGACAGTTAGGAATGAGATGATGGTGTCAATGTGTCTAAGTACAAGAGATAGTTCATGAATGAGATGATGGTGTCAATGTGTCTAAGTACAAGAGACAGTTCATGAATGAGATGATGGTGTCAATGTGTCTAAGTACAAGAGATAGTTCATGAATGAGATGATGGTGTCAATGTGTCTAAGTACAAGAGACAGTTCATGAATGAGATGATGGTGTCAATGTGTCTAAGTACAAGAGACAGTTCATGAATGAGATGATGGTGTCAATGTGTCTAAGTACAAGAGACAGTTCATGAATGAGATGATGGTGTCAATGTGTCTAAGTACAAGAAGCGATTCGTTCCAGGTAGCTGGGCTCTGACATGCAAAAGAACGTTGTCCATAGGACTTAGTTTTAAATGTGGGAATAACGACAATAAGAGTGTCAGAAGAAGAGCATAAGTTTTTAAAAGGGATGTACACATTGGTGAGGTCAGATAGGTACTTTGGACTGTTGGCAATCAAAGAAATGTAGCAGTAAGAAGAGAGTTGTGTTTGATTCTGGAGCGAACAGGTAGCCAGTGGAGGGTATTGAGCAGGGGATGAGTGCTCGGTTCTTTGTTCTCTAAGGACCGTCCTAGCAGCAGTGTCTTGAAATTTTCGTATTGGAAGGTAGATTAGAGAGAAGGTTGGAAGGTAGGCTGGAGAGAAGGTTGTTGGACGTGGCGTACATTTGTTCCTTAACAGTAACTTGTTAGTAATATCGAATAGCTGTTTGCAGTTGGAACTTTCAGTGATTTTAGTACTAAATAATGCATCATCAACAAATATGATTGATGTATGGAATTATCAATAAATATGATTAATTTATGGATTTGTGATAAAAATATTGTCCATCAACAAATATGATTAATATATGAATTTATGACCACTGTATTGTTCATCAACAAGTATGATGCTGTATTTGATTGACTGTCACACATATTGTGACGTTGATTTCTACGCTCAAAACCTAATATATATATATATATATATATATATATATATATATATATATATATATATATATATATATATATATATATACACATACATACATACATACATACATACATACATACATACATACATACATACATACATACATACATACATATCATGATATTTAGTTCGTGGCATCCAGGCGACGAATACGAGATTCCGATTCCACAGCTCCCGACAAATGGTTAAGAAACGACCGCGTGTGGTCCGCTCCACCCAGCCTCCGAAGGATCCCTCAAGAACCTCTCCATCTCGCAGATCCTTTGGTCCCTCACATTGAGTAAATCAGTATCGTCCTTCGAACCAACGTCACCATTGACCGTAGTATCTGAGTACACAAGCCCACTGAGTTTGATGACTCCCCGTAATAGCTAAAAATTCAATGACTGAGTCGTGTAATACATGAGACGTATAAACATGAGTACACAGATATACATTACGCATGTGTGGATGTTCCTGACTTGTTTACACCACATTCAATTCTTTCATATAACGACTGTACGAGATTATTATTACAATAATCATGTTCGTACACGAATCTGTCTCCGATAAGAATTAATAATCGCACTGAATTATAAACACTCGATCATCCTTTAATGCATACAACATATAACTGAATTCAACTTGTCTGTACATCTATAAAATGTCTGACTTGGAACAGACTATATTATATCTGATAGCACTGCGTTATGTGACATATGTGTGACTTTTTAGAAAATTTAGAATAAATTCTTAAACATTCAATATATAAAACAGTTCTATCACATAGAATGGATAGCAAGAAAGAATAGAATTTATATTTTTACACACGTCTACAGCTGAAGATTGCTTCCGTAAGTTGGACAGCTTCCTGACAAGACTCATCTGTGCTGTTACAATACAAAGAGAATTTGAGATATAAGTATTGTAGTCGTGGTCACATCAACAGCCAGAGAACCCGAGGTAAACCGGATTTCAACAATGCCGGCGATTTGTGCGTGCTTGAGTGAGTGAACAGAAATCAGTATTTCTAAATCGCCAAGGTCAAAACTTATACACCCCCGGGTAACGCTGTTCGCGGCAGCGAAACCCATCCACATTGTCATTCATATATAATGTATAGACATTTACGTGTGCACAATTTTCTGACAAGATGTATACATTTTTCATTAAAAGGAAATGAGGCTTACCGAGCTACCTTTAAATGAAAAATTTATTCAATGAGTGGTATATCAAAATTACAGCGTACATATTATTCATATATTTTATTTATGCCACATACAAAGACACGTACCTACGTTTACAGTGGAGTTAATATTGATTACAATAAGATGTGTATTGACGGAGGGCGTTACAATAAGATGTGTATTGACGGAGGGCGTTACAATAAGATGTGTATTGACGGAGTTAATATTGATTACAGTAAGATGTGTATTGATTACAATAAGATGTGTATTGACAGAGTTAATATTGATTGCAATAAGATGTGTATTGACGGAGTTAATATTGATTACAATAAGATGTGTATTGACGGAGGGCTTTAACTCTTCACAACACTGAGTAAGTGTGTCCACTACAAAAAGACGTTCTGCAACTAGTCCCAATTTTGTTGGATATTCATCCAGCTCAAATTCTTTTTTTCACTAACTCCACTTTTATTCGAGCATTTTCTTTTCCTTTACGAGAGAGAGAGAGAGAGAGAGAGAGAGAGAGAGAGAGAGAGAGAGAGAGAGAGAGAGAGCAGGGAAAGCAGAGAGTGTTTGAATCGCTTAGAAAATGTAGATTTAATGGTGAATATGGATATGATCCCTCGTTATTTTAAAAGTATGTAAATATTTTCAAACATTCTCCTGGAGAATCCAGGGATAGTACTTTCCGCTCTGTTTGGTGCGTATTTGTAATTCTCTCTCTCTCTCTCTCTCTCTCTCTCTCTCTCTCTCTCTCTCTCTCTCTCTCTCTCTATATATATATATATATATATATATATATATATATATATATATATATATATATATATATATATATATATATACATTAAAAATAACATGGATTTTAAAGTGTTGGTATATGGTACAAGGCTATTTGGTATACCAATACTGTTCATATATCAAATTGTGATTCGCACATAGCGTATGAATACGCATAAAATTATGGTTTCAACAGTAGACTATTGCTTCTTTACTCTCTAGATCAGGGACACATTTACACTTATTAATCATTATAAAAAAATTAAAATATTGAGAAAAATATGAATAATCTCCGTTTGTTAAATGAATTAAACATGGTACACCATTTCATCGAAATTCCCTATGCTTTCCCTTTAATCTCTCTCTCTCTCTTGTGTCATAAGGGGAAAATACGTGGAAATCTGTGGAGTGAGAGAGAAAAAGAATTGAAGCTGGGTGAAAACCTTGAAATTAAACTTGTACCAAGTAATCTAGATAATGGTATGTGCACACGTTTCATGTGATTTTTCCAGTGTTACACGATACCAATGAAACAAACTTGCAATAACCTCTCGAGACGAGAAGGCCGTACTGAAAATTCCTTGGGTAGGTGGCACACATATAATGTAATCTATTGTATGCTTGTTTTTTTTTTTTGTTTTTTTTTAAACCTATAATAAAGTTCTAAAACAGATCATTTTTAAATATCAAAATGTCTTAATACTCCTCTCTCTCTCTCTCTCACACACACACACACACACACACACACACACACACACACACACACACATATATATATACACACACTGTGCTGGTTGGTGAGTCAGCACGTCAGTTTTGTCTCAATGCAGATCACTGTCTATCTCTGTCTGTCTCTCTCTCTCTATCTCTCTCTCTGCTCTTTGGATCTATGGTTAAACTGAGAGAATAATCGACCAACAGAAAACAGACAGATGGACAATACAAGATGTTATGGTCAGTCTACCCCCCCCCTCTGACGCACCCCACTCTCTCTCTCTCTCTGGGTTGGTCAGCCAGCAGGTCAGTTTTGCCTCAGTAGATCCATTTCTTTCTTTCTCTCTCTCTCTCTCTCTCTCTCTCTCTCTCTCTCTCTCTCTCTCTCTCTCTCTCTCTCTCTCCCTGGACCATCGTCGTCCGGTGCGTGAAAAACGAGGGTGGCGGATTTTCGCCTGTGGCATGCTACGATGTCTCTGGACCTATGATGGTAAAACCAGTGACGGCGTGAGAGTCCGAGGCGTCCGGGAGCAATGCTATTTAGTGGCGCCCCTACTGAGGCACCCCCTGTGGCTATGTTCTTTAGTGGCGCCCCTACTTTGCCACAGAGAACAGTTTTTATGTCAGTTGCCAACCTTCAACCCCCCCCCCCCCATCTATGCCCCGGTTACAGCTATGAAAAAGCTCCCGACGGCGCCCCCCTCGCCGAGCGCATGGGGACAATTGCCCCCTCCCGACCCCCCTCGCTACGCCAATGGGTAAAACTGACTGACAAACCGACCAAGGAGAGAGAGAGAGAGAGAGAGAGAGAGAGAGAGAGAGAGAGAGAGAGAGAGAGAGAGAGAGAGAGAGAGGATAAAAACAATATTATAATCGGTAGCAATGGCAAGCAAAGCATAGTAATGACTTTGATCAACTGTATATAAATTTAAATGTTGGAATTACTTTTGTTGGTTAGTCATTTCCCTTAGCCTGTTCCCTGACCCGTTTCAGTACACTCACACTAGTGATTAAATGGCCGTGCGTTCACTGTTCAGAAGCTAGCCATGCAATGTTTGTTGTGCTCTACTTTCTTCATTTAAACCAACTTTTATGTCATAATCATAAGCTTGTCTTTTGTTTATTTAATCAATATGAGTGAATATAAAAGCTAAAAAAGAAGCAACTTAACAATTTATAAAAAGATTGTGAATACAATAGCTGTATAACTACATTTTGTAGGCACGGATGTGAAGAGTTTACTCCGTCCGTCAGTACACGATTTATTCTGTATTCAGTATTAATTCCGTTGGAAACGCAAGTATGTGTATTTGTATGTGGTGTAAATAAAATATATGCATAGTATGTACGCTGTATCTTTAATATACCACTCGTTGTATAACAATAAAAGGAAACTCGGCAAGCCTCGTTATCCTTTTATTGAAAATTGTATACATCTCGTGGTATATATATATATATATATATATATATATATATATATATATATATATATATATATATATATATATATACGGCTTATTTGCTTAACACATTTGCGAACGAACATTATTTGTGCAAAAAGCCGAAACAATATATATATATATATATATATATATATATATATATATATATATATATATATATATATATATATATATATATATATTTGGCCGTATAAATGAAACAACGTTTCTACAGTAATAAATTCATAGAGGATTGCTATATTTAATAATTCTGGAGCCCCTAGGTCACAAATCCCAGCAGCGAGCGCAGCGAATAAGTTTGTTTCATGATCTCAGGTACGATTGAATTTGCAAACATAAGTGCTGTGCTAATAGCGAGTGCATCGAGATTCGGCCCGCTTACGATGCGAGATCTTGTGGTAATGCGTATCATCTGCACATTGGTCCGGTTTAAAAATAAATACAAAATAAACAATTGTTTCTCTTTTTTATTTCTGGTTTCTGAAAGGATTCTGTAACAGCAGAAAATACAGATTTTAAAACAAACAAACAAAATAAACGAAAATCAAAGAAAGCAAAGAAAAATCAATTTTCCTATTACAAATTCATGACTTTAAATAAATATTCAATATTCATCGAAGAAAATAATATTCCACGCAACGCAGAAACACTTTACAGTCGAATAACGTGCACGTGACACAATGCAAAACATACCCATTACGTTACGTAATGGTGTTGTCGATCTTGACACGTGACACAATGCAAAACATATCCATTACGTTACGTAATAGTGTTGTCGTTCTTGACACGTGACACAATGCAAAACATATCCATTACGTTACGTAATAGTGTTGTCGTTCTTGCATATTTATACACTTCAGTTTTGAGAAGCTCTGTCGGCACTAATTCTGTCGGCAGCTGTCGGTACTAAGGCTGTCGGCAGCTGTCGGTACTAAGGCTGCAACGTTTACCAATATTTCTAAACATGTACACGGTATACAATAATCGAAACGATGCCGTTAATCGAAACGATTAGAAACTCAACCAATGTCCCTATCTGTCCCTTGAGCTTATTGAACAGCTGATTGCAATTATAATGTGCATACAGTACCTCACTCAACTTGCAATTTCTTCATTTTCTGTACGTCTTTTACCTTTTATAATGAAAGGATTCAGTTTGTAAGACATCTCTATGTAGAATATATCTGATAATTTAAGCATCCCGAGAATCATCGTGATCTTGTTTCCAATTGCAACATATATGTACACGTTGAAAATGAGCTTGCTTCCAATTGCTACATATATGTACACGTTGAAATGAGCTTGCTTCCAATTACTACATATAGGTACACGTTGAAATGAGCTTGCTTCCAATTGCTAGATATATGTACACGTTGAAATGAGCTTGCTTCCAATTGCTACACATATGTACACGTTGAAATGAGCTTGCTTCCAAATGCTACATATATGTACACGTTGAAAATGAGCTTGCTTCCAATTGCTACATATATGTACACGTTGAAATGAGCTTGCTTCCAATTGCTACACATATGTACACGTTGAAATGAGCTTGCTTCCAATTGCTAGATATATGTACACGTTGAAATGAGCTTGAAAATGATCGATAATGAGACTGGACGTACTGTCTGGACTTATAATTATTTCTCACATTCGATGTCGTACATACATTAAGAATTAAAAATGTACAGAAAAAAATCTACAAAACAATCCTTTAAGTGGAGATGTGAAAATAAATCGTTTAATTGTAATGGATAGTTCCTGCGTCACCAACAGCCACATCCATATTCGTGTTTTTGCTTATTCGGGTTTTTTTAAACGTTTACAGGTAATAAACTAAATTTATACGCAACAAAACATAGACTTGCAATAAGGAATGCTTAATACTTGCCTTGAATGAAAAGAAGCACAAAAAGTACAAGAGTATTTTGCTCTCTCTCTCTCTCTCTCTCTCTCTCCATTCACACCACCTTTCCTGATTCAATCATTACAAATATTCCAAGTCAATATGTGACAATAATAACAAAACAAATTTGCCTCTCTCAATGGAGGTTATTTATGAGCTAGAATCTGCATATAACATGCTGTACATGACCATGATGATTCCCAGTCTTTGACAGGCTGATCCCAGCATTAGAGTGTATTCTGGACTGATCCTAGATTAAGCAGAATATGAGCTAGACTGATCCCAACATATCTAGACTGATCCCAGATTAAGCAGAATATGTGCTAAGCTGATCCCAGCATGAAGAAAGTATTCTGATTTCCAGTTAGATGTATCCGAACGAAACTAATTTGAATATCAAAACACTATGATACGAGTACACAGTGTGACTTAGGCAGATTCCAGTCTACAAGACTTGTATATTCTGGGCTGATTATAAAAGCATGACATTACACCTTGTAACAAAAAAAATTTTTTTTTTCCTGGGTAGTAAGTGTTATTTGCTAATTGCTTATGCCTCAAAAGTATAGAAAATCGCTATTATTCCCCACAAACTTTGCTTTTGTGACCAGGACAGTGATATTTTGAAATTTACCTATTTTCCAGAACATTCCAGATAGATTCAGTGCTGAGTAAACTTGGAGTAACTTCTAGAACTTTCCAGTAATATAAATAGTAGTATAAATACAGGGGCCTTAAGTTCCAGCTGCCTAAGTGGATACATATCTGCATTTTTCTGAGATGGCATCAAGAGGCTGCAAGCATCCGGCAGACGCATTTTGCTATGTCTGCGGCCAATTTGTCAAGACAAGAGCGAAAAAGTACTCCGTGGAAGCATCTGCTAAGATGTGTGAGGCCTACAAGGCATATTTCGGCATGCCTGTCGGGGATCAAGACAAACCCTGGGCACCTCATTTCACCTGCGAGCACTGCAGAAAAACTCTGGAAGGTAAGATGGACAATTGTTGCTCGGAATTTTATGTTATAAAATTTGTTAAAATTTTTAAAATTGTAAAAGTTTTTAATTTTAAAATGTTTTACACTTTTCAATGTTATTGAAAAAATATATCATTTATAAAAAATGTTGCGAGAATCTCTTACACATTAGTCATGGGTGAAATAAATGTATTTTTGTAGGATGGTACAGAGGGGAAAAGAGAGCCATGAAGTTCGCTATCCCAAGAATTTGGCGGGAACCCACTGACCACTCAAGCAACTGCTACTTCTGCATGGTGGACCCTTCCAAACGTCGGACTGGCAAGAATGCACCTGCTATCACGTATCCGGACCTTCCTTCATCCATCGCCCCGGTGCCACACTGCCATGAGCTCCCCCTACCCACTCCTCCGGAGAGAGAGCAGCCGTCTTTAGAAGAGAGCAGCAAGTCAAAGAGCGAGGAAGACGTTGTAGATCCAGATAACAATTTCAGAGGTGGAGCTGAGGAGAGAAACCCATACTACCCCAACCAAAAAGACATAAACGACTTGATTAGAGATCTTGGTCTCACCAAATCCAATGCCGAGCTATTGACGTCTAGGCTCAAGCAGTGGAACTTGTTGGATGAAAGTGTGCAAGTCGCAGATCAGAGGAAGCGTCACCAACCTTTGTCCAGCTTCTTCATCCGTCAAGATGGGCTCTGCTTCTGCCACAATGTGACCAGTCTGTTCGAGGCAATCGTAATCGCCTGTAACTAGAATGAATGGCGCCTCTTCATTGACAGCTCATCCAGGAGCATCAAAGCCGTGCTGCTCCTTAATAGTAACAAGTACCCGTCTCTTCCCCTGGCTCACTTGGTGCACCTCAAAGAGGATTGGAACAGCATCAAGACCTTGCTGGACGCCTTGAAGTAATATGAGTACGACTGAGAGGTCATAGGAGACTTCACAATGGTGGCATTCCTGATGGGTCTCCAAGGCGGTTTTACCAAGTTTCCCTGCTATCTTTGCCTTTGGGACAGCAGGGACACCAAGACGCACTACCACAAGCGGGACTGGCCACAGCGGACCGAGTTCTCTGTGGAAAGGAACAACGTCAAGTGGGAGCCACTGGTGGACCCCCGGAAGGTGCCACCACTGCACATCAAATTGGGCCTTATGAAACAATTTGTCAGAGCTCTAGATAAGGAGTCGGCAGCCTTAAAGTACCTTCAAAACTTCTTCCCTAAGCTGTCTGAGGCAAAGGTCAAAGCCGGTGTCTTCGTCGGACCACAGGTAAAGAAGATCATGGAGTGCAATTAATTCCCCAAGAAGCTCACTAGTAAAGAGAAAGCGGCTTGGAACAGCTTTGTCGCAGTGGTTCGAGGCTTCCTGGGCAATCACAAGGCCGAAAACTATGTGGAGCTGGTTGAGACTCTGGTGAAGAACTACGGCACAATGGGCTGTAGGATGTCCCTCAAAGTCCATATCCTTGATGCTCATCTTGATAAATTCAAGGAGAACATGGGAGCGTACTCGGAGGAGCAAGGCGAGCGCTTCCACCAGGATATACTGGACTTTGAACGCCGCTACCAAGGACAGTATAACGAGAACATGATGGGAGACAACATTTGGGGGCTCATTCGTGAAAGGGATTTACAGTATAATCGTAAATCTCGAAAAACTACTCACTTCTAAATCTTTTGTAGTCATTTTTGTATTACTTTAGTATAAATACATGTTAATTTGGATTCATATGTTGTTTTTTTCTGACTTTATGAGAACGAAAAGACACAAATTCGCCCGTTTTCTCATTGGAAATAGGTAAATTTCAAAATATCACTGTCCTGGTCACAAAAGCAAAGTTTGTGGGGAATAATAGCGATTTTCTATACTTTTGAGGCATAAGCAATTAGGAAATAACACTTACTACCCAGGAACAGAAATTGTGTTACATAGTGTTTTATTAGTATAAAATATTAGTCTCCGACTGGGGGAGAAAGCCAAAACGAATTTGATATTGGTTTTTGTTTAAACCAAAATATCAATTGAGTGTACCCAAGAGAATGCTGGTTAATAACTAGAGAATGTAATTGTTGTATGAAACGAGACTAAAGCTGAATGAATAAGTGAACTGAGAAAATGAAAAATAAACAAATAAAGATCTACGCATCCTTAACTACATGCATCTGTACTTAATGGGGAAAGTTGTTTAGTCAGTGCAAGCGAATGTTTGAGTAATTAAGCAATTTTCATTTTTTAAAATTAATTTTGATTCAATTTTTTTTAAAAAAATCGAGTATTTTAGGGATGACAAAAGAGCCATATTTTGTTCCGTACTGAGGCGAGCCTTAGGTAGCCCATCACTGCGCTATGGCACTGACAGCTCTCTTATTGATTTTTCCTCTGAATACCTATCTACCAGAGTCCAAACTGTTTTTGTAAATACTTCTGAATCCAGTAGTCAAATTCTTGTGACTAGCCTACCACAGGGTTCAGTTTTAAGTACGTTATTATTTATTGTGTATATTAATGATACAGGCGACAATATCTTGAGTGTAACGAGACTCTTTGATGATGATAACTCAGTAGCTTAGTCATCAAATGCTAATTACGAAACTGATAATGTACTGACTACAGATTTGCAAATGATTAACGTTTGGTCGAGGTTGTGATAGGGTGACTATCATACAATTAAAACTGAGGTAATGCTAGACACGCATAAGTTAGATCCAGTTTTTCCTGAACTAAAATTCAAAAATGAAATTATATCTGTGGTTGACTACCACAAACATCTTGGTGGTACCTTTAGCAGTCTTGTATTGGGACCAAACATATTGACAACATATTTCTGTCGACCTAAAATTGACAAATGACTTGAAAATACGTAATATAAATTGAAGACATTCTGAAATTAGAAAAATTACAATGAGAAGCAGGGAGAATTGCGACTAGTCTTACTGTAAGTGTATCTTGTCGTACGATTTTTGAAGAAACTGGTTAGAATAGCAGATAGACGGAAATTGCATAAACCATGTTACTGTCATAAAATTGTCTATGGCGTCACCCCTTTTTATCTTGGTGACCTTCTACCACAACTAGTTGCTGAGACAAACAAGTATACTCTTAGAAACAAGAATTTTTTTTTTTACTTCTCGAATAAATAGAAATTCCTTTTTATACTCTTCTATTCATGTCTGGAACACTGATTCAATAAAAGGTGAAAGTAACTATTCTATTTTCAGAAATAAGATAGGGGCTAAGACTACACGTGTTTGCATATTACAATTTACCTATTCGGTCTACTAAAATTAGAAGTGATCTTCTTCATGATTTCTATTTAAACTATTTGAGAGATATGGCATTGTATGCTTTCAAAGCCATTTCACTGCACTATTCTGCCGTTTGGTTAAAAAAATCAGTATTGTTCCTCATGCGACAAATAGAATTTTACATTTGTATTGATTTCAAATAAAATTTATGAAACTCGTCGAATAATTTCGATCTTTTGCTCGCCAAGGCTCTAAAAAGATATAAATTATTCCATTTTTTTCATAATTTCATTTGAAATGGGCACTCATGTAAGATCACTCTGTTTCTCCACTCCGTTAATTACCGCCATATTGCTAACAAGGGCATGACGTTCTTCATAATTACTGTCATATTAGTAACAAAGGCATGACAGTCTTCATAACTACTGCCATATCGGTAACAAAGGCATGACGTTCTTCATAATTACTGCCATATCGGTAACAAAGGCATGACGTTCTTCATAATTACTGCCATATCGGTAACAAAGGCATGACGTTCTTCATAATTACTGCCATATCGGTAACAAAGGCATGACGTTCTTCATAATTACTGCCATATCGGTAACAAAGGCATGACGTTCTTCATAATTACTGCCATATCGATAACAAAGGCATGACGTTCTTCATAATTACTGTCATATCGGTAACAAAGGCATGACGTTCTTCATAATTACAGTCATATCGGTAACAAAGGCATGACGTTCTTCATAATTACTGCCATATCGATAACAAAGGCATGACGTTCTTCATAATTACAGCCATATCGGTAACAAAGGCATGACGTTCTTCATAATTACAGCCATATCGGTGCCACGATCATATTACCGCCATATTGGTAACAAAGGAATGACGTTCTTCATAATTACTGCCATATCGGTAACAAAGGCATGACGTTCTTTATAATTACCGCCATATCGGTAATAAAGGCATGACGTTCTTCATAATTACTGCCATATCGGTAATAAAGGCATGACGTTCTTCATAATTACTGCCATATTGGTAACAAAGGCATGACGTTCTTCATAATTACTGCCATATTGATAACAAAGGCATGACGTTCTTCATTCATGGCTATTGATTGTTTTGTGTATTCTTTTTGATGTGTGTACTCTTGTCCAATATCTGCCACAATCATTAATTTATTCATTTATGATTTCATTCATGCAATCTGTCTGTCTGTCTGTCTCTCGCTCGCTCACTCGCTTGCTCTTTCTTCTAGTTCTTTTGAACAAATAGTGTATATTTACATATAATTGTATGAAATCGTATTAATTTTCTGCCGCTATCCATGTAAATTTCTAATCGATTATAGGGGAGGGATTTTTCTAAGTTGTGAGAACTTGTAGCCCAACCATTAGTGCACATTTATGGCAATAACATATGTTTAAACAAACAAAACATTAACTCGCACTTCTATGTTTCATTGTTTGGAAAATAAAATTAGTTGTGTGGGTGCTTCCACGTTCAGGTAATGAATCCACTGCACCAACAATAATAGTAAAAAGTGAATCAACATTTACGTCATATAGAATGAAACGTGAAAGTGCAGGGAGAGTGACGTCATACGATAAAAATAAAATTTAACCATTGATGCAGACAATGTGAGGGATCGATAATAACTTGATATTATGAGTAATAACTGTAAGAAACTTACAGGAAATTTATCGCACGTATATAAACAATTTCTATGCATGTGTTTGATCCCGGTGCAAAAGATATCTGGTCTGTATTTATATATAGGTGTTAAGCTTGAAAATATGGAAGACTCGATCAAAAGTCAAATGCTTACGTGGAGATTACGACTAGATATTCGTACATCAAACAACAAATGACCCTGTATAGTTATAATCTTAACTTGTATCATATGATAGTGATGATTTAATCGGTGAAATAAAATCACAAGATTTTCGCGGACCACCTAATCGGGACGTCCTCTGATTTTTCCGTCGACTGCTAGAAAAAGACCTCGCGATCGGATGTAAATAGCAACCAAACATCCTCATCTTTTTCCGATGCTGGTTAACTTCGACTCTTCGAAAGAGACTGGGAGGTAATCGTAATGATACTTCCCATATTGGTAGGTTTTTGGCGCAAGAACATCCGGCTAGATGTGAAAAGAATTGATTTTTTATAAATGATAATTGTTAAAAATAAAACTAGATGATGTTTCAGCCATCAAGGAAATACGTTCATTTCTAATTTATAATGTTAGTCCTGCAACTGCATGCAACACCCCCACCCCCCAAAAAAACAACAACAACAACAAAACATTGACGAAATCATTCAGTTTACAAACACCTCAAACTATTGCTCACGTTTCTATTAGTGATGACACGTAATCAAGTCCTTTTGACGTCAGTGAAGTTATTATGATATAATACCAACTACGGGCATGTGGGGAGTTCAAAATAGCTTCGGATGATTTCTTCTTGTTTTTCATTCACAAGTTACAGGATAGCATTACAAACGTAAGTTGCGGGTATTTAATTGATTGTTGAAACGTCGTCGAATGTTATGTTATTTTCAACGGCTGTTTTTCATTATGAGGCTCTATTCTTAGGATATCCGAATATTTAACCGCAAATATGCTTGCCAATTTGGGAAGTACCACCATGATTACCTTCGAATCTTTTTAAGAGTGTAGAAGTTATTCGACTCGCATGAGTAAGAGACGAAAATGTTCAGATTTGAACACTGTGTACAGCAATATTTTAAATGGACGTTCAGAAACTCAGGCACATAATCTTAACATTGTACAATGCTGACTCCGGAGCTGAAAAAAAATGATTACACATCGATATCTACTAAAGCACATATAATTCAACCCATCGTGCACATATACACACATTCTTATCATATAATTCAACCTATCGTGCACATATACACACATTCTTATCATATAATTCAACCTATCGTGCACATATACACACATTCTTATCATATAATTCAACCTATCGTGCACATATACACACATTCTTATCATATAAATTATGCCATTTTATTAAACACCTCCCGCCCTCCACTACGTAACATAACCGGATAGACTAGCTCTTGCAACATTTGAACATATACAAGGGGTATTTCAAAAGTTCTGAATATTAGTGCGCTGTACAACAAAGTTCTTTAATTAATGAAAATTACGTCTGTGCATCCCATCGAAGTACTCCCCATGCATCTCTACACACTTTCGTAGTCTGATTATCCAATTAACAAATGCCACTTTTTATTCACTTTTTGGCATGTTGTTCATTCGCTGGAAAAAATGCACTTACAACCACATGGAGGCTTTGAAATTGTCTTCCTTGCGGCGTATATTTGATAACGGGATTCAGCAAAAAATCACTTGCAGCCAAATCAGGGTTGTATGGAGGATGTGGCAAATGTGGATGATGTGGTCCTTCAGGAAGTCTGTCACAAAGGCGGATTTATGCGCCGGTGTGTTGTCATGGAGTAGATGGATACCTCGGGTATCGGTGTGCGGACGAGCGGTTCGGTAGTGTTCCTCAAATTCTGGCAACACGTTGGAGGTATAAAAATGTTCAGTGCCTCTAGCAGAGTCAGGCACAGGTATTTGGATGACCGGGACTTTTAAAAATAATGTGTATAAAAACTCTCTTGACAGTCGGACTTGCGGTCTCTGCTCGTTTTCTTCAATCCTGACTTTCTCTTGAGTCGGATTCAAAAAAGTAAATCCATGTCTCATCACCTGTGACAATCTCATTCAAACATCTCTGGTCACCCTGCTCAAATTTGACGAGTAGTTTTTAGGCAATTTCAACTTGTGTCTGTTTTCGATTAGCCGTCAACAAATGCGGGACCCATGTTGCACAAACCTTTCTGAACTTGAAATAATTCTTCAGTATATTAATCACAGCTGACGAATGAATGCCCATGATAACAGAAATATCTTCCGTTGTGTATCAAGCATCTTCATCAAATGCCTCTTTCACAGCAGCCATTTCCGGCTCACCAATCGCAGACAAAGGTTTTCCAGAACGTGGGTCATCTTCCATAGATTCTCAACCATATTTTACAGTATGCTCGTTGCTCAGTAGCAGAATTTTCTCTTTCTCTGACATTTTTACATCACTGTCATTTACCTAGGTTAAGTCACACATATATATCTGTCCGGCGTGTTGTACGTGCAGCTGCAGATCATTTTAAAGAACGTTCTTTTGTCTATCGATCGGTGTTAACTTTATTGACAAGTTCAATGAAACAGAAACTTTTCAAATTCCTCTCGTATTCTGAATCACTGTTGTGCACTTAAATAACAAATAAAATATAATAAAATGAAGTTCAATTTTATCTCATTACTCCGTTATTTTTAATAAAATATACAACTTATAACTTTATTTGGTTTGTCATAAAAGTGAGCACATTAAAAGTGCAGATTCATATTAAACTTGAAGCGAATTAAATTGATTAACACTGAATGATACTTCAAAAGGGCCGAAATTACTTTAAAACTGTTCAAGTAATTAGTGAAGGGATAAACAATAACTAGGTTTTATATTTTAGTTTAGATTTATCTATTGTTTGGAAATACACATTAGTGCCTAGTTTCCCAGAGGTAAAACATTCGGTTTGATAAGACATTTTTCCATTGTTCTGTATTAAAACATCTCAGCCTCAGTATTATTACATTTATTTGGAATACAAATCGGGGTAGTGCATATTTGAATGCATTCTATGTCACATGTTTCTTAAGAGTAACTAACGCTCATTTTTTTAAAGATTGCATTGACAATGAAGTTCATGGAGTATTAAAAATAAATACCGGCTACATTGCTCCTTCACATGAATCAATGATGACTTAAGATTGTTTGTTACAAGAGATGACGTCAATTGATGGATGCCGTTACAGCTGTCCAACTGAGAGAATTTGATAATGCATGCATTTCAAACTGGAAAAGCTCAAATGAAGATGATTAATTTAAAGAGGCTAATTATTATACAACTACCTAAATGCTTAAACTAGTAGCTTTTTTTTTGCCACGAATATAGAGAAAGATTCCCAATAGCACATATGGAAAACCTCATTATTCAACTTGCTATTTATTTAACATATATTTTAACAACATAATCTTAGGACGATTTTGTACAATTACTCAACATATTCTATTTCAAGTAAGGGGAATACAAACTGCTCTAAGCGGAACAAGTGTTTATGTACCCTAACCTCCGCTTTCCCCCGTTAAGAAGGTGCAACAGATTAAAGAAGTTTCAAAAAGAAATCATATTTTGTTGCAGATAGGGTGTGGCTGATTAGAAGCATTTGTGACAATTATATTTTTCACTTGACTTGATAAATATATATACAGTTCGTGCAGCTATGCAAAGTCCTTGAGGCGTGTATCCACCCTTCCGCCAAGTGGTAGACCGGGTTTTAAGTACAGAATTGGACCCGGACTCAACAAGTTAATATGCACTTTTAATACACATTTTCCCGGAATAAGGTATAGTTGCTAAAATCTCATCACTTTATTAAACTTGATCAGATTTGATAATAAAGAGGCTTAAGTATGTCTACAGTACCAATGATATGAGCGGCTTGAGTATATATATATGTGTGTGTGTGTGTGTGTGCTTTGTGTGTGTGTGTGTGTGTGTGTGTGTGTGTGTGTGTGTGTGTGTTAGATTTGTACAGTATAAGTATATAAAGCGGCTTGTGTGTATTCAATCTGTTTACCTATTTAAACTTCTGGAGCTGATCCTAAAACTCAAAAATCTGGATGAAAGCAAACAACTTCCATCCCTCAATATATTTCACGGCAGAAGTCTCCAACTCAAACCACGTTTTTCTGGACACAACAACCAGACTGGCAGAAAACAAACTCCATACAGAGATCTACTTAAAACCAACTGATAAACACCAGTATCTTCTCCCATCCAGTTGTCATCCAGAACATTGGATCCGAAACATCCCGTATAGCCAAGCACTGAGGATACGCCGAATTTGCTCCGACGATGAAACATTCCAAAAAAGATCTGAAGAGTTAACTCTGAACATTTGATGGACCGAGGCTACGACAAAGACCTGATAGCGGAAGCAACACAAAGGGCTAAACAAACAAACCGCAATGACCTCCTAAAATACAGAGAGAAGGACAAGGTTGATTGGATACCATTTATCCTGACCTACCAGCCAGATAATCCCAAAGTATGCAAAATCATCCAGAAACACTAGCCCATCGTGGAATCTTGTGACACCCTAAAGTTAATCCTCTCGAACAAACCAGTAGTAGCCTACCGCAGACCACAAAACCTCAAAGAAATTCTAGTCAGAGCGAAGCTAACGCCATTCACAAACCAAGACCATCCTAGCAAATCTGGTCCCTGTGGTGATAAAAGTAGCAAAACCTGTCAACATATGACAGAGACCAGCACATTCTCTAGCACAGCGACGAGCAAAGAATTGAACATACATGGTCCAAACAGAACGTGCAAAACAGAGAATGTAGTTTATCTCATCACATGTAAGATCTGCGACCTTCAGTATGTCAGAGAAACTGAAAAGCTACACAGAAGGATCAATCTTCACATGTCTGATTGGATGACACAGAAGCTGGACAGAATTCCAGTTGCAGAACACTTCTCTTCCCCTCGCCACACTTTCAGTGATGTAACACTGACTGCATATGCTCACAACCCGAACTGGAGTTCCGAAACCAGGAAAGAAAAAGAATCTTACTGGATACGCCGCCTTAGAACACTGATACCAAGCGGCTTAAACCATCAAAACTAGAAAAAACAACCACACGCAAATAAAATCATCTGTTTACAGCCACCACATTTTCAATGAAATAATTCATTAATTTTGCTCATTAGTTACTCACTCGCTATAATTACAACTTTTTAAAAATATTTTTTTAAATAGCTTTTCCAGGTTTTATTATTGCTATGGTCATTACTCGCCCTACGGAATCAATGAAATATCTGGGATGTAATCTGCAGTTACACCAACTTACATTTAATAACAGACGGCGATATGGCTCATCCCTTTTTAGGTTCGGACCAATTACAGCATCAGCAGTCGAGTTGAAGCCAACTAGATGACAAATCAGACATTTTCAAGCTGTAATTTCCATAGAAATAGCTATGTAAACTTTTGTAATTTCAAGGCTTTTTGTGTTTATTGTTTGTCGTGTCTCTGTTTTGTGTTCGCCTTTGAAAAAGACTCAATGAGAGTCGAAAGCGCTTACTATAGTTGAAAACTAGTGCTGTTCCTTGTCAGTTTATTGCGTTTATCTTAATCAATCAGTGACACACGCGATCCCTTGCTGGATCCAGTGCATTTGAAAGGACTGTTAATCGGCATATGATTTGTACTCTTTATATATATATATATATATATATATATATATATAAGATGTATACAGTACCAATGATGTAAGGCGGCTTGAGTAATCTATATTCAAATGTTAAATTCTTGAGTCCTAGTTCGATTTCTTTGCTCAGACAGTTTCTTGACAACGGAGCTCAAACAGCGACGTGTAGGGAAATTTTCATTATTGCAGATGATTCAAATTCAGAGACCTCAGGAAGTTGAAGAAATCATTCAGTTTCAGGGGTCTTAAACAATTGCTTACGTTGCTGTTAGTGATGACATATGTTCTAGTCAGTGTGAAGTCAATTAAGTTATTAGTTAAAACGACGTAATGGCAGCCACGGACTTGACGGCAGTTCAAAATGACCCTTATATACATGCGAAGTTTCTTCTAGCATATGATGAAAAGGCTGAAGACGTTCCGACTGAACGCGTCAGGACGTAAAAATCACGTCACGTCATACTTTGTTTTTGTGCACTATTCAGTCATAAAAATAATTAGTAGCAGATTTTCCTTAAAACATATTAGTATTCACTTTAGTTTTGTGAAAGGAAATTTAAATACAATTTACTGTTTTATAAGTGAGGGTATAGAGTACATAAATTATAGTGTTTGAACTCTTGAATATTACAATCTCGCTTAAAGTACAGGGGGCTCGCTCTAGCCCATAATATCCAACAATACATTATAGTGTTTGAACTCTTGAATATTACAATCTCGCTTACAGTACAGGGGGCTCGCTCTAGCCCATAATATCCAACAATACAAACACTATAACCTATAATTATTATACATCCAGCTCGTAACTTCCTATACAAATATATTGCGTGCAGTCAATTTTGCACTTATTGGACGTCGTCAAGCACTTACTGGACGTCGTCAAGCATTTATTGGACGTCGTCAAGCACTTATTGGACGTCGTCAAGCACTTATTCGGTGCTGATGAGCATACACAACACTCAGTAAATGCGTTATTGCATAACATGACGGCACATCAGGTCTATCAGTATGTAATATCACTCATGTCATACCATGTACTTCTGCGCTGTTCATTCATAAAAAATAATTTAAGCACAATTTATTTTCAATGATACTTTTATTTATTTTAATTTTGGAAACAGCAATTCAAATACAATTTATAATTTTACTTATAGGGGTATATAATAAAAAGAATGACAGCGTTTGTACTGTTGGATATTGTGTTCTCCCTCGAAGTTCGTGGGTATTGCATTCTCATCCCGTTGTACTTCGGTGTAACAGTACAAACACTATTATATATATATTGAGCAAAGAGTGTTATTTTCCAAATGCTTGAAAAGTCAAAATGTAAATTTTATGCCAGAAGGGACGTTATCTCCCGGCGCAGTCCAGTTGTTTTCTTTGCATATTGTTCACGTCACAATATCATTAAAGATCAAAATATTAACATTATCCATCTCCCAACCCACTGCCTTCCACTTCCCACACGGCTGCCAGAAAACAGATACCTATGTTTCAATATTCGTTATCTGCTAATGCAATGGAGGCTACTAGCTATACTTTTTAAGTGGAGCCATCTCAGGAAAATCGGACTACTATGTATAATTCCAACACCTTCATGTATCGCACTCTATTTTTTGTTGCAATTTTAAATACGTTCTGACAGATTTGTACTAAACAAAAATCTTGACGGCACATGTAGAGGCGTTGAATGAACTTGGATGGAGAGAACAACGCAGTTCTCGGAGAAAACCATTGACCAAGAATGGGTGACCTCTGATCCATGCACGTGCACGTTACAGAGGATCTAACAGAGAAAAGCAAAGATGCAAAACGAACGGAGCGACCAGTTTTATATTAAGGCTCACTATGTTGGGAATGCAAGAATACTAAAACCTAAGACAAAATCATGTCTTGTGTATAACACCTTTAATACGTAGAAAAACTGCAGATTTTTAATAAAAATTTTAACATTTCGTCAGAAAATGACAAAGTAATGTACATTATTACTTTTGCATTCTTCAAAACAAGATATAAAAGTCAGTACATCGTGAATAGAAAACTTTTTCATGCACTAAATTGCCCACGAAAGTGGACATTTTTAACAGACTTGGATAGTCGGGAACTTTTGACACATGTTACCCAAAAGGGCCTTCAAAAATTGTTACAAAAATATTCCATTCATCTGTCATCTTGAGTACAGTCTGATAGCCCAGCAAAACACACTACATGATGAAATTCACAAAAGTGATGAATGCAAATAAAACTAATTAAAAAATCACTCATTTTCCACTTGGGCATTGCATCAAACTGACACACAATTTAAGTATTCATCAGATAACAAGAAACAGCAATTCTGTTTTCTAGACAACTGATAAAAATTGAATCGTGACCTATTTGCATCTAATTCTGAAAGAATCCACGATTAAATATATAATCTAGGAATTAAAAGTAATGTGAAAATAATAGACCTAAACATTTGTATATTAAAAGAAAAGTGTGTTCTTTTATTCAAATTAATTAATTGATCATCTACATGAAATTGTTGGCGAGGAAGGTAAATTTGCAAACAATTTTTGCCCCAGGTAGACACTAGGTAGTTAATGCAGATATGAGTACATTATAGATTATCTAACAGTAGTCGAGATAACTTTCCCAACCCATTGCCATATTTGGAAAATATTAATCCATCTGGACCTTATGAAGCAAGATGAGTTGAAACTTGCCTTGTATTGATTTACATTATTGCATGATAACTGGAGAGGAAGATAGCTTATTCTCTGTATTTCGGCTATCTATGTGATACTTTGCCCGCAATTTCACAGTCCTTCTACGAGCTCCTCACATGGCGCGGGGTGGTACGGCACACACGTATGGGTTTGATTATTAGTAGGTCAAATTTTTAACGACTGTGTACCGTTCTGACCCGTGTGTGTGCAGATCAACATTCTTTAACCACAAATAACTCGGCAGATATACCGATTAGTGTATACGTTCATTTTTAATTAAACACAAAACCCGTCTCATACAGTTTTACTTCTATGTTCCAAGTTTCCAAATGACCAACCCAAGGTAATAGTTCTAGCAGCAAACAACTTGTTCAGAGAAAGTATGACACATGCTTATCTTTTCATGTTTATCGCACTAGATTTGTTTTCCAAATGTTCTAAATTCTACTTCATTGTACTAGTATTAGAATATTTGCACTTGCCCAGCCCTGTATATCGTTTTTACGGGACATACATTTGCACTTGCCCAGCCCTGTATATCATTTTTACGGGACATACATTTGCACTTGCCCAGCCTTGTATATAATTTTTACGGGACATACGTTAAATAAACTCTCTCATATAATATTAATACATAAAAAAACATGCCGAAAGAACTTAGTATTCTCGTGGAATGTTTCAATGGATGCATGGCATAATTAATTTACACATAATAAATACAAGTGACAAACATGATAACAGTTGTTTTTTTTTTTTAAAAGCAGAGGGTTGTTTGTGTTCTTTGCAGAGCAGGTGAAGAAAAAAGAAATGTACATAAATGTTTTGATAATATGCAAAACACAAAGGGCAGTGTATTTAAAATGTAATGTTATGAAAGACATCACTATGTTTTCACAACGGTCAATGCCTCAAGTTTTACTTGTTAAAAAATTCTTTTCTCCTGGATATTTTGGTCAATTTAAAGAAAAAGAGAAATTAATAATTGGAAATGTACGTAATGTAAGCATGTATACAAGACCGGGATATCTGCATGAATTTGGAACAGTGTGATCAGGTCATATTGTGCTTGATAACTGGATAAACAGATATCATAGATGTGTGCAATAACATCAAATATTTAGCAATTAAAGTTCAAATATACTGACGTTACAAATTTAAAGAATTGAAAACACATAATATATCAACAGACCTGTTAATTTAATATCACAGCCAAGGTTTTCTCGTGGTTTCAGCACGTCGAGATGCAAGGTCGCTGTGTCATTGAGCGAATATCACTTGCAGCAATTTACTTGTATTAGAATCACTAAACATTTTTTTTAGCATGAAACGCAAGCTGAATCAGATATGACGAAGATTGCATAGGGACATTGAACTTGAGCAAGCAAGGATCAGAACCAAAGTTACAAAAGTACAACAAAGTTCTTTGTTTTTAGCTTGATTCGAGCAATATTTACACAATGTTACACAATATAAATTTGGCTGACGTAGCTGGAGTCTGAGTTACTTGCTCAAAACAGAAAACGGATGCAGTATCAGCAGACTAATCGACATTTTTCCGAAGGTATATACGAGTGACGTCCCTTTGCCTAAGGTCAGAAGTCAGTCTGGGTAAAATACGTTCTCAGTGATGTGTTAATTCAGATTCGTCGTAAAAAATTATTTAAGAACATAAAAATGCAAGAATTCGGTCTGAATTTATAGCAGTCATACACTTTTATATGACATACCTAAAATCTGCGTTATTTCTGTTGTCGTCGAAATTCACATATAAACTGAGACCGTTTTACTCCGAATAACCTCTAACCTTTGGAGCTCTTCAATGCATATAAAACAACATTGTTTGTAATGGTGGGCGAAGTGTCAACTCATCTATATATACTAAAGCACTAAATCAAATATGATTTATTTATTTTGTTAATTCAAAACTTTTCTAATATATGCAATTTGTGTTACACTGGTATATA
This sequence comes from Margaritifera margaritifera, assembly GCA_029931535.1. Classification (NCBI taxonomy): domain Eukaryota; kingdom Metazoa; phylum Mollusca; class Bivalvia; order Unionida; family Margaritiferidae; genus Margaritifera; species Margaritifera margaritifera. The sequence continues at coordinate 4,052,500 of JAQPZY010001566.1, read as the reverse complement.
CAGAGTGGTTAAGATACTTGTATTTCATACTTCCATATCATTAAAAACGTATGTTTTGAAGATAGATTGCCAAATTTTATTTTATGTGACTACGTGCATGAAATAATTTTTGATAAAAAGAAAAAAAATGATAATGCAAATTAATATTCACGTACAAAGAAAAATCGTGGGGGGTATTGTTCTTTCATTTTAGTGAAGGATATATATATATATATATATATATATATATATATATATATATATATATATATGTTTGTGTGTGTGTGTGTCTGTCACGTGGAAAAAGAAATAACTGCCCACATATTGAGCCTAATGTGCCATATCAAAGCCGATTTAGATTTCATATTTTAAAGAATAATGCTTGCAAAGGAATTCGTAAGCTTTGAAGTTAATGTCGAATGTGACAGCTGATAATACGATTGTACGATGTGACGCTCTGCAGAATTTCTTACTTAAGGACAAATTTTAAGTCAATATGATACTAAACATCATAATGATTCACTAAAACTCACAGATTTAGTCTTAATTCAATGATTCACTAAAACTCACAGATTTAGTCTTAATTCAATGATTCACTAAAACTCACAGATTTAGTCTTAATTCAATGATTCACTAAAACTCACAGATTTAGTCTTAATTCAATGATGTTTTGCCCATGTTTTGTCGTACTGCTCTTTAAAGTTAATTTGTATCCATTCAACTTGTGAATATCGCTATTATAGAAAATAAAAATCTCTGTTCCCACTTAGCAGTTCCTTTTTTTTTAAATTCTGATCTGAGCTACAGAGAATGGCTGCGTAAAAGAAAATATCAGTCGGGTTAACCTCGCACATTCTTGTACTATCCTATTTTTGCGGCGGTACCAACAGTCTGGCAAAAGTTATAAACAGCAAATGTTCTATCTCAACTTAATGAAAACTATTTAAAGTTATCTCAGTTAAAATAATTAGACGATTTAATTTACTGACTATCATGTGATATTTAAATTAATTATCACTGACTTTGCTGAGAGAATCAAAGGGGAGACCAAAATCAAATTATATGCACCGCGATTATTTATAATGCGGCCTTAATTTCTAGAATAAGACGAGGGTCAAGTTCTATTAATGATGATACTCTATGCCCTGTTGATGCCATGGTAATGTCGTGACAGCAAAGAACGAAAAAACTATACCGAAACTTCCATTTTAACACAGAATGACAAGGAAATTGATTAAAGTATTCTGACAAAAAATGGTGAGGAGTCTAGGATTTTTACAAAAAATATCTACATCTTTGACGGTATGAGCGGTCCGTGTGTAGTTTAACAGTGACAGAATGACCCACTGATAACTGGTTAATGAAGTCTAGAGAAGGCATCACTTACGATTAGCTAATTAGTTTTCTTAAATCAAATGAGAAAGTTCAGACAACAAAGTTTCATCTATCCAAGCGATTTAGCTATATGCTATCAACGTACAATATCGATTTACAGCTTGTAAGACACGTGTAAGACACGTGTTATGGATAATTAAATGGCTGTTTCTCAATTGATCGCAGCATTCGGTCACCTGATTGGAGAATCCCATATTTTCATACGATCAGAGAAGTATTTACCCAGGCACTAGTATGTAGGAGTTTCTATGATAATAGATAGGAGATCACTACTAAGTCTCGATAACCTATGAACTATCTAAATGTTAAAATTTAAAAGTGTATGGTAACAGTGACTGTATGTACCAGTTAGTGCCGCATAGTAAGGGCGTCATTGATTTCGAACTCCTTCTGACATTTTGGCTCAACACGTACATGTCAGCACGTGTATTTAAGATCTGCATTCTCTAGTCTAATTGTATGTCCATATATGAACATGATTACCTTCTACGTTTAGTCGTTACCCCATAATTAAGAAGATATTTCTTTCTTTTTGTTTAAAAAAACCCCTCAAAATTACTGGCTAAAGGAGATAATGTAATTTAGTTGCAGTTATTCCTTTTTTACTCCCGAATTTGATGCAATAGCTTTATTATCTAGATAAAATAAAGGCTTTCACATATTCGAACAAAAATTAGTAGGAATGGCTCCTTTAAATCATACATGATTGGGTGCAGCTGTCTTCATTGTTCTTTTAAAATAAATTTATGTTTTACGCAAAGCCAAATGCTGGATATGAAAAAGAGAGACATCCGTTTTCACCCTCTGTAAGCCATTCTATATCAGTTAAAAGGCTACTTTTCTTATGCAATTTCACAAGCAACTAGTCGCGAAAAACATATTTTTCTTAAAATTTACACTTGTCTGACTAAACATAAACCAATTACTTGACAAGTTTCTTATTCCTATTTAAAAGGAATATGTCGAATGACTCATAGCTTATTAGTTGTTTTGAATGGTAACACTGCACTATTCAATTCTCACGATTAATTTTGATACAGCTATTCCTCTAGAAATACGTGCCGTACTTATTGATGTATTACTATACGAAAACAAAGCGTTTGAATTAAAAAGTGAATTCATTCATCATGTTGTGGCATTGTTTACTGTATATATTTATTTGTCCGAAATTCTGCAACATTTTACTGCGAAAGGTAGATGCAAAATTCTGGTTTATTCCACCTATACAATTCTATGTCTAGCGTGAAAATAGTACTGAAACGACACCTTACATATGTTACAAAAATGGTGCTTGCCTTATTGGATGCTTCTCATTCTTATATATGCACAAGATGGGAGAAAATCGATGGGGCACGAGATGGTAATTCATAAGCGATACCAGTATTGATCTATGGCTTCAAGATATACACAGCATATATATATATATATATATATATATATATATATATATATGCGTGTGTGTGTGTGTGTGTTTGTGTGTGTGTGTGTGTCCAGAGGACCGCTGTGACTATACCGTCCTGATTAAAATGCAGTTGTTTCAAGATCGATTACCCCTATTTTTTAACCCATTGATTCCAAGGTTGAATTCAAATAAAAAATATGCCTGAAATATGGTATTATATATTGACATAGCGCCCGCTTGAAGTGAGTCATCCATTCATATCACGTATTTGAGGGAAATATTTGCATTGTAATAATTGTCAGGTTTACATTCAACTTGCCTCCCTAAAGGAAGCACAGAGATTTCATTTACTATATTGAATTGTTCGTTTATTTTTAACATATTTTATTGCTGGTGAATAAACAATAGGATTTGATGCAAGTTCTAACAGCTTTGTGGCCCTCTCCCTACAAATACAAACGTTTCAAATGACACCAGTGACATGACATTGTTCGCAGTGGCGGAACAGTTTTAATGTCAGTTGCCAACCTCCACCCCTACCCATCATCTACGCCCCGGTTACAGATGCAACAAAAAAAAAGAGCTCCCGACGGTGCCCCTCACTCCTTGATAGGGGGCAATTGACCCCCGACCCCCCTCGCGCCGCCACTGATTGTTCGCTATCTATTATTTGAAGATGGTATATCACCTCTTCCTTGTATGCTATTGAAAAATACGCAGAGCAAATATTTTTAAGTAATTTCCTCTCATCCGACTGAATTTTTAATTTTTACAGTGATTCAGGTATTCAAGAAAACAACGATTGGTACAGTAAAAGCTGTCTGTAAATTTAACTCAAGGGACCATACGATTTTGTCTCTAATAGACAGGTGGCCCTTATAAAGAGGATGGTTATGTAAAGGTAATAAATAAAATGGTTCCTTTACCTTGCCTTTTATGAGCAGATGTCCATTTTATGAAGGTGCCCACTGTATTTTGTTCAAAAAAGAGTTGCCACAGTGATGAATGTATGCAAGATGCACTCCAAAAATATCAGCCGATAAGAAATATTTTATTGTCATAGTTTAAATTTGTGTAAAAGGTACCAATTATATATAGAAATAGATGACTTTTAGTTTGAAGACCGTAATAAGAAAATCATTATATTTTATCTCAAAAACATTACGAAAGGAACTAGTGTTTTGTAATTGATCATTGCAATTTTGCATAAAATGAAATCATACAGTAAATATTTGGCACAATTGCTAGCACTAAATATATAGAAGACTGCACATTTTGGCAATAAAAAAAGAAAAACTTTGGCGTTATTGGTTGTGACAATATGTTGTTAGACAACTTACACGTGGATGTTCTTAAATTTGGAATCTTTCCAAGTATAGTTCTGAAGAATTCAAAAGTATATGTATTAAACTTTCTCAATTTACGAAGCACTTAACTAAATAATGTTTTGCATATATAACTAATGGTCCTTGGCTTTGCAACCAAGAACAAAATGTACTCTTTTTTTGTGCGTAATTTTCATTAAATTGAACTCTGCATGTATTATGAAAGTTATTTTTTAAAAATGCTGCCTGGTACCACACAGAAAATGGAAAACAGAGACTTTGGACTATTTTAAGGTTTTAACTCTTTGTGTTTACAAACCTCATTATCGGTGACAAATTTGAACACTGTCAAACCCTGAATGGATCGCACTCGCAATATACTGATGGCGTTTGGAGATGACTTTCAAGACAATTTATTCATAACAATATACTTGATGCACACAATAATCCCTTTTTGGACCAAATTGCTGTGCCAATTGGAAGTGGTTTTTTATACGTAGATTTCTATTATCCACTAAACAGTTCTTGTAATTCCAAGAATTGGAGCAAAGGGACATGCGATGAATTCAGACGAACAGCTGTAACCTAGTTTGGTTCCATAATGTGAATTTACTGATGATGTATAAAACTTTGGAATGATTTTTACACTAAAAATATATATATACTACCATAATAGTCAATTGACTTCATAATATCACAACCTGAGGCAGAAAAGCACGTGCAAACCACATAGAAATGGTACTTAATGATGGCGAGAAATGGAGTTGTATACCACGCAGTCATGTGTCATGCAAATGACAACTGAATGGTCTACGAATTTCTTTTCCGATGTACTTTGAGGTGCTTGGACAGATGATCGGAACGCGAAAATCGTTTGTCACAGATTTTACACTGGTAAGGTTTTATCCCGGAATGAGAACGTTTGTGCCGCGCGAGTTCGTCTGACCGAGAAAACCGCCATCCACATCCGGGCCACGTGCACTCGAACGGTTTCTCTCCGGTATGTCGTCTCAGGTGTGCTTTAAGGTGAGACGACTTGCTGTACACTTTGTTACAACCTGCATAAGTACAGTGAAAAATCTTTTCCTCTATCTTGTCTTTACTGCTTGTGGCAGTCGAGCGTACAATCTGAGTTTTTACTGTCCTGATCTTCATTGCATTTAACAAACTCGCATGAGTAAGTAAGGAATTCGCCGAAGAAAAATTATAATGATTCACCTGTGCTCTGGCATTTATCAAGGTCGGCTGTGAAGGCCGTGGGAACTGGTCAATTAGCAGGTCCTCCTTACTGTGCGCGGACTCCGAGTTGCTGGTACAAGGTCTTGCAGCATAGGAATGCATCAAGTTCTTGAGCCCGACTCCTAGGACAACAAATTCCTGATTCATTTGTGGTGAAAACACATCATTTAATAAAGTATCAAAATTATTTTCCTTAGGCTCATTCTCGAAAATGTCATTACAATAAGAATCACAAAAGGAAGTCACTTTCAAATGGCTCTTGTTTACAATGTCTGGACTTACCGCACTTGGTTTTTCTATGGAGTCTGCTAGTCCTTGTGAGAAGAGGTATTCCAAATACATTTCGTCATCCATGCTGTCATGGCTCCAGACGCTAGAGGGACTCAGGCTCCGCCTTTCCTCGAAACTCGAATCGCTCTCCTCCCCGGCGGAATTCAGCCGCTGTAGTGTGTACTGCTCTCGCTCCAGACTGGAGCAGAGAGGAAGAAAATCCTCCATCATTTTTGAAGTAATCGATAATCAATATTATTTCGCTATCGTGGTTGCTGTGTGGTAATGTAATTTTACAGTAAATACTCCGATACTACGCAGAGATGATGTGGCGGTAGTTCCGCCACTGTATTTACTATCGATCGTGTTACAAATGTCTCCCCACAAACTTTGCCTACGGGCTTTAATGATGAGTAGCGAGCGCAGGTGGTAAATAAGAAGTAGTATATCGAATTGTTCTACGTATTTAATGTAAGTATGAATGAGCTTGTCCCTGTTAAAGTACCAGCACTTATCTTGAAGAGGACGGCTCTCGACCTACCCGATTGGACGAAGTGTAATTAGTCCCTGCATGTGACTTGTACCGACAGAGGATAGGGTCTAGGCTAATTATCATACAATCTGATGCTATCCGATTGCGACCGCATGCATCGGCCAAAGGTGACCCACTTGTCTGATTAACCAAAAGATTCAGGAAAATTTTAGATTGGGGACTAATCAAATTTGACTGTAAGGAAGAACCGCTAGAATCAGCATGTCACAAGTAATGAAGCTATTTACTTTGTAACAATCCGTACGCATAACAATGAAACTATAAACTATTTACCACCGTCGTGTACAACCCGATAAAGAGATTAGTTTTGCGTCCTGGTACATGTAAATATGGATGTTTATGAAAGTCATGTATACCTATATCCACGTGTATAAAATATCAGACATTTGTACATATACTATTTTTCATGAAGTTTTGTTGAAGATTTGTACAGTCTCTGATCCGAATCTATATCTCTCTCCTATACAATCAAGATGCTTAAACATGTGAACTGGGTTGTAAAATACGGATACGATTCTACTTCCCTCTCATGTTAATATTATCCAACTGCACACTTAATATCACTTGAAAAAAAGTGTAGGTCTCACTCCAGAGCACATTAAGTAGATCAAATGCCGATCGATTTAATTTCTGTTGTATTTTTTGTTTTTCTATTTATATGTTAGTCTATTTGTTTTTTTTTTTTTTTTTGTTTTTTTGGTTCACCTGGACGAATAAATCACAATGTTCAAATAACACTGTCAGAATTTGTTCAGTGTGTCCCGACGAAAAAAATGTATTTCAATAAAATATATTAATTCCTCGTAAGACTTTGTATGGAAATCGGCCGGTACACATTCCATTCGAGTCTTCCTGTTAAGGTATGAAAAGAGCACACAGTGCAGTCTACACTAAACTGCTGACTGGTTTTAATTCTAATCACGAAACCATTTTAAGTTGTTGAGCTACTGTCAGTTGAAACTGTTCCATCGTTCTAGATGTCACCGTTAACCGCAAAGACGCACAATCATGTCCATGAAATAGGTATAAAACTGCTATTGGTATTTTTGCTTCCAAAACAAAACGAGATAAAGGTCACTTGCCCCGGCAAAATCGTTGTCATTATACTGAAGAAATGGGAATTAACAATTCCGATACATATGTCTGTGTAACAAACTGTTGGGCACAAAATCGGTTTTATATTAAGCTGCATCCATTGTGAAAATTAAAAGACCTCTGTAATGGATTTATCCTTAATTCACTGGTCTTTGCTAAAAAATGCCCTTGTTCATGGAATAGATATTGACTCCCGATGATGTCTCCGTAATCCAGACACCGGTTAACACGAAATACAGTTGCATTCCCTGTAGCATGCTGAGCTCTGATGCTACTTAGCTTTTTATGTGGCCACCTGTCGTGTAATTATCTGGAATTAGAAGTCAGAAAATGTCAGTTTATTGAAGTTTTGTGATGTTCACATTTTTCTATTGTATCATTAGTACAAAATAAAATAACTGCAAAGAGATTACGCACATATATTGGCATTTCACATTTCTCATCTGACAATAAAAAGCCGTTTTTCAAATATTTCAGTAAGTCTATTTCGTGATTGCAGGTTCGAGCAGATATCTGGCGAGTGCGTAAACTATTTTTAGTTACACGAAATCTTTACGCTTTGACTACTATAACTGCAACTTGAACAGACACCAACAAATCATGTGACCTTTGGTATTGTGTCGCTTGTGACCAGAAATATAATTCGTCTTAAATTATCCCACGGATGGTTTGCTGAAGTTGGTCCAGCTGAATTCTAAACAGGAATCAGTGAGTTGTCGTCACAGACATGATTACCAACACGCCAAAACAACAATTAAAGATGAAACGTTTTTTCTGGTCACAGCACTAAAACACACATCTAGTCACACAGTGCACCAAAATTCTCGACGTAACGTCACCTCAACTCAAGTAATAAATCTCTGCAGATGACTGCCACGTGCCATAAGTATACAGTAGTAAGCCAGAGGAGAAAACGAATAATTAGCCTGAATGCGCGGACATTGTTTTGAGAGTAATACTTAATTCAAACTGTTTATATACTTGCAGAATAATTACTATTGCCGTCCTAGATTGTGACCCTTATCCAATGGCGTATTTTAGTCTTGTCTAATTTAAAAGTTTAGATCAATTAAATAAGTGGTATGTGACCGAAAAATACTTTTAAATTTACCTACATCAATTCCATATAAAGGAAAGTTCAAATAGCTTGTGTTAAATACTTCTGAAGGCACAAGTAGTCACATATATAAGGATATTCTGACACAGGGTAAACCGGTGTAAAAAGAAAGCCTAACCAGTGACATACTAAGGGTAAATGGCCCCCGGGGCGACGATAATGGCCTAAAGAGCCAGAATACGAGGCCCGAATTTTTATCAGCTGTTTTGGCGCCCAAGACCTCTGGTGCCCGAGGCAACCGCCCCGTCCGCCTCCCCCCCCCCTTTCCTTTAGTACGCTACTGAGCCTAACAAAATAAACTTTATATGTGACGGAATCAAATATCAAGCTCGGGACAGAGACGTTTCGAATGAGTGCTATTTCAGCTCATTTGACAGAACTATGTCGTTTCTTAGGAGCAAAATAAATGCTTTGGTAATGCAAAATATAAACAGATTAAAGTGTCAACAGCTACAAATGATACATTATGACGCAGCACATTATAAAGGGTGATGTCTCAATTGCTTATACTTTCTTCGAAAAACAGAGATAGTTGGAGAAAATTGGTCTTTGCACTTTGTGCTGTTTGCATGGCCAGGAAAATATTAATCTTAATCGTCACCGTCGGCGTCTTTGTCCGTGTTTGAATGGTAGTGTTATTACTGACCCTGTTTTGTTTAAAATTTTTTAATCTATCCTCGGGGACTGAAAAACTCAGCTTCTCTACATGATGAATTAGTCATTAGTCATGATGAATTAGTCATTAGTCATGATGAATTAGTCATTAGTCATGATGAATTAGCGGAGTTAGTTTTGAGTATCAGAGGACGTTATAACTAAGATCCAAAGGCAGTTACACAGATAGTCAAGCAGCAGACGGGCAATAGCTTGTTAGGGTTCAGTCAATGGCTGACCCAATCCCATCTGTGAGCATGTGAACAGTTTTTGTTGTCACTCTCGAAGTGTGTCTATCATTCACATCTTCGTGCGGTTGACCTTCGACTTGTTTAATGTTTATCTGGCCATGCCAACATCACACTCTTGTGTTTATCCGCTGCAAATGAATTAATAAACTTTGAAAAATACTGAAGACGGTTTTTGTCACAGTGCAATGTTATATCCTACCAGCATGAATCAATAAAAATAGACCTTACATAAACACAATCGCATATTATCACTAATTTTATTATAAATGTAATTTTGTTAATATTAAAATTGTGATCTGTGTAAGAGCCAGAGACGGACCATTTGACCAAAATTTCGCCTTTAAGTTTAACACCAACAAGCACGGCCAACAGACGAACACAGATAAGACGGTAAATCTGTACTAAAACAATGGACTGATATATGGACCACAGTATGTACAGACATGTATGTATGTATATGTGTGTGTGTGTTTGTTTATGCGTATGTATGTATGTATGTATGTATGTATGTATGTATGTATGTATGTATGTATGTATGTATGTATGTATGTATGTATGTATGTATGTATGTATGTATGTATGTATGTATGTATGTATGTATGTATGTGGTACAAAATCGCCCAGCCAATTCCGGCGATTATGGAGATAAAGTGGATTGTTAAAGTGGGAGGAAGATAGAAAATGCGGCGCATAGATCAATGACTTCACAGAGTCAGAAGAGTTCTCAAAGCAGTTTCCTACACAGGAAATTCTCACTCGTGGAGGAAACAAAATCACTTCAGTGAAGAGCTTACTAGATGAAACTGGTTGTGACTGTCGATGAGAGATTTAAACGTTTCTCTCAGTACTGTAAACTTTTTCCAATTAAGACGTTAGTATTACACTGAGGCGAGATTTGCACTTGGTGTGTTGGCTACTAAAGGATTTATATACTTTTTATTCCGTGTGTGTGTGTGTGTGTGTAGTTTTTTTTACAATATAATATATTGACATAGAATTAATCTTATGAATATGATGTAACAAAAATGTCTAAAATTGCGCTATTATTCTGTGATAGAAACTATGTGCATGATCAACAATGTGCATCGTTTACAGAGTCTGGTTTTATAGTGGGGCCCCAGGTTGCCTTTACAGATCACTGACATCTCACCTCTGTCATTGTGGGTTGAGTCTCGGCTCTACCAACGTGCGTATGTAAGAAAGCTTTCCATTAGCTTCCCATGGGTCTTTGGATCTTCCCAGGGTTTTCCCGGGTTCTTCCTGCACCAAATATACTGCTGGCCATATTAGCCTATCATGTGCTAAAAAATGGCGTTAAAACCCACAAAACCAAACCAATCCTGATGTTATAAAGACTGCAACAAAAGACATGTTTTACCTTGTAAACATCAGTTAATATTACTTTTTATCCAATTCATGGGAACGTTTCGGTACTTCAGTTTTTTTCTCTTAAATAAATAATTATATTTTATCAGAGAACGAGGAAGAAACTCCTACAAAAAGTAAGTATGTTGTCATCAAAACGCCTTGTTCTTTGTTTATTACTGATCTCCATTGAGATAAAGAGGAAGTAACTCTTCGAGAACTAAGTATGTTGGCATCAAAACGCTATGCGAAGGAGAATGGCATTAATAGAACGGAAATACAACAACAATTGGACCTAAAATGTTGTAGCCATACATAAGTTCAGAGCAAAGTTTTGGCTATTTGGCAGTATTATGTTAAAGAAACACGGAAACACTATTATATATACAAATGATCTATTATATATACAAATGATCTATCTTATACACAAATGATCTATTCTATACACAAAGGATCTATTCTATACACAAATGATCTATTTTATACACAAAGGATCATTTTTATATATAATAGATCCTTTTTGTTTAAAAGAATCATTCCTCACATGTCTCAGTTGAAGACATAAATTGGAATGGTGGATGGAACTACCACAAACAGAAAAAGAGTAACTGTTAATCAAACAAGTGTGCACATACATGTAGATATGTAAATTCAATATAAACTTAAGTAACGACAGTGATTGAGAGGTGTTTGCAGATACCCCTTTTTTCAAGTCAAGAGCGCTTTCTGTTTTCAATGATTAATTATATATAACAATAAAATAACCAAATGAAAATCAAACAATCTGTTTCTTACGGAGTTTGTGCCCCGTAATAGGTTTTATTTGGGAGACATTATAAATTCATGGTTATTTTATATACTTGAAATATCAATTGGTTATAATTGTTATTTTTGTGACGTCAACAATGTAACTACTACGACGGAAGAAATCATAATTGCTGAGTTTATTCTGGCATACCGTCTGTACTCGCTTATAATACAAGTCCAGCTGCAAATTGCACAAGCCCAGATCTAACGTAGCATAATGCGCCGGCAGATCCGCGCCTATGCAGTTTGATTGGAGTAATCAGTAGAGCAAACAACACAGACCCTGATCGGCCGGCGATTATGCGACGGCAGATCAGGATCTATTTTTGTTTTCAGCTGGACTCAACTTATGAGCGAGTATATACGGTATACATGACTGTTTAAGGTAATTGCACTTTTGGGATGCTTATAAATATTATAACATTGAAGAAACATTATAGATTGAAACACACATCCTCTTGCCTCCCTCCCTCACAATCAAAAGTACAAAAAGAGTATACATTTTTACTTTTCAAATGGTTTATCAACCTTATAAGAAGAAAGAAGAATTCTCTTAAAATATAAACATTGTCACTGATAAAGATAGTAGTAAATTTTGTTAGATATTTGCATATATATTTTGACCTTTGTCATTTCCAAATCACTCGCTGACCCAAAACAATAGATCCAAACTAATTAAAATATGAGTTTAAAATGTCTGTCTTTGCAGCTATGCGTCCTTACAATTCAAATTGGTGTCATCTTTTAATACCCCCACCCCCACCTTTCTCAGTAATTAAGTGTTTAAAGAAAACATTTAAAGTTATACAAATATTTAACGATCTATATATCCAATTGGATACTAAACGATCTATATATCCAAATGGATACTAAACGATCTATATTATATCCAATTGGATACTGAACGATCTATGCATCCAATTGGATACTAAACGATCTATATATCCAATTGGATACTAAGCTATCTATAGATCCAATTGGATACTAAACGATCTATATATCCAATTTGATACTAAACTATCTATATATCCAATTGGATACTAAACGATCTATATTATATCCAATTGGATACTAAACGATCTATATATCCAATTGGATACTAAACGATCTATACATCCAATTGGATACTAAACGATCTATATATCGAATTGGATACTAAACGATCTATATATCCAATTGGATACTAAACGATCTATATATCCAATTGGATACTAAACGATATATGTATCCAATTGGATACTAAACGATCTATATCTCCAATTGGATACTAAACGATATATGTATCCAATTGGATACTAAACGATCTATGTATCCAATTGGATACTAAACGATCTATATATCCAATTGGATACTAAACGATCTATATATCCAATTGGATACTAAACGATCTATATTATATCCAATTGGATACTAAACGATCTATATATCCAATTGGATACTAAACGATCTATATATCCAATTGGATACTAAACGATCTATATATCCAATTGGATACTAAACGATCTATGTATCCAATTTGATACTAAACGATATATATATATATCCAATTGGATACTAAACGATCTATATATCCAATTGGATACTAAACGATCTATGTATCAAATTGGATACTGAACGATCTATGTATCCAATTGGATACTAAAATCGCTTTATAATTTGTCTAAATTCATTGTCCGAATGCTTACTATTATACATACATAAGATAATAAGTAAGTATCTTGAAAATTTCCTTTTTAACATTTTTCTTTTGTTATTAAATTATCAGTAAATACGAAATATAACACGCCATCATATTGTATTATTACATACATTAAATCTATTCCTACCGTGACATTATTTGTTAAAATCAGAAGTGTTTTTATTGATGATGATGATGATGATGATGATGATGATATTATTATTATTATTATTATTATTATTATTATTATTCGACCTTCGTAGTTAATTCAGTGCAGTTTCAATTTTTTCAAGTTTCATAATGAATAGAATGTTAAATTATACACCGAGTCTGTTACATCATTCTGAAAGTGTCCTTCTGTGTTGATAGCTATCGTCTGCTCATGTAAACAAACTGTCAAATCGAATTACATTCTCTGAGCCACTCGGCTCCATTTCTCTCTATTAAAGTGGCCTTCGATAACTAATTGTTTTGCTGATATGATTAAGTCACAGTGTCGTATTACTGCCATAGTAAATTAAATTCAGGTCAAAATGACTTACTTTCGAGATTATTATATTGCACTAGTATGGATTCACATATGGCACATAGTTTTATTAATCTGCAAGCACAAAAAAGCATTGACTAAAACATTCCAAATGATTGAAACTGGAGCAACAGACGGTCACAGTGACATAGCTCAAGCATCAGTGCACATCCCTGGTGAAATCACACTTACAGGTGAAGTTAATTTACCAGTAAGCACTTATATGTGCGCTTATAGCAGCGTAATAATTTGGCAATAGTGATCAAGTTCTATCAATCTGTTTTAGCATCTATCATAATGAAACTTTTTATACAGTCAATTACTCTGAAAGAGAAAATTGTCAAGGAATTGACTTAAGAACGTAACAATTGTTTTATACAGCATGCAATTAAGGATACAACGACGAGACTTTGGTGAATTGTTTTATACAGCATGAAATTAAGGTTACAACGACGAGACTCTGGTGCAGTATAGATTTAAAAAGGTAAACAAACACTGACTTTCATCACTAACTAGTAAGAAAGTCAAAGCTGGCTAAATAAACCCAATAAGAATAATCCCAAATAAATAGTTTACGTATTTAAACATACATATTTATGTCACACCATGCTTTTGTGTGTGAGCGTACCGATGATATATCACAGTGCGAGGAAAAATCTCCCAAAATGTTATTTCAGTCTCACTCCCTTGAGATCGATTTCACATAGAATAAGAGATCTGTACGCTAAAATTTTTTTCCCCACGTTTTTTTTTTTGAACCGAAGGACCATGTACCTCATGTGTTTCCTTATTACGATGCGCGTGTAAGTAAACTTTAAAGCAATATGCAGTTTACTAATGTATGGCAATGGTGAACCCAGAGGACACTTTGTTTTGCATTTCGCATCAGTGCATATAGATAACCTCAGAAACAAAAATCAGATCTCACAGAATTGACTAGAATCTTACAGAATATTTTGTCAAATCATACAGTCTAATACTATGAAAATATCATAGGTATAGGTGAGACAAAGAGCAATTTTCGCGAAAATTTGTTGAAAAGTAGTCAGATAATTAGTCCCCAAAACAACGTCAACGCGAGTATTGACACCACTGACACAGGACGTCGTATTACTACCACAGTATAGCTGTCCCATATGAAATGCAAAACCATTTAAATGATTGTAGATAGTTAGATACGCTGTCAAGCATGGCAGTAGATTGTGTGTGTGTGTGTATGTATGTATATATATATATATATATATATATATATATATATTTATATATCTATATATATATATATATATATATATATATATATATATATCATGCAAGCTCGTCAAAACAAGAACTATCCAAATGTCAAGGGCATAGGCATAATCTGTGCACGATATAAGTAACAATGAGGCATAATTCTGAACTTTCAAAACGCTGTTCACAGCGGAGCGGTATCAGAAAAGTTGCAGCAACAAAATTAAATGTAAAGATTGAAATGCACATACTAAAAAACCAAATAAAACATTCTTCTGTTACACAAACTCTAACAGTCTTAAAGGATGCTTACGTTACAAAAGCCTGTTAAGTTTTATAATTATACATTCGTTTATTACCATGGAAACTAATTGGTTGTCTAAAGTTGCACAAGTCCACAAAATGGTAAATTCTTTCTAAAATTCTAATGACCTTAAGACTAGATGGCGCTACGCTTGTCGCGCATAACCTAGTGCCTAAATATAGAACGGATTCTGCGAATAAAGAAGAAAACGTTGCAAAGTTCTAGGTATCAGGATTCAAAGAGTCGTTGCAAATTTAAGCAGTCTCATTTCTGCATCATATGTGCCTGTTTGTCTGTCTGTCTATATATCTATCTAAGAAAATGCTTGCATATCTGAGCGATGTAGGCTGAACACTAAATTTAATAATAACTAAGTATGCAGATAGAACGAAAAATTAAGAATGCACTATAAACGATAAATTCGCAGGTGGGTCAGAAAATTAGCATATGTTATCTTTTTCGTTAACTCCAAGCAAAATAAAGACATGAACTGCCAAAATCTGGACCAAATTAGTGCTGAATTCAAAGTCAAGGTCATGAGAACTGTGACAATAAGCTGACATATGCTAACACATTCTCAACTGAATGTGGATGTTAACTGAGACCTAACACTGAAATAATCATTTTGACCTAGTCTGAAGGTCAAAATAAAATTTATAAGCCAAAACCTCCCCACTAAAAGTCATGTTCCCCGGACATTGCGTTCTGGAAGATATGAGACATTAAAGCCACTACTGAAAGGAAGGAAAGAAGGAGATAAAGAAAGAAGAAGATAGACAGTTGGAGAGAGAGTGTAAATCATACTATCTTAGTGCCATTGAATTTTGTGAATTCAGGAAATCTAGATTAGCGACTTAACATTATCGCAATTTTACCATCATAAGAAGAACTAAATTTGTTAATATGTATAAAATAATAAATGATTAAACACCTGAAGTTTTGGCAAGAGTTATTACTCCCATTTCAATGCCGCTATTTCCAGATATAATTTCAGGCGTTTAAATAAATTTACCATTCCTATGACTTTAGACACTCAACTAGCATAAAGTCTTTCTGTCTGTGTATATTAATAGAGTGGAATGATCTTTATGAAAGTGCCAGAAATACAGCTTCTATTTCATCTTTCAAAAAATCTTTGACGATGAAGGCAAAGAAGGACACTATAATTATTACTGTTAATCGTTTCTTAGATATAATTCAAAGATGGTTCCATCAGAGTGATAGCGCCCTTCGTGCATATCTGTATTAAGTTAAACTTTCACCATCACCTTTATGTTCATGTCAGGCATTGACACCGCCGATCATATCTTTTTTCATTGTCCAAATTATTTAGCACAAAGTCGAGATCTCAGAAATCACCTATCTTTTGTTCCAATAATTACGCTTAAGCATATGATCTAATGATAATCCTACCGAGACAAAAACAATGTCTCTGGATGTTCAGGTACATTAAAGATACTGACATATTTGAACAGCGATCTGCTATGTAAATTCTCTCTCTCTCTCTCTCTCTCTCTCTCTCTCTCTCTCTCTCTCTCTCTCTCTCTCTCTCCTGTATTGATTGTTGATTGATTCATATTTTGTAGGTTTACTATGTGCCGTTTTGTTCCTCATCTATTTATTTGTATATCATGCAGTGAGAGGACCATATCAACCCCACTGCATATTATTTGGGAATAAAATACGTTAAATCTAATGTAGTCGTCTTGCTATCATATTATGAATGGCCCAAACACACTAAGAAACCCCTATCCCATATTCGTTCATGTGTAAAACTATAAAATATACATATATGTACATATGTATACATACCTTGTAGTGTCTTGAAGATGGTTTCCTGCAGGCAGAGACGCATATTAGAAACAAGTGAATTGTACTTTTTACACAGTTATAGGAAAAAAATCAGCCTGGAAATAGTCGCCCTAACAAAAATAACTGCTTATTCAGTTATGCATGTGTATGAGTCATGTATGAAAATGTTCTCATAGTTATATTATGTTGTTATTTTAAATCAGCAATTTGATATGATCACTATATATATATATATATATATATATATATATATATATATATATATATATATATATATATATATATATATATATATCTTTTGTGTCCTCTTTAAATAATATTTTAACATCTTTACTTTTTAATTTCTATCTTATAGGACATGTTTACTTTTATTCGGAAGGGTTTAAATTACTGAAGATTTTAGCGCTGTTTTTACCATTACTATTTCTACAAGCTAACTTTTACTCGGCACTATACAGTCAGTATTGTACTAAGATGCCGTTATACACTATACAGCCAGTATTGTACTAAGATGCCGTTATACACTATACAGCCAGTATTGTACTAAGATGCCGTTATACACTATACAGCTAGTATTGTACTAAGATGCCGTTATACACTATATATACATACATATATAATTGCATATCATATGAAGAGGAGACGGTATACGCACGAAGAGAGAGAGAGAGAGAGTTTTACTCCATGTTAAACAGCCCCAATACCTATATGTATGTATGTACACATGTGCATATGTCTGCACTTGTTACCCCACATCTTCAAACAGCAATAATGTTCCTATTGTGCTTGGATTTTGAATGTATGAATGAATTCCAGATTGGAGATTGGGTTGTAATTACCTAATTAAAATGGGCTGATTCAGTGGTATACGTTCAATAGTTTACTATTATTTACTTTGCTTTAGGCTTAGTGATATTATACCTATATACAGAAGAAGAAAACAAAAATACATAAACCTAATAGACAATCTGTCAAGATATATAATTCTTTGTTTTATGAAAACTGCCATTAGATTAGAGCTCAGGGACTATAATTACCTTGAATAGGGAATATACAGATATTTTCTCTTCTCATTGGGTTGTCTAGGTCCAGTACAATACTTGATTCAAGACGAAACGGTCCCCATTGTTAACCTGTGTGTCTCTTTAACAAACAATGGTGGCTTGATACACATCTTGAAATTAACATTCATTCTCTTGATAGACAGCTTAATTATCTACCTCGAGATAATGTGATACCTATTTACCGTCACTTTTCTCACCAGTATTTTTAAATCATTACTGGAGATCCATGTCAAAGTCTTTTTGCGCCTCTGACGCAATAGAGATTGTTCACCTTTATACGCCGACCTTCAAACCCGCTTGAGTTAGAAGAATTGCGTAATGGGCTAATTTTATCAGTATTGGGCACATTTGCCATAATTTAACAAAAACATAAAATTGTACGAGTCTTGCCCAATATCATTTGCTGATAACATTATTTAAATTAACTTTCACTGGAATTTGAGATGCACGTGAGTCGAATACGAATATGTTATGATAATTTCGAAGGGGCACTGAGGAGGGTGAAAACCAGAGATCTGCCTTTATGTTAAATTGATATTGCAGACATTTTCGCAAATGACCGATATCTCATTTCAAATCGTTGTACCATGGCAATGGGCCTCAACGGTCGGGTAATGTGTCAGACCGATATCTCATCTCAAATCGTTGTACCATGACAACGGGCCTCAACGGTCGGGTAATGTGAAAGACCGATATCTCATCTCAAATCGTTGTACCATGGCAATGGGCCTCAACGGTCGGGTAATGTGTAAGACCGATATATCATCTCAAATCGTTGTACCATGGCAATGGTTTCAACAGTCGGGTAACGTGTAAGACAAGAGGCTTGAAATACTTTATAAATGGTCGTTGTCAGAAAAAATGGCGTAACGTCGCCGAGTACACACCCGGGCACCGCTCACGGGTACAAAAAATGGCGGCCTTACGGAAAATAATGGAAGTTTAGCATTACGAAATGTAAAGCTGGCGAAGCATATGCTTGTAAAAAAAAAAAGGGGGGGGGGGGTGAGACAAATGACAGAGACAGCACCAAGTATTAGTAGAACAAGTGTAAATTACTCCTGCTGAAATAAAACGGTTTGCAAACTCTAGAAATGTGGGAAAATGCAAGGGCGGTGGTCATTCACATTCACAACGGGACTGAAATTATCCTTTATATTTTTAAAAACCTTTCGATAGTAGGAAGATACCTATATCGTATTATAAGTTAATGATGTTAATACTATGTTAATACCATAATATACATTTCCAGCGTCTTGTGGATACATACAATCTTTCCCCGTGATGTATACCACCGTGCACGTATGTTGTTAAATGCATTTGGTGTTTTTTTTAATATATTTTATTTTTATCCCAGTCGTTTGGATCAAGAATAGCATTTCACTAGCTAGTTAGTAAAATGCATGACCAAGTCATGTGACCTTACCTAAGCCCGACAAAGTGAATTACCATATTTGATTGACAGTGATAGATACGATGGACGTATACACTGAGCTCCTGATTGCGAGTCAAATACACTCGTCATTTATTACATGTCGATGGTAGAAATGATGCTACAAATATTACTTCGATGTGGCATATTTGAAAATATAATTATTTCGGACGCAATTTTCTCAACCTTTTTAAATCACGCGAATAATTGGCCTTGTAGACTAATATATTTTATTTACTTAAAAGTAATACATTTCTAAAAGGATAGAAAACAAGTACACAAGTACTTAGTTACTCTCCGTTATACAAAAGAAAATCACATGGTGAGTTGAAAATAACGAAGAACATACATGGAAGATTACATATAGGATAAATAGGAAAGAGGAAAGAAAAAGTATGATAGAAAACAGATCAAACGATGGTGGTGGCAAAGAAAGGAAAAGATATTGGTGCATTTTTCTCAGGTTATAATTTGTACTTCAACACATAAGTATATTGTATTACAAAACACATTTATATTGTTACCATCAGTCACATTCGACACATGCATAATAGTTCAAGTTTTGGAAGTCATTCTCTCCCAAGATGATGATGACGAGAGAGAGAGAGAGAGAGAGTTGTAAAAAGTGAAAGGTTGTTCTCTGCCACTTTTATTATATTCGGGCATTTCTGGTTGCTACCAGCCGTGCCAGAAAATGATAAACTGTGGCAGATAACAACCTGATCGTGTAGTCACTCGGGTTGAGAAGCTTACCTGGCGATTTTTTAAAAAAATATCCTGATTCTAACAGCAAAATATCACAGTCACAAATTCATGGCTGAAATACTTAGTGCCTTCTCTCATTCCTAAAGACATTATCTACCAACATGGCTTAACTGTAATGTTTTATACAAGTTGCCGATGGCTTTGTCGGACCTTTGGGTCACTGATCAATACCCTTTGTTTTCTTCGGACAGTACCATTAGCCCTTGTTTACCCTGTTTGTTTCACAAGCAGGTTCAGATAAACATTAGTTGTAAATAACTGACAAACACTCCTTCTTCACACAGTGCTTGCAAAAACAGGATGAACTGATTATTTACCCTGAGACTAACATACATCGTATACTGCCCCTTATTTAACTAAACTTCAGTGACCGCCATCAACGTGTTATCAATCTTGTACCCGTGGGCAATGCCTGGATGTTCTGATAACGTCCAGTTGAACAGTACAGCGAAACATACATCAGTCTGAAGTATCATATTAAATCACCAAGATTCATTTTCTGTCTTACAGAGACCAAAAGATGCTTCAGGTATATTGGAAATATTTGTAAAAAAAATGTATGTATGTATGTATGTATGTATGTATGTATGTATGTATGTATGTATGTATGTATGTATGTATGTATGTATGTATGTATGTATGCATAGGTTTAAAATGCACATCAGCTCAATCATTGCTATACAGTGTCGAACAAAAGATAGGTAGCTGCACTTAGACTTATTGTCAGTCACTCATTTCAACATCGAAATTAACAGCATAATTAAATGACTTAATCCAGGATTAGCATCATAATTTAATGCCTTAATACAGGATTCTCAGGGATGCCGAAATCATTTCTGGACGAATGAAAATTCCAACAGCTGAAGAAACAGTACGTAAACTGTTTTGTCGGCGAAATTCTATTTGATCCGTTTGTATCAATCATGTAGTGTGCGAGCTATCAAAGTTCAAGTGATTTTAATGGGATTAGGTGAAGTCGCATAGGTTAGATCTCAGCAGACACTGAAATTAAGACACCTGATAATCAATTGCCGTTGCCTAATGAAAATTTTGATCAAAAGACTAATTACACGCGTGTGTGCTTTGACACCTTTCTTTGATAAGCATTACTCAACACAGTATTAATCCATCTTATTTAAAATCCTTACGCGATCTTTGGAACACTTGCATGTTATCGTATGCCGTAGTTAGAAAAATAGTACCAAGATTTTAGAATTTATTTTGTATGTCGGAGGAATATAAACTCCCATGTTAATCGTCATAGAATCAGCATGTGTGTGTGTGTGTGTGTGTGTGTGTGTATGATGTACAGAGATATACCTTCGTTTCCAAGTGATTAGCATGTGTACTATTCCAATGGAAAACTTACATAATTTCTTTGGTGCCAAGCCCAAGGCTGTAGATGAGTACGATTCTCGAGAAACTAGCCGACATAAATTAGTAGATGCATCTAATTTTGATAAAGAAAACAGAACGTCAAAGAGACTGAGAGATTGGTGGAATGAATCATGGAATAGGACATTCCCATCAGCCGAAAAACGAGAAAACAATGGAACATTATTAGCTTTATGTGCATGGTGTCACGACTGTGGAAGGAATAATACAATGGCTACCCAAGAAACACTAAACTTGCAAAGTTCAACATAATCACATCAAGACAAAGGGCCGTGGATGTTTAAAACAAGAAACTGTAACGAAATTGATGAGGGTGATGGAAGAATGTGCAGAACTTAAGGATTTAGATTCAAGACCTGCCGTGGAGAAATTTGTTAAACTTTTTTAAAGAAAAAAGTTAATGCAGTATGGTATGTTGCTTAAAGATGAAATGAAAAAAGTGAATGGAATATGGTAATTTGCTTCTTATTCCAGTGTCTTGCAAAATTGATTGCTCTGAAATGGAATTAAGGTAATTAATTAAATTAATATAGAAAAGAAAAAAGTGTAATCTTTTCCTTGATTCCTTCTAGCTGCACACAAAATTAAAAAATATCAAGATAATGGCACTGAAAAATTGTTTTAGTTGTAACATCACAAACAATCACAATTATCACATTTATTAACTATCTTAAGCTTTTTTTTATTAATTTATTGTAATAGTAACTAGTTCACAATGAATGAGCATTATCAATCTGGTGACATATATATTTGTGACACAACAATACACTCATTATGTTCTAAATTATTGCAAGGGGAGAAAGAAGTATCGTTATTGGGACTGCAAGTTTTAGTGCTGGGACTGCAGCTTTCAAAATCCTGTGAAGAACTCTGGTAATAGATCAAACAGTATGCATACTATTGAATATCAACTATAGATATACTTAAACAGAGTTCAGAAAGGCTCAGAAGAAAACGGGTTCAAACATTTTGCATGCATTTTTTTCCGATTACATCGAATTCATGATGATGGTTTTCCTGTCCTTTTTGTGGAGGAGACCAAACTTTAGGGCTTATTTTTTTAAAACCACAAACTAACTTTACTTCGATATAGACCATAAACTAACTTTACTTCGATATAGACCATAAACTAACTTTACTTTGACATAGACCATAAACTAACTTTAGTTCGATATAGACCATAAACTAACTTTACTTCCACATAGACCATAAACTAACTTTACTTCGATATAGACCATAAACTAACTTTACTTCCACATAGACCATAAACTAACTTTACTTCCACATAGACCATAAACTAACTTTACTTCGATATAGAACATAAACTAACTTTACTTCGATATAGACCATAAACTAACTTTACTTCCACATAGACCATAAACTAACTTTACTTCCACATAGACCATAAACTAACTTTACTTCGATATAGACCATAAACTAACTTTACTTCGACATAGACTAACTTTACTTCGACATAAACCATAAACTAACTTTACTTCCACATAGACCATAAACTAACTTTACTTCGACATAACGATAAAAGGTAAAGATTTTAAAATTCTGTTAGATGTATATAAAATAAAATATGAAGGTAAAATATAAAATCCTTAGAATATATGGTCAAAATTTGCATAAAAACCGCATTGCCGCAACAAGTTGAAACTTTTCTTGGGTTGTACATCATCATAAAGTTCCTTAATTGAGTTCCCATGAAAACACTTCTACTCACTATGTAGAAGCCGATACACTCGACAAGAATGTGTCCCACTATGAATGGACACTGCTGGCAGTGTAGTCCCACTATGAGTGGACACTGCTGGCAGTGTATAAAATCTGGTCAAGGTTCATCCTTCGGGAGGTTTGCATGAGTTAGGTATGTGTGTTCCATACACTGTCAGCACTATATAAAGGGTGCTGATAGCCAAGTTTGATGTTACGAAACTGCTTGTCGATGGTTTCATTCTACATGTTTTGCCAAGTATATAGAACATGCCGATTTATATAATATTTGAAGTCAGTATATGGAATCCTCCACTCGGAAATGGGGGTGACTGCGGGGCAACATTGGCTGCTTTATCAACCCTGTCATTACCTTAATACCAATATGACTAGATTGCTAACAGTACATCATAATATTTCCAGATTGTATGAAAAAATCATGTTTCTGTAATCATTACGCTTAATACCAATGTGACTAGGTCGCCAACAGTGCATAATAATTTTTTTCTCCAGATTATACGAGAAAATCGTGTTTCGGTAAGATCTGTGATAACAACGGGTTGTCAAATTTAAAGTTTGCACGGCTTTTAGTCTGGAAAGTGGATCCTAGAAGATGATGAAATGTTTTTTGAGGTTTCTGTGTAGTTCAAAGATTTTACTATGTGGCTGTACTTTCTGCGTTTCTGCTGTAAAAATGTAGGCTTTATCCGGTAATCGGCTGGATATGGTGTCATGGGGTGTTGGGCCTAAAGACAACATCATTAGCGGGATTAGATGGATTAGAAGAAAGTTTGGTAGTATACTGAAGACTTATTCGCGTTCATCTGAGATAAAAGTGATGGTTCATTTGAACATAGAGACTTTCCGCGCGGAAGTTCTAAATGCTCCTAGACACAGCCTAAGTCCATGATTGTGTTAGGATCAATTATTTGAACGTAAGACGTACAAGCTGATCCGTACACAATCGAACCAAAGTCAGTTTTAGATCTTATTAAAGACCTGTATAATCGGAGCAAAGACCTTCCGAGCTGCTATCCAATCTGTGTTTACCATGGCTTGTATTAAGTCCAGGGCTTTTCGACATTTATCTTATAGTACCTCATGTTAAGAATTATTTGGAAAGGTTTACCTTCCTAAAGTTTGAGTGCAGTTCTTCATTTTTACACATTAAGAACTTTACTTTTATTGGCACCATACAGTCATTATTTATACATACACC
The DNA here is from genome assembly GCA_029931535.1 of Margaritifera margaritifera. Lineage (NCBI taxonomy): Eukaryota > Metazoa > Mollusca > Bivalvia > Unionida > Margaritiferidae > Margaritifera > Margaritifera margaritifera. The sequence goes on along the minus strand of JAQPZY010001566.1, from coordinate 4,027,904 downwards.
AGGATGACAAACACTCCAAGCAAAAGTAAATATACACATTGGGACAAGAAATAAAAAGGAAATGAGATGTTGTAACCGGTATCCCACCCCATGAAGACAAGACTCCCCCCCCCCCCCCGCAAAAAAAAAAGAAAAAAAAAATTAAGACAAAACAATGGTATAACCCTTAAAATATAAGGCCAATTTTTGTTCTATATAAACCTTACTGTTTTAAAAAAGACCCAAGTCAGAACATCATCATGGAACGCATCTCACGGCAAACAGATGCATCTATTCTCCATTAGTCTCCTCTTGTGATATGCAAGGGGCACATTGAGCCCGCGGAGGAATTTTAGAAAAAAGGGGAGATGGTAAGATTATTGTCACAATTCTGTGCATGAGTTAAGAAAATGACAGGCAAACATGATGAACATATTAGTTTAATATAGGCTATGTCTCTCTGTATATGTGAATGTATGTCTGTGTGTAAGAGATATGTACAAAGAGACAGGGAGCTTCATAATAATTTTCCATACGTGAAGCGGTTGTAAGCGTGGATATATATGAACTATAGACAAAAAGTTGAAAAAACAAAAACAAAGACAAGAAAAAATTGAAATACGTTCGTACTTTATTCATCTATGATTGTTTTCGTACAGTTACATAACTTCTGTACAAACGAGTTTTTTTTTCGGGGAAGCAAAATATTACAAGTGCATTATTTTTATAGCATGGATTCATTCTAATAGAGACAAAAAGTGACACCAAGGGCCACATTTTACATCATTAGGACATGACAACTGGACCATATACATGTGCACAGAACAATGTATTTGTGTCTTCATGCCATCGATTGCTCTTCTGTACGAATAATCCTTACATTTACAGTCCTATATGATTTCAGCCTTGCATTAATAATAATTTTGAATTATTTCTTTTCTTATTTCATCTTTTCTGACAAGCCTATTATGACGCCTGGCTTCCGACTGATACAAATATTTGCCAGTCTCTTAAGACTGGTTTCCAGCTGTAATTGTCCCTTTTGTCGAGTCTTACACCATCCCGCGATATGTACACCGTTCCAACTTCCTGCTCGTAATGGGAAGCTGAGATTTTGACATTTTAAGCTTTCCGTCATCAAACTTTCACATCCGCCCTAAAATTGCTTGTATGTTTAACTTTTTCCCATTGAAATCTGTCAGTAACTGCTTTCAGAAAATTATTACACGGCAAATTTAATCACATCGCATTTATAGCACCCTGAAAGTACAGCAAATGAATTTGAATCAAACCATTTACAAAAAGAACAGAGACGATACTTTCAAGTTACTTGCAAATATAAAGTCTTTTTCCTGTTCCTTTATGAAAATGGATATAAAGATTTTTTAAAAATGATGATATGCATCGAGCAGTGTAAAAATCTGATACACTTTTAGTGGTAAATAAAATAACTAGATACATGTATAGATTTCCTTTCTATTTTTACTTCTACAATCTACAATCCTCAAGGAATAAGTTCTAACTCGATTGTGCAATATTTAATTGTATTCTTAATTATCCATTACCAATTATCAAGATTCAAGTGCATAATTGACCCGTGGTGACACTCTTTGGTTGTTGAGAAATAATGACAGCGACTTAGGGTGCAACCAGAAATAACTCTCCGTTCTACCTTTCAGTGGTATATTCATAAGGACCGAGTCCACTCGCAAAATAGGTACTGGTATGTACGTGCATCTTGCCTGCATGGTCTAAACGAATAGTCTAGTGCACATCCAGTATACCGCATTACATTTTACCTGATGACCGAAGCATCTATTGAACCAGGGGTGTCAAACATACGGCCCGCCAGACTCATTATTTATTATTATTTATATCAAATCTGGCCCGCCATATCAAATGAGTTTGACACCCCTGAATTCTATTCTAATGAAAGGTCAAACGGACAGGCCACGATGGTTGAGATACAGCACTGCGTAGTTTTTCACGCTTTATAATCATGTCCGAGAGATCTTGATTTCGAGGTTGTCCGTCAACACGGTTGTTGTGCTTTCAAGCGCATGAGGGCACTTAAGGTTACATTCACTGCCTCAGTCGGCACAAATGTAACGGTTCTGAGCCGTGTTTGAGCATATTTTGTTCTTTTGTTTTCTTCTTTTTTAAAATACCATATAATTTTTATTATTCCTCTCATTAGCGTACTAACGCCGGTAACGTGGGGGGGGGGGGGGGGGGGGGGGGCCGGCGCGATTGCTCCGGGCACCAGAGGTCTTGGGAGCGCCAAAACAGCTGATGCAAATTCGGGCCTCATTTTCTTGCCCTTTGGGCCATCATCGTCGCCCCGGGCGCCCTTTACCCTTAGTACGCCACTGATCCCTCTTACTTAAATAGAATTGGGTTGTGGAATCATCCCACTGAATACCTCACAATTCATTGCAAGTGCGAATTACTTTATAGGCAATAATAGTTAACATTAATACATACTATTACTGGCTACTTTACAGGGAATACTAGTTAAAAGTAATACATTGTGTTACTGGCTTCTTAATAGGGGAAAAAAAAAGAAATAAGGAGACAAATGTCAGATTTGGAAAAGCGTCTGAAGTCAATTAAGAAGAGAGAGCGGAAGAGAGAGAAAGAAAAATACATATATTAAGCGTAAACAGTTTTGTACGGAAAACATTGTATTCACGCTTTCGATAATATTTGCATAGTGGTATTTTTGAAATGATTTTTTTATTATACTAGCAATAATGGGTCCACAATCTACAGTATTAACACGTTTGAAACTGATCTATTTTATGTTTGTGTATACACAATCTACAGTATTAACATGTTTGAAACTGATCTATTTTATATTTGTGTATACACAACTATTATAAAGTGAACATGTTTTTTTTGTCCTTTCTAATATACTCAACAACAGTTTTTAAAATATTGAGACCATACATACATCAATACCCACATGCTTAAACTTTTGTGTAGACATATCTGAGCTGTTTCTAAATTATAACCGTGATTTGTAAACATACTAAGAATTATTCAAAAAGATGTATGTATTGTTGCCATTTGTCATCAAACGTTTTCCATGTACAATTGATAGATGAGGAATATTTTTCTGACATGTAGTGAAACTTCATTTCTTTTTTAAATGAGTCATGTTCGGTGTTCATTGTTAAATATACATTTATGGATATATGATTTCAGTTGCAACAAAAGGGCACAGATCACAGTATCTCTTTTGTTTTGGCCTATTATACTAAAAATAAATTCTCTTTTGGAAATCTGAAGAAAATTGTGCAGATGATTGCACTTGCCCCTATCCACCCAGTAAAACTAGTAAGTAATAACTCAGTTCTAGAACAGTTCCAAAAAGATGAGATAAAGTATCTAAGGAGTCGTTATATTAAGGGCACATGCTTGTATGGACTTTTCCATTTTTTTTCAAAAATGTATTTGTTGTCAAAATTCTATGCATTATCTTAGTTTGAAACAATCTCAGTGTAGAACACTTAGATAATATAAAAGCCTATAAAAAAAGTATTCATTCCAATCACTCTTATCTTTAAATTCATATTCTTGATTCAATTTCAAAACTGATGGTCGCCTAGAAGTATTAGCATTTAAGTTTTGATGCATGCTTTTACGGACGACATTTTCTTTCTTTATAAGCAACATTACAGATTTATGTAATAAAGGGTCATACATATGAGAATTGATGTTTATATTAAATTTGTTTTAAAAAAAGATTTGGTGGCTCTGAGCACACCTTGTTCATGCATTCCAACTTATTACAGAAACTATCTGTATTAATCCATGAAAAGTAGTCACAGACAAAGTCGTTTACATACAAAATTCCTTTTTTTCATTCGATGCACGTGTATAATACTAGAATCTCCAACTTTAATATTAGGGTTCATTGCTATAGGTGTTTTAAGAAAATCTTCCGTGTCCTCTACAGTAAGTTTATCATGTAAATTAATATATACTACAAAGGCATCTGTCTAAAATGCATTTAAAGTATTTCTCACTTTTGTCATAAAATCTGTTCCAAAATTTTTTTTCTTGATTTGCACAAGATAATAATTCAAACATGTTAGAAAATATAAATAAGGAAAAAAAAAAAAAAAAATGCAGGTTAACTCAGTGGAAATGGAAATAGTTTGATAGAGAATCCTTGTATTTAAATAGAATATCCCTTTCTTTTTAAACCCGAAAGTAATATATAATATACAAAGAGTCTATAACTCCAGATCATGACTGTGTAAAAGATTGTACCGAATTAAGTCTAGACCATGATCGCTTAATAAATCAGATTTCACGCAGTTGACCGTTTATAATACAATGAAATGATACACCCCTGTGTTGTACACTTTATACAAACGGTCTGATATCTAATGAAAGTAAGTGATTGTGCTGATGTTTTCACTCATTTCCTTTGCTGTAATCTTCCGGCTATTTTCTTTAGATAATAATCTTGTCTTTTCCGGATGACCAGTAGATTGTTTAAAGTGCGTAGTACATGGGACTGGCCGGTCACTGAATTTCATTTGTAAGGAATAGTGACAAACAATTGAAATAATATAGCGCAGTACGTAAAATATTTTCCAATCTGACCGGTCATAACCCAAGCTCTATCCAAATACATTTTTGTACGATGGCTTGTTGAGGACATAAGAGAAAATAATTATGTTGTTCTCAAGAGAGAGCTATGTCGTTCCCGCGAGAGAGCTATGTCGTTCCCACGAGAGAGCTATGTCGTTCCCACAAGAAAGGCAATGTTATATCGTTTCCACGCCAAAATCTACGTCGTTCCCAAGAGAAGAGTATTTCGTTCCCATAGAAGGTTATGTGGTTCCTTCGATGTAACTACAGTGGTCGTTCCCACGTGATATATTTTTGCTGCGGGTTTAAAGAGAGAAGGTTGTGGTGCCGCATATGAGTGGTAAGTAAGGTAAATAATGCTTTTTGTTTTGATATAATTCTTCTTATTATTTGATGTTATTATCAGGGTACATCTGGAGACACCATCAACTGAGCCGCCAGGCTAGACACTTTCTTGTTATCCTTTATTGCACCTCTAAACCCTTAAGGAATGGGTCCGGAAAGGGAGTGCTGGTGTGAGGCCGGTTGTGGGTAGGGAGTGCCGCTTCTTCAAGACAATACTAATACTTGTTCGTGTTCTCTAAAGTAAATTCACTACTCTTATAAAACACTCTGAAAAGTCAATTTTGCCCGTGTTCTCTGAAAATAAGAAATTAAGGGCTCTTGTTTTCAGCATGGTAAAATTACCCTATTGTTTTGCCCTCAACGGCAAGCAATGCCTAAATTATAAATTCCTTTTTTTTCCCCACCCATAGCCCTCATTGTCACCTTTGCCAGTTTAGCTTGAGTAGCTTCATATTAATTAAGCCCCACCCACCTCGTGTGACCTCCTAAACTTAATATAATAATTGACCGACCGGTGATTGACGTCGAGAGTCAACCAATATCGCACATATGATCATGGCAATGGTACGATCTTGTCTCAGGTCCGAAAGTTATGATAGTGTTCATGTTAATGCTGTTTACCTTACAATACTGACCAATACAGACATATGCAGAGAGAGAGAGAGAGAGAGAGAGAGAGAGAGAGAGAGAGAGAGAGAGAGAGAGAGAGAGAGGGTGGGTGGGAGCTTCCTAAAAAAAATGTATAAATAGGTATTTAGATAAATAATGAATGGACGAATGGATACAAATAAATAAATAAGATAAATAATTAAGCCAATCAGTAACTCGTGTGTAATTTACTTTGTTTCAGGGAGCTAAATGCAAAAAATCACCAAACTTCATTTGAAACACATGGGGTGAGGTCAGCGTTTTGGAAGGAGTTACAGAAACGGAAATATATAGATAAGAATATAGATAAATAGATAACAAATAATTTAATAGCTAATACTAATAAAAAATATTTTTGTCGATCAGCATTGTTCGAGGAATTTACTCAGATGCAAGTTGCTCAGAACAAAGAATCACCAAACTCAATCCCGAAAAAACCCCGATGAAACCTGCCTGCACAGAGAGAGAGAGAGAGAGAGAGAGAGAGAGAGAGAGAGAGAGAGAGAGAGAGAGAGAGAGAGAGAGGGGGGGGGGAAATGAAATGATTGATAATTCAGCCATTAAGACTAAATGCCTCACGCAGCCACATTCTCCCCCCGTGCACCCTTCAGGGAAATATTTTTCTTATGTACAGTATAAAACTGCGTATAGTGTTGTAATGGATATAACGTAGACCAATATTGTTTATGTGTACTGGGACGGTTTAGCGTGAAAGCAAATATTTTGGAAAACACGAAACTCTAGCGCAAAGGACTTAAATCTAAGAGTCGATAGACATCCTTGTGGACCTTACGAAATAATATTGTCACATTTTTCCTAATAAAACTGAACTGAGGCCGCATGTTGCTGATAAAATAACAGCAAACTAATTTATATGACTTGGAATTCAGCTTTGTCCATACATTATTATAAAAATGGCGTTATTGTGGTCGCATGATGGGGACCATTTTGGCTTGATGCGGACTTCCGCCACAGATGAGAGTTCGAGGATGCAGCCATATTTCAACGTCATGCAGTTAGGGACCGACCATCTTGCTGGAGGTGAACGGAGGGGGTGGGGGGTGCTGGGCTGGGATTTTCTTTCGAACCAGGATATTTTTTTCTTTTACCTGAAGATGTTATATTTGTTAAAAAAAATTTTGTTAAATTTTAATTAATATAATGGATATAATAGTTTTTTTTCTTCTTCTATAAATCAGATCAAGAAGTTTTGTTCATGTTGTTTGATGACCGAAAATTAAATTGTCGGCCCTTATGCATTGAATAGAATCCATTGTTTTATTGGACACTGAGGTTAAATGTTAAATGTATAAACTATTAAGAATATATTCCATGTTACAGACTCTAAGACACAGTCAAGTCAGTTCCACTAGTTGACCTTTAAAGTAGAGAGGCCTACTATTTACATGAGGTGACATTTGATTGGTAAGTCACTGGCAGTGCAGAACAAGCTCCACCCTTCTTGCTTAATCCAACGTATCTGACAGTATATTAGAGCACCGCCTTGAAATCCAAGTCATTGTGATGCTTTTTTCCCCCTGCTGAAAATGCTTAAAACTTTCATCTTTTTTTCTGTGTATTTAAATTTTTGTATCAATTACCCGTTCTTATTGGCAAACCATACACTTTTCATTCTAACTTCAAGACCAATTATTTTAAAAAGGAAACTTGCGACTTCCAGCTGCGTTCAGAGCACCATTAATTTTCCTGTATATTACATACATACATTTCTCCAAGCTTAAATAAGACCAACATTCCAATCACGCTAGGATTCCTATGTATGACAGTAACATTAAAGAGCATTATACACACCGACAATTCACAGCATTTGTTCAGCATATTTACATTTAACAGCTGATCAAAAGCTAACAGAGTCAAGGTTCCGTTTCCGGATCAATAAAAACATAGTTTGTGACCATACCACACACTGACGTTACATGTGTTCTTCAGCCACACTATCTTCAGAACTACAATGAAATGCATCTCAAAATAATGAATGATTCTTTCCCAGTTATTCCATAGCAAAAATCAGTTCCCGTCATGAACATTCACAATGAAAGACAAAACGAAACAAAACATCTAACTTTAGATATGAACTACTTAGCTGGGTTCTGACCCGAAAGCGCTTTAACCTGGTCTGACCACTTCTCCATCAACCAAACTCAATACGGTGTTGATGAAAAATGTGCCTTTGACAAATCTATGCGCAGCCAAGATTTTGGCTATTATATTCTCGGCCACATTCCATTGCAGTTGCGCTTTATGAGCGAAATGTCATTGACACGATCAGTAGAAATCATCTCGTTTGACGACTCGATGAAATCTGCTAATCACATCACTTACGTTTCCACCATACAGTGTTATTGCAATGGAACACACTTGTAAACATCATGGAACTTATATCTACATAGCTGTAACTGGTGAAAAGGTGAAAACATGTTTTCAAACTGTCGTTTTCTACCTTTTTCCTCTGTGCATAGATTTGAAAGTTCACCTGAAATTTCAATCCTACAGTAAAGTAACAAAATCAAAACTGCCCTTAAATTAATGATATGCACGTTGTTTCTTCATATCACAGACATATATGAAGCATCGTGGCAGTATATTGGTTAAATTAACGAAAAGCAAAAATATATTCTACACGATTTAAAATGGCATCTATAGAAAAGAATAATAGAACGTATATGTGTGCTCGTATTTTCATTTAACTGTATCGGTGATAATTTCATTGTATTTTAGACTACTCTCTCTTTCACTTCCATTCATTTATGGATCTTTTGGAAACCGCGTAAGTCTGACATAGAAATAATTTTTGCTTTCGGTTTCACCCTCTGTAGTCGTCAGTTGTAACTTAATTTTATTCTACTTCAGGTCACAAAGGAAGAACTGAACAGATTTCTTGAAGATAGAGGCATACCTGCATGCGTAATAAACTGGCTGGCCGAAGAAATGGCTTGTAGTCTGTAGGATTCATTGATGCCTAGTTTTACCCGCTCTTCTCACCTTAATTATCGTAGTCGGAGATTTCTTGCAGAAGTTTCAGAAGATAGGTATAGATATTCCTTGAGAAAGGTACGTTTTATCGATATTTCGTGAATCTATGATGCTGTTACACTTCGTAAAATGTTCATCTCCATAACATTTCTTATGCTATTTCACGTATATATCCTAATGTGCTTTCTTTTTTTAAATTCTTGCTTAAATCGTTTGATCAACAGAAAGAGATATCTTAGTAACGATGGTAGTAGTTGTTGTTGTAGTAGTAGCTGTAGAGTATAATTCGTTACGAAGCGGCTGTCGTTTGTTTTATTCATTATTTTGAATGTTTGAGCGCAAGTTCAGAGGAGTATACTTTCTCATTCGACTGCAAATGCCAGGGACATAGAACTTGCTCCATCGGCCCTGACCTTCGAGTCGTGGTCTTCAAGTTTGACATCACATTAGGTCTAGATATGTGTCAATATATATATATATATATATATATATATATATATATATATATATATATATATATATATATATATATATATATATATGGGGGGGGGGAGACCAAACAAGAAGGCCATATATATATATATATATATATATATATATATATATATATATATATATATATATATATATATATATATATATACAGCATTATTTTTGCTGACAGGATAAAAGTTCCGCACATAACTAGCCGAATAATAACAAGGGCAATAAAATACAAAGGAAACTAGAAGATGAAGTAGGGTGGGATCTGATTCTCCTGAAATTGGTCGATATTAACTCTATAGAATGGTTCCATAGATGTAATATATATTATAATCAGTAAATTTATAATAGAAACTTTCTTTGGATATATATCTTTCGAACTGTATTCCTTAAAGGACCAACTTCGTTACTGACTTCAGATGCATAAATACAGATTTCCAGCAGGTTTATGATAGGTTGTTGGAAAAAAATAATGTAATACTTTGAACTCTCTTAAGGTTTTGTGCTAAGACGGAAGAAAGGAGGTCTATTTATTATGTACTGAGGTCAATATGATCTAACTATTGTGTCTTATTCGACATTAGACATTAAGCGAAAGGGAACAAAAGCTTGGTGATACAATTTTGATTCCCATATCAGTTTTTAAGCCCGGATAGTCAGCAGATAGATGAAATAAGAAATACCAAAGTCCATCTCTTTGAAATGGTTGTGGAAAATTGATGTTCTATTTTTCTATATTTTGTTCTCTATTTTAAGGTACGGACTATGAAACATATTTAATGAAACTTTATGTTAGCCAACAAATTACCCAAATTCATGCGAGATCTGGTTCACAGGATTACAATTTAAGAGTTGCTCTCGGCGTTGCCTGCATCAGACCAATTTGAGTTAAGTCAGGTGAGCGATATTGAAGTCATGTGAGCGATATCAGGCAAATATTGGAGACCAAACAAGAAGGCCATACTATTGATATCAGGCCCATTTGGGGGAGACCAGACAAGAAGGCCATACTATTAATATCAGGCCATTTGGTGAAGACCAAACAAGAAGGCCATACTATTGATATCAGGCCCATTGGGGGAGACCAAACAAGAAGGCCATACTATTGATATCAGGCCCATTTGGGGAAGACCAAAAACAAGAAGGCCATACTATTAATATCAGGCCCATTTGGGGGAGACCAAAAACAAGAAAGCCATACTATTGATATCAGGCCCATTTGGGGGAGACCAAACAAGAAGGCCATACTATTGATGATACCTTCTATATTTGTTCAAAAACTGTGGTATAAAAATGAAGACAGTCTACTAGAGGATAAAGACCGGAGGTAGGTATGGGAGTCTGTACTATTCTGGCTATACTATATCGATCTTCATATGTGCATGTATCGACGTGAGATGATCTCGACATGTTACAATCATAATGCTATAGACTTCAAAGAATCATTTTCTTTTCAGATTGACTGTAACGTAATTGTACTTATCCCTGCGGAGGTTTTAGAAAATTATGCCCGCGGAGGTTTTAGAAAGATTATGCCCGCAGAGGTTTTAGAGAGATATGTTCGAGCTTAAGGATGGCTCTTATTCATTTCTGCCCAAAATCGGAAAATTGACAGAAATCAACATAAAATGCCACTACTTAATAGCTGAGAAAAAAAGTTTAAGCAGAGACAAAGTCGAGACAGTTCAAACAGTGAAGACGAGAGCGATACAAGTAAAGAAGTGAGCAAAAAAAAATGGAAACATCAGGATAGAAATATATATGCTTTTGAGTCTAAAGGAAGGAAACATGTTGGATGAATTGGGTTTTTATTAAAAGACCAAAGAGTACAAGCAAGTGAAAGAAAAGAGTGGAAGTGGCACACGACACTGATCAGTCGAAGAAGGTTGCATCATCGCAAGGAACACAACACTGTTTTATTTTCCTCTGGAGATAAATCCACGAGAGTAAATGAGGAGTCTGAGTAAAGTATTACTTGCTTCAAAAGACTCAGGTAGATGAAGTTGTAACTGTTGCAGACATGTTCAATTAGACGAAAGTTTGGATGTTCGATTTTACTTATGTACTAAAGGAAAGAATACGTTACCCACTGAGAAATCAAAAGAAGATGTTGATGACTTACTTGACTTGGAGGAGAGTACTTTGATAGGAGAAACCACCAAGGAGTCGGCATCGGCATTGGTAAAAACAGTTACCGTTGGAAATGAAATGTCTTTGATTGACGATACTACTGTATCAATGGATACAGCTTTGTTGTCAGGTATCCAGAAGACTTCACGTCGCTCCTGAACTATGTGTATGATGCTGATTCTGAGACAGTTATAATTAGTAATGATCATCGGTCAGAGTCAAATGTTGCAGAACTTGCTCTTAAATTAGAAACAGACGATGAACTCATTTCTGCATCAAATTGTAATGATAGTATCTCTCGAAGAACTCTCAGTACTGCCGTATCATCAACATCATGTGTTTCAGAACATTAAGTTAGAATACATGCTAGTGATAAACTCTCTTCGGTATCCAGTGTGACTGATTCTGCTGCTCAAGAAGCTGCCAATATTGAAGTCCCATCAACATCACACGTTACTCCACCTGTCGTTCAAGGATACCATAAAGACGAACTCACTTCAGAATTCAATGTTACTAATCACACCATACAATGAACGGCCTATCATACAACCCCAACAACATTCAATGTTACTAATCACACCACACAAGGAACGGCCTATCTTACAACCCCAGCAACATTAAATGTTACTAATCACGCCACACAAGGAACGGCCTATCTTACAACCCCAACAACATTCAATGTTACTAATCCCGCCACACAAGGAACGGCCTATCTTACAACCCCAACAACATTAAATGTTACTAATCCCGCCACACAAGGAACGGCCTATCTTACAACCCCAACAACATTCAATGTTACTAATCCCGCCACACAAGGAACGGCCTATCTTACAACCCCAACAACATTCAATGTTACTAATCCCACCACACAACGAACGGCCTATCTTACAACCCCAACAACATTCAATGTTACTAATCCCGCCACACAAGGAACGGCCTATCTTACAACCCCAACAACATTATAAATTATATTGCTGAACCTGAAGCTGACGAAACAACTGATGATGAACTTCCTCCATCTTTTGCACCACATTTTCCAACAGTGCCATGGGTACAGTTAGTTAATCATGGTGGAAAGGCTTTCCATGAACTGCTTACTGCCTTTTGAGACCCTGCGATTCTCAACCAGCATATTCAGATCAAATGAAATTTGCCTAATCGAACTGAGCAAAGTGTAGATAACATGGGTGGGATCCTGCGTGACTGTATAAAAAAAATTTGGTGGGAATTTTATGAGAAAAGTACCGTTGGGAATTACTTAAAATTCACCAGTTAAGGCATATTTTTGCAGAAGAGCACTGGGAATCTGTAGCTAGAATAATTGTGCCGTGTTGAAGCGATTGTGGATACCTCTCCATAAAAATAGCACCGGTTCTATTCGCGTATTGCCTTCTTGGTGAAGTGCCACCTGAGCTGCTGAAATGTTTTCTAAGATATGTATCACTAAATGTTGGGGAGGTCCTGAAAGTATCGCTTGAAAACTTCGAGAAAGTTGACTATGATAATATTATGGATGCCATAGAAAGCCACCAGCCCAAGCATATCGTAAGCAAGATAAAATCAGAGCTGTTATAAAGGAGATATTACCCAAAGAACAACCACGTTCATAATAGATTGTTGAAAGAATAAACTTGAAGGGCTGCACATAAGTTCTTCTCAACTTCAAGAAATCTACAAGACACTTTTCCAACATGAAGAAAGGTCTTGAAAATTCTAGACTGTGTCGAAAGTAATCCTTGCCACACAATAGTAATAGGATTTGTGAGAAAATTCATCGAAGTAACTTTGACTTTTGGAAAGTATGATAATTTTTTTTTTCAAATTCTTGTAATTTTAATACTAAGCCGTGTTCTTAAAAAAATCCGTGGCGCGAATCCAGTGATAAATTTTTTTTAATGCACATATCTTGAGCAGAAAACATAACTCTTTCCAAAATCTTTGTCTAAAATGTTTTTATTTTTAATTTTGTTTGTTTTTCTTTTGGGTGAAAAATGTTGACAAATAATTCACTAATTTTGGCTCTTTTAAAGCCTTTCAGAAAATATTTACTTTGATATAGTTACCAAGTTAAAGAGAGAAAAGTTTCAAGTTTAAAAGACAAATATGTCGGAAACCTTAAATTCAATACTCTGCAGCATTAAAATCAGTTTTTCTTTGCATTACCCTTATAGGATTTTCTACGATACATTTTATACGTATGGTCAAAAATAGGATTTTCTACACTATGAAACAACATTATGTACGTATGGTCAAAAATAGGATACATAAGATGGTCATATTACAACCCTTGTTGCTATAACACCGTCCAATTATAAATTGCGACATTAGGTGGAGTCATTACCTTAGGGGTTAACAACGCCAGCTAATGTAACCAATTAGGTTTTGTCATTCCATTCGTGTTGTAACAAAACCATTCAGACGATAGAAATGTGCACTATATATTTTATTCTATAAGCCCAGGGAACGTACCTGGCTTAAAATTTGTTGGACGTATTGAATGAAATTGAAATCAATAGCGAATCACATGGTTTTATATAACAGACATTCAATTGGGGAAATTTAGTACAGGTTTTCTAGTGAACAAGGCCAAACTAAATCAACTAATAGGTTCATATACAAAAATAGATACTCGTGAAATCATGGGGTGCCAGATAAATGATCTTTGTGAGCATTCGTATTCAGTATCAGCAAAGCTTTCAGCATCTACTGAAAACTAACAGTACCGTATCTTGATAATGTTTTGAAAACTAATAGTACCGAACCTGGATAATGTCTTGAAAACAGCAGTACCGTACCTGGATAATGTCTTGAAAACCGACAGTACCATACCTGGATAATGTCTTGAAAACAAAATCATATGACATTCTTGTGAATGTATTACCATCAAAATATCTATCGACCTACAACTGGGTGAACACTTCAGTTCAGACCTGCGAACACATTTTATTTAACACTAGCATAGTATATGGTCGCTGGTCACATAGATAAACTCTTGGTTGCCATTGGGTCGGAACAGTAACCTCTGAAAAAAAATTGCATTTGTTCTACATATCTTGTCTCTTTTCAAAAATCATCCCTAACAACTCGTGGAGATCCATTAGCTTCGATACAGAGTAAACAAAGTAACTAGCAATAATCCTGCGTCAATATTCGTTGAACCAACTTTAAGCCATATTAACATATTTTGAAAAGCCATCGATGCAACCATGTACTGTGATCCCAAAAAATGCTTTAGCTTGTCGTAACCATCTGAATGTCCCAGCTCATTTGGACTACGAACTCGATAATCACGGTTGGTTGGTGTCTGATGGTACAGCAACACATCAAGGAATATTTAGTACCGATGCAATGGCACTAAGTGCCTTGCTCAGAGATATACCACGACAGCTAATCCGGACTAGTCCAGGTAAGATTTAAACCCGCGACCTTTTGGGTCCGAATCCGGCACTCTACCACTGAGTCACGGCGGCTTCTGTAATCCTCAAATGAGTATTCAAGTATTCCCGAGAGCGATTGAAAGATTCTTTCCTTTTAAATGAGCAGGCACTGTTGACATGTTCCTCCATTATACATTATACGTTATCTGACGCGTAATTATATATGAGAAGAGATACAAGTACTTGTAAAACGCAATCTTCCTTCTCAGATTGGAGTGCATAGTAGAGGTTTGGCATCATTAGGCTGTTCCGACCATGAAATCGAAATCATAATCAAGCGCATGTTCGGGAGCAAATCAAAAGGACATTGACACCACTGACTTACTGGCTCGCATTGTAAAGGTGTTTATCAGTGTTCGACAATGATATATGTTTTTTTTCTTCTATTGTTTTGACCTGGTTCCAGGTAAAAGTGACCTCTGATCTGTAATTCAAGGAGTGTTTTCCAGTTCTTTCTACATATCTGAGCTGTAATTCAATTGTATTTGGATTGCGGCATATTTATGTTTTATTTCCTTCCTCGTTTGGCACAACAGTATCCTTGTGCACCATATCACCCAGTCACGGAATATTATATTTAATTAAGCTGACTCTGATGGTCTATCAGAAGACGAATACCAATTAGTCAACATTAAATATTTTCAAGTAGTAACATATTACTACTACTACTTATAATGATGATGAGTATTGCTATTATTATTATTATTATTATTATTATTATTATTATTATTATTATTATTATATAAAATACGATATAATAATACAAATTCATTGACATAATTCATCAATCATTTAATCAATTAACACACTCAAACACTAGACAGATATTCGAGGATAAATAATAGAATCTGAGATGTGACGACTTTATTAAAAGAGCAAGAGTGAGAATGATGAGAATTTCACGTTACTTATGATACTCGAATAAAATGATACTCGGATGAAAATTGTAGCATTTGCCACTTTTTAGATGTAATATATGTCTGCACAGTTTAACAGATTTCACTTGAATGGAACTTTCGTTTCCAACAGGAGAATGTTGAGCCAAAGCCAACTCTTTTGCTTGAGTGGAACTTTCGTTTCCAACAATAGAATTCTGAGCAAAAGCCAAATATTTTACTTGAGCGGAACTTCGTTTCCAAAAGTTGAGTTTTCAGCAAAAGTTTTTTACTTGAGTGGAACTTTCGTTTCCAACCAAAGAGTTT
Source organism: Margaritifera margaritifera (assembly GCA_029931535.1). Classification (NCBI taxonomy): domain Eukaryota; kingdom Metazoa; phylum Mollusca; class Bivalvia; order Unionida; family Margaritiferidae; genus Margaritifera; species Margaritifera margaritifera. The sequence continues at coordinate 4,012,081 of JAQPZY010001566.1, read as the reverse complement.
TTAGTAAAATCCCGATTCTTTCAATTGAGAAAATGCTGTTGTTATTGTTGTTGTTGTTTTGTTGTTGCTTTTTTGTGATTTTTTGTTTGTTGTTTTTAATTTCATGCCTCTTTTCAGAATGTATCTTAAACTTTGAATGGAGAAACAAATTAACCATTCAAACATTCGAAGGATTTACTTCCCAAAGGAAAGACTGCACATATAAGAATACATGCTTTCAGTCTGGTGACATTCACATACAACTTGTTTCCACTTCTTGTCTACATATAGCCGCCACATACATCTTCTTTCCCACTTCGTGGCTACATATAGTCGCCACATACATATTGTTTCCCACTTCTTGGCTACATATAGTCGCCACATACATCTTCTTTCCCACTTCTTTGCTACATAAAGCCTCCACATACATATTGTTTACACTTCTTGGCTACATATAGCCGCCACATACATCTTGTTTCCCACTTCATGGCTACATATAGCTGCCACATACATATTGTTTCCACTTCTTGGCTACATATAGCCGCCACATACATCTTTCCCACTTCATGGCTACATATAACCGCCACAGACATCTTGTTTCCTTTTCTTGGCTACATATAGCCGCCACATTCATCTTGTTTCCACTTCGTGGCTACATATAGCTGCCACATACATCTTGTTTCCACTTCTTGGCTACATATAGCCGCCAAATTCAACGTTTACAGGTTCTGGAAAAGTTTTCATTCTGTACAACATACCCAAAGTAAACAAAAGTTATCAAAAATACTAGGTTCAAGCCTCCATTTGAACGTTATTTTGGCCGTCCGCCAACCATGTTGCAGCTTAGCTCCGATGCATTTTCAAAACTGTTTTAACAACGACAACAACAACCATTACAATCGATTTAACTCTAGCAGTTTTCTAATCTCCTGGGGTATGGAAATTCAATAGGTGGCAACCTGATTATTCTTGGAGATTTCTACTTTCACTTTGACTGTCCTGGAACCCCAAATACATCAAAACTCCTAGATTCCATTCACGTTTTCAACCTCAAACAGTCAGTTAGCCAACCCACCTATAAACATAGTCACATTTTAGACTGGATTCTTCATAGACCTGATGATAATATTCTACAGTCTTCCTTGGTGTCCCACAAACTTACATCAGATCACCTCTGCATCATATGCCATCTTGACGTATAAGTCCCTAAGCCTCCATCTTTGTTTGCTACTAAGAGAAACCTCCGTATTATAAATGGAACCCAACTAATGCATGACATCCAAGCAAAGGTAACAACTTTGTTACCTCCTACAGCAGAACAACTTGATAACTGCTTGTGTTCATTACTTGACAAACATGCCCTAGCAACCAAGTGCAGAGTATCAATTCAAAAGTGTTCTCCATGGTATAGTAGTGTTAGGGACCAGCTTCGCACTGCTAAAAGAGAACGCCGTAAGGCTGAGAGGCTTTGACTTTCCACCAGACTCACTATTCATAAACAAATCCATGAATCCGCTAAGAAGAATGTCACAAACATAGTCCATGCAGTGAAATCAGCCTACTACAGGACTAAGATCACTGAAAGTTCCAGCTGCAAAAAGCTCTTCGAGATTACTAACAAGCTAATGTCAAGGAACAAATGTACACCACTTCCAACGACCTTCTCTCCGGTCGACCGTCCGGACCTGTTTGCAAATTTCTTCCGTGACAAAGTAGAAACCATTAGAGATAAATTTGACAATACAATTTCAATTGACTCATCGTCACCATACAGTTGTGATACAGAATTTCAGCTGCAACTTTTAACAGCATTTGAGCCTGTCAATGGAAAACACTCCAGCAAATTCGATCTATGTTTTGGTGTTCCACAGGGTTCTGTTCTTGGATCCGTTCTCTTCATTCCCTGCACCCAGCCTCTCTCAAGTGTCATAGATCGTCATCCGGTGTCTCACCAATCGTACGCTGATAACACCCAAATATGCAAATCTAGCCACCTAACTGAAGTTGATGCTACCATCCAAGGTATAGAGAGGTGCATTTCCGATGACATGTAACAAGCTGCAGATGAATGATGATAAAACTGAAGCCATTCTGATTATAACGCAAAGACTTTCTTATTCACATCCTTTACCTCAAACAATAAATATCAGCAACACCAACATTAAATTCACAGGCAGTACGAAACCTAGGTGTTACTCTCGACAGTACACTCTCATTGCACCAACATGTCATGAACATTTGCAAGGCTGCATATCTGGAGCCGAGACGCATCAGCTCCATTCGCAATTTTCTTTCAGTTGATGCCACTAAAACACTTGTGTGTTCCTTAGTAGTTTCAAGACTCGACTATTGTAATTCACTTCTATCTGGTTCGTCTCAGTATCTACTACAGAAACTTCAAAAAGTTAAAAACACAGCTGCTCGGATTGTCCTTAGAGTACCACGAACCGAGTACACCCCCCCCCCCCTGCTCTGTACCCTACAATGGCTACCCATTCGATCCAGAATCAAACACAAAATTTGTTTTCTATGCTGCATTTCGTTGACTGCCTCCAGTCCAAAATACCTATCTGAGACCCCAGCAAGATACTTACGCTCCTCTTCCGACGCTCGTATTCTCATTATTCCGACTATCAAAACGAAGTCATACGGACAACATTCTTTTGCATACCAGGGCCCAGCAACGTGGAACGAATTGCCCATTGAACTTAGACACGCTCTTCAAGACCGCTCTTAAAACTCACCTATTTCGACTGCAAGAACAGATTTAAAGACTTAATAATGTTTCCTTACCTTAATTATTTTCAGCATGTTTTTGTTTTCGAATTTCATGGTGTTTGTTTTTGTAATCATGTCTTTATATATGTTGTTATGTGTTATCTAATATTGTAAAGTGCTAGAGCTTCTAAAGATTAGGCGCTGTACAAAGTCCTTATTATTATTATTATTATTATTATTATTATTATTATTATTATTATTATTATTATTATTATTAATGTTGGCAAGGTTGATAGCAGGTTTCTTAAGCTAAGAGAGAGAGAGAGAGAAAGAGAGAGAGAGAGAGAGAGAGAGAGAGAGAGAGAGAGAGAGAGAGAGAGAGAGAGAGTGGGAGAGAGACTGTACATTCAACAAATTATTTAGAGATTGAAACTAAATCGAGATGTGGAATCCGGAATCATATGCACACTTAAAATATTCCAGTTAACATTTTGTGCATAATGTTAATCTATTATGTTTAAGTCAAAGGAAGGTTTTTATTTAAATCCGCATAGTTTGTCCCTAAGCAGGATTTTCTATGAATCTATTAACTTGAAGATGCAGTGATTATTGAATGTGCCCTACTTATCTATCAAGCCGGAACTTGGAAACCTAACCACAATTAATATTGGTGCACTGAGTACAAAACACTGCAGGGATCTTCCAAGAAATACATGATGTCAGTGGCGTAACTTCAAATTGTGGGTCCCCCTTTTCGCAAACATTTAGAGTGGGCCCCCATCAAATTAATGTAAAGCGGGATTTTGGGCCCCCTCCTTGCGCGGAGGCAGCGCATTGCAGTGGTGGTAGTTACGCCACTGCATGATGTTGAGAATTGAATTTTAACACTCGTCGAAGTCATTTTACATCTTGATAGATGATGTTTGTCTCTCGTGAGGAAAACAACATGAAATGGGTAATCCATCGACAGAAGATAAACTAAGTGACCGGTTGACTCACTGTGTATCTAAGTGACTGAATGATTAAGTATATCAACGGACAATACATGATCAATTGAAAGGCTCCAAACTACGACAAAATAAATATTCGGATGGCGTAAACTTTATCGTCTATCAACCTATTTTAAAAATCAGAACTGTGAGTTGATACTCTGGAAAAGGAGAGAAGAAATGAGGGACTATTCCAAAAAAAAAACTTGAGCTCCATATATGAGAAAGTTAAAGACAGAAAGAAAATGATGCATATTTTTGTGTAGAACTTTGAGTGGACACTTGTATCGCACATTTTTCCTTTTAAGCTGACGTTGAAGGCTTTAATCTTGCCTGTTCGATAAAATCGTGACAGCCAGGTTCATTATGTCGCAAAGTTTTCGTCAGGATCTTGTTTTAGGTTGTTATGCTTTGGTTATCAACATGTTACAATTTTCGGTGACAACAACATAATATCTTAATTGACGTAGCTCTAACCTGTGTGTATAAATCACTCTTGGGTTCAGACACTGCCATCGTGAATCGGCCAACGTCTGATCGTAACAAAATCCTGTGATCCCTTTACTGTATACTAATTTGAATGTAATGACGCAAAGCACAAAAATTGTACCTCATTGCTACAAATATTGCTGAATTCTCTCTCTCTCTCTTTTAGAATATTTATTTCCAAAGACTTTTATTTCTTTATATTTTACAAAAACAAGTATACGCTGAAAGTGTTGTTCATTGGTTTTAACAGGACTTTTGACACATTATTGGCTATATCATGCCGAGGAAATGGGAGCTAAGTGTCTTGCCATAGGACACACCGAGGAAGCCGAACAGGGATGGCATGGGTGGGTCTCGAACCCGCAACCCTCGTATTAGGAGTCTGACGTTCTACAAAGTGACCTACTCCACAAATACATACAATTATTCAAAATACAGACATTTTGTGAAGAAGTGTGCTTGATTAATTCCTTTCTTCAAATTTCACTCACTGTGTCAGGACTCTATCTTATGAGACAGTGTTCCGTTTTCTTTTTACTCAAAAACGTCTGCAAGCGGTTAGGTGAAGTTTAGAGAAAATGACGTCAGTGATCAACATAACTCAAAACCTTTATCAAAATCATTAGCCTATCAGTAGTGCATGAAGTTCACATAGACCGTTAAAATTTTATTTTAGCTCATGGTTGCTTAAGTGCTCGATAATAAAATACCGCTTTGATGTATGTAATCATACTACACGTTTCCCAAATAGATGTTTATTTATGGATTCATTTAATTCGTTATTAGTTTGTCTAAATATATTTTGGAAGGGCTAGCCCTTTATAAACACACACTGAGCGATTTACAAGTCATCTATGAAACCGTTTCTTTAAAAAATGACATTTAGGTTAATACAAAGATGTGTTTGAGGAATGCCTGCTCAAAGCAGATCCATATCGATGTTTCATAAAGGCAACAATTTGGAATAAAGAAGAAAATTGAAAACTTAAAAAGAACGATATTGAGTTTCAAGGTTTGAGTAACTTAAAATAAGTCTCTTCTAATATATAGTGGTCAACCAATGTCGATTAGTTAGTGCATTCTGATGTTATACCTGTGATACACCACTAATTTGTATTATGCACCACCTCGACAGTGATATGGGCACGCAGTGTTACCCTTGTCCGTACGTACGTCCATCCGTCTGTCACGCCCTGTTTAAGTTTTCATTTAGGTCAATTAAGGTAGTGTGGTGGGGCAAACGTGTTTCATGAACACATTTTTGGTCGTTAGATAATAAATGATTATCATCTGTGTAAAAAAAATCATGTTTCGTGACAACTACTTCGATAAGCACTTAGCCTTTTTATGTTCACTTCTTCTTTTTCAGAGTACACACAAAGGTACGACAGATTTGTCCCATAAAACTATGTATCGTCCAAAGGACCTTATCTGCGAGAATAGTCTTGTACATTGGTGCAGTTTCTACATGGGATTAATCTTTGTGCCTACACCGTACAGATTAGTGCTCTATTATGTTTTATTTTACTTTATTGATGCCTTATCGCGTGATAATTTTGTTTATAAAAATTTAAAGCAGCCAGGTTTGCATGGATGTTTCTGCCTGTCAAGATGGATGAGTTTGTGCTTGCAGAAATACAGTTCACTTGTCGTGTGATAAATGTCAAACATGAGTGTATAAAATACAGCTATTTATATGACCTGAAATATCCGGGTTTTCTAATGTCATCGGTAATTTCCGTCTACGTGTCCCTCAGTCGGGTTTCCTTGCCAGGTAAAATCTGATCTCCGTCTATACAAAGCGAGGAAGGGTGACCGTACACGGGCAAGTCTCTATATGCATACGAGGAGAAGTATATAAGGATTCTGATTCTGGATACAACAACAAAGAGGTGGACGGGTTGTGGTGGCGGAGGTGTTTCAAAAGTGAAACAAACTTGTGCAGATATTTGCCATTGCTTCCATCTATAGTTTCTACATTTTTGTTCAATAAGTACTTGCTTGTAAAAAAATATACAAAATTACACACTTTGTGTGTTGAACATGTGACATGTGCCCATTCACATCATATATCAAAAACATGTGAACAAATTATCAACCACGTGCTCATTCACGTCTGTCGTTTACAATGCATTTTGATATAGGAACATTTGACAAAATCGTATAAGCTTTAAAATGCATTCTAAGCAGTTAGTGTTTTAATATTGTATTATTGAGGAGTACATGTAAGATTGGTTGATTGATTGTTCCGCTTGTTCTTTCATTTTCCGTACAGATGTCTTGCAAATTTAGTTAAGAAATGTAGTTGAAGATGTTTTAATCTCTTAATCTAAATCTGAAGATCAATGGGTTAATTGGTTGGAAAGATTATATTTATATGCATATATAATAAAAGAACTGCCAGTCCAAGAGTCTTCCTTGTACAGCTCATCAGAAAATATTAAATGTCCCTTGCCTGTGCAATATAGACTGCTCTCACAGTGTGTGTATGTGTGTGTATATATATATATATATATATATATATATATATATATATATATATATATATATATATATATATATATATATATATATAATAACCTATGCAATACACCGGATCTTTGCAGATACACACTGCTATGAGTAATTTTTATAAGCGATACAGACAATTAATACGGTGCAAAAGTTTAAAAGTTCTTGGGTTCAAGTTGTAGGTGTAGAAAATTAAATTTTCTATTTGTGTTCCAAATTTCAGCTCTGTCCGGGTCCAAAGGACCTTATCTGTCAGAACAGTATTTTACGCTGGTCCAGCTGAAATTTGGAACACAACTAGAAGATAGAATTTTCTACAACTTTGATATATATGACCTATTTTTTTCACTCCTTATACTGGATTTTTTAGCTGAAAGCTGACCAATGAATTTTCACACGGTCTTATTTACTGGTGGAGAAAATAAAATTTGAGTGTGAACTTTAAAATTTGCACATTTTGCTTCATAAGCGAAGAGGCTGAATAAAATGGGTCACTTGGTCAGTATAGTAGAATATTAAGACATGTCACATTTTTAAATTTGGTTATGATAGAGTTTCTTGCTGCTAAAGAAATGCACTCAGTTTTGGATTCAGGACCTTGTCGGAGCCAATGTTCTTCCACACTCCCATTGTCACAAACTTTGCCATTGTTAGCAAACTTAAATCCTAGAACTTTGAAACTTTTGCACCGTAGCTGTTATTGTCTATGTCAGTAGATATAATTCTGTTTGATGAGTCAAGAAAATGTACACTAACGATGCATTGATGAGATTAGTCTGAAAAACGCCATGTCAGAAACAGTAATTCGATTTGTAAGAATGCCAGCCTTGATTGTACGGTCAACTCTTTTTTTTTTTTTTTTTGCAACAGTCTGTTTGTAGTAGCAACCTTTAAAAATGAATTTAACACGATTAAATTATCAATGTATATTATTTTTATTGCAATCACCAGTACTAAGAGGAGGCATTACAGTTTGATGATGTGATACAATTTAGACACTTCTTTTTTCTGTTTGTATATTGACTTTGGATCGTCACAGGTCATTATTTATTTATTTATTTGCAATTATAACATGTTTTCTCAGAAACAGCCGTGGTTCCGATTTTGATCCCCGCTTCCAGCACGTGCAAAGTCATATTGCCGCTTATTAACGGTCTGTTTTTCTCCCAAGCTCTCACGTTTCCTCAACGTCAATGACCACATTAATCCCAACATCTGTCCGGTCGAGAGTGTTTTATATACATTACTAGACATACTGGTAAAAAGCTATGTAAAATGAATGAATCTTAGAATCTGTTTGACAATGTACCTTACTGACTCTCAATATGGAAAAGGACCTTTTTAGCTCACATTCCTGCAGATGCAGAAGAGTAAATAATGATGTTACTAAAATTAAATCTTTTCCTTCTGAATTTAATAATTCAACATCAAGAAGAGAAAAAGGACAGTTATTTTAAAGACTGGCAGTCGAATATATTTTATCAACGGACCACATTGCGCGTATATTGTGGGAATGGATCTCGATCAACAGTCAACGTCTCGATAGTTTGATTACATGATGATCACCGACCGATATAAACTGACTCCACCTCGAATACAGCACTTTAAAAAATCTATAATTATTCCCCCTCTCCCCAACCCCCAACAACAAGCAAACAAATATAAAACCGCGCGCTTTACCTTCGAATTTAATTGAATACTCTGAATGAGTATGTAACATAGCCCTTCTTCATTTACGCACGAGCCGATGACGTTTTAATCTGATTTATTTGTATAAAAGCAATAATAAGCTCATTATGTTGGAATTAGTTTTAATTACATTCTTGAAACTTCGCGATGCTTGGAGAGAGCTCCTTGACACAGCGCGACAAGCGGTATCATGGTACTCGAGTATCCTTTGCCACTTCTCTTGAGGGTTTCAATCGATATAAAACCTTTACATTTATTCACAAGCCCGTGCTCGGTGATAAGTGTGATATTTTAGATGTTGCTCTCTAGGAGCTTTAAAACCTCTGGGGACATGAAAAGTTCTAGTGTACACAGATCTTAACAGAATCTATATACTGTTGGATTTCGTCCTATAAATAGACACGTGTTCCATGGAATCCTGTGCCTCGTGCGTTCGTGCGATGACGTGTCACCACTATATCTTACTTGCAGAAACTTTATATATAAACTTTAACATTGTTTACACCTTCGAACAGAAAATCACTCGGCCATTTCCGTCAAGTCGAGAAATAACCTCAGAAGTGGTTGAAGGAATACACACACATTTTATGGGTTTGGTGATTCGCCTCCGGTGGAGTGCAGCACATATGTTGCTACAGAAGGTCGGCAATATTCCGATTGTGACTTTGTCTCCTTCAGCCGCCAAATTTTGCCATGTGAGCAAGTTGTTCCGAACATAGTTCTCAATAGCGGCGAATTACATTCGAGGGTACTTTCTGGACTTTACAGAAAAGGCCGAAGATATTCCGATTGCGTAACTTGCTTCACCATGCTGATACAGGTGGGATAAAAACGGCTCTCCTGAGCGGCGTTCTTGCTGTGCGTTTTACTGTACAGCTTGTACATATTATTTCTCCAAAATCTTTAAATATTTGCATTATTGGGGATCAACAATCAATTATTTAGTTTAACACTTCTTTAAATAATAATTAAAAAAACACACACACACACAAACAAACAAACAAACAAACAAACAAACAAACAACAACAACAAACAATGATGTAGCCCAATGATATGGATGGGAAAGTGTGTTTATTGACAACGAGGATGTTCAGGTCCGGTATTGTCGAAACTTTCAAGCACTAAATTCAAGGTCAGGCTTTAAGTTTAAAAAATACTTTTGCAATCTTTAACGCAATAAATCCGAACATTTGTAATATGTAACTTATATTATAATCAACTTAGAATTATAGGACTTTCGGAATTGCCTTAAAATCTTACAACTTGCTAAATTGTAATGAAGCAGGTGTACTCAAATTGTCTTGTCCTTTCCTGTATTCTCAAATCTGTTTAAAGGCAAAATCCTTTGGGGTTAGACTGGACCCCGCGGCCAATTTCAGTTACATGTATACATTTGTCTTTTCATGTCAAGCAAATGTATATACGGTTATAGGGTGAGGATCTTAATAGTTTTCATGTTGACCCATATACTAAGTCCCTAGGGGTAGGGATGGACCTTATGGTCAAAGTCAGTTGCATTCAGCTTTGTATGCCCAATAAATGTATATATGGTTATATGGTGGGGATTTCGATGGTTTCCTAGTTATGACACAGGGGCAAAGTCCCGGTTGGTAGGGATGGACCCCAGGGTAAATGTCAGTTACATGTATAAATTTGTCTTTTCATGTGCCTAGTAAATGTACATGAGGTTATATGGCTGGGATGTGAAGAGTTTCTAGACTATGACCCAGGGATAAGTTCTTGGGTATAGTGATAGACCCCAGGGCATCATCCAGAGGACAGTGTGAAATGTGTTTAGACTTGGGTAATTGATCACATATGCCAATTCTCAGACATGTGAGCCATACAACTTAGGATTTTAAAAAAAAATGTATGTCAAATAACCCCCTTTTCCCAACCCCCAACCCTAACACACACACACACACATACAAAGTCCCAGCCCCAGTAGTGGGATCACAATTCCAAACGTGTTGGCACAATCTTCGCCTATTGGACTATCATTGTCCCACGTTTCACGTGTCTAGCTTTAACGGTGTATGAGGAGTTCAAGGACATTACACACAGATGTACATACGGACTGCGTCACAATATCCCCGCGCTTCCTTGAAATAGCAGATATAATAAGGTTCTACAAGCCCTCGTAAGAGTGAGAGATTATAAAAAGAAGCAATCCCCCTTCCCCTCTCCCCGGAGAGAAATTAGATTAGTCAGACAAATAACAGCTATAATGAAGACATTTAATGTTTTCATGTTGTATCTTTGGCCAAAAGCACCGGGTCTTAGTGATTAAAGTAGGAGGTTTCTATTTACATTTGAAAAGTTTCTCCCACACCTCATGGCATATCGGAGGATATGTTAAAAAAGAAAAAAGTTTAACACAAACAAATGCTATAACGCAAACAGAGAGAGAGAGAGAGAGAGAGAGAGAGAGAGAGAGAGAGAGAGAGAGAGAGAGAGAGAGCAGGTAAAACTTACTATTTCCGTATTAAAGGTTAAAGGTTGTTCTCCACCACTTTTCATTAGTTTCGGACATTTCTGGTCGTGACCAACCATGTCAAAATTTATGCACAGTGGCAGAAGCAACCTGTTGGTGAGTTAGTTCGGGTTGAGAAATCTACCTGGAGAGAGGAATGAAAAATACCTTGTTTCTATTAGCATGATATGATTGTGGCAAATTGCTGGTGTCGATGCTTAGTGCCTTTTCTGATTTAAACAACTGACGTTCTATTTAAATCATGTATCCTTGCTAAGGATATGATCTACGTATTAGACTACACTATAATGCCGATTAACATTAACAACAACAAAAAAAAAAAAAAAAAAAAAAAGGTAGTTAACTTGGAATTGAAATGGACACGATTGTGTTTGCAAAGAGATTTAAAAATTCAAAAGATTTTGTGCAAATTTTGGCAATATTGTGCTTTCATTTAGTCAGATATAGATAGGGGTAAAAGTCGTAGAGGGTCCCGGAGAAACCTATGAGATACGCAGTTTGTTCAGGCAAGGACAAATGCAATTGCACTGATTTTAGAGGTGAATTCATGGTTGATTTAAACAGTGGCAAGTGCATAATAACCATCTTTACACCATCGTCGCAAGCCACGGGAGACAATCCACAACGGTCCTTTATCACCCGTGGCTGCTTGTGCGGAGATTTCCTCGTTTCACATGGATATGCATAAACCTACTTAGCCAATCACTGCGAGCGCGAGTAACATTTTCTCGCCATTGTGATTCAACATGACCTTTTTGAATGACCCAATCAAAGTTTCTCTTTCAAAACTGATCGATAAAACGGGCACTTTAATTTTGCATCATAGCCGACAAGAAGCCGCCAAGTAAGCGCCTCTGCTATCTGGCGATTTGCTATCTAATTTTGGATATTATCCCTACGCCGATCAGCTTGGCGGAGACGTATATATGTTAAGGGCCTAACAAAATAGTTCCAAAAACTTGGCCCCTTATACGTATTTTGTTGTGATGACTTGCTAAAGTCAATGTAATATATGTCTTGATTGTAATTTGTACTAAGTAAATTTCTTCGTAAAAATGTGTTAACATATATTTTTGCGAAACGTAAAATTGCCTATGCTCACAGGAGCACTTCCGTTGTCAAATCTTCAGTTTCGGAGTCGAGTAGCTTTAGCATGTTGTCAAGCGCTTCAGTTTCGGAGATAAGATAATGCTGCATGTAGTCAGCAATCCCATAGTGCCCCAATAGAAGTGATCGGTTTTGAAAAACGGCGGAACTTATAAAGTTTGTTTCATTTATGTGTTGGAGATTGTTACATTGTTTTGTTTATGACGTTTTTTGTTTATGCGAACGCACGAAAAACGAGGATATCTTTGTGCAGGCAGCCACGGGTGATAAATGAGCGTAGCACATTGTCTCCCGTGGCTTACGACGATTCCCCTAGACGTGAGGGAAAAAGTACTGATTGAATTAATTAAAATATAAGACGAATATGCATTTCGTGCGGTTAATATTAAATAATTAGCTGGTCACCATAAATGTTTGAAACGTTGCAGGAACCTATCTACATTGAATAATATCGATTCGTACACGATGAACCGGTTGCGACCAGGAGGGTAACTGCTCGAAGTTCAGAAAGTTCATTTGTCCGAAAGTTCATAAGTTCGAAATATTTTTGTACAAGAACTCTATTTTCTGAACATATCAGCCCAAAGCTCCATTGTTCCAAAGGTTTGCAAGTTCGAAAAATATATAGGGGTCAATTGTTGTGACAGAACTAGTTCAATCAAGGAAATGTTTAATGCAGTCAACTGTTGTGACAGAACTAGCTCAATCAAGGAAATGTTTAATGCAGTCAATTGTTGTGGCAGAACTATATTAGCAGGAGTATAGAACTGACACGAATATCCTAAGTTGACCTTTGAGCTCCGTCTCTGATCTTAACATTGAACACACGAGCCTCAGTCTCGTACGCGACACATCATCGTCTATCAGAGATACAGATTTTCCCAAACGTTCATTAACAACCAACAACCCATTCAAATGTTATAGAGCGGACACTAAAATCCCTCCGTTGACCTTTGAACCCGGTCTGAGACCTTTTCCTTGAGGCGATGGGCCTGGATGTGGTACGCGACACATTGTCTACTTAAAATACACATTTACGCAAAGTTTCATCAAAATCCCCATGTTGACCTTTGAACCTAGTATCTGACCTTGATATTGGAACTGTGGACCTTGGTGTGGTACACAACACTTCATCTAGTGAATTTCACATTTGTACAAAGTTTCATTGAAACGTTATGGACCTGACACGAACATCCCTATATTAACATTCGACCTTGACCAAGGATCTGGGTTTGGTACGCGACACATTGTCCAGTAGAGATACACATATATGCAAAGTTTCATCGAAATCTCTCAAGCCATTGAAAAGTTATGGACCGGACACGAAATGCAGGACAAAGTGACAGACGGAAAATCTAACACCATATGCCGCCCACCGAAAGGTGGTAGCATACAAATATATTCTAATATCAGAGACGACTTGGCATAATCGGAACTATTATTTTTATTGCGTGTTTGAATTCATGGACTATAAAGACGGCATATTAATAAGTTAAGGTGATTCTCGACAGACAAGTCTCTTACAGAATAACAATATTGGTGAGTATGTTAATGTAACAAGTGCATATAATGACGTATAGTTTCAAAATAACTTTCTATCTCTAAACATTTTGAATCTTTTGATCATATAATTTAAAAAACAAAACAATATTTATTATTGCCGCAAAACGCAAAAATTAAACTTTAAAGCATTTACTCTTTTTTCCAAATACTGGTCACGTCATAAGCTACTAGCAGTGGGTTCCATATTGTAATATTAAACATCGAATATCGAACCCACTACTAACTTCATACACATGGACTGAACTAGCTTTTATCAAAGGTCGGCATTATGCAATGTAATGAGCATGCACTTTTTCTTTGTCCATAGTTGTTGTAAGATTTATTATAAAAGACCTAAACTATAGTAGATGGGACTAACACAATACAAACTTATTCTTACTGTTCAAAGTGACAGAATTTGTCAGAATTTATTGATTGATATATCTTTGTCTTGACAGATAATTTTAATCTCTCAATTTTAATTCTTTTAATACTTGTTTTTAAAAAAATGTTGAGAATTATATTTAATCGAAAAGTACTACTGAATTTTTTTTCGTTTTAGACAGGCCGAAAATAAGTGCTGAAAAATTGGATACAATGTTATTAGGTACATCGTGTTTCATTCTCAATGTTCATGTCACTTATACAAAGAAACATAGTTTTAAGAGTAAAAAAAAAGTAATTTCCAGTTGTGAAAATATCGATCAAAATGGTCAAACGAGGCATTGTTTGTATCTGAGAATTCGAAAAAGTTTACGGACGGACAGACGGTAAAGCTATTTTTAGCCGCCGTGATCTTGATCTTGACTGAACCAACCCCCAAATCAATAGCGTTCGTCCTGTCCACAAGATAAACATTCCTATGAAGTTGCACTACCATCGGACAAATAGAAATAAAGTTATCATCAAAAAACGAAAAGCGGCTGTGATCTAGATATTTGATGGACTAACCTCCAAATGAATAGTTTTGATGGACTAACCTCCAAATGAATAGTTTTGATAGACTAACCTCCAAATGAATAGTTTTGATGGACTAACCTCCAAATGAATAGTTTTGATAGACTAACCTCCAAATGAATAGTTTTGATGGACTAACCTCCAAATGAATAGTTTTGATAGACTAACCTCCAAATGAATAGTTTTGATAGACTAACCTCCAAATGAATAGTTTTGATAGACTAACCTCCAAATGAATAGTTTTGATGGACTAACCTCCAAATGAAATAGTTTTTGATGGACTAATCTCCAAATGAATAGTTTTGATGGACTAATCTATATATGAATAGTTTTGATGGACTAATCTCCAAATGAAAAAGTTTTGATGGACTAATCTCCAAATTAAATAGCTTTGATGGACTAACCTCCAAATGAATAGTTTTGATGGACTAATCTATACATGAATAGTTTTGATGGACTAACCTCGAAATGAATAGTTTGGATGGACTAATCTATACATGAATAGTTTTGATGGACTAACCTCGAAATGAATAGTTTGGATGGACTAATCTATACATGAATAGTTTTGATGGACTAACCTCGAAATGAATAGTTTTGATGGACTAATCTATACATGAATAGTTTTGATGGACTAACCTCGAAATGAATAGTTTGGATGGACTAACCTCCAAATGGATAGTTTTGATGGAATAACCTCCAAATGATAGTTTTCGTTCGTTACCCGAGAGCAATATAGCGGGTGTATAAAAAAGTCAATTGAGATGAGTGAGAATTGGTGAGTTCAGACTAAATCTACAGTTATTTTATAAGACAATTACATGACTGCAATGACCTTACGTTCAAAATCAGTAATATTGGTCAGCCAGCCATTAAGTGGTCATTTTTTTTAAAAACGTTTGATTTGTAGATATTTGGGGAAAAACACCCACTTAGAGAGCAATTGAACAAGACAGGCAGCAGCTACGCTGACATCCCTATAATTTTGCAGATAATAAAAAAGTCGGGAAAAAAATAACCATCGTTTTTGTCCGTTATTATTTCTGGAGGAAATCTCTTGTCAGTATCCAGTGTAAAAGAAGGACTAAAAGTTAAATATTATGAAACACATACATGATTGCAAGCCAAAACATTACACCGACCTTTATGACCTAGAGTCCGTACCTAAAATTAGTACCATATCTTCATCGAGTGTGTGTGTATGTGTGTCTGTGTGTGTGTGTATGTGTTTTAAAATTAAAAGAACAATTTATTGTTTGCACTTTCTTTCTGATTTTCTTTACAACTAATCAGGACTGTTCAGTGAAATGAACCACTTAATCCGATTTAATTAAATTTGTACCAATAACCATTCTTTCATTACATTTGAACCTTTAGACTATAGAACCTTCAGATCAATGAACTCTTCTTTCAGACTATAGAACCATCAGATCAATGAACTCTTCTTTCAGACTGTAGAACCATCAGATCAATGAGCTCTTCTTTCAGACTGTAGAACCTTCAGATCAATGAACTCTTCTTTCAGACTGTAGAACCTTCAGATCAATGAACTCTTCTTTCAGACTGTAGAACCTTCAGATCAATGAACTCTTCTTTCAGACTGTAGAACCTTCAGATCAATGAACTCTTCTTTCAGACTGTAGAACCTTCAGATCAATGAACTCTTCTTTCAGACTGTAGAACCTTCAGATCAATGAACTCTTCTTTCAGACTGTAGAACCTTCAGATCAATGAACTCTTCTTTCAGACTGTAGAACCTTCAGATCAATGAACTCTTCTTTCAGACTATAGAACCTTCAGATCAATGAACTCTTCTTTCAGACTATAGCACCTTCAGATCAATGAACTCTTCTTTCAGACTTTACAACGATCTAAATGACCAAAATAGTATTATAGAGATTGCTCAAATGGTCAAAAGGTCAATTTTGATAAACTTCAGCAAATTCAGGGCCAAATTAGTTTTCTATTATTCTTTAAAAAAAAGGGGGTGGGTGGGTGGGTGAGGGGCTATAAGAATGACGATTACCTCGAGTATTTACCCCAACTGCAAATTTAGAAGCAATAGTGTGGCTTTATTCAAATTCTTAAAATAACTATGCAATGGAGAGTGTAGTCAATTTAAAGTTACACTGACGAAGTGACTGGAGTACGGTGAATATAAGTAGGGATAAGACATTTTTACACATCAGTCCACATGAATTGTTTTTACCTAAGCAAGGCCTTTCTTGAGAAATCAAATACTTAATTTGCACGTTCGATACGCTCGAATGACTGCTTTAATAATTAAGAAACTACAGTTTGGTTTAGTAAAAAACTGGCGGTTAATCGCTAAAATCAGATGACTTTTAAAGAGGAAATTTCACTGGGGAAATGGGAATGGCCGTTGAGACTAGGTGTCCGCTATATCAAGGTGGATTTTAGGGCAGGTGTGGCTATAGTTCTATAGCATGGTTTGTACCGAACCATTTTCCGAGCTGTTAAACTCGGAATATTTACGATCTGTTCAACTTTTCACACTGTAAATCTCCCACTGGTCCTCTTTCTTATTGATTCTATGTATACTCAATTTGGTATTTTACCTGTAGATGCCGAACTATTTGATTTTCTCGTTCAGTGTAGCACAGCTGTTCACGTTTGCCTCCATTTTGGTTTGTAGCGTAGTGGGCCATCATGCCGTCCCACATCATAAAAGGTAGTTGCAGTTCGAGATTTTGTGTCAATATTAAAGGTGCTTTCCATAAGTTCCCATTTAACGCTCCGATCGTCTGCTTATAAAGGGAGGTAAACCAGAGTGCCATTATAGTTATACTGAAGTTCCAGTTTCTTCCGGTTTAGTTGGGGACCTTAAATTAGCTAAACATCTGTATTTACTTAAATATCGGAATGAGTAGCCACATTATTCCCTCTTTCTGATAGGTTTTAATCATACTAATATTAAGGGTATTTACCTTTCTAAGAACCTTGCATTGCTTTTATTACTTTCCGCTGTCTGTCTATCTGACTGTCTTTCTACCTGTCTTTCCCAATTATATGGTTAGTTAATTAGTTATCCACACTGACAATATTGCACAAAACTCAACATTTAAATCAGAATTCAAACTATCAACTTGGATTTGGTGTTGTTGTTCTCATATAAGTGTCAGTTAAGTCGGTCTTTCCTTAAATTTCAAACAGAAACAATTCCACTTTGACCACGTTGCAGGTTTGGTGTCAGCGGTGGCACATAGAATTTTACAATCAAGAACCAGAACCAAACTAAGTCCAAATTGGAAAAGATGGCTCCTAGAGATATTCCAGTATTAGACAGTTCCATGATGTACAAGTTTGAGGAAGAGATTCCACTGGGGACACATCTACCTTTCCTGGATTGCTTCCACACAACTATAGTAGGTTTTCCAAGGGGAGAGGTGCTTCTACGAATAAAGAATCAAAACAAGAAAACCTATGATGAAAACACATGGTACTACGGTGACCGTGGACCGTGCCAGTTTACCTAATTACAAGTCTGCAAATTTGAGAGACTTAAGGCGGCAGCTGGCTTGCTTGCCGGACGAAGAGCAGAAACGTATGAGGAAATCGAGTGATGAGGTTATCTTTCCTGATCGTGCCCGGATAAGAGGAGGAGTGGATATCCGTGTGCAGGATATCATAGAGAGATAGGCAACGATGTATCCAACACATAGCAGCAGCACAGGACAAGTATGTTAGACAGTCACTCCCTTTTGGAGAGGAGAATACAGTGCCGAGGCTGGTATGGAGACATCTCTCCGATTACTCAAACTGGATTTCAAGAACAGCAGGATGCTGGCTTTATCTGACAGCCCGTCACACAGGAAAGAGAAAGAGTGTAAGCAAAAAGATCCTGGAAGCAAACTGCAACCTATAACGGTTGGACAGATTTGAATGACTACTTGGTGCATTGTGACATGATTTCTGAAATAAACATATGGGATGAAAACGTGAAAGTGGTGGAATTAGCTACCAGCACGAGGGAGCAGCACAAGAGATTCTCAGTGATTTGAAACCAAAATTGTGTCGTAGTTATCTTCATATCAGCTTTCATAGCTAGGTTTGAGCATAGAATGTCAGAGCTGTACAGAGTTCAGATGAAGAATCGAGTAAGACAAACATTTTAACCAATTTCTGAAATAGCTCGAGATATTAAGCAATTGGTCCTCATGGCCTACCCTACAGCACCTACAGAGGTTAGGAAACAACTATATAGAGACTGCTACGTAGATTCCTTAAATGATAAAGAGTAGAATGGTGAGTCTAATAGGATAAAGCCAGAAACATTGATGATTCTCTACAGCTGTGGTTAAAATTTGAAAACATTTCAATGGGGCAGGGGTAAAGGTACTGCAGCACCCAGAGGGCTAACATGCAATAAGAATAAGTTGAAGAAGTAAGTTTACTTAATGAACAGAACAGCTCTGAATCTAAATTAAATGATATTATAGTACGCCTGGTCATGGTCAAAGAGAATGAATAAAACAAAATCAAACAAGAACCAAGCCAAGCTGCCGAAAAGAAAGGATATTGTCATTATTGCGGGAAGGAGGAATACTAGAAGAAAACGTGTCGC
The DNA here is from genome assembly GCA_029931535.1 of Margaritifera margaritifera. Lineage (NCBI taxonomy): Eukaryota > Metazoa > Mollusca > Bivalvia > Unionida > Margaritiferidae > Margaritifera > Margaritifera margaritifera. The sequence continues at coordinate 3,993,023 of JAQPZY010001566.1, read as the reverse complement.
AAAAGACAGAAAGATTTAGCAGAACAGAAGAATAGATCTGGCGGTGAAGGTATTGTGCAAAAATCCAAGCCAGAAAACTAATTTCATCTAAAGCTGTTGGTTAGGTTTCAGCTGGGGATGAAGTCAATGGACACAAAAGAGTATCTGATATCAAATATATTTCCTCAACCAATCAAGATGGGGTATACATACCATCACGCATTTTCAATGTTGATTTGAATTGTCTTATTGACACTGGTTTAACAAAAATAACAGTACCACACCCAAAGAAATATTATACTATAAATGTGTCGGTGAGACCCCCACTCGAAGAATACATCAAAGCTTGTTTTAGATGCAACTTCTGTGCTCACAATGAACTGACAGAGGTCCCCAGTAGATGTTATGAATGAAGATATGGTGGTTCCTTCACCATGCATGTGCAGAGTGACGACTCTTAACCAAAGGAAGGAGATGATCTCAATACTTTTGGTACGGAAGACGGGTTTTCACAGGCAAACACCTATGACCGTGAAGAAACACAAACCAGAGGGTTTGATTTTCTGGGCAATCAGAACATATCTTGTAAACAAGGAAGTACAGACTGTCAGTCAACAACATGTCCACCTGGACCGATTAAAGGTGAAGCTAGTAATAGTTGGTTTGAAATTTGAGATTCGTAATTTTTGGACCCAGCTCTGTCATTACTCCATAAATGGAAATCATTAGGAGAGAGAACAGATTTTCTTGAAGTTTCCACACACAATGGGGAGGTAAAGACACTGTGGTCTCAGAGGGACCGCATCAAAATTACTGATGGTGTATTATATAGCAGATATGAACAGCTTATGTAAAAGAATCCAGAATTGAATTGCAATTAATAGTATCGAAGAGTCTCCAATCTCATATTTTACAAATAATGCATAATTGAGTTGGAGCCTGACAATTGGGAGTGACTCGCACGGTAAAAAAGACTACACCAAAGAGTTTATTGGGTAGGGTAGAGAGAATCGGTCTCAATTGGTGCAAAAGCTGTAAAGAGTGTCAAGCTAAGAACCCACCTCCAAGTAAGGGTAAAGCAGCTTTACAACAATACCATGTAAGATTGCCAATGGAGTGAGTGACTTTGGATATATTGGGTGCTATACCTGAAACAGAGAATGGTAATAGGTACTTGCTAACTGTTACGACGATATGGCCTAAAATATATAACAGAAAGAAAGTGAAACCAACAATGCAAGTAAAATCAACAAGCAATTTATTTCTAGACAATCAAAATGAAAATTCAAAAAGACACTTACAATATTGTGAATTAAAATCCAAATAATCCAATAATCCTAAGTGTCCTAATCGCAAGTCCTAAATATAGAATGTTCCGAATGAATTACAGTAACCTTGAATGTCATGATGTGACAGTAATCTTGAATGTCATTATATGTCTGAATGATGTAATCCAGAATTTCTTTGAATGAATTCACAAAAATCCCAAAGTCATGTATCAATCCCAAATGAGAATGAGCACTTTAGTAATTCAATGAATATTTTAAATAAATAATTGTTCTCTCTGAATTTACTCTGATTTTCATAACGCAGCTGTAAACATCTGATTATTAAAATAATTCTTCATAGACTGGCCATTAGAACAAGCATGAAATATTGTTTACCCAGACTCCCTATATATAAACACAAGTCACCGGACATAATTTTCCAGAAAATCATATGCCTATGACAAATATCAGTAATTTTAGTGGAAAACCAATATAATTGTAAACAAAAGCAACCTTGACCTCGAATTCTGAGTAAACAACTTGTTTACATCCTACAATCAAGGACAAAGTTAAATATGTAAACATTATACATAACATAACCAATAGAGACTATTTTACGAAATGGACAGAGACCACCCCAATTAAGAACCAAGAAGCGGTTTCATTGGCCAATGCTTTTGTGAACCATTTCATCGGTCGGTTAGGGGTGTCCAGAGGAATACTAATAGACCTGGGGGCCAATTTGCCTCATATCTATTTAAGGAGCTGTGCAGAATTTTGAACATTGAAAAAACGAAGCTAATTTCTTTCCAACCACAAACTAATGGGATTATAGAAAGGTTCAACCAAATATTGGAAGATATGCTTTAGTAAACATGTCTCACCCAATCAGAAAGATTGCAATATTAAATTACCCTTGTTCATGCTGGCTTACAGACCATCAGTTAATGAAAGTACAGAGTTTTCACCTAGTTGAATGATGTTGGGTAGAGAGGTTGATTTACCAGTGGATCTATTGTATGGCCTGTATTCTGATGAGAACCTATCTGCATCAAGTCCTGATGCTTACGAGGAATCTCTGCAAGAAGAAATATGTTTAATTCACGATAAAGTTCGGAGCATATATTGGAGTGCAGCGAAAAACAAAAGAAACAGTATGATCATCGGCTGACTAGTAAAAAAAATGTGAAGTTGGAAATGCTGTCTGGTTACTCAATGATAGAAGGAAAAAGGTTATCTCGACCAAGCTGCAACTCAAGTGGGATGGAGCATATCAACTTGTTGGTTAAATTTCAGATTTAGTCTACGAACTTCAGCGTGGCCCAGTAGCAAAACCTAGCATTGTGCACCATAATAACCTTGAACTTTATTTTGGTCAGCTTTTATGGCTTTTATGGCTGGCTGTCCACACAAGAAACATGAAATCTGAAGAACAATTTAGGAGACTAATTACTTTTCAAAAGGATCTATTCATCTACTTTCCGTCTCTCTCTATAGTTTCAATGGTAACGAAACATTTGTCTAACAAAGGCAACTTGAAAGACATTTGAAAGATCGCCATGGTCCAGTCATCGCATATAACTATTGTGACGTCATACTACCAAAAAGCCGATAAAACAGAACAAATTCCACTTCGACCACGTTACAATATTAAGATTCACTGTATGATTACTCGCGCGAAAAATTCTCAATGATGTATATTTAACGTGCTTAATACGCTCTAACTCGTTATCCCACCAAGTGAGTTGCTTCCCCTTATCTACCAATGCTGTTGTTGTAATCTTCATACACTGAGTTATATCAGCATACAGCATATTTATAATATAAACTGCTGTATCCGTTGAGGTTTCTAAAGAATTATAATAAAACTGCTGTATCCGTTGAGGTTTCTAAAGCATTATAATACAAACTGCTGTATCAGTTGAGGTTTCTAAAGTATTATAATATAAACTGATGTATCCGTTGAGGTTTCTAAACGCATTATAATAAAACTGCTGTATCAGTTGAGGTTACTAAAGCATTATAATATAAACTGCTGTATCCGCGGAGGTTTCGAAAGCATTATAATACAAACTGCTGTATCCGTTGAGGTTTCTAAAGCATTATAAATATAAACTGCTGTATCCGTGGAGGTTTCTAAAGCATTATAATATAAACTGCTGTATCTGCGGAGGTTTCTAAAGCATTATAATATAAACTGCTGTATCCGTGGAGGTTTCTAAAGTATTATAATATAAACTGCTGTATCAGTTGAGGTTTCGAAAGCATTATAAATATAAAATGCTGTATCCGTGGACGTTTCTAAAGCATGTAATATAAACTGCTGTATCCGCAAAGATTTCTAAAGCATTATAATATAAACTGCTGTATCCGCGGAGGTTTCTAAAGTATTATAATGTAAACTGCTGTATTCCTTGAGGTTTCTAAAGCATCATAATATAAACTACTGTATCCGTGGAGGTTTCTAAAGCATTATAAATATAAACTGCTGTATCCGTGGAGGTTTCTAAAGCATTATAATATAAACTGCTGTGTCCGTAGAGGTTTTTATAGCATTATATTATAAACTGCTGTATCCGTGGAGATTTCTAAAGCATTATAATATAAACTGCTGTATCCGTGGAGGTTTCTAAAGCATTATAATATAAACTGCTGTATCAGTGGAGGTTTCTAAAGTATTATAATATAAACTGCTGTATCCGCAGAGGTTTCTAGAGCATTATAATATAAACTGTTGTATCCGTTTAGGTTTCTAAAGCATTATAATATAAACTGCCGTATCCGTTTAGGTTTCAAAAGGATTATAATATAAACTGCTGTATCCGCGGAGGTTTCTAAAGCATTATAATATAAACTGCTGTATCCGTTGAGGTTTCTAAATATAAACTGCTGTATCCGTTGAGGTTTCTAAAGCATTATAATATAAACTGCTGTATCCGTTTAGGTTTCTAAAGCATTATAATATAAACTGCTGTATCCGCGGAGGTTTCGAAAGCATTATAATATAAACTGCTGTATCCGCGGAGGTTTCGAAAGCATTAAAATATAAACTGCTGTATCCGTAGAGGTTTCTAAAGCATTATAATATAAACTGCTGTATCCGCGGAGGTTTCTAAAGCATTATAATATAAACTGCTGTGTCCGTAGAGGTTTCTAAAGCATTATAAACTGTTTCAGATATAAGAATGAGATTATTGAAATGATCAAGACACGTTTCTTTTCTTTATCAGCATTCCATCTAAATTCTGTCCATCCATCCTGTCTCTATACACATAGCTGTCATCATTACCACCTCCACCGTTATCATCGTCATCATTACCACCTCCACCGTTATCATCATCATCATTTGCTGTCTCTATACACATAGCTGTCATCATTACCACTTTCAACGTTATCATCGTCATCATTTGCTGTCTCTATACACATAGCTGTCATCATCACCACCTCCAACGTTATCATCATCATCATTTGCTGTCTCTGTACACATAGCTGTCATCATTACCACCTCGAAAGTTACCATCGTCATCGTTTGCTTTTCTGCATTATTTCTATATTTTAATGTTTGTAATTACCTACACCAAAATCTTTTACAAACATAAACAACAAAAGAGGAACCAGTTAATTATATAATCAACAACATTAGTACCTTCATTTGAAATGCAAGCACAGGTGTTAGCAAATAACCTATCACTTAAAAAATGTACTGAATACTTAAAGCGGAGTTCTATTAATGTTAGTCCAAAACCGCCGCCCCTTAAATCCGTGAAATTAAACGGAATGTGTAACGAGAACATAGTATTCGTGAATGTATGGAAATAAACGATTGATTTGCTCACTTGCACAGATAAAAGTGGTGATTTCTTCGAAATTAGAATTGGACTTCTTTATTTTCTTCTTTACTATTGAATCATCCCTTGCGACATCATATTCAAGAAATGTACCCCATGTGTAGTTGTTGTAATCTGTTGAAAAAGCGCTTTGAAAAAAAAAGAAGTAAAACTTGCCTGCGCATGGACTAAAACATGTGTAAATGTCCAGAAAGATAAAACTATTACATCTTATTTGAATTATAATTATCGTTACGTCATATGGCATTTAAAACTGAAGAGGTCAGATACTCCTAAAAAGAGCACGATTAAATATTGATAGATATAAAACAAATACATTGCAAATAGGTGGATACGATCCACTTGGCAACGTTTCTATTCACGATGAAACATAAATATCCTAATCATATTGTTTAAAACAATAATAAGAATAAATCTAAAAATAACGCAACGGAATAATACATGTAGCACGAATATTTGGCTCGTCCAGTAAGAAATTTCGTTTACCGTCGGAAAATGACACTCGAAGCTTGTACATTATTATTATTGTCACTAATTGGATAATTACGTGCTAATAAAAACAAATGAAATCAAGGACATTAAGTACAAAAGTGGGCGGTTGTGCTTCATATAGTATCATGTGAGAGTGGCATTACTCAGTTAAAGTTGACATACTCTCTGATATGTTAATGCGTATCACTGTATATTAGAATGTCAATGTTATTTGCCGCTAAGAAAGAAGTATAAACTCTTATTTTTTGGAAAGGCCCGAATATGCTGAAATTTATTAAATTACTAAATTCCACAAAATCTGCCGAGGTTAGAAACTTGGGAAATTATACCCATATAGAACTAATTGAACGTAACAATATGATGAATGCTACTTAAAACTACATAAAATTACATGATTTTTTAAATTTATTTATTTATTTTGTTCTTACGTTCGCTGTTACTTTCTGGCACGTCGCATCACCATTTCGTTGTTTAATACGTGCATTACTATCTATAATATTTCACGCATACTGTTCTTATGATATTACTAACAAAAACATTTTCAATACTGATTATATATTGATGACACCTTATTGTGTCTTCTCCCGAAACAGCTCATTCTTGTTTATTCTACCGGTCACACATTTACATGTGTTGTATACGAATGTTTTATTATACTCCGTATATGCGTTACATGTGTTATATACTTATGTTTATCATACTCCGTATATGTGTTACATGTGTTGTATACTTACGTTTTATCGTACTCCGTATATGCCATATGTTGTATACTTACGTTTTATCGTACTCCGTATATGCGTTACATGTGTTGTATACTTACGTTTTATCGTACTCCGTATATGCCATATGTTGTATACTTACGTTTTATCGTACTCCGTATATGCGTTACATGTGTTGTATACTTACGTTTTATCGTACATGCCATGTGTTGTATACTTACGTTTTATCGCACTTTGTATATGCGTTACATGTGTTGTATACTTACGTTTTATCGTACTCCGTATATGCAGTACATGTGTTGTATACGTATGTTTTATCGTACTCCGTATAATTGTTACATGTGTTGTATACATCTGTTTTATCGTACTCCGTATATGCAGTATGTTATATACTTACGTTTTATCGTACGCCGTATATGCGTTACATGTGTTGTATACGAATGTTTTATCGTACTCCGTATATGCGTTACGTGTGCTGTATACGAATGTTTTATCGCACTCGGTATATGCGTTACATGTGTTGTATACTTATGTTTTATTGTACTCCGTATATGCGTTACATGTGTTGTATACTTACGTTTTATCGTACTCGTATATGCGTTACATGTGTTGTATACTTTTGTTTTATCGTACTCCGTATATGCGTTATTTGTGTTGTATACTTACGTTTTATATACTCCGTATATTTTTCTCTCTATATATTCATGTGTGTGTGCGTATGTATATGTATATGTATGTACATAAATAGTGCGAGTGTATATATGCATGTATGATTATGTATGTGGATGTATATGTACGTATATGTTTTGATTTGATTTTACTGTGCCAACAACAGTTTCTGTAATACACTTTAATGTACATATATATACTTGCTGATGGCATTAGTACAATCAATCTGCTCATTTGCTTCTAAGCTCTTGGATAAAAGTTTATACAGCGGTAAAACATTCTCACCTGAGCACATACAGTTATTAGTATGAAGACGTGTAGAAACGTAACACAATCAAATGCCTCATTCTTAAAGTGTCCACCGCGATTGGAATCAATAGTGTTGATGTCGTACGTCAAAGCTTTAAAGGAGCAATACTGTAAAGTTTTACTAAAATTTCCTTTGCATTTGTTTTTCCATTTGATTCAAAATGTAGAAAAATGTTAGAATTACGCTTGTGTTCAGGTAAACTAGCCTTATGTGAGGTATCTATAAATTACCATAATTTTTGTGAATTTCGCCAGCAATAATTATCATTTTAATATGGTAATGCAAATTCTCAACAAGATAGATAAATTCATATAACCTGAACATTTTAATTTTATCTACAGATAATGATAATTAGACTCAAATGCTATATAGATATATGGCCGATCAACTAGTTTTATCTGAGGTAACTCCATATTACCTGATTTTTTAAATAAATTTTACGAGCGATATTCAGCATTTGCATCATGTAATGAAAATTCTCCGAAAAAGATATATTCGCAATAACTGCCAATTATAATAATCTGAAGATAATGCAAATTAAGTCCAAGTATTATAGAAATAAGCCATGTTTGTCTGAGGTAACTATATATTACCAGAAATTTTGACAATTTTGCTTGCCATACATATTATACTTTCAACGACAATGGTAGGCAGGCGCTTTGACACGTGACATCCATGCATAACATTTTCAAGATATCCTGCTCGATTTTTTCTCCTGAATCTGACTTTTTAAAAAAATTCCGGATGGGTTAATTTACTAATTTTTCTTTTCTAAACCAGGTTTCTCATGTATAAATGCATCGTTAACTCTAGACTCTTTTATGACATTTCCGAGCTAGAAATACTAGACGAGAAAGGAAGTTTTTCGACGTCTAGATTATCACGGATAGCTCTTTGACACAGGGTTTTTACCTTTCTTGCACCAATGTCATTCACTTTCTTATTTAAATCCAGTTATTTATTTGAGAATAACTTGCAGATATCTGTTCAGTCCTTCAGAAACTCGAGAGTGCTAACATAACCATTGTTTAGCAAAAGACATACAACTTCTATGAAGAAAAAAACATTTATTCTCAGTTATTCAGTACAATAATGAATTTTTGCTGCTCATGGTTCATACGGTATCATTTGCATAAATGATACCGTATAGCGGGAATTTTTGCACTGGAGAAACGTAATCAATTTAGCATCAGAGTGAGATCGCGAAAATATAACCCGTAAAAATATACCGCATTAAATATTATAACCTGATTAGATCCGCAATCGTCAAAATTATAACCAGCCAAATTTAAAATCCCTCTTTCTGAACAAAACGGCAAAATTTTACGCCCGCAAACATATCCTTTATATGGGTATTGTTTATTGTTTTAGAGCTGTTTACTTGTTTTGATAGTTATTTATTTGTTTATATCTGTTTTTTTCGCATTCTAGTTTCAGTCCGTGTATACAGCATTCAGTGACGGTTTGTAACATTTCTTTTAAATGGAATGCACTGCTATTGAAATTTTGAGAGTCCACGTTTGAGACCAAATACTACGTGGAGTAAAAACTACAACTCCAAATATCGAGTTCCTACTCCAGTTTCAGGTACTTTTAAGATCTCGGGGTCCAATCTTCCTGGCTAAACTGTCCTTAAAACCATATATGGTGCTTTCCGCTTTTTTTATATCTCTGACAAACCCTTGCACATATTATCTTTGTGACAGTCTTTCCAGAATTATCATCTTTGTACCGTTTCACTGGCTTTCGTCCAGTTCTTTTTAACTGTCCTGAAGAAAGCCAGATCAAGGGGTTGGGAAATGTGGCTTTCACATTCAAAGATTTTTATTTTTTCACCAATCCGTTAAGTGCATACTGTCTCGTCATCTTTAATGTTCTTTGTCCCATGTGACTCCTTGTCTTCTGGAAAATTCCTGCTTTCTAGAAACACCTTTGATACATTGATTTGTTAAATAACTGGGGCATTCTGTGTGTATTGTGTGTCTCCATGTGACAGTGCATAAACCACAGTCCCGTGTTGTCAGCGCAGAAACAAACGACCGCATAACCGCAGGGAGGGACTACTAATTAGGGGTCTTTCAAATTTAAAGCATAGCAAATTCCTCGTAACCACGAGAGGTCACACTAGGTTGTATTGTTGTAGTCACTTTCTTCCCTATTTATGTTCCCGCTGCAATTTACATCCTAATTTTCTCCAATACTTTTTGCGATTATGTTATCGTATTTGCAAGAATGACCGTGAACGTACATTGGATGCCACACGCCCTTTCCTAAACACATGTTTGTAAAAACATATTGCACAACATTACCATGGATAATATCAATTGAGTGTGTGCAGTTGCACACTCCTCTCCACAAAATGGTTCTTCACAATTGTTAATTGGTTTCTCCTCGGACATATCGACCACACTGTATTTGTAAATATTCCCGAATTTTGGGTACACGTGATTCCCTATTCTCATCATGGTCAGTCTGCGGTGGTCAAAATCCCTAAAATATTTACTCGATATCCTTCATGGTACAGACATCACACAATACAATAGTCTCCATGGCGGTAACTAGACTGAGGGAGGATAGCCATGAAACAATGATACAAATCTACAACAATATAAAATAAAATTACATCGTGTAAACATGCAGACGTTCTTCTGATAGCTTTTGGTTTTTTCCATTATGGAATATGTTTATTTCCAGCTGATTCAAAAGAAGAAGACCCTTGAGAAATTAAGATATAGCGACTATTCAGGTGGTGCAGTGAATTTATTTTGGTTGACGAATTGTGCCCATCAACGCAAATCGAGTACAATTTAAAATGTCACACCAAAAATGTTAAGTACTGATACCTTATTTTTTCATGACCATTTAATCAGCTATTATTATCGTTGGCATCACTCATCCAGTGTAAAGCAAAGAGTGGGTTAACTGATTGGTTGTAATTCGACTTTTCAGTATGGCTGAGAAAATTGAACATACGCAAGAAAATTAGAGTTATCATTGTATATATAATTGGCCCTCACTGGCATGTGACGCATCACTAACATGTCACTCACCATCAAACTGACCAAGAGTAGAATGCACCGGTACTAGTTTTCGAGCTTCAGGGTGCGTCCAAATGGGAAAGTCTTATATGATGTATATGTACACAGAAAATTGTCAGAATGTGGTGTAGAGAATACCTCTATAGAACGTCATTCAGTTCAAATTAATAGCCAAATGACTTGTTTCCAGATTAAAATTTATGCTGTTACACGTCAAGTCAGTGTCTGTCTTTTCAATGTTCAAATCAAGCATTAAAAGGAAAAGTTGACCAAGTAGCACAAAACCAGTCCAAAGATATTATGTTCATGGACTTTTTTTTACTTACAAATTCATCTGATGACTTATTTACCTAGTACCAGAGTACTCAACGTTGAGGAACTAGACAGTTTCCTTGCTGCCCCAGAAACAACTTGCAGGTTTGGTCACTTGGCTATGATTAATCCTTTTCACCGTTTTCTAGAAAATGTATCAACCGATTAGAAACTAATCACATCCTACCTCAATTAAACGTTATGCTGATTATTTTCGCCAGGTAAACGTTATGACTTATTACTGATTTTTTGTTTTAGCAAAAGAAATTCCAACGTAAATTATGTCGACATTGTTAGTTCCGTAGGTTGACTGCGTACTAGCTGTAATTAGTTGGTTCTCGACCCTTTCTACAGAGACCAGTTTACCAAAAGGAAGAAGACAATGACAAAAGAGAAATGACAATGACGACAGCTCGTATCTCCAGAAGTTTCGTCTGCTGTATTATCTAATCATTCATAAATCACAAATTGTCTTCAGAGACTTCTTAAGGTAGATAATGGTTATTTGTACAACCATTTATACATTTTCTGGAAAACTCAGGAAAGGCTAAGCTGACCAAAATTTACAGAACCTATCCTTCCCTTCCTGTATAAGGCAGCATCATCTGGTACAGATTCACAGAGGGATGAAAAAAGCATAACTTCTCATCCAGAATCATCTGTCATTGATGGAACTTAGTTTCAAGACACTCAATCTCCACTAGCGTCAATTCCATCTACACCGATCTGCATGGCAGAGACTCCAGTAGCATCGACTCCATCAACATATACCATCAAGTCGGAAAGCTCCAGTAACATCCAACCCATCTTCATCTACCTTCTTATCTTATGAAATCTTCTCAATGTTTAAAGGAATTATTTCATACCTCTCTGCCACGAAAACACAGCAACGGCGCCGTGCAAAACTTCCAAAAGTAATTTTAAGTTCACAGGCACAGTCTTTTTAAGGAAAAAAGAAATAAAAAGATACAAGAAAAAATGGAATGGGAGGAGATGAGAAACTGCAACGAATAGGTAAAGACCAGGACAACAGATTAATGAAAAGTAGCTGCATCAGAGAAGGAAACAGAGTAGAAGAAAAGAGAGAAGACCAAGATCAACATATTATATGTAACAAGTGATGATGAACATATATTGGTGGAATTTGATTGTGGATGATGGCTCCATCTAAGTTCACAAACATTGATTTAGAGGTAGAAAATCTTGACAGTACCTAGATTGAAAAAGAATTGGAGGAGATGGATTGGTTCTGTGACCACTGCTTCAATTAATATCTCTGCTCCTAGTGAAATAACCTGCAAAATAATGTTTCCACAATTAGCGGTTGTCCCTGACTTGGTATTCATATTTTTTGTTCATTTTTCGTGAACAAAATTGATTGTTAGTTCATAACCACTTAAAAATTATAGTGAGCTTTATTGCAATTTAACTTTGTCTAAAGTTTAGAATACAGTTTTGAAAAAAATCACACATGTTAGACCTGCAAGAAAATCCAAGCACTCAAGCAATTAACCTGATCAGTTTTCCTCCATCATTTTAGTAATAAATAAAAGAAGACCTTGATAAATTAATTACATCAATAGCAGGCATTTGTACCATGTTTGTGTTGATACTACTGTTTCTTTAAAATAGTATACATTTTGTTCGAAATATCTGTTAGGTTTATGTTTTGTACAGCTAAACGTGGCGTGTATCAGATTTTCAGCATGTTTGAAGTACAAAATGACTTCTTTTGTTAGATTTATTTTAAGCTTGATTGTCATCTTGAGGCATTTATTATTATTTTCTTATTTTCCTTTCCCTTTTGCAAACAATTTATAAAAATAATACTATTATTCTATAATATCCTTTAACATACATTGACAATGTTCCAATCTATATTTTGCACATTCTAAAGATGAAACAAACTTGAGACAAATTGTTTCGTTTACAAGCAGCAGTCAAGATTGATATAGTTTGTCTCAAATAGAGACGAAACCTAATACTGGGTATATGATCCATTTAAAATATTTACCTATTTAATTCTGATCTTGTGCTCTTTTTCTGTCCGTTGTAAACCTACCTACTATTTAATTATGGTGCACATAATACAAGTTCCACTATCTATCTATCTCTATACATCAATTGATCGATCGATCCATTCATTTATCTATATGTCTGTCTGTCTGTATTTCGGTCCGTATGTCTATCTTATTCTGTCTTCCTAAGCATTTAAAACCACAGTGAGTACGAATTATAATAAAGATCCATAGACCTATGTATTATCAAAAAGGAATCGGAAGCGTTTGATTAAACATAACATGTTGCGTTGCGGTGCGATAACTATGGCATAAAGACGACACCATCTCTACAGGCATGCTTGGAATGATAAATCATGGAAAAATTAGTTAACAAAAAATCAAACTGCAGATCTGTTTTAAAACCATGTTATTCTGTAATGCATTACTCTTGTGTCCGTCAGAATGCACGCACATATCCAGTTTCGTGATATCACCAGCAATAGTTTGTTGACGATAACGACCTAAACACACACAAAAACTTGACAAAGTCATGGAAGAATGAAAATTATTTTTCATTTTACACTTTCGCTAATATGTCCCTTGGCCTTTCGAATCTCCGCTCTGTCAGCCGTGAGAATTGTATATATCTTGGCTGAAGACCGACAAACTTGGTAATTGTCTGGCTTTGAGAATTCTATATATCTTGGCTGAAGACCGACGTACTTGGTAATTGTCTGGCCGTGAGAATTCTATATATCTTGGCTGAAGACCGACGAACTTGGTAATTGTCTGGCCGGCACACTCATTTTTATACTTGCCTAGGACCTTCTTGTTGGCCGTGGTGTAGAGCGGGTGCTCACGGGGGTGTTCGCTCGTGTTGTAGAGACTGGCATTTTCAGGCATATCACGATAGACGCCCGGGATCTCAATCTGAAGCAGCAGGTGTCGATGTCTGTGTATAGCAGGGTAGACTTATCACCATAGCGCCCCTTGACCTGGTTGTAGTAGAAATCATACATCAGCAATTTTCTCTGGTCAAGGACTGTCATTCCCGTGTATATTGGGCGGTTAAGCTCCAGATTGGCCTTCACAGAATGTACGGCGACGAGATTGTCATCGAACATTTTTCTGGTCTCGAAGGCTGGGTAGGCAATTAGGCGACGCAGCTTGTCTTCCTCGCCCTTGGGCCTCACGAGATCCACCCTAATCCGATTCTGCAGATTCTCCATCGTTTTGCTGAAGACGGCATTGTTCACGAGATTGAAAAAGTCAGTTTCAAACTCCGACGACGCCTTGGCCAGCAGGTCTGTATTAAGCTGGATGTAGGGAACCATCCATGAGCTTGGTCAAACTCCAGCGATAGGTTGACATTGGTGACGTGCATCCCATGTCTGTTGTAGAGCTGGAGGTTCCAGTAGTGGACCACATACCACTCTTTTCTGTGCATACTGGGGACTGGCTTCATGCATTCAGTGAATTTACCGCCCAGTTCATTCATTAAGTCACGCTGGTAGTGGCTCAGCTAGCTTTCTGTAGCACCCAGTGCCATTCAGACCAGCGTGTAGTTGCTGTGCGCGTCAAGTATCTCTTCAGGGTACTCAAGATCTATTTCAAGAATGTCGCCCTTTGGTCTTTCCGCCGCGATTGTTTCTCAAGGAGGAAAATATGACTGATCCACCCACTTAAAACTTCCAGTCGCCAGACTCTGCAGCATGACCCAGCCATACAGGTTGCTTTTATCTAGGTAATTAATCTAGCTATTTGACTTGCTGTTGTCAAATCCGGGGCACATTAGGTTATTTGCTTTAGCGTGACCGTGGCTTACAATGGAAATGCCGCCACGGATTCCGTTGTCGATAAGCAGCTGCTGATTGATGTCGGTCAGAAATTTAAGGCGGATGCCGGTCTTTTTCAGCAGAGCGTCCCAGCTCATTTCAGAAGTGCTGTGTTGAAGTGCTGTGTTGTGTCGAGGCCATAGTTTGTAAGCAATGTGTCCCGAAATGCCAGCAGGAGCACATCGGGTCGCAGGTAGAGATCGTACTAGTCTCCAAGTTTTTGCAGCCAAATGTTTTCCACACCCTCTGCGCGTGCTCGAACTCCTTTTCAGAAATGCCTGCGCGGCTTATCTGGCTGTAGAATGCCTGTATCGACGGAGTTGGGTTTCCTCGAATCGTCCCCAGCTGCTCATGAATTCGTACGGGTAAACACCCTTTTTTGAGAGGCTCAACATCGCGCTCTGTGTAGAGGGATGTGATGTAAAAGGCTTCCTTAATCATGTTGGCGGTCAGCTTTTCCAGACTGCTGCTTATACACTCCAGACTGTCCACAAACTGTAACTGCCCTAGTGAAAACGCCATGTTCTTCTCCATGCTGTTAGGAATGGCGCTAATCGTTTCCGTCGAGGCTGTTCCAATGGCCTCCAGAATCAGGTGGCCGTCGTAGCCTCGCAGGTTATGGATCACAACCAGCACCTTCGTTTTTTTCTGGATAAATTCGCAACCTGAGTTTGCATGCGTTATGGGCGGTGCCTCGGTACTTGCCAGTGATGTGGCAGTGGTCGCTCACCCTATCCATCCACAGCTTTCCACCGCGAACGTGGCAGTCTACTGCTTTCTGAAAGTACTCCCGTCGCCCCCATCCATGGTCATCTCCATAGGATTCCAAAAGACCTCGCGGATCTTCTCTAGCTCCACCTCCAGGTGCTGAATGAAGGTCGCCACGGCGTCCTCGCCATGGTACAGCACTGACTTTTGCATACTCCATCACAGCGGACGACCAGGTAGCAGAATCTGCATGAAACCTGGTCAGCGATTTTGGAACACGCATCTGGCAGTGGTGGTTCTGGATGGCAAGAACGTTTTTGCTCGGCTCCGGCAAGAACACGTGCTGTGGCATTTTGCCTATGTCTTGACGGTCTATTGTGTGGGATTTCCGAAAGTCGACCCAGCTGAAGACGTGGAGGCACCGGTGGCAGACGTGCTTCTTTTCCTTATATCAAATTTGCTTGCGCCCAAGCCTGCCCAAGTTCTTGACCCAATCGTAGTGGCCTCTAATCTCTTCATCGTTTAGCATGCCGCCTAACCACGCCGCTTACGCGCATGGGATAGAGCCCACCTATCTAGCCAAAGACGCTGACAGTCAGCTCGGGGTTTTGACACTCAAACTTGTCGATGTCGCTCACCTTTACAGGAAAGTGGATGCCGGTGAAGTGAGGTTCGCTCCGATACTCGCTGTACTTTCCAGGCCTGTACAAATGCTCAGTACAGTTTACTGGATATAAAGCGGACAGAATGGGTTACAGAAAACAGCGATTGTCGTTGTTCACAAGATTGATCACTGCCCGCGAAGGAATGCATGTTATAGTTGGTATGTAGCTTTGGCCGCGGATGACCTATACTGTGATACCCCAACGTTTAAAGCTATGCACCGAATGAATGTCCATCCAGACCTTTCGCGCATGTAGTCATTGATGTGTCACAGTAATAGTGCAAATGCGTCATCGACTAGCTGCTCAATTTCGTCTGGCTTTAGCACTTGTCGCAACATGGCTTCCAAAGCAGCCCGTCACGTTGCCTCCTTGTTTTTCCAACCTCGCTGTAAGCAGAAGGTTAAACTTAACACAACCGAGTTGCTGTAGCTCACGACCAACCATCTCGCTTACCCTTGGCGCCATGGCGTGAAGGTATGCCATCGCATGTGCTTCAATCCTGTGGTTTTGGGAGACTGTTGCTCGAGAGTTGCTTACTAACGCACCCGGCCTTCGCAGTACAAAGTCGGGAATCCTTAGCACAGGCCTCGGAGCTCTTTCACGAGGTGGCCCTGGCACTGGCCTTTCAGGCATTGGCGTTGGCACTGGCCGCTCACGCATTTGGGTTACAGACCTTTCAGCCCTAGGGTTTTCGCGCCTTGCATCCACGAACGCCGCTATTCCATTCAAGTATGTTTGAGGAGCTGCCGTGATCTCTAATAACAACTTTTTTGGGTGGCTAATTTAGGGTGTACCGTTCCTGGTTAGTCAAACCAAATACGGTCGTTGCCGGTTTAAATTTCCAACCGGTTTCCTCTGGCTTCATCTGGTCTTATGACAAGGTTTTAAACCTGCTGAGGGTTGCCATTTGGTTAAGCACTTTGACGAACATCTTTTAGGCCTTTACTTCTTTCCGCGCCAGTTTTCGAGACATAAAGGCATCGCACTGATTGCAAATTCTATGCTCTACTCTAACTCCAGCTCAACATTTCCAGTATGGCTGAAATTCAACCCCCCTCTCTTATACTTGGCGTTGCGCGCTTGGCAATATTTGCCAACGCTTGGTTTGTCACAAACCCCTCTTCTACCCAGCTTTAGCCATTCACACTTTCTCAGCTCAGGCATTGTATTGCTCCATGCGTATACTGTAATACTCGTATGTTGAATTGGTAAACACTTAACCAGTACGCACATTAGCTTGCTGCGCATTCTGTCAATACGACCCTATTTTTCTGTCCCCTCAGTTGAGCGTGGGGTAAAAAGCTTTTGGTTTCCTAAGTTAAAAAACCCCTCCACTACCCTGGGGATGAGGGTGGTGGAGGTCGGGGTGAAATGCTTTCTGGCCCCTACTTAGGCCGGGGTGTTGTGGCGAGGTGACTTCATAGCCCACCCCCTACCTCAATAAAAGCTTTTTACGTCTTTTTACCCCTTACTGCGGGGGTGATGGGGCGAGGTGGCTTCACAACCCCAGCCCCTAGCTCGAAATAAGTTTTTTTGTGTGCGTCTTTTTACCCCTAACTGCGGGGGTGATGAGGCTAGGTGGTTTCACAGGTCCATTTTACATCAACTGAGTGCATGACTTTATACACGTTCCGCTATTAGCAACATCGGTAAACAGAGTATGTGTCGCGGAAGTCAAAGTGTTTTTATTTTATATGAAATATAATTTTAAGGTAATAACGTGTACGATATCGATTTCCTGATTTCTTTATAAAATCTTTGTGGAATTGTACTAAACGGTCTGTTGCCATAGCAGCTCATGCTTGTTGGAAGATTCTAACAAACTTTATGGATTTTGTCTGCTTCGTCGGAAGTATATAATGCGTTGCGGGCTTCTTATGGGGATTGGGCTCAGCAGCTTTCAACCCGGTTCACATCACAGTTAGATTGTGAGTTTATATTTATTTATTTATTTTATTTTTTGTTTAGTTTAATACTTTTTTGTATAAAATTTTGGAACTTTATGCAATTTTTAGACAGTAAATTTTTATTTAAAGTTTATTTAAGTACAAGGTAATATTTATTTAAGGAATTTTCCATGTTTTTCTTTTTTCCAGATGTTATGAATTCTATCCATGTCTAACTTATTTTATAAGCAAAACTATAGATAGCTATATCCTTTGTTATAAGACCTGAGTTATATGGTCAAAGTGAGTGTTGTCCCCACTGATCAATAATTTAATTTATTTATGTATTAATTTCTGTCTTTAGGATGTTCTTCTGTGCTGTATTAGATCTATTTTTGTTTTTCATTCCACACCTGATAATTTTCGTTATGCTGCAAAAAGATCTTTTTTCTTAAATTATAGATTCAATGTTGTCCATGATTAACATTGTAAATTTTACTCCATTTTAATTCAGTACTTCATATGCATAGTTCGAAAAGTTTGCATAAGCTAGAATATTCAAGTCATTGTGCGCGGTATCCTCACCGACTTGCCATTTTAAGTTAAATTGAATAATTGCGTAATCCAACACATGATAAACATAATTCCAGATCCTAGAATCTCGAAGACACTGTGAGTATTATCCTCACCAACTTGACATGCTAAATTCAATTCAACTCAATAATTGCTTAATCTAACACTTCATAAACATAATTCCAGAATTTTCATAAGAATTTAGAATGTATAAGTCATTAGGAGCGTTATCTAACACTCCATAACCATAATTTATTATGTTTTTTCATAATTTACTAGTTTGTCCAATTTATTGAGAGTGTTATCCTCACCGACTTGACACAATTAATTCAATTCCCCTTTATTCAATTCAAATATTATGTCAATGCATTTAAATGTTATTATTGTGCATATCAATTAAATTCAAATAAGTACTATGAAGTTGAAGCTGAAGTGTAAAGTCAAGCAAGTGTTCTCCATGCGGATTTTACATTTAACAATTACAATCAAGTCATATTTTTCTCCCGTAGTAAAATTTATTGCAATTGAATCCAAACAGTCAATCTTATACATTTTCATTCTTGAAAAGTGGTATTAATATAATGAATTAATAATAGGATACTAATATTTATTATGACTTTGTGTGAGATTATCATATGCAGACCTGTACATCAAGACATTGATAATATTCTGGCATTGTATAAAGACAAGAAAACTTTTATGATTATGATCTACAACTTTATTGATGTGTTTGTTAATAAATGAATTATCTTGTGTTATGGTTGAAAAAAATCAGTAGTTCGAGTTTCCTGCATATCCCCTCACCAGTCATTCGAAAAGAAATCAGGAGTTTGAGTTTCCTGCATTTCCCCTCACCAGTCATTCGAAAAGAAATCAGGAGTTTGAGTTTCCTGCATTTCCCCTCACCAGTCATTCGAAAAGAAATCAGGAGTTTGAGTTCCTGCATTTCTCCTCACCAGTCATTCGAAAAGAAATCAGGAGTTCGAGTTTCCTGCATTTCCCCTCACCAGTCATTCGAAAAGAAATCAGTAGTTCGAGTTTCCTGCATTTCCCCTCACCAGTCATTCGAAAAGAAATCAGGAGTTTGAGTTTCCTGCATTTCCCCTCACCAGTCATTCGAAAAGAAATCAGTAGTTCGAGTTTCCTGCATTTCCCCTCATCAGTCATTCGAAAAGAAGTATAATCGTCCCTTGTGTCGTACTCTGATGTAGTATTATCAGGACCGAGCTCAGCCGTTACACACGACAATTAAGTCCGAGTCCGAGCCAAAGCAGGACTCGGTGTTCTCCCACACGGTCTTCTTTGATTATCAACTGTTTCAGCTGTGGATAGAGATAACCGCCCGCTGCGCATAATCATTCTTGACAAATCCAGAGTGTACCGATGAGCTGTCTGCGAACCGACTTGCTTGCGCTCAAAGAAAATCAATCTCATATAGAAATTGTTGTGTTTAAACAACTCAGTCCATCAATAACATGTCGTGTCGCAAAAGAAGGTTGGAAACAAAGATTAGCAACTGTCAGATTCAAATTATTAGCTTGCTGCATGCTGTTCTTGTGAACATATTACGCAGTTCAAATATTCTAAATAAAAATGTACTTAAAAAGTGGTCAGATAAGGAGCAGCCTTTGCACCTCAGATAAAGTAGCAAATACCTCCAGTTGTTCTAGTGAACCAAGTAGTTCTGATATACCTATAAACAAGGACCAAACATGTCTCAGAGTTCAGTTCCTGTTACAACCAGGTCTGCTTTAAGTGCAAGAATGCAAATAATGTCAATGCCAGTTCCCCTGTATGTCAATGCCAGTTTCCCTATATGTCAATGCCAGTTCGCATGTATGTCAATGCCAGTTTCCCTGTATGTCAGTGTAAGTTTCCCTGCATCTAGCAATGATCCTAACTGTAAGGTTACATCAAAGACTTACAGTCAAGCAGTCACTGATCAAGTTAAGTATACGACAATATTCAGGTAATAACATATATATTATTAACACTTTTAGTATGTTGGTACTACGACCATATCAGTTTCGATTACTCTCTACATCTCCATGTTGAAAATTGATCAAATGAAAGAAAGTCTCATAATTATCCTTTTTAATGGAGGAAATAAAATAAAATAAAAAAGCTCTGAGCAATTACATGGCGATAACGCTTGTATCAGTTATTTTTAAAGTCTGTGAAAAGGTTTTATTAAACATACTGATCTAAAAAAAATTAAATTTTCACTTGATTCCCTCCAGAGTGAGGTGAGGTGGAGGATTTCAGAAGGGTCTAGGTTGCAATATGACCTCTTTCTGGTCCACAAACAAGTTGGCAATTCTAATGAAAACCAAAGCAAATTGTTTGCATTATTTTTCCTGACACTGAGAAAGCTTTTGACGGCTTTTTTTTATAAATTACTTTAAACTAGTATCAGTCCCAGAATATGGAATGTGATTGTCGGTATATAAACAACTATATACAACAGAGTTATCATTTCAAAAGAATTCTCACAAGTTTCCGGTGTTGAAAGGCACACACCAAGGCGGAATATTATCCCCTTAGACCTACTTTGTATTTATAAAAGAAATTCTTGATATTTTAACAGCATAAAATTTTGACTTTGTATTGATCGAGAATCTATGCATTTTTTCTACAGTAGAAGATACTATGCTTTTTCTAATTCTTTCAAAATTAAGTATGGATCAGTTACTGAAGAAGTGTTATGGGTACTGTGTAGAGTATTCTGTAATGTGGGGATCAAAGAAGATCTATATGTTCACGAACTGATGTTACGCTGAGTTTATTAATATATATATATATACATATAATCATCAGCAACTTCGAAAATAGCCGGCATTTGTGTGTGTGTGTAAAATAAGTAATTGTAATCGGTCTTTACTGGGAAAATTTGAATGAGCTTTTAAAATCGAACATACTTCGAGAAAAATCTGATTGGAAATCTATTGTTAAATATAAGATCCGTACATCATAAAAAAACACTTTAAAATGTAGACTAATTAAAGATGCCTTGCTTGATAGAGTTCAGATTTAAAATGTAGACTAATTAAAGATGTCGTGCTTAATAGAGTTCAGATTTAAAATGTAGACTAATTAAATATGCCTTGTTTAATAGAGTTCAGATTTAAACTGTAGACTAATTAAAGATGTCTTGTTTAATAGAGTTCAGATTTAAAATGTAGACTAATTAAAGATGCCTTGTTTAATAGAGTTCAGATTTAAAATGTAGACTAATTAAAGATGCCTTGTTTAATAGAGTTCAGATTTAAAATGTAGACTAATTAAAGATGCCTTGTTTAATAGAGTTCAGATATAAAATGTAGACAAATAAAGATGCCTTGTTTAATAGAGTTCAGAAGTTATTCCCTGGTGACAGTTTGATTATGCCTGTAATATGGAAAGTAGATAGAAAATGTATAGCCTTTGTTGAATCATATTGCTATTATTGTGACTAAACTTATTTCATCTGTGGATAAGGCTGTTTGTACTCGCTGTCAAACTCTTTGTTTTTATGTTGTTGATTTGGTGCCATATTATTGATAAAGTCGGTGAGCGTGTTTTCATGTATACAGATTTACTATCTAATATTGATTTTGTCAATATTCTCTTGACATGTGATTTCCTAGTTCTTATTAGTAATGATAAATGATGTATTTCTATCTTCTGCGTATGGCAACTATTACTTTTGCAACTTTTGACTGTAGACCAGGTGTATCTGTAATGTTTTTCTTTGCTACTCATTCTCTTTCTCTTAACATTTATGCTCCGAGCATACATATGTCATTTGCGTACTGTTATCTTCTACCCCTTTTTACATGTTCAGTGATGGATATAGGAAACCATATAGTGATTATCTTTAACAAACATGTTATAGAGTCCTTTGTAACTGCTGATGCACGTTCATAACATATTATACAAGGCTTATATTGAGTGCATTTATGTCGATTTATCTTTTTACTTGGCCAAGGATTGTGAAGGATGTTTAATGCTTTCGTCAGTCTTACGTCTGTGTTTTTGTGTACAGGTATTGCATAGAGATGTGGAGTTGTTTGTGTCTAGCCCTGTAAACAATTATGTGATTGACGTAACAATGACGTCAAGTTGTTTAGCAACAAGAGGGCCTTGAAGGTATAATGTATCAACCTGGGGAGCATTCATGATGATGATGATGAGAAAGAGCTTAAAGAAAATAAAGGATGAATATGGCTTAAATAACAAATGTGTTTCTACACACGAACCGGCACACCGATATATTCACTATATATATATATATATATATATATATATATATATATATATATATATATATATACCACATACATTAGAAATAACACGACTTTTAAAGGGTTGGTATAAAGCTATAATACTGTTGGCATATCAAATTATGATTCGCCCATGGTGTATAAATACGCATATAAGTATGGTTTCAATATGCATATAATTATGGTTACAAGAGTAGACTATTGCTTCTGTATTCTCTAGACCAGTGATGAATTTCCATTTATTAATTATGAATAAAATAAGAAAAAAATGAGAAAAAATGATAGTTCCCGTTTTATAATGAATTAAACACGATACACAATTTCATCGAAATCCCCGCTGCTTTCCATTTTATCTCACTCTCTCTCTCTCTCTCTCTCATGCCGTAAGAGACACAAATACTTGGAAATCTGGAAGGAGAGAGAAAAAAGAATTTGAGCTGGATAAAAATCTTGAACTTGAACTTACACCAAGTAACCTTGAGGAACGCGAGTCCTTATAATTGTATGTGTAAACTTTCCATGGGATTTTTCCACGGTGAATTCCTTTGCATACACATACTGTAATCTATTTGATGCTTTATTTTGTTTTTCTAATTCTAAAGCATATCATTGTTTAATATTAAACTGTCTGAAGGGTTCTTTCTGTCCCTCTTTCTTGCTCAGTCTATGTTGGTTGCTCAGTCAGCATGTCAGTTTTACCTCAATTGATCTCTCTCTCTCTCTCTCTCTCTAGATTTATGACGGTGAAACTAACAAACTAATCGACCAACAGAGAAACGGAGAAACGGACGATATAACCGATCGTATAGACGGTCCCCATCCGCCTCCACCCCGCTCGCTTTCTGTTGGTTGGTCACCCACAGCAAGTCAGTTTTATCCCCCCCCCCCCCAATGGATCCAGTTCTCTCTCTCTCTCTCACAGTCTCTGGCTGGACCATCGTCGCAAGCCACGGGTGAAAATCAGTGAAAATGGAGTGTGGCGGATATTTTACAATGGCATGCGACAATGTTTCTGGACCTAAGATGGTAAAACTTGTAGACAGACCGACAACAGAGAGATAGGAAGAGTGACGATAAAAACAAATTGTATGGTCAATAGCAATCGAAAGTAAAGCATAATAATGACTTAGATCAAATGTAAATAATTTTAAATGTTTGAATTACCTCTTGTTGGCTGGTCATTTAGATTAAACTATTCCCCACTCGTTTCGATGTACTCGACCGTGATCGAATGGCCGCTGTTTAACTGTTTGGGATGCTAGCCAAGCAATGTTTGTAATGCTGTACTTTCTTGATTTAAACCAACTTTCATGTTTAAATCCTAAGAGCGCCTCTTTTATTTATTTAGTCAATATGAATGACAATAGAAACTAAAAAAAGAATCAAATAAACAATTTCCAAAAGGATTGCAAAAAGCTAAAATAGATGCATAACTACATTTTGTAGCGGTCACACTTGGAAAGGAAGTGAAGAGTTCACTCACTCCGTCAATACACAGTTTCCTAATAATGAAAAATGTATACAGCTCGTGGTATATCAAAGATACAGCATACATACTAACTATATATATATATATATATATATATATATATATATATATATATATATATATATATATATATATATATATACACACACACAGATATAAAATACTGGAAACATATTCTGACTTCTAATTGTACATGAATTTGTTATGTAGATGGACAATTTCTTAATGGTGGTAACATTTGTAGAATTAATCAGCTCTGTAAACTTAAACATATTTGGTCTCGTGCAATAATATTTATAAATGTACACATTTCTTTCATTGGTATATAAATTATACTCTAACACAAAATGGTATTCATGTTCTATAATATTACAAAATCTGCATTTTCTCTCAATTATTTGTAAACTATTTATCTAAGCCCATCTTCGACCTTCAATTTCTAATCTATGTGACGACATTCGCAGTTGTGTCAAAGCATGGAAACAAATTTGTACAGTAATATATTGCAAATAAGGCTGAAAGTGAAAAATACAAATGGGTTTATAAAACTTGCTTTACTGGACTCTTCGGATAAACTGGTCATTGATTATCTGTTTCAAAAGTGTCCGGTTGACCAACGCTTTGTTCTTGCCATAAATCGAAAAGAGAAAGACGAGCTTAAAGATCATTTATTAAAGTTACCCAACTTACTTTATTTGGGAATACTTTTGAATCATTGAATAACAACATATATATATATATATATATATATATATATATATATATATATATATATATATATATATATATATATATATATATACAGGTGTTACATATATATTTTTATTCCATATTTCACAATAGCAGGGCGATGGCATTACCATTAAGATTTTTAATTTTCGTTAATAAAATGTCAAATATTCTTCACACACACACACACACACACACACACACACACATATATATATATATATATATATATAGATAGATAGATAGATAGATAGATAGATAGATAGATAGATAGATAGATAGATAGATAGATAGATAGATAGATAGATAGATGTTAGATTCAGATTCCTAATAGGTGTTTGAAACTCGAACAATGTACCTTGATTACTCTGATATTCATTCAGTTATGGGTTTTTTTAAGCTGAAAGTTCAACCCCCGCCCCCCTGCTAATTATTGAATTCTTTCTTTCTCAATATTTATTGATTTAGCAAACTAAGTTTCTGTAGTAAAACCTTTTTCTCTATTTCACCCTCATAGTTGTCATATTTTATTCTATTTTTTATGTTTTTGATAATTTTCCGGTGGCAAATTTGTAAAATAATGTAGTGACTATACATAATTTTTATCATATGGTATAATTTCGTCTCGTTTATTTTCTTCACGTATTTTATATGATTGATTGTACTCTTCATAATAAGGAGGAAATAAGACATAAATCAACAAACCACATCACTTGACTTTTTTATTTGCTTTTTTTTCATTGACAGGAATCACCTTAAACGTTGTAATTTTTTATTAACGCTATACTGCTATAAATATAAGGGTCTTGCAGTTTGATAAATTTTTCAGGAGCCTAAAGAAAAAGGTACACATTACTCTCTCTCTCTCTCTCTCTCTCTCTCTCTCTCTCTCTCTCTCTCTCTCTCTCTCTCTCTCTCTCTCTCTCACACACATACACACACATATGAGTACATGTCTGCGTTTCTGCATATAGACATACATATGCACGTACATCAGTTAGGATGTTGGACTTGTGACCAGCAGGGCACGGGTTTGATTCCCACATTAGAATCACCCGAATCGGCTATCGTTGTGTGTCCTTGGACAAAACATTTTATTCAACTTGCCTCGGTGCGATATAACCTTCAAAGTGTTGTTTAGCCGTAAAACACCAGTCAGCTGAAAGATGATAGTAAAGGTACAATTACATAATTTAATTTTGCAATACAGACTCAAAGACAGCGAGTTTAAACATTATGTACATTATACTGTCGCTAAACCACAATAGCTCGTTTTTAATAAATTCCTGTTGTCTATATTTTCTAAATAATAAAACTTGATAAATTGGAGTTGGATTTCAGTACATTTTGTAACTAAACTATTAATTCACAATAAACATTTTGCAAAGTTTACATTTGTACATTTACTGATGGTATACATATACTACGTCGTTGATACGTAGCACATAAAGCAGAAAGCCGGATCTCCAGCTTTTACGTCATGTGCAAAATTACAAGTACGTGCCATTTAAAATGTATCTCCTGTTCTCTTCATATTTTTATAAATCCAGTTCTTTGAAATATATTTGTTCTTAGTAGTACGAAAAGTAGATTATGTCATTAGCCTCAGGTCATCACTTTTCAGGTCAAAACGTTTTATTTTCCGAAATGTACACAATAGGGCTTATAAACTGTGGAATTTATAAAACAATAATACAGAAAATTCATATTTTAATGATATAATTGATGCATTGCTCTCTGTCTCTCTGTCTGTCTGTCTGTCTGTCTGTCTGTCTCTCTCTCTCTGTGTCTTTAAATAACCTTTGTCCTGTGGGCAGACTGTGATACCCGCCACCGCGGTCTCTAGTTTTACAGTGTCATTGACATTTACCATGTATACAGGCCATGCTAAAAACCACGCAGACAATTCGAGTATTCTATCTTTAATTTGATGACATTTTGTATGTGTAATATGATCAAGACAAATCTGGAGTAGTGTCTCGATGGTTCATATTATGTGATCAAGATAAATCTGCGTAGTGTCTCTATGGATCATGTTATGTGATCAAGACAAATCTGCTGTAGTGTCTCTATGGTTCATGTTATGCGATCAAGACAAATCTGCTGTAGTGTCTCTATGGTTCATGTTATGTGATCAAGATAAATCTGCTGTAGTGTCTCTATGGTTCATGTTATGTGATCAAGACAAATCTGCTGTAGTGTCTCTATGGTTCATGTTATGTGATCAAGATAAATCTGCTGTAGTGTCTCTATGGATCATGTTATGTGATCAAGACAAATCTGCTGTAGTGTCTCTATGGTTCATGTTATGTGATCAAGACAAATCTGCTGTAGTGTCTCTATGGATCATGTTATGTGATCAAGATAAATCTGCTGTAGTGTCTCTATGGTTCATGTTATGTGATCAAGACAAATCTGCTGTAGTGTCTCGATGGTTCATATTATGTGATCAAGATAAATCTGCTGTAGTGTCTCTATGGATCATGTTATGTGATCAAGACAAATCTGCTGTAGTGTCTCTATGGTTCATGTTATGTGATCAAGATAAATCTGTTGTAGTGTCTCTATGGTTCATGTTATGTGATCAAGATAAATCTGCTGTAGTGTCTCTATAGTTCATGTTATATGATCAAGATAAATCTGCTGTAGTGTCTCGATGGTTCATGTTATGCGATCAAGATAAATCTGCTGTAGTGTCTCTATGGTTCATGTTATGTGATCAAGACAAATCTGCTGTAGTGTCTCTATGGTTCATGTTATATGATCAAGACAAATCTGCTGTTGTGTCTCTATGGTTCATGTTATGTGATCAAGATAAATCTGTTGTAGTGTCTCTATGGTTCATGTTATGTGATCAAGATAAATCTGTTGTAGTGTCTCTATGGTTCATGTTATGTGATCAAGATAAATCTGTTGTAGTGTCTCTATGGTTCATGTTATGCGATCAAGATAAATCTGCTGTTCTTGTATCTATGGTTCATGTTATGTGATCAAGATAAATCTGCTGTAGTGTCTCAATGGTTCATGCCATATACTAATAAGAGTAAACCTGAACAATCGGAATTTATAATCACAAATAGATCAATCTTCTTCAACTAGGAAAAATTAGGTACAGTGGTTTTCTTTTCTGGTGGCTTTTATTGTATCTGAGTTCCTTAAAAAATGCTAATAATCTAAGCCTTCCATAAGAATGTTTCGATGAATTTAACAAAAAACATTCCACAACATGATGGATGAAGTTCGTGTCATATAGGAATGACAAAATACACCGCTAGTGACTGTACGTCGTTGTTGGTGAGTGACACAAAATAAGGAATCTGACCCTACTATGTATCATATTCGTCACAATAAGGAATCTGACCCTACTATGTATAATGTTCGTCACAATAAGGAATCTGGCCATACTATGTACCATGTTCGTCACAATAAGGAAGTTGACCCTACTATGTATCATGTTCGTCACAATAAGGAATCTGACCCTACTATGTATCATGTTCGTCAAAGTTTGTAAGGTTAAGTAAAAAAAAAATTATAAAAGAGACAAAGATTTAAAGTCTGGTCATATGTACATAGGAATGTGCGACTATTTCACTCATCAAACATTAATAAGTATAAAAGGATTATGATTTGGAACAAGAAACACATTCCATGTATTTTATAGGCAGTAACAACATTTTAATCCATGTATTAGCCTTTTTAATCTTACGTTTTCCTTCCACTCCTCAAAGGTGTACATATGTTTTCATATTTAAGGCAAAGCTATAATTAAAGCGAATGACTTATTTGATGATATGACGATGTCGTACACTTTCTAGCTCCTACCGTGTATCAATTCTAGCGATCTGGCCGTTTACCAATTATAGTGCCTACCGTGTAATTCTAGCGATCTGGCCGTTTGCCAATTATAGTACCTACCGTGTAATTCTAGCGATCTGGCCGTTTGCCAATTATAGTGCCTACCGTGTAATTCTAGCGATCTGGCCGTTTGCCAATTCTAGTGCCTACCGTGTACCAATTCTAGAGATCTGGCAGCTGAAGAGGTTGTATAGCTGTCATTGCTACCGACATCTGGAGGTGTCTACCTTCCGCAGGATTGAAATAAAGTAAATGGTCATTTTTGATCTACATTTCTTCTTTTTTTAAATTTAAAAGTTTATTACCCCAGACAAGATAAGTGATGCCAAGGTTGGGAATCCTTGGGATCATCGCTTTACAGATATATGTAACATAACATACTTGTACAATGAATAAGAATAGCAGTTTGAAAATGCACATCCCTGATAGCTACTTTATTATGGACATTCCATTATGTATATGACTAAAGACATATATAGATAGTATCGCCTGAGAGAGAGAGAGAGAGAGAGAGAGAGAGAGAGAGAGAGAGAGAGAGAGAGAGAGAGAGAGAGAGAGAGAGAGAGAGAGAGAGAGTGGGGGGGGGCAATGTGAGCAGAGCTTTGGGATTAACTAGGTTTTGCGTGGTATTCACATTCATCTAAATATTATTTTAATCTAAGACTTGATATACTAGACCTTTATTATGAAACTAATTGTAAAGAGGGGAGCATCTTCTAATAAAATATTCCATTGTTCCATTTAGCCAGATAATATTCTGTTTCAAATACTTGTCTTCAGGTCGAGAGGAAGGATTCAAAGCTTAAATTTTGATTACTATATTTATGTTATGAATAAAATATAATTATCAGGGAATTAATAATAAAATTATTACTTGCTGCTCCTCTGTTGGTATTCTTTAAATTTAGTTAAACTTGTAAGTTAAGACTGAACCAGAGCCAACTACATAATTCATTCCAAAACGTTTTCAACCTATTACACTCCAACATTAGATGAATTAAAGATTCATTTGCTTGCCTACAATAGCTACACTTATCTAAATTAGTTTTACTCATTTTTTGTAATAAATTATTTGTTACTAAGATATTCTGTAAAAGTTTGAACTGAAAGTCTTTTAGTTTAATGTCTGTCATGTTTTGTAAAAATGAGTAGGAACATTTCCACTCTGCACGAACTTCATTAAAAAAACAAATATCCCACTTTTGAACTTTTAACATTTGACATGCATTAATAAATATTTCATAGAAAATGTTTGCTTCCTTTTTTATTTACAATTAGAGTTGACACATATGTATTAACATTATATTTGTATTGAATAATATTTTGTTTATTTAATTTGATTATTTGTTTCCCATCATGCAGTGTTTTCCTTAAAAGAGTAAAGTAACCTAGAAATGTTCCTTTCATATTATATCTTTTTTCAGGTTTTGAAGGCCAAGAATTCACCATCATCATTTAATAAATCTAAAATATGGCGAACACCATTCAAGTACCAATTTTGATAAAGATTATTCTCTGTATGTAGGTATTTTGCTTGTAGCCATAGTGGAAGATGACCAAGCTTTTAAAACATCTTCCCAGAATGGATTATTTTCTTGCATGGCTAACCTGTGAAATGTATTTTGTACCTACGAAAATTCTTTTGAAAGATCAATATTTGTAAGATAGATCCATTTGTGCTCTTGTTTAGTTACTCGTTGCAGCCAAGTAAATTTCAGTGATTTTATAATATCGTTGAGAGCAACCATTTGTAATCCCCCTGCTCTTATATTTTTATGATTATCCCACGTTTATTCTATCTGGTCCACCATTCCATAAAAATTTGTTTATAATTGTATTCATTCTCTTATTCAAATCTAATGGGGATTAGGTAAATAAATAAATAAATAAATAAATAAGTAACTCGAGAGATCTACATATTTTATTACTGTTATTTTACCAAGCAAAGTTAGTTTTCTTTTAATCCAGTTACTAAATATATTTTCCATTTTCTTACAAGTTTCCTCAGAATATAGTTCTCATATATCATAAACATTTGTGGAGAAAAATACTCCCAGTCTTTTCTCTTAGTCCAGTTTTGCATTTTGACATAATTTTGTATTTGATGCTGATAATGACCCTATCCATATTGCCTTAGTTTTATTCAAACATTCATTTTTAATCCAGAAATTTTATAGAACTGATCCAGTGTTTTCAAAGCGTGTTTTAGGGGTTCTTCTGACCCATCTAATAATATGTGTGTGCCATCAGCAAACTGGCTTATTTAAAATTCTTTTTCATGAATCGATCTTCCTTTGATACTTTTATAATTTAGAAGCATTTTTCCTAAATTTTCAGTACATAATAAAAGCAAATAGTATGAAACTGGATCCCCTTGCCTCCAGCCTCAATTTAAAAAATCAGATAAACGTCCACTTTGTAAAATACAAAACCCTACTCCCTCCCCCCGTATAACAAATTTTAACAAAATTACAAACTGATCAGGTAAGATATATGAGCTATTGCATACTTTAGAAGGTAATTCCTTCAGTTCTGTTGGATGTTACGATTGTCAATAATCGTGAATGTTAAACTTAATATAGCGCAACATGCTTAGTGACGGTGAATATGACATGTATGTATGTATATAGCCATGTGCTTTTTCTACAGTGGATTCTACGGTGTGTCGAAAAAGCAACGTGTATGTACAAAAAGACATGTGAGCGGAGAATATGAAAATATTCCAGACTGTTCATTTTGGGGATCATCATAAAGTTTGGGACTGAAAATTGTGTCAATATTATTATTACCAAAATACATGTACAACTGTATCATTCTTTTCATCATAAAATGCTGCTGAAGGCCTGTACAGGCTTCCCTACTTTTTTTTTAGGAACTACTGTCAAGGTTTTTCAGGACTGAAAAAAATCCATTTTATTTGCAAACAGTATGTGCAGAAAAACAGCTCAGCCTTTTCACTCTGAAAAACTTAAGTTACAAACAATTAGTTACACTCTTTGCTTACACTGAATGTCCCAAAGAAAGTGCCGACAACCATAATACTAGCTGATTGGCGTCAAATGAATACGGATAAAATAAGATATCAATACACAATGTTTTCTGTGTGACATTTTAAGGTGTACTTGATTTGCGTTTATGGACACAGTTTGTGAACCCAAATAAATTCACTGGTACCACCTGCATATTCGCGATTCCTTATTTTAGATCAAGAATCTCTTACTTTTGATATTGGATGAATGGGTAAATGTTTTGAAATAAACAAATCCCACTGAGAAAAACTAAAAATCTATCAGGAGAATTTCCACAATTTTAAATGATGCTATTTTATTTCTATTATAGATTCATCTGATGGCTTTGTGTCTATTCATCTTCGGCTTAGTTACAGCCATGGAGACTATTGCAATGTGTGATGCCTGTACGACTGCGGATACTGAGTGTGAATTTTTCCTGGAAGTTGACCACAGGCTGACCATGATGAGAAATGGTGACCTTGTGTATCCAAAGGATGGGAAGATTTACAAATACGATGTGATCGATACGTCAAATGCAAATCCAATAAACGTGGAGGATGTAATTACTGCGGATGGATGGGAGAATCCGAGGTTGACCGGATCAGTGAATGGGAAAATGCCAGGTCCCCCAATTATTGTGTATGAAGGACAGATGGTCAAAGTCCATGTGACAAACAAATTGATAAATGAAGGACTTACAATACATTGGCATGGTCTCTTTCAAAAGGGAACTCCTTGGATGGACGGCGTTCCATTTGTAACCCAATGCCCAATTCTTCCCGGACAAACGTTTACTTACAGGTTCAAAGCAGAACCAAAAGGAACGCATTGGTATCATTCCCATGTAGGCACACAAAGGACGATGGGTATATTTGGTGCACTGATCATTCGTGAAAGAAAGTATCACACGGAGAATGAGCATATCATGACTATCATAGACTATAATCACGACATGGATTCGCTAATGTCCTATATGAAAGATTTGCACGGTCTCTACCACGGAAGAACACCCGCTACTCCTTCAAAGTCCATTGATGGGACGGAGTTTGACAAGTTTGACTTCCATGCTGGTCTGATTAATGGACGAGGACGATTTCATGATCCTGGAACAGGAAAACATAATGGTGCACCATTGGAGGTTTTCAATGTGTACCAAGGAAGGTCTTATAGATTTAGGGTGATAGCTGCCGGAAGTATGCTTGCCTTTAGAATTTCTGTGGACCAGCATTCAATTCGTCTTGTTGCCTCGGATGGTCATGACCTCGAACCCGTCACGGTTGAGTCTTTCATCATCAATCCGGGAGAATCTTTCGACTTCATTCTAGTGGCAAATCATGCAGTTGCTAATTACTGGATAAGAGCAGAGACTTTAGAGATAGATAAAAACCACAGGACAGAGGCTATTATCCGATATCATGGTGCTCCTATCACTGAACCAGTCACTTCGCGAATGCTTTGTTCTGCCTCTACTCGGTGTTTAGTGGCTAACTGTCCCTATCTACTTTATCCGCCTTCTCACTATACAGATTGTCTAACATTCAATGACTTGAAAGGCGCAACTTGGAACGCACCACCTCCAAAATATGACGAACGTCATTTTGAAGAACATTTTTTGAATTTTGGTATACCTGGTCAACACCCTGCTTCTGTTAATGGTAGAGTGTTTAAAGCACCAACCGTTTCGGCTCTTA
The DNA here is from genome assembly GCA_029931535.1 of Margaritifera margaritifera. Lineage (NCBI taxonomy): Eukaryota > Metazoa > Mollusca > Bivalvia > Unionida > Margaritiferidae > Margaritifera > Margaritifera margaritifera. Next base: position 3,959,684 of record JAQPZY010001566.1, on the reverse strand, counting down.
CTCAACCCACGGAAGGGATTTTTTCTTGTAATGAACCAACTTGCGGAGAGGAGAAAGTGTGCACGTGCACCCACTCAATTGATATTATCCATGGCAATGTCGTGCAACTTGTTTTTACGAACATGGGCTTAGGAAAGGGCATACCGCATCCAATACATCTACATGGTCATTCTTTCTATGTAATGAAAATGGGCTACGCAATGTACGATAACATAACTGCAAAAAATATTGGAGAAAATTTGGATGTAAATTGCAGGGGGAACATCAATAGGGAAGAAAGTTACTGCAATAACGCAACTTGGTCTAACCTCTCTTGGCTAAAAGGACATTTGCCTGGTCTTAAAGTTGAAAGACCCCCGCTTAAGGATACGTTAGTAGTCCCTTCTGGCGGTTATGCGGTCGTTCGCTTCCGCGCGGACAACCCAGGACTATGGCTTATGCACTGTCACATGGAGGTACACAATATAGAAGGAATGCGCCTCTTATTAAAGGAATCATTATCTTTGGTGCCCAAACCACCAGTAGGGTTTCCAGTATGCAGGAATTTCCACTAATACAAGAAGACATATGGGTTGAAGAACATTAAAAATGACGAAACAGTATGCACTTCACGGGCTGGTGAAAACGTCAAAGTCTTTAAAAATTAAAATGTTTGCAGTGCCACCATCTTTGTATTTTGCTTTGAAATCAATTATTTCCGGGTTATCAGATCACCGAATATATTTAAAAGCCCGACGAAGTTAAACCGTCCTTTGAAAAACAGGATTTGTTCATATCTAAACTGAATGTGCTGGAAACCAGTGTGTTGTTTTTTCACCTCAAAACTGTATGATTTAATTTATGCAGTAAAACATGATCTCATGTGTGAAAATCAGTGTCATTTAAAACAGACAACTAACCTGCAATAATGAATTAGTCGTTCTGAGTATTTGCATAATATTAATTTTAAATAATTCGGATCCTAATTTCCCCGACCTACTGTAAAGAGCTATACAAATTATGCCAAAGCTTTTATGTAATCATTTCTTTATTTTTGTATATTGGGGAAAGGGTACGTATATGAAGAGAACTAATATCCTATTATTATGTTTTATGTAATATAACTTATCATTATTGTTACGACTAGGGGTAATGTAACAAAAGAAAAGACTCAAACAAGCTTTCAAGATTTAAATACAAATATTTAATTTCCTAAAATATTAAAATATTTTAACAAACAATCAAAGTGAAAGAATTAAAAATAACTTACAGTATAGAATGTCCTTAAAAGTCCTAAATTGTTCTAAAGTTCACTGATCCGGAAGTTAATCAAAATATTCCGACTGAAGTAGGTTCCGAATGAAACCTTCACTGTACTAACAAGAATCAGTTATATCCAAGTGTTATAAAAAATTCCAAATAGTCGTTGTGAATATGGAATATCACAAGTTCTAGAAATGTTTCCGATAATTCCACGGAGCTGTATAATTATTAAAGTTTAAGAAGCAGTACTTAATCCAGAATGTACTGTATAATGATATATATATATATATATATATATATATATATATATATATATATATATATATATATATATATATATATATATCACTGAAGCAAAATATCCGCACACAAAATGAACCAAATTCGTTTATGACCTCTCAGGCTGACAAACTATGCTAGGAATGCCTAAACACAGCAATACATCCTATTATATAGCTTCTGACTGCGCAAAACAGAATAAGGAAAAACCAATTTAAACTGTATTGCGACTTAAAAACAATTTAATCCTTCTAGATTACAACCCTCTCCGAACCAATCAGAAACTAGGTTATGCGTGACACCGCTAAAGTACCAATGCACTAACGTTTTATTTTAACAGTCAATAAAGTATTGACTCTAAATGGAATCATAGTATCTAGGTCAGAAGTTCAACCCTCACGCGCTAAATCACGTGATATACTAATGCTATAAGCGACAATATTTCTCAAGTCCAATGTACTGAGTCACATTGAAATACCGTATATGTACTTTCTACAAGACGACACCTGTTAGACTATTATGCAGAGATCATAAACCTATACTATTATTTAAAAACAAAATAATACATGATTCCGTAACATTATATATAATTATTCATATTATGTTATACAGAGAGGATATTTGCTTGCTTCGAGTGAATAACGGATATATTTCATCAAGTGGGTGAAAAACTCAATTTAAAAAAAAAGTTTTTCACCAATGAGATGAAATATATCCGTTATTCACTCGGAGCAAACAACTTTTCTTTTAAATTTATGCTCAAACGTATTGGCTAGCAATAGGTATAACAGACTGAAGTAGCAGATTTCTTAGTGTATCCAACGCGATTATGTCAGCGGTTTACAATTTATGTTCTGCTGTGTATATTCGCACATAAAATATCAGTGGTAATATAATTCTCGTTTCTAATTCAAGATGAAACAGCACATAAATTAAAAAAATAAAAAATAAAAGAATTGAAGAAAAAAGTATATACACATTGTGGAATTTGAAGTTGGTTCGTCTGCATTCGATGCGGCCATACATACCACCAGACCACGCAAGCGTCTAAAAAAAGCTCAGATTTCTTGGTCAAAATGTTATCGACGGGGCAGTGAAAAAATATATCTGGTATTCCACTCCAGGGAATTTTCAAAATTATTTCTCTTGGAAAATCCAGTAATTCACGGCCTAGCATAAAATAATCTCTCGTAATATTTGCGAAATTTGTATTAGGTACTCCTAACTATCCATGGTAGATTTATTGTCATGTCAACATGGACACCGTATTTGTTCGTGTCTAACTCACACACCTGCGAACAGCATATACCCAAATGGGTCTGAGCTGTTCGTTCTTTAGATTATAAGTGAATAGAGTACACACTGATCTGCATGCGCATTATACTACAGTTGAGCTGTTCGGTGAGAGTATATATAACGATAATTGTTATATATCCCCTATGCAAATGCACTGCGTGGGATGATCCAGTTTATTCTTCTCTGATAGTTTTCACCCCTTCAAAGATAAATTGGACCTATTGATCGGCTAGAACTACACGGCGAAGAGGATAGTATAGCTGGTTTGTAGGATTACTTTACCTCAAAATAACAAGCAAACGACAAGGTAAAGAGTGCTATTTTATACATAATGACGGCATCGCTAGATCTGCGTTGTAAAGGAATCGTTGTACAATGTGTTGTAATAAAATCACACCCGTAAAACAATAAATACACGTCATGTTCTCTATCTACAAAAAGTGCTAAGATTATGTTAAAACATGCGCTCTTTAACGGCAAGTATTGAAATTAGCCACAGACCTCGAGATAATTTCCGAAAATCGAAAATCATAAAAAGAGATATTCTTTCGACACCAATCCTCTTTTTTATGTTGTATTCAAACCATTAACAATACAGTACAATGTTTACATACATATCACAGATTTTATAACTCTTATATTTGGTAGCACATACGAGAAAGTTTTATAATCGCATGAAGAAGAGTATGATAGAAGCAGAAGTAAAAGAAAAAATGTAATTAAGGTAGGGATAGGTAACTAGTACCTACTTTGGCTTGTAAGTATATACATATTCCATAAGGAACACAGTGATGAAATAAAGTTGAATGGAAGAACTTAACATTCGTACATAAGCATAAATAATAATAGGAGGCTAAGATGAAATATAAGTATGTCTATGACAACGCAGCTGGGTTTTTTCTTCTTTATTTTTATAAAATTTAATTGTCATTTTACATGATAAAAGATATAAAAATTTATCCACAATAATATGTATATGATATATACATATACCGGGTACATACATATATATTGTTATGTATATATAATCTATAATGTGTCTTTAAATCTTGTTCATGAAGGTAAGATGTACTTTAAATTCGGGTCACTTGTAAACAGAATGTTTACAATCATTTGAGTTCAAGGCCAGTCTTATTTACAGTCAGACTTTTTTTCTTCATTGAATTGCTTAACATGCTGTTAGGATATAGGTGAAGTAAAATTGTGTGTAAATAGGGATTTGGTAAACAAATAATTAATTCCTGTTTTAGATCAGTATGTGGGAATCCAATAATGATCAGATTTTACATTGTGCCGTTGAAATCAGATATAATTGGAGAGCAATTAGTTATTAATTATATATATTCATTGAAATTACTAAAGTGTTCATTGATTTTTTAAATAATACATTACTTTGGACTGTTGTGAACTCATTCAAAGACATTCTGGATTGTATGATTGTGTTATATCAAGACATTCAAGACTATTAGAACTCATTCGGAACATTCTATATTTTTGGACTTGTGATTAGAACATTTAGGATTATTTGAAATTTGATTCACAATATTGTAAGTATCTCTTGAATTTCACTTGGTATTATAGGGAAATAAATTGCTTGTTGATATTACTTACATTGTTGGTTAACTTTATTTCTGTTACATATTTTTAAGACCTAGAGTCATAACATAAATTCGGGGTATGTCCGGAATATGAATTTGTTTAAAACACTTCAGGAATATTAAAAATTGCCTTTACAATTTAAATTGACTTTATTTCGGAATTTTCATTCTTCCTGGTAAAGATTTTTATTTCAGACGTTTGAGAAATCTTTAGTGAAACCAGCAAGCATTCACAATATCATTTAATGTTGAAAACTTTGTTTCAGATCCTACCCAGGTAGGGTTAGAGTCTATGAAAAAGGATGAGTTGCTCGAGCTTGCCAGACATTATGATATTTCCGAAGCGAAAGCATTTTTAACACAGCAAGAGATAATGAATATTTTGATTCAGTATTTGGTGGGAAAGGAAATTTTGGATAACAGTGCTTTGGGTTTGATTGGGAAGTCTGTATCTGGTTTTAACAGAAAATTAAGGGAATTACAGCTAAAATCCAGATGGAACTGGAATTAAGAACGTTTCAGTTTCAGAGAGAAATGATGGAAATGCAAATTCAGAAAGAGAAAGAGGAGAGGGAAATGTAGATGCTGAGAGAGAAAGAGAAAGAAGAGAGGGAAATGCTGAAAGAGAAAGAGGAGAGTAAAATAAAGGAGAGGCAGATGCAGAGAGAGAGAGAAAGAGGAGAGTGAAATACAAATGCAGAGAGAGAGAGAGAGAGAGAGAGAGAGAGAAAGAGAGAGAAAGAGAGATGCAATATAGAATAAAAGAATTAGAACTGGCAAGCGGAGCACTCTCTCCCCCCCCCCCCCCACGTTTAGACACAAGTTCAGGTTTTGGTGTTACCAGATATGTATTAGGTCAGTACCCCCTTTTCAGGAAAAAGAAGTAGATAAATACTTTCTTCACTTTGAGAAAATTGCTGAAAACTTGAAATGGCCAAGAGAGCATTGGACTTTATTACTACAAAATGTACTTATTGGCAAAGCTCGTGAAGTCTACACTTCACTGTCGGTACAACAAAGTGTTGATTAGGTGGCGCTCTACAGATCTTACGTACTTCTGAGAGAGTGACAGGTGTAAGATGAAGTTGTTTGCATTTGCAACATGCGCAATGGAGAGAACGTTGGCATACCTCTATGTTACTTTCATGTACTGTGGCTGAAATATCTTTGGATTTACTGTTTGGATACTGTCAGACATATCTGAAAAGTTCTAATTATAGATTATTTATAATCTTCATTGATAAATTCATAATTTTTAATCAATTGTACATATTTAAAGGGAAATAAAACTGTTTGTCTTTACTTCTTTATGTATGTTCTACCAATAAATAAGAAGTACTTGTATCTACCTACACCGCTTCCGTTAGCATTCAGCGAAGAAAGCTGAAGGAAATCCGGTTGTTTCACACCTTGGGAGATAAGTTAATCTATACATGTAGGCTACTCTGTGCAATTTGCGGGGTGTGTGACGAGTGCAGTATTTACTTATGATGTTTGATTTTTTTGTGCACGAATGAGAAAGACAACCCAACAAAGGAAATACTCTTCTACGTAAAGAATAAAAACAGCCCCAAAACACACATTCGCCAAAAACCAAATCTAATAAAGGGGAAGCTCGCTCTAGCGTCCTCTAATAAAAAATGATCCTTGTCGGGTACACTGTACTCTTTATATCGTGCGTGGTCAAACGAATGGCTAGATGGATGGACAATATAGTTACATTAGGGCTCCACCAGCTTCATTAATCGGGGCTGTAATCAATATGTGGTTGTGCATACAATAGCTTCATTAATCGGGCTGTAATCAATATGTGGTTGTGCATACAATAGCTTCATTAATCGGGCTGTAATCAATATGTGGTTGTGCATACAATGGCTTCATTAATCGGGGCTGTAATCAATATGTGGTTGTGCATACAATAGCTTCATTAATCGGGGCTGTAATCAATATGTGGTTGTGCATACAATAGCTTCAATCAATTATTGCTGCACAAAAGGAAAATAAGACAATTCTAGTTCGGAATCTTCATCTTCAGTTTCAGAACTATCTTCTGGCGTTTCAGTGCTTGACCCTGCGGTGATTTGATGATCTTGCTCTGTTTGCCAGAGTTTCAATTCAGAATTTCTTCTTGGTGTTTCTTTCCGAGTTTTGGAGAGGCAACCTTATAGATTTCAGCTCTTAACAAGGGCATATAGGGAAGAAGTAGGTTTCTGTGAAAGGTCCCTGAAGGTCCTCTTCCATTCTCCTTCACCAAAACATACACTGGTATCTCCATATTTGGTTGAGATTTCACTATGTATTGGTCCCTTTCCCCTTTATCAGCCAGTTTATGTTTGCCCCTAGTAGATACATTCTTCACCAGAACGCGATCAGCAGGTTCCAAGCGGTACACTCAAACTCGTATGTCATAGTTCAGCTTCTGCTTATTTGCGGCTTTCGTGGCTTCTCTGGTGGCTGTCTGGTAGACAAAATCAAGACGCTTCTTGAACTCTTGAATATATAATAACTGTGGTCTTTGAATCCTTGATCAGAAGGATGGATACCCAGGAAGGCATCTAGCGCTAGACGAAGCTGTCTCCTAAACATCAGGTAGTATGGAGAATGGTAGCATTGGTAGAATGGTAGTATGGTAGCATTGTCGTTTATACGCCTCTAACAATGAATCACACAAATGTGTAATAAACCTCCTGTTTTCTCCGGTGGCACTTCAGACTCAAACTCTTTGAATTTCACTGTGTATGTGTAAGCCGTGGTTCTAAATTTTCTGGAAGTAACTTTTTGCGTCTCTCAAATGTAAAAATAATTTTCGGAAGCTACTGAACGACTTTCTTTCTTGGTGGCTCTGGACTCTCTTGGTCTTATGGTAGAGGAGGTAGAGGGCGTTGGTTCAGGCTCAATCATGTCATCTTCGAAATCACTAACATGCACTTGTGCTAACACTTCAATTAGCGTATGAGGCGATACCGAAAGTCGTCGATGTCATCTCTTGGTTTCTTCTTCTGGTTTCTCTCTGGAATAGTGTGATCGTTTCATTTTGATTGCAAAATTTGATTTGACTAAGTTTTACACACGCTTGTTCCCTATATACAGAAAGAGCTTCTCACCCTAAGTGTATATAATTCATTCAGCTTTCAGGCTGTGAACAAGAATAAAATGGAAGAGTCAAAACAGATCGCCCTTCTCGTTAGAGATTTACGGAGAGTTATTCGAAGGTATACTTCCAACAAGACTACGGACTACTCCTCTCGAGATAGAAGTCAAGATACTTGCTATGTCTGCCAGGAAAAAGGACATTCGGCTCGAGAATGTCCACAACGTCAAAGCAAAAGAAAGACAGGAGAAAAGAGAGACAAAGCTAAAGATACCTGTTTATCATTGCCAGGAAAAAGGACATTGGTCTTCAGAGTGTCCCAAGAGAAAAGAGAACAAGCAGGAAAAGGAGCCTTCTTCAGAAACAGAAAAAGAACCCATACCCGTCAAGAAATGCAAGAAGGCAAGACAACCAGTAAAGACATTCAAAAAAGAGACAGACAGTGAAAGAAGAAGAAATGGACATTGGTGATGTGTTCTGAAATTTTGATTGTGATTCAAAAGAGAATATACCAAAGAAAACGTAAGTGTCTCTATGTCTTGAGTTTTCATAGTATGGATAAGATACACACTCACGTGTTTTTGTAATGGGATTTTAAGTTTTACTTGATTTGCCAATCATTGAGTAGTATCTGTTTTCTATGAGATATAAGGGGCCATGAAAAGGACCATTGGCGTTTTAAAAAAAAAAAAAAAAAACGTGTGGAATTGACATCATCAACTTTAACTGTCTCAGTCACTTCCCACGGCCAAGTCCTACTCCTCCTTATGTTGTTGCGGCTTTTGTAGTAAAAGTAGTAGTAGTGACTGCTGCTACTGGTGGCGGTATCTCAGTGGCAGTGAGAGTGCGTGTAGTGATGGAATGTTTAGAAGCCTTGGATTGTGAAGGTCTCTTTATCTCGGGTTGAGCTAAAGAAGTCTGATACATTTCTATCTGATACCTTAACTCCGCCAAAATGTCTTGTAACTGACTCACCGTTTTGTTTTCACTCCCTTCCTTCTGTCCTTCACAATTCAAAATTTTCCTCTTCTCTTCTTCTTCTTCTCGTTTTCTTTTTTCCTCTTCTTGCTGCTGATGAAGAAACGGTTCTTCTGCTTCTTGCTGCCATTGCAAAACATTCTCCTATTTTTCCTTTTGTCTCTTGCTGAAATCATCCACCAAAGGTACTGATAGGAGAAGCAGGTGAAGGTAGTACTACTGTCGCAGGCAAACATTCTTGCGGAGAAGACAAGAAATCACCCAAAGCTAAATTAAAGTCATTAAAGACTACTGGTTACATCCGACATATCAGTCGTAGTCATGGTAACATCATTCCGAGTATACGAGGTCTCCGCAGCAGGCGCACCCCATAGATTGTATTCATTGTTTCAGCCATAGGTGTTGCACTCAAACTGTTCCACAATGGTTAACAGTAGGAACGCTGGTGCACCTATATGTTAAAAGTGATGTCACGCGTCCGCTCTCTTCTGATTGGAAGAGAGAACACGCGCTCTGACTGAATTTTGTAACGCGCGTTTGTATTGGTGGAATATTTCAATCTGTTTCGATCCGGTCTTAGGCTATGTATACAAGCGCATTCTCCTATGGTGTCACCAGTCGGAAGTGAGAAGAGCGAGAAGTAACGCCCAAACAGCACTAACGCTAGTCATGGATAAGATGATCCCAGAACAAGCCATGAACGCCTTGAAAGGCTTAGGCCTGACATTGGCGTCAGGGTGGAGTATCAGAGCCCAGGAGAAGAGGGCAACACTTCTCCTGATCTGAGAATCTCCAACATCAAGACAAGAGGAGAAACAACAACAACAACACCATAGACAGCCGACTACACAGGCTAGTAGGGAACAGCAGCGCCCCCTTGTGCAGTTAAGCCCCGCCTCCATGATAGAAAAGAGGGACGAGCGAAAACTCCACCTCCACCATCTCCTGCAGTCTTAACAAGGCAAAAAAGCCCCAAAACAGCAGCGACGGAAAAGAGCCCCAACCAAACCCCGGTGGTTAAAACTAGAGCCCAAGCCCTGAGGCGTGAGGAAGAACAAAAATCACAATCGACATCGCAAGAGGCTGAAGAGGCTGAAAAGGGGGAAAACGAAGAAGAGGAAGACCCAGACCGAGCCAGAATAATCCAAATGAGTCCGGGTACAACACTCCACTATAGCAGCAGAGCACACAGCTTCATAACTGCTGTGTGCATCACTGGATGGAGATCTCTGAGAATACGGCAGTTCTCACTACATTGGCGGCGAACTGCAGTGAGAACACTCACCGCAATTTGTGAAGCCGCCTACACATCCTACACCATCTCAAGCCTGCTGGAGCTATGTGAGTATCTCCAGACCCTGCATGAGCTAAGCTCTTTACCATGAATCAGGAGGGAGGAGACCCAATCTCCAGAGGAGTGCATGGCTGAGTACTCAAAATCGGGCGCATTCCGGTTCCCGAACAGCCCTTGGTAGGGCTACTGGCCTGTTTAGATAGCAACTAAATTGACTGATTGGTAATAAGTATGGATTTTTTAAATCCGGCATTTGCCACAAATGGCTACATATACCGAATTAAGATCACAAAAATAATAAAAGGCAACTCATGCCTAAGATTGGTATTTTTTCTCCTTTTTTGTTAACAGGATGTAGGCTTAGTACCGAAATTCAAATCTTTGAAACAAGAAATTTTGATAATCTAGTAAATATGATATTATGCGACTTACGCATACCATTAGTAGGGACAGCCCGACTATAAATAACAGGGCAAATATTTTATATGTTTTAGTGTGGCACAAACATGGGTAAATTTTTACCCTGGGCTGTCATTTTGACCCCCGAAAGCCCTCTTCAGGCGAAAAATGTATGGCTCTGAAAAGATCCCGATTGACATGCTGCTGAATGAACTAACGGCGTAGCGAAACCAAAAGCGAGATCACTAAAAGTAACGGCTACTTTAAGCTAACATCATTGAGACTTTTTCGGAAAAACATGCAAGTACGCATAGTACACGAAAAAATCAAATTCTAATTAGTAGGAAAATTAACAACTCAGAACCATTTGAATCAGATATGTGACTTTCACATCTTTGGCGTTAGGGTAGGGACAGCCCAACTGGAAATAGGAAACTGGGCATATATTTAACAAATAACGAAATAAAGTGACAGCCGGTAGGCCGTGGCAGACGGACAGATATATGGATGGGGCACTCGAAGCGACTTTTCTTTCTGCGGCTTGCTTTGGCGGCATTTAATAGCGGTTAATCGCATAAATTAATATGTATGCAAAAGCATACAACCTGTTCTCAAGACAACTCAAGCAAGATGTGGACTAGTATAGAGTCATCAAGCAATGTTTCGGCCATGCTGTTAAACCTGGACTACCTCATGTATGTGAAGGCATCGTGGGATATCACCAGGATCACAGACACTGCAATACGGAAAGGAAGAATGTATGTGGAGAGACAAGGGTGTCTGAAGCGGTTCTTACTCTACGGACCTGCCGTGCGACGAAGTTTGAGAAGAAGAAGACCACTTGTAAGGGTGCAAATTTCTGTCGATCTATAAAGAGAACATTAACTTGGACAGAGAACAATTAATTAGATTTATGAGGACAGGGTGTGTATTAAATCGCTATGCTGCAAGGATTTTAAGGTCTGTGTTGTGAGAGGAACCGATTTTTAATTAAGCATTCGTTTATTTAACAGTCAGAGAAACTGGAAGGGAAAAGGTTAACTCAATCTTTGTATCAAAAATGTCAGAGTTGAGATTGTCCAGAATCAGTTATTTGGAAATCTAGAGGGTCAGGATGACCGCAAATTTTGGCGCCAATTAGTAAAGGCGGTAGATATATTTAATCCTGATTGGCTACGCTAAATAAGGGGCGTGTTTCCCACACGAAATTTCATAGCTTTAATATGCCACATCGCAAAATTTAGCCAGTCTACGTTTTTTCCGTGAGAGTATAAGGGACTCCGAGATTGAATTTGCAAGAAATTTTCTCGTAAAACAATTATCCAAGGGACCGGATGTCTGGAAAGTTGACGGACACAATTCTGGCGGTAGAAGCGAGCAAGGCTTGAAAACACAAGGTATTTGCATCAATCTCATGTAATTCGTTGATACCAATATAATTATTTGCCTGAATTTATTTACTTATATTTGCATGAATTTATTTGTATAAATTCGTAGATCAATTTTCTTGATATGAGTATAACTGTGTTTGAGTTCATTATCTGAATTCGTTTAATGATCTTATATATAAGTTTGACAGATTGTTTGAATTTGTTGTCTTGAGTGTTATAGGAGTCATGTATTTTAAGAATTTCATGCATTCATTTGTATAATCGAGAACGGAACTGTTATGTCTCGTGTGATGTTAATGTGAGTCAGCGATGAAGAAGCCGTTAGGAAATACATTAATCTTATGAAACTAGGTTTGTTTGTTTATGGCCTGCCGTGTTTGGCTTGACCAGATAGCCTTTGGTCTCTGTTTGACTTCCGATAGGATGATATCTGACATAACGAGAGTGGAGTAATGATCTATTCCCAGTAGGATATCTGACAGAAGATTTAGGTTGCTTCTCTGTTTATTTTGAAAGGGAAAATAGCTCCACTGACGTAATCCACTGACGTATCCACGTACCTACGTATCTACATACCTACGTATCCACCTACCAACACAAAGTTTGAGGGCCAACAGAGGCAAGATAGTCAGAGTGAGAAGAAAGCGAAGAAACCAGTTGAACAGCACGGTGAAGCTGGAGTGAACCGGAGGAAACCAGGTTATGAAGCTGTACAAGGCAATGACTTCGATTGTTCACTCGATTCTATGATGAATTAATTCTATCATTTAAACAGATCGGCTATTTATATAAGTATAATTGTCTTTAAAATTCGGTGAATGATTTATTTCAAAAGAAGTGTATCTTCCTAATGTAATGCATTATCACAGTTTGTTTATGTAATTGATTAAATTGTTATATTTCATATACGGGGGCTCGTTTTAGTCTGTTCTATATATCTGCTCAGATCTCTATTCATTCCATCTATATATTTCCCAATTTATATTATTATTTACTCGATCCGGGCAATAACACCGAGGTCGATAATCTAGATAACGATAACCACAACCACCACCACCACCACGCCACACCACTGAAGCGATACCACTTATGTTAACCGCCTTTGGTTAACAAAACCCCAACGGATATTTTCAGGGCCACCCAGATCACTAGGAAAGAGAAATACTAATCTTTTTTGCCAAAACCTTTTGTCTATGTATGTGCTTGTTTGTGTATGTCTGTCACAAAAAAAAAAAAATTAAAACCTTTTTACCCCTTCTCTTGTGTTTTTATGTAAGGGTATAGTAGTGTGTCTAGAAACACTTCCTTCCTAAAAAAAAAAACAAAAGCGGGTGCTGGACTGTATATGCGGCGTGTTTGGATAGTAATCAAAAAGAGAGTACTGAATTGTATGTGTGGTGTGTTTGGATAGTAATCAAAAAGCGGGTGCTGGATTGTATATGTGATGTGTTTGGATAGTCATAAAAAAGCGGGTCTTGGATTGTATATGTGGTGTGTTTGGATTCTAGATCAACATTTTAACATTAGCATTCCCGTATGACCCCATGAACACTTTTGACCCCATACTAACATCCCCATGTTAAATCTATGGACCATTTTAACATAGGATTTCCCGTATGACACCCAAGTGGCATCTCCTTGTTAGCCTATGAGCTAATGTTAATTCTCGTTTGACCCCCAATACCCACATACAACTACTGAGGTCACTATTTCGTCGTGTTTTAAAATTTTAATTTATATCAGCTGTTCCTTGAAAACTTTAGCCACAAACTTTAGTGCAAAACCCACTTATCACCAGACAGATTATAAATGTTGATATTCCCAAGCCTCCTAATCCTGCAACTGCAACAACCATCCCACCTGAAGTGGTCGTCATGCTAACCTTTACCCAGTGAAAAAGTGTATTTTGTACTTGTTCTGACATCTCTGCCATGTTCAATATCTTTTATCATATCATTATTAATTTCGTTAATCTTTTGGAACAATATTTTAAACTTTATTTCATTAATCAAAATGGCTGTTTCGGATTGGTTTCTGTTTCGTTATTTTTTCCTGATTTATTTATTTTGAAGATATTTACTTCTTCGTTAATAAGTTGTTTCAGTTTAATTTATTTATTTTAGCTATTCCTTTATTCATAAGTTGTTTATTATATATATATATATATATATATATATATATATATATATATATATATATATATATATATATATAACTTATATTATGAATGTTCTTATTTATATTTATTTCTGTATGTATTTTTCTTTATTTTTACCTGCATTATTTCACTAGGTAATAGTAAAGTTTGTTGAGTGAAAGTTAACATAATTCCAACAATAAGATAGTATATCTACGAAATTCACCAGAAGAAATCACAGCGGTTATGTGGCATATCACATTACTTTAAAATTTTCTATAGCCTGGCTACATCTCGTTTAGTAAGAAACTTTTACATTAATCTGTTAATTTTTTCTTGTCAAAGATTTCTGTTTAGTTTACTAATGAGACATTCACATATGTCGCTTGAACTGGTAAATGGCAATCAATTGATTGTGTAAATATCATTATACATTTGTCCAAAGCTATTCGAATTTATAAACAAAATCTCCGGAGAGCGGCTGACAAGTTGATTAGCTTCGTTCAGTTATATGATGGCCCTGGAAAGGAACTTTTTCTATTAAAAAAAAAAAAAAAAAAAAAAAAAAAAAAGAGTTTAAACTGATGAGTAATCTTCGAATTTTGAAGAAGTGCATTCTCTTGCCGACTCTCAAAAAGTGGACTTGGTCGCGATCGTAATTGGTGGGGAATGTTTTTTAATCAAGAATTCGTCCTCAGCAACCGCTGTTTTGCTTTTCGACAACTTCACCTTAGTTGTCGAGATACACTAACCTCAACCCCAAGCTAATTACTTTCTCAAAACGTTTCAACTCTTGGTCCAGAATACAGAAATATCCTTTAATTTTTGACAAAAAGAAACTATTACTAAATATTAAGCATATATATAGTAAATGAGTTCGATTTGGTCTTTTCCGGTAATTCGGGATACAGGGGACGAAACCTCACAAAGCCGAATATGATAAGGTCAGAAACCTCTAGCAACCTTTTAGAAAGTAGACCATAGTATTGTTCCGCACAGCGCTGTGACTTTATAACTACCCTCATGCCAAAAGTCCACGTGGACAAGTAGTTTGGTTCGGATTTCTTTGGCTTCATTTGGTATACCTCTTTCCCTTGTGTACAACAATGGCTACCACCGGCTGGAGTATCTTTATTATTGCTATTTTCGCACCACTTTTTGTGGCTGGTAAGAACACAAACATATTTTTACGCATACAGTGTGAACTCTAATCTTATTCTGGAAAATGTTTTGTACTTTCACCATATTTTTCTTGTCTTTTTACTTCCGACGATCATATCGGATTGTATTTATCAACGTGGCACTTCAGTTACAACGCAGAGGGATCGCCTAATACTTCTGGGTACTATATAATTCGATGTATATGCTGTTGGCTTTAACATATTTTTGGCATAATTTATCAAGTATTTTATGTAAATTGCTTATTTTGTATAACCATAACGCGACATGGAAAATGTTGGCTTTCAGTAGGCTACAGTTAGTCACACGGGCACGTTACAAAGAAAATTAGGAGTATCGGTCAATGGATAGAGGGCGGGGGTGGGGGGAGTGTTCAACCTGTAACAATATAACAGAGGGAAGACACGACTCCTCACCCATCGGTATTTCCAACCCTGCTAACTTGTTCTTTTTTCGTCTCCTAATGTAAAACTTACACCAGCTGTAATAAAAAAATGGATCAATTTTCTTAACACCTCAACCGACCTCGTTCAATTCATGACATATTGGAGAAAAGACCACACTTGTTGGCTGATTTTGAAGATACTGAAAATACATGCCCAAAAGATGTCGTTAGCATTCGGATAGTATTGGATTTCAGCCTTGACAGAGAGGTAAGTTCCGAACAGAACATTCCCAAACATAGGTATATATATTTTTTTTTTTACCATTTGGATAATTTTATTTACACTACTGTGGTTATTTTACCATGACACAATAAAATTATCCATTTCTTTCCTTTATATTGTTTACTTGTATTCAGAGCTGACTTTTATAATAGAGGTTGTTCGGAACTTACCTCTCCATCAGGGGTGAAATCCAAGGGGTGAGTAGTCATGTCTTCCCTTGTGTTATATTGTTATAGGTTGGACCCCCCCCCCCCCCCAGCTCTCTATCCATTGACCAATACTTCTAATTTTCTTTGTAACGAGCCCCTGTGGTTTAGTCCTACAATGTAAGATGTCCACCCTGATATTTATGATGTTTGGGTGCTACGTCTTACTACTTAAATAAATGGCATTGTGTAGCGTGAGACCACATTTTCAGGAATATCTCACACTTGGCAGCTGATATTGACACTTTTCCACAAATGAAAGTCTAATTGCAGTAGTCGGACTATACTTACTCTGATGGCTTTTTCCCAACTGAATCAAATGCTGACACAGGCAAGTGGACAATTTTTCAAGTTCTGTTGACATACATTTCAGTTGGTTGAAATGCGATGGTAGCCAAGGAATGACGAAGTCAGTTAAAGTTTGAGTTTATTTCTTTAACAAAACGAAGAAAAATATACTAGTGTTGATAAAAGAGATTATGTAGATTCATTTCATTTAAGACACTTTTCACATCTTCGACTTCGGCGTTCCTCTGCTCCCATCGCATTTCAAGCAAATGAAATGTATGTCAACGGGACTTGAAAAATGCATCCACTTGCTTGTGTCAGAATTTGATTCCATTAGGAAAAGGACATCAGAGTAAGTATAGTCCGACTAAAGCAATTAGACTTAAATCATCATGTCTGTCCTGGGACTATTTAGGCTGTCTGTCATGGGACAAATGGGGCAGAACTTTCTTAGGCAGGATTCTCCATAGGATTTTGAAAGTTGAAGTCCCAAATCTAAAAATAGGGAGTCCCAATAATGATACCGCTTTTTTTCCTTGCAATAATTCGGGGCATTATGCATGTATTGTTTGTGTCACCATATAAATATCATCAGATTGCCATTGTTAAATATTTATTATTATCGTAAAAGAATTAAAATCTAAAGACAAAGAGAACAGTAATAAATGTGATTGTGATGTTACAGTTATAACCAGATAACAATTCTCAATGGCTTTACCTTGCCATTTATAACCAGATAACAATTCTCACTGGTTTTACCTTGCCATTTATAACCAGATAACAATTCTCAGTGGCTTTACCTTACCATTCTTAAATTTTGTGTGTGCCTAGAAGAAATCAGGAAGAGATTACAAAATTTTTTCTATAATAATTTATTTTATTAGCTTATATAATTTCATTTCAAATAAATAAATTCACTAAGACACTGGAAGAGGATACCAGTGGCAATGTTTTTTTGTTTGTTTCATCTTTATGCAACATAATCTACTACATTCTTTTTTTCTTAAACAAAAAATTAAACTCTATCGCAGGTTTAGGATCAAAATGGCAAATAAATGATGCTTTGAGACCTCAAGTTCGGTGTTCCATAGATTGCCAGTTGCCACTGAATGTTTCCTTCCACAGTTGTGACACGATGTACATACAACTAATAATGTCTCATTTTTTTCCATTATTCATTCCACAAATCTCTCAGTCTCATAGGTGTTCTGTTTCGTTGATCAGAATTAGATGTATAAACTATTTTCTGTAGGCCAATCTTGCTGGAATTGGTCTCCTATGCAGCCTTGTGCTTGGCACCTAAAAGAGTATGTAAAGTTGCCATCGAAAGTGCACATATTTACAATTACTCAAATAAAAAAGTATATCAGCATATGAAACAGAAAAGCAGCTTATGGGATGGTCTGTCATCTGTCTGTCTGTTAACACAAGTTTGTTATTGCTATTCCTCCTAAACTACTTGGAGGATTGCCATGAAACTTTAAAGACACATTCATCCCATGATCTAGTTGGTCCTAAATGAAAGTGGTGCTATCAGACATCCAATATGGCTACAACAGTGGCCATCTTGAAAATCTTGTTATTGCTACTCCAGGGGTCCACTCTGCCACGTGGGGCCCCCCTTTCCATAAGAAAAGAACTCCATTCCTGTTGTGTTTTCTCATATGAACCAGTTATATAATTTAATTGTTGTTGTATTGATTCGTTTTAATGTAAAAACAATATTGGCTTTTTGTTTTGTTCATATTCTGACTATCATGTGATAAGTATTTGTTGTAATATTATTTGTACATGAACTTAAGCTGTGTTAAACAAAATTCAAAATTGTAAACACTGATTTAATTTCATTAATTCAAAACTAACTATATGTACTGATGTATCTTTTTTTATTTTTGTTTTCAGGGGACACATGTCTGGGCCCAAGTGTGCAGTCCAAGTACTACATCACTACAGAGGCAGCTGCTTCAATGGACACAGTCTTTATTGTAGAATTCCAACTCACTTGCAAAAATGGTTTAAAGGTGAAAATCCTAAAATGTTTTTCAGTCTGTATACTCCTGGAGATTTGAAAGTTATGCAGAGTGTTTGTCAGTTTAGTTTTGTAGTAATTGTACTGTGATAAAGCTCTCAGGCAGGGTTTGAAATACACAATTGCAAGTAGCAGATTGGCTACATGTTTTGAGCTTTTGCTACTTAGTAAAAATTTTGGTAGCATTTTCTTGCTATCAAGAATATAAATCAGAGACAACTTTGGATGATGACACTGACAGGTCCAGGGCCCATTCAGGTCAAATCAGAGAGAGCTCTAGATGATGACACTGACAAGTCCAGGGTCCATGCTACATTCACAATGAAGTTAAACTATGATACAAAGACTGATTTTTATGTCGAATCAACAGTATTCATTCATAATGTTGCACTTCCAAGTTTGGAAGAATGTGCTAACCTGAACAGTTCTGATTGGCTATTTTCAATAGAAGTGCTGGGGCTCTATGTGGAAAATGATATGCAGTGGAAAGTTATTATAAATTAAGAAAAACCCCATTACTTATTGTTTTTTGCAATATGTGATAAATCTTATAAAGTATGTTAGTAAAGAAATAAATTGTACCCATCAGGTGTCAGTTGTCACGGTTAAACACCAGTTTTGTGAGATCAAGAGGTTATTGAGCCCTCTGAGACAGCTGACACCAGATGGGTATGATTTATTTCTTAAATAGTTCCATTATGGATGTACGATATGGCAATATCTATTAAACATCTGTATTGAATGCCAGGTCATCTATGTAAGATAATATGGGCATGTAATAAAATTAAGAAATATTGACTTTAAAAGAGGTACCTATTTCAGTACATAAATGATTGCAAGAGGATTATATAAAAATTGGCAAGTATTTATCTTTATTTTGTTTCTAACATGAAGAAATTTTTTTTGCGTGTTTACGCTGATTTTACACTGTTGACCTATTAGTATAGCATGCAGATATCTGGTTCAACCATTGGCTTGTGCACTCTGTTAATGAGAAGCCATGGTGGTTCAGTGGTTAGCGTGCCACACTTGCAATCGAAAGAGTGCGGGTTTGACTTCTACCATCATCTCAGCCTGGGTCAGCTACCATGGTGTATCCTTGGGCAAGGCACTTTATTCAAATTGCCTCAACACTAAATAACCTACTTGTGTTGCTGTGCCAGTAAAACACCAACCCAAACCTGTTGGCGACATGTGCGAGCCTCCAAAAAAGGTGTCTATTGTGCAAGATAAATACCTCTTTTCTTTTGCATTGTATTGGGATATGCAGTGGGTTCATGTTAGAATTATTAAATTTCATCACTGTAGCTATGCATATGGTAGAGTTATTAATTGTCAGAAATCGGTTTTCCAAAGCTTTATAACCTCCAGGCCTAGTCACTGAGGATGTACATACAAATATCTGAACCATATATGTAGCAATCTTATTTCATGTTGGTGAATTGATCTTTCTCGAGTTGCAGCAAAATAAGATTGCTTACTACTTTCAGATAAACTTGTGGGCTTCCATCTATTTAAACATAACTTTCTTGCAGCAGTAAAGATCCAGGGCTAAGCACATTTTTTTTTTCATCCACTTGTCCAGGACATGGGATTTCAGAAAATTCACTCGTCCCACCTTACTTTTCACTTGTTCCGCCTTACTTTTTATTTGACCCAAAATTGTAATCACTTGTCAAAATTTGATGAGATGTATGCACTTAATCCGTAGAAAGAACAAACAAAAATAATATACAACATAATTATTTCTTAAAAGAATTTAATTTTTTCAAAAACATTGGTTGATATACATTTTGCTACTTCAGGTACATATGTTTTAGCTGCTGGATTTGAATAAATGTATATGTACATGTCTGCCACCTGCACCACCACTAAGCCAGCAGTTGATAGCTGTGTCCGGGTTAAAGTCCTCAAGCTCTGGTCCATTTGCTGAAATGTTCATTAAAATTTGTAAACTCTCTTAATCTAAGGAATTCCTTAATGAAGTCTTGATTAAGTTCATTGAACTAAATCCTCATTCACACTCAGCAGTGAATGGGCTTATAACAAAAATGATTTCTAATAGTTTGCATAACAGACTGAGACAAGGTGGAGTATTCACTAAGAGTGTTCCAAGAATTTCAACAGGTGGATCCGCTGACTGCTTGTATGCCCTCATCTTCGCTTTGAGCTCTAAATACTGCTCATGAATGACATGATTGTCTTCCTGTTTGAAAATCACTTCAAGCTGATTAAGAATGGTTTTGCATAACGGGTTAGGGTGTAGGCTGTGTTTAAGAGAGCTCTCAGTTTTTTTCATTTCAGTCTCATTTGGTTTTGAAAGGGTCTTTCCTAGTGGAGTGTCAGCAACTCTAACTTCACTGATTTTTCTGCACATGCTGACTAGTGTCATGCATATATTGTGCTGCACAGGCCTTGAGGGGTCCGGAAATGTCATGAGACTTGATTGGTTCAATCCTGAATTTGTCAGTTCCACTGACAAATAGTCTGGTTGAATTTCCAACCTGTGCCAGTTTTGGATATTGTTTGCAATAACTGTAAAACATATTTCCTTTCGAGTCAATAAATTCAAGCCAGGGATAATAATCAACCCAATGCGGCTGAAAATTTCTCTGTCTGTTATTAGTGTCATATTTGAAATTTTTTGCTACCACAGATTCTGGCTTATGTCTCTTTGGAGAAATAGCTACCTCACACTCTAAGCAGTCTTACGTTTTATCACTCCACTTTCACAAAAATTGTCCGTCTCCGAATTGTCCTTATTACATTCAGTGTGAAAATAATTTAGCAAACTCATTTTGTCCACAGAGTAAATACCACCTAGACATCTACCTCTAAAGTGATAATAACATCAATTTTCTGTTTTAAAAACGAACAGAGACAGCTCATTAATTAGTGTAATTGTTTCGCTTCAAATGCAATATCGCATGTGGAAGTTAATCTTCAGTATACTCAATTAAAATTTAAAAATTCATTTCTGTCATTTAATCAGTTCATAAAGGAAACCAACACTGATGTCGGTATAGTACCTTTCATTAATTTAATTACACCGACTCACTGGATTAAAATCAGAGTGAGCCGGTCATGATGATCTGGTTTGAGTAAACTCAATGCAACAAAGCCGCTTAAAACACTGCTAATTAATCATACTTGCTTTGTTTTGTTTTACGTGTTTTGAATTGCTGATAATTTGGTCGTTTAGCCCAATTTGCAGTCAAGCAGTAACAGAACGTGCGCATATGCGACGGTTATCACTGACAACCTGTAGGTGTTATACAGGATGTAAATGTATACATGGAGAGGGGTATAATCATGTATTCACTATGCCTGGAGGGCATGAATGACCAAATAAAGGCTATGGGATTTGCTCAGCCCTGAGATCTGAAGTTTAGATAACCCTTTCAGGAGCTCAGTCAGTATTTTTTTTTATTGTTAATGAATGAAACCATACAGAAGACAACATAATTAGCAAAGAATTATGTTATGAAAATTATTATATTCTATAGTCATCACACATCAGTATACCATACAATTATTAAGATTTGGTTATAATTTATGCATTCTTTATTCTTTCAGAACATGAACCTGTATGCAGATGTTAATGGTAAACTTTTGCCAGTGACCAAAACAGATGACAGTAAAAATCAGTATCAGGTATAACAAGCTCTCTTTGTCTCTTTCTCATAGATTCAACATGAAGTGTACAAGTCTTATCTCAATAAAACTTTCCATCTCCTGGTTAGCCATGTATCATTCTTGTTTAGTTATGTAATAGTATGCAATAATGCCAGGTCAGCACTTGCATGACCCACCTTTAATGTATCAGGTTACAGGTTGGGACTATTTTCTAGAAGAGATGAGTATAATGTAGCATTCTACTACTATTAATACTACTGTTGCTGCCACTACTACTACTAATTAGTGGCAGTAGTATTTCACATGGTTTGCTAATTTCAAATGTATGAAACTAATTTCAGTTAAGAGAACTTTAGTGAGCCTTTGCCAAAAAAATGATTTAACAAATATTTAATGCAATTTATTAATTTCCCTCAAAATAAGAACAAAAATACATAACAATAATAATACAAAATGAAAATAATAGAAATTTTAAATAAAACCACAAATAAGTGCATTGAAATGAATTTTAAGTACATTAATGTGGTTACGTGTTTTGTTGCCGTACAACTGTTGTTGTTATTGTCATTGTTGTGACAATTGCGTAGTCTCTTAAATCCTTCTGATTTTTTATGGTATTTGTTTACTTGACTAAGATCAAAATTTGGAATTGTTCAAAAAGAATAAATAAATTTTAATCTGTAAGAAAATAGTTTGTTCTTTATTCTGAATCTGCAAGGTTATTGTAAACTTTTGTTTAATAGTATTTGGTGCCAGCATAGAAAATATTTACCAAAATTGATGACTGACAGTCATCATTTCAGCTCTCTCCTGTACCTTATAAAAGTTCAGTAGATGAATACATTTATTTATTGTTACTAATACTAAATATAAAAATGTTTTTTAAGATACAAGCTTATTTTAGGCCCATGAAAGCATCGTATACCATTCCTTGATGTGTCATATATTTCACAGAAATCGATGTGTGAATTAATGGTAAAATCATGTATATCAAATCATAATTGCAGACAGATGTGGCAGTTTAATCAGGAACAAAGTTAACCACAAAATGTGCATATAAAACATAATAACCCTTTATATTGCTTCTTTAATTCATTTAAGTGATAGGAGCAGTGATCTCATAGCATTCAGTCAGAGGGAAATGGGGGTGTGTGTCAGTGTAAAGTAAGGGAAGGTAAAGTCAACTAATTGTTCTCAGCATATTGATGCAAAATGACAATTTGCTTGATCCACCCTCTTCCTAATTGATTGATGGTTTTTACCTTTAAAAAATGTGTAAAAATGAAAAAATCTATGCTTTTTTAGTAAATAAAAGGAAATAGTCACTTGTGAAGTGGAAACATTTGGTATTGTCAAGAGTGGCAAAGCCATGAGTGACAATACAATGTTTCCACTTCACTTGTGAAATATTCCCTTATATCTACTAAAAGAATGTAGGTAGGTATCCTCTATATATCTGCTATTACTTAGGTCAACTCAGATGATGATTTGTGAGTGAGGAAAATTTTGAGCTTATTTTCTTAATTAAAAAAAGTGCAGTTTACTTTTCTCAGTGATACTTTGGTGCCAAATTGAAATTTTATTTTTGTCCCATTTAAGACAAAGCAAAAACTTTAAATTTCTCTTATCATATAAGTAATGAACCAAGTGTTTTCCCCTGAATTGAAAAAGGGCATGGTAATTATCCATTAAAAAATAGAACTTTAAACTCAGAAAAAGGGCACTTAAAATGAGTAGATAATTCTTAAAAGGGCATTATTATTAACAACAAAAACAAAGACAACAACAACAACAATTCACTTTGAAACAACATGCCCTTTTGAGAATGATGATATGCATTTAAAGTGCCCTTAATACATTGTATTATTATTATTATAGTAAAATTAGGAAATGTTGGGAGTAGTTGACTTGAAAAGTTTTTTACAAAATCCCATATTTCACATGTATTCCACCCAAAAAGTTGCAGGTGTAAAATCCTTGATACAGTTTTACTCGGGATTTATTTTCTTCTTTTTTTTCATCTTTCCTTTGCAGAAGATACATGTGGCATTAATGCTTTAATAGGAAATTGAATGCATTGTTAGGTACAAGTACAAATTTAAAATCTTACCAGTAGTTACAGCAACTCTAGGCGACATATAAGAAATTTCATAATTTCATAATCATTACATTATCAACTGAAAACATTCAGAACTGGTCAGAAACTTTTAGAGAACTTCACAGTCTTTGTGATAGGCTCAGATTCAGTGCAGTGCTATCCCATGTTAATTAATGTAACGTCTTAGTAAAGTGGAAAAAATCAGCATGCCATATAGAATAAACAAAATTGACCATACCTAGCCATTATCTGCAAAGACAATTCATGTTAGAAAAGATAATCCCTTCAATTATATCTACTCAACTACATGTGAAAACATTATCTCGTGAGTGTTCACACTGCCACAAGTAGTTCAGAACCAATAAACAAAGACCTCCATTATGTATCACCACAAGCAACTGTTTTTGTTAGCGAGACAAGAATAAAAGCATTTTGAAATGGAAAAATTGCCAGGCAGGATCTAAAAGAAAATGGCCTTGTGTGGGAATAAGACAGTATGGCGCAACACCATCCTAAAATGGCCTGTGCACAGCACTAGAGCTCTACAGTAAAGTTGGCCACAAATATGGTATACAGTCAGTGCAAAGGTAGGAAACTGTTGGGTATATGGTATACAGCCAATACAAAGGTAGAAAACTATTGAGTTAGTGGGAACTATCCATAAAGGCCAAACCCAGTGCCCAGGGCAAATGGCTTTAGAAAGATAACTTGCCATGACTCAGATTTCACTTGCCCCAAAGGGTCACATGTTTTTACTATTATTTGACACAACATTGAAATTGCTATGCTTTAAATATAATATAAAAAAACAACTTAAAATGATTTCCACCAGGTCTGATGTCAACCAATGTCAAATTGCTCCATCAGTGTCTTTCTTATTGATTGGATCAGCAGAGTTGATTTTCATAAGCATTTGAAGTGTGTCCTGATTGAAACAGTTTCTCTTTATAATTTTGATACTCTTCATGAAAGTGAACCCTCATTTACATTCTGCTGTAGAGGGGTTCGCAACCAACATGATTTCCAACAATTTCACAATTTCTTCCATGTTGAGGTGTTGAATTCTTTTTAATTGTGACATACACCTCTGCTCTTGGGATCTCTGGCTGTATATCTTCAGCTTTACCTTCAGGTTGATGTACTATTTTCTGTTTATGTCATCATGATCTGTAGGGAAGAGTATTCGGGACACTTGGAGAAGTTTTGTTTTCAGAATGCTGCAGAAACCTCCACATGTGGCTTGATCAAAGCTGAAAACAGATGAAGTTGGAGAGCCATTTTTAAAAAAAAATGTTCAATCAGTAAAAACAATAGCTTCAGGTTTTGTAATTTATTAATGTAATCTAGAGTAGATGTGTCACAATTACAGAAAACTCACAATCCATATATCAGTAGAATCAGTGGCTACCAACGTTTTGAATTAAATGGATTAAAAATACAATGTAATTATTTCTGTTCCTTCAAGATGAAAAACATTGACTCTGATGCTTTTATAAGTTGCTAATCTCCTAGCTTAGCTTAATTGCCAAACAATCTCATAGTTACCACTTGATTTATTGAATCTGTGTTTCATTACCCTGTAGGCATAGCATGGGACATCTCATTATTATTCATGATGGACAAGTGAGCACTTATTATAGGTAACCAGTGAAATATAGAGAACAGAAATAGTATTGTTCCCAGTTCATAGGTCACATGCTTCGCTTTGTACACAAACTTTCGATAGGAGTAAGCAGACAATCTTCATATCAATCGGGCATATATGGGCCTCTTACTGAATTAATTTACAACTTTTTTGCACCTGATATGGTCACATAAAACCAAATATGACCTATGTGTGTGTGTGTTTAATGAGTGTTTATGAATGAAAAAGAGATGGATTTTGCAGGTAATAAAAAGGAAACCAGTTTAATGATGCCATTCACATTCAAGCTGTTTTTTTCTGCAGGTCAGCTACAGTGATGAGAACAAGAACCTGCCAGCAGGACACTATGATGTACGGTTCTATGATGAGGAGGGCTATGGCAATCTAAGAAAGGTTAGTGTATCAACAATATCTCCTTTTTTTCCATATCTCAAAGGTTTGAAATTGACCTTTCATTTTATATTAACTCTACTTGTCATAGACTAGAAGAGCTTATGAGATGGTCTGTTGTCCATTGTCCGTCCGTCCATTAGCACAAGCTTATTATCGCTACTTCTCCTAAACTACTTGGAGGATTGCCATGAAACTTTACACACGTTTATCCCATGGTCTAGTTGGTCTTAAATGAAAATGGTGCTGCTCAGACATCCAACATGGCCACCATAGTGGCCATCTTGAAAATCTTGTTATTGCTACTTCTCCTGAATGAATGGTCGTATCAAAATGGGGTTTTCACTAAAAGACTTCTTATGATGTCTAGTTGGTCCTAAATGAAAATGGTGCCGATCTATTGCCCAATATGGCCACCACAGCAGCCATCTTGAAAATCTTGTTATCACTACTCCTCCTGAATGGATGGTCGTGTCAACATGAGGTTTTCACCAGAATACTGCTAATAATGTCTATTTGGTCCTAACTAAAAATGGTGCTGATCTGATGGCCAATATGGCTGCCAGAGCGATCATATTGAAAATCTTGTTGCTACTTCTCCTGAATGGATGGTCATATCAACATGGGGTCGATCTGATGTCCAGTATGGCCACAACAGTGGCCATCTTGAAAATATTGTTATCACTACTCCTTCTAAATGGATGGTCGTATCAACATCGGTTTTTACTAAACAACTTTTTATGATGTCCAGTTGGTCCTTATCAGACATTCAATATGCCTGCCACAGTAGCCATCTTGAAAATCCTGGTATAACTATTTCTCCTGAATGAATGGTCATATCAGCATGGGGTTTACATTGAAAATCTTCTTACGATGTCTAGTTGTCGTAAATGAAAATGTTGCCGATCTGACTTCTAATATGACTGCCACAGTGGCCATCTTCAAAATCTTGTTATAACTACAGGGCTGAGCAAATTTTTTTTTCATCCACTAGTCCAGGACAAGTGGTTTCAGAAAATTCACTTGTCCCACCTTACTTTTCACTTGTTCCAAAATGGTAATCACTTGCCGAGATTTGATGAGATGTATGCACTTAATCCATAGAAAAAACAAACGAAATAATATACAACATAATTATTTCTTAAAAGAATTTAATTTTTCAAAAACATTGGTTGTTATACATTTGGCTTCTTTATGTTCATGTATATATGTTTTAGCTGATGGATTTGAAAAAATGTCTATGTGTATGTCTGCCACCTGCACCAGCACTAAGCCAGCAGTTGATAGCTGTGTCTGGGTTAAAGTCCTCAATATATTGCGCTGCACAGGCCTTGTGGGGTCCAGACATGTCATGAGACTTGATTGGTTCAATCCTGAATTTGTCAGTTCCACTGACAAATACACTGGGTGAATTTCCAACCTGTGCCAGTTTTGGATATTGTTTGCAATAACTGCAAAACATCTTTCCTTCTGAGTCAATACATTCAAGCCAGGGATAACAATCAACCCAATGCGGCTGAAAATTTCTCTATCTTTTAGTAGTGTCATATTTGACATATTTTGCTACCACGGATTCTTGCTTATGTCTCTTTGGAGAAATAATTACCGCACACTCAGTAGCAGTCTTACCTTTTATCCCTCCACTTTCACAGAAATTTTCCTTCTCTGAATTGCCCTTATTACCTTCCTTGCGAAAATAATTTAGCAAACTCATTTTATCAACAGAGTAACTATCAGCTTGCTTGACAACTACTTCTAAAGTGATCATAACATTCATTTTCTCTTTTAAATACGAACAGAGACTTCATTAATTAGCGTAATTGTTTCGCTTCAAATGCAATATCGCATGTGGAAGTTAATCCTCTGTATAATCAATTAAAAATTAAAGAATCATTACTTTCATTTAATCAGTTCATAAAGGAAACCAACACTGATGTCGGTAAAGTACCTTTCATTAATTTAATTACACTGACTCGCTGGATTAAAATCATAGTGAGCCGCTTGTTTTGATTTGCCGATAATTTGGTCGCTTAGCTCAATGTGCTGTCAAGCGGTAACAGAACGTGTGCATATGCGAAAATTATCACTGACCACTTTTATGTGTTATACAGAATGTAAATGTATACATGAAGAGGGGTAGAATCAAGTATTCAGTATGCCCGGAGGGCATGATTGGCCAAATAAAGGTAGATATAGTGATTAAAGCACGAAAATAAGGACTTGCCCGACTTTTTCAAAAAGCACTTGTCCCGGACTAGCGACTTGGAAACTTTTACTTGCCCGACTTCAAAAATGAATAGTCCGGGACGTCGGGCTATGGGATTTGCTCAGCCCTGGTACAATAAAAAAACATAAGTAACTTGATCAAGACTTGTTTTTAGTGATTACATGTATGTATGTGTGTGAGAGAGAGAGAGAGAGAGAGAGAGAGAGAGAGAGAGAGAGAGAGAGAGAGAGAGAGAGAGAGAGAGAGAGAGAGAAAGAGAGAGAGAGAGATAGAGGAAACAGTGTTATGTCATTGTGTAAGAACATATGCATTCAGAGCAGTGTTTACTGGTAGTTTTTGGAGAGAGAGAGAGAGAGAGAGAGGTTACATGGTGATTGTAATATGCATTGTGGAGTCACCTGATGATTGTGATCTTACTCATGTAAATGGGCATTACTATATTCCATTATCAATTAATACCTCTGAATAACTTCATTCTTGTTTTAATTACAATATCCATTGTCAGAAGAATCACATGGCTTTGCTGTGTTATTACATTGCTAATTAAATATGCCTACAGCTTTGGCCAGGTCATTCCAGTTGACACCAGCAGTAGATGTGATCAAATTAGTGTGGCTACCAATAGGGAAATGAGGCCACCTTTAGGGTATTGTAATCAATCCAGTAAAGCATGTTTATGTGTGCAGTACTGTGTAATGCCAGGTGCTTGCTCATGTAAGTTTCTCAACCAGTGACATCTTTAGTTCTTGCCAACAGAATTGTCAGAGCTTTGAATTCATGAGCAAAGATCAAAACAAAATGCTGCCTAACTACAGGAAGTGTACATGCACTTACTGATGAAGGGTAATCTTATTTGATGGGAATATAGATGTCATTGTACTTGCAAAGAAAACAACACAGCATGCTACATGGTCATCTTGGGATTTAAACTAAATGGAGTCTGTATGGATATAAATATTGTGAATATTTAAATTTAAATTATATATCTTTGAAACTGAAGGAGTATGGTGTGTACTTTTTTAATTTCCATTGACTATTTTATTACTGTTTTCTCTCTGAGAGAAAAGCTTCAGGTAAACGGGGTCAGTAAAATACATTAAGCAAAATAGCATGAAGAAGGGCTGAAATCTCTCTCTATCATATCAGGGCATATTTTATTTCGATCATGAGGTGCAAAAAGAAAAATGTGTGAGGGAATACCCATGTCTATGTCATGGTTATTCATTTTCTAACTTGTCTATTCCAATACACACATGTCAGCAAATTTAAAGAACATATATTACTAGTGCATATTGCTTTAGTGTAATTACATATGATGCACGTGAATTTAGAACTGATGATCATGTAAATATTTGGGTATCCTTCTAAATGCCGGGTCCTATATTTTTCTGCACACGATCTCTTCCCCAAAATTATAATTATTTTTATACACATTATTTTTTGTACTTTGAAAAAAACATTTATTTTTTCATGTGCAAAAAATTACATTAAATACGGTCAAGCAATTTCAATGACATAATCCATATATAAGTCGATTTGGAGTATAAGACGAAGCCCAGACTTCCAGGTAAAATATTATCGATTTATAGGCCAGCAAATATGGTAGTCAAGACCTGAAGATGTGCACATCAAAAATCATTTTGCTCCCATACATTTTATTAGAGTTAATATTGTAGTATGACACAATCTCGTTAGCACTACTAGTCCTGCAATTTTTGATGGATTGCCATGAAAGTTGGTAAATATCAGGGTATTACCAATCCACTTGTTATTGTATTGTTTTGCTGATTTGTAAGAATACCTATGATTTGTATGCATTTGAATGTAGATACATGCTCATCGTCATTATTAAACTTACTGGAAAGCTTCAGAAGTAGAAAATAAATCTCTGCTACTTGTTTCAGGCCCAGAGGAGTGGTGAAACCAATGATTCCATCAAGCCACTGTTTACCATCCCAATTAATCACCCAGTAAGTATCTGCACCCTTTGTATTGCATGCAGTGATACAGCAGTTATCTTTATTTTGAGAGTTAGAAGATATACATTTTATTACCACTATTGTAGAGACATGGGTTTATATAATAATTCTTGTGCATGTCCATCCCATCATTCCATCAGTACATAGTCTAATTAGTGTAACTATCCCAGTACTTTTTAATGGATTGCTATGAAACTTGGTAAATATTATGGTCAGTGCCTGAAGATGGACATATCAACAAATCACTTTGCTCCCACAATATTTTGTTAGAGTTATTGCCTTTTTAATCTTGTCACTTAATGCAGTGTATGACAACCTCATTAGTGTAACTAGTCCCCCAGTTTTTGATGGAATGTCATGAAACTTGGTAAATATTATGTTTATCACCTGACGATATGCATCTCGACACATCACTTTGTTCCGTCTATTTTTGTCAGAGTTATTGCCCTTATTTTCTTGTTGCTTAATGCAGTCTATAATGCAATCTCACTTGTGCAACTAGTCTTGCAGTTTTTGATGGATTGCAATGAAACTTGGTAAATATTATGGTCATAACGTGAAGATGCATATAGCAACAAGTCACTGTTTATAAAATTTTGTATTGCAGAATTTTCAGAATGCAATCATCTCACCGATTTCAGTTGATTACCATGAAACTTGGGAAATGTTACAATCATCATCTAAGGATGAATATGTCGACAAATCACTATGCTTGTGCTATTTTTGTTAGAATTATTGCCCTTTTTGACTTGGAGCATGATGTTGTGTATTACAGAATCTTGCAACTAATCTCTGTTTTAAATGGATCACTGTGATGAAACTTTGTATATGTTATATGGTCATCATTTGAAGATGAGCATATTGACAAAGCACTCTGCTTTCACAAATTTTTGTTTGAGTTATTGCCAGTAATGTCCTGAAGCTGAATGCAGTGTACAACAGAATCATGTGAACACAACTTTGTCTTGCAGTTTTTGATCGATCACTGTGAAACTTGGTATGTATTATCATCATCATCTAAAGATGCACATACTGACAAATCTTTGTGCCCCCTTTATTTTTGTAAGAGTTGTTGACCACAACAGTTGCATGCAGTGTAGGACAGAATTTTGTGAATGCAGCTACTATTGTAGTTTTTAGTGGATTGCTGTAGAAAATAGTACATATTATGCTCATCATCAGAAGATATGTTTACTAGTCATTTGATATGCACTATGTTTAAGAGAGTTCTACACTTATTTTACTATGGACTCCTCTTCATCCTGTCCCTGGGGTGGGATGAGGAGGGATAGGGGTGGGAGGCAAGGATATATTTATGTGAGCAAATTACTCACCATTCCTCTAGTTTTACATGAGGGTCAAATATTTGTGTGATCAAACAGGATTTTGTATGAAATAAAATACTGCTTCAAATGAGCATCAAATTTTCAGAGGATGCATAATTGTTATCTGTAAGTCCACATAACACTTCTCAGTTTCCCCATGATGCACCCTGTATTGGTATCTATATTTGCAAACAAAGTGCAATTCTAGGCTAGTGTAAACAACCATCCAGCCAATGTGACTCAGTTCTACCTGAAATAACTGGCTGGTGTTTTACTTGAATAATCAGCTGATAGTCTTAAGGGCAGCATGGTGTGATTCTAATGTCAGAAGTATTGTGAGAACATGTGCAAGATGGGGTGTAATTTGCATCACAGTGTGTATGCTAAGTACACATGCAAGATGGGGTGTCATTTGTATCACAGTATGTATACTAAGTGCACATGCTACCAGAACTAGAGAATATTTGCTTGTAATAGTTTAATGACATGACTTCTTTTTGATATATTAAGTGTGTGTGTGGTATATTTCTTTTTATGCAACTAAAATTATGCAACTCACAGTTGATGATGTTGACATAATGAACACTTAAAGTGCAAGATTTCCTCAAATTGGGTTTTACTTATATGTAACTTTTGAAGCAGATATGTGCAGACGTGCAGTTAAATTCCTTTTCAGTGTATTGTTGATCAATCCTCCATTAGAAGTTCACCATAAAAGTATGTCTGTCTTAGTAAGGGAAATAACTGTGTGAATAAACATTTTGTTATGCAAGGGGAAATAACTAGAGTTTATAATTTAACACTTGCAAAAATCTTATACAACAATTAATATTTTGTACATGCATGTAACCATTGTCTTCAGGACGTAACAAATCACAGATATGTGTTGTATGGTTTTATGTAATTCACACTTCTAATAGGAGACCTATTACTCTGATTACCGACTTATTGATCAATGTATCTGTCTGTTTATACATCTATCTATTTATCTGCCTGTCTGTCATGAATCCGGAATTAGTGTATGAAAAATTTAACAAAACCCCCAAAATTTACAAGAAGGTATGAGTAAAGGTTGGGACTCCTAGATAATGGCAGGAGACTTCAGAGTTATGAGAGTTGAGAGTCCTGTGCTTCTAATCCAGAGATACTGTTGAATAGAATAAAGTTAACATACACTTTTAGAAAGTTTTCACATGAATTTCATGTCACTTTGAAGTTCAGCCTTATTTACTAAATAGAATGCAGTCAAATAAACAAGTATTATTGCATTTATACCATAATTCATGCTGGGCTAGCAGGTGACTTAGTTCTGTTTCTTTCCTCTTGTACATCTTTGCATTTAATTCTGTTTTGGATGAAAGTACACATCTTGGTTATTAATGATGAAGAGGTGTTTTAAAACAAATTTTCAAAAATTTCATGTATCAGTCATTTCTCCTAAACTAGAGTTATCTCCCTTTGATTATTCAATTAAAAAAAATCTTTGTATACAGTAGATTTACAAGAACATGTTTTGCAATATTAGGCTGGTATAAATGCAGCATGCCTGCTATAAACATTCACCAATTAACCTTAGTAAATAAATATAGATGGAGAAGTATATTCTGCTTATGTGTACATCTTTTGATTGGGCATAGATTTTTTTTACACTACAGGTTTTACAGATTCATACAATTTCAGCTTGATAATCAGATCTCTGTCTTTGTTTTTCTGCAGGTAAATGAAAAAATACTGTTGTCCTTTGATTGTAAGACAAAGTGGATTTATTCAGTTACATTACATGCAGTTTTACTTAGAGCATGCAAATAAATGCAGGTCATCTTGTATGAGATATAAACTAGATAGTAAGGTAAATAATTATTTTCTCCCAATCTTTTTCAGGGTGTATGGAAAGGCCCAATTGTTCAAAGTGAATTCATAGCAGCTGTAGTTGCCATTCTAGTATGGTATGTGGCTTACAGTGCCAAGAGTCAACTACAGTCCGACAAATAGTTTTTACAATATTTGTATGTAGTTCATCAGTCATTCTTTTTAATAAAATCCATTCCAAATCTGTGTATTCAATGTCATCCTTTACAGATATCCCTACACTATAGTGCCATTTAGTTATAACTTTTCAGTTGATATAATCAAGGTCTGACATGCTCTTGTGCCTGGAGCTCAGTGTTACATGAATGCTGGGCCTGTGCTTTTGTATTGAATTCAAGTAGCTTAGTGGGTGATATGATTAGTTCTACATTTTTTGAAAAATTTAACTTTTCTAACATTTTTACAAAGAGAATAATTATGAATGACTCATAACAAGGAAATAGGAAAGTCTGAAGCTTAAAGTTTTAGTTTAGAATACCTTTTATGGGCTACTGTATTAAAACTAGGCAACCAAGTTTTTTTCCTGGTAGCGCAGCAGGTTACAATCTGATTTTTGCTTCAGCTGGACATAAAGCCAAGTGAGGTTGTGTATTGCCCTGCATTTGTCGTGTGTCATCCATCCATCAGCAATTGCTTGTTACCACTCTGTAGTCCATATTTCTGATCCAGTATAAATTAAAAACATGGAATATGGGTTTTTTCATCAAAATCTCGGACAATTTCAATAATGGGAAAGATCTATGCATATTAATGATATGATCTTTCATCTGATCGGCTAACCTTATTATTGTTCAGGAGGCCATGTTTCTGATCTGATTTAGATAAAACTTGGATTATATGTTTATATTCATTAAGATCTCAGATAAGTTCAATAATGAGCGAGATCCACACATACCAATGAGTTGATCTTGCATATGATTGGTTGAGCTTATTACCACTCTGGAGGCCCTATTTCAGATCTGATGTGATCAGACTTGGAATATATGTTTATATCATTCAGATCTTTAGACAAGTTTGATAATGGTTGAGATACATACTAATAAGGTGATCTGCCATCCAGTTGACTGAGCTTATTACCAGTCTGCAAACCATATTTCTGATTTGATTTTTGATCAAACTTGAAATTATAGGCTTATATCATTCAAGTTCTTGGATGGTTTCAATAAAGAGCAAGACCAGTGCATAATAATGAGGTAATTTTCCATCTGATTGACTGACCTTGGTTATCACTTGGGAGGTCAGTTTTGATACAACTTGGAATATATGCTTATATAATCAAGATCGATGATGAGTGAGATCCATGCTTATTAATGATGTGATTGGCTGAGCTTGTTACGACTCTAGAGACTATATTTTGTATCGACTTTTTGTCAAACTTGGTAAATAGGCATAAATCATTAAGATCTTAGATGAGTACAATTATGAGCAAGATTCATGCATAATAATCAGTTGATTCTGCATCAGATTGGTCGAGCTTGTCAACATTTTAGTAACTATTTCTGATGATATTTTTATCAAACTTGGGGGAAATAGGCTTACTTCATCAAGATATATAATTTGTTTTATTGTGAGCACAATTTTGCATACTAATGAAGTGATCTTGCATATGATTGGCTGAGCTTCTTGCCACTTGAGAGAATATTTCTGATCCAATTTGTATCAGACTTTGCATATTGAATATTGTTGAGGTGTTGGATGATTTTTATTATGAGCAAGACCTATGAATATATTTGAGGTGATCTCGCATCTAATTAGCTGAGTTTTTTAACCACTTGAGAGACCATTTTTTATACAATATTGATCAAACATCATAAATTGGCCTATGTCATCAAGATCTTGTTGGATTACGATTACAAGTTAAATTCATACAAATTAATGATGTGACCTTGCATCTGCTTGGCTGAGCTTTTCAAGAATGTATCAACTATTTTTCTGCTCAGATTTTGAAGAGATCTATTAAATACATGTCTTACATTATCAAGATCTATTAAATACATGTCTTATATTATCAAGATCTATTAAATACATGTCTTATATCATCAAGATGTTGGATTATTTTGATTATGAGCAAAATATATGCATATTAATGAGGTCATCTTATATCTGATTGGCTAAGCTTGTTACCACTCTGGAGACTGAATTCAAATCTGATTATGCTCAACCTTAAGCTTATAATATCATTGTTGTAGACAGGTTCTATAATAAGTTAGATCTGTGCATAATTTTAGATTGTACAAGATCTGATTGGCTGAGCTTGTTACTTCACTAGATCTTGAGACTGTATTTCTCCTCCAAGTTTTATAAAAGTTGGTAAATGGGTTTGTATCATCAAGACCTTGGTCACTTCTGTTATGAGCAATCTTTGGAAAGATTTTTTGTCAGGATATAGTAAAATAGGTAAAATCAACATGATATAAAGTTTGGGAGATAGTTTACTTTGGTTGTTTTCTTACAATACTACATAAGCCTGCTTGGTATATTGGTCAACTGTTCAGTTAAGTTGGTTAGTTCAGTGATAATATAATAAAGTTTTTCAGACCCGGAATATTTTACAAATTGTGTTGAGGTATCATTAACACACACACAACCTGACCTCTAATCAAACAATATGTTAGTCATTTTATAACGATTTCTGTTCTCTCATTCCTGGATTATGGGCTATATCCATATAAATTGAAACCTGTTTTGTTGGGAACATTTAAAGCAGGGGTGTCAAACTCAATTGCTATGGCAGGCCAGATTTGATATAAATAATTAGTCTGGCAGGCAGTATCCAGCCTGCAGGCCATATGTTTGACACCCCTGATTTAAAGGATGAGAAAAATATACCCTGTAATAAACGGGTCTTTTTTGTAAGATTTGATTTCCTGGAAGCATTTTTTATGCTGTTTTCTGTATGAAGTATGTGTTTTTTACACCCCCACCATCAGGCAGAGTTGTATTTTGTTAATATGTCCATCTATTAAAAGTTGGTTTCTATGTGATAATTTGAGTCCTGACTCGCAGGTCTTCACCAAATTTTGCAGGGTGGTTGACCTTTTGAAGGAGAAAAAAAACCTATTGATTTAGGTTTAAAAAGGTCAAGGTCACTGACTGAAACAAAGCAAGCTGGATTCCATGCAATAGCATGGGTTGTTTGGTTCACCTGGCCATAAGGCCAAGTGAGCTTAGGGTGTGGCCTTGGAATATGGGTTTGTATCGTCAGAATCTCGGATGAATTCAATAATGAGGAAGATCCACACATACTAATAAGGTGATTTTGCATTTGATTGACTGAGATTGTTCTCCCTCTACAGGCCACATTTCTGATCAAATTTGGAATATGTACTTATATCATTAAGATCTTGGATGAATTCAATAACGAGGGAGATCCACACATTACTAATTAGGTGATCTTGCATCTGATTGTCTGAGCTTGTTACCTCTCTGGAAGCCATATTTCTAATCTCATTTTGATTCAACTTGAAATATGGGCTTATATCGTCAAGATCTTGGATGGGTTTTACAATATGGGAGATCTATGCATATTAATGAGGTAATCTTGCATCTGATTGGAATACCTGCCAACCTCCCAGACAGTGTTGGGTTCAAAAAGTGACATTGTACAATTGAGAATAAGTTATCTACTCCTGTAAGGCTATAGAAAATGACTGGAAATTCAAATTTGAATAGAAGAAAATAACATCTGTTTTCCTTGAAGCATTTAATACACATGGAAACAAAAAGTAGTTGGTAGACTTGGCATTGTCAAATATCATCACCATAAACATGTGCCAACACTCACATCATCACAATCACAGAGACATTCAATACAAAAAATACACAAAGTTTCTGTCTTTAAAATCTATTGGAGAATGGAACACAGTCTTAATTAGATGCAGTTTTTGCTGCTCTCAATAGTTCAATAGGGGGTTTTAAGGTAATGCACGTGTCAGTTGTGTTCATCTTTGCACTCATTATAAACTAGATGGTATTGTTGTTCAGACTTCCACAAAGATCTCATTTAATTTTTCGCAGCATAGAAATGATCTTTCTGCATCAAAATTTGCTGTGTGAGCGTGTCAAACATGCAGGTCTGAAACATTATCTGCAACTGCAAATGACATTGTGCTCTGCAACAAAATTGAAATTATAATACTTTAGCTCTTGTGATGTGGTCTGTCGATGATTATTTCCACGTTATTTACTTATTGGATTGAGATCAGCATTCATGCATTATCCCGATGCTGGGTGGTGATGCTATGTTGTCAGATGTCGTACACTCCACAATGATTAATGTTGATATGATGTTTGCAGTATGTGCAAAGAATAAAATCCTCAGGCATGCTGCTCTGCTTCACAAAGTCAAACTCCATCGACCAGGAGTTCTCAAATGTAGTTTTGCTCTGGTTTGCTCACTTCACAGATGTCTCATCGTTCTCTGAAATCACATCTGTGTTTCGACATTTTGCCTTCAAAAATTAATCGCACTTAATGCACTATTCTATATAACGAAATATTCATGTTTAATGTTCTATATATGGAGTAAAATTGAAGACACATTGCCGTTGATTACAAACTTGTCAATTATCTTTAATAAACATGGCTTAAACATTCACATTCAAGGCAATGATGTGTAATAATGTATGTCTTTGATTTACCTAACTTAAAAGCTAATTGGGTTGTTCCACTTAGCGTACTTTACCTATGCAAATTAACCTAATAGGTTCTCCCACAGCAGTACTTAAAGGACTTAATACCACATCACCCTAGCTATTGTCAGCCAATTAGGTAATCTGTGCAATGGTGGTTGTATATCTCTGACCGCCTATCATTTTAATTGCCTCTGTGACAATGAATTGTATATACAGCCCCGAGGACAATTTTACATGTGCGCTAAGCAGGACTTTTTATACATACTACAGGTTACGGGCCTATATCGTGGTGGTCAAGAAAGGTAATTGGCAAGTTTGTAATCAACGGCAATGTGTCTCACACAAACACAAACACACAGACACACTCTGTTTTTTCTTCTGAGATTACTGAAAATCGTGTGTTTGGAAACACGACTGTTGGTGGGTAGGGGTAAAAATCATGTATTTCGAGTGGCACGTTGTGTTATGGCAGGTATGGATTGGCTGACCTTGTTACCATACTGGAGGCCGTATTTCTGATCCAGTTTTGATAAAACTTGGAATATATATTATATGATCAAGATCTCGAATGATGTTTGCAGTATGTGCAAAGAATAAAATCCTCAGGCATGCTGCTCTGCTTCACAAAGTCAAACTCCATCGACCAGGAGTTCTCAAATGTAGTTTTGCTCTGGTTTGCTCACTTCACAGATGTCTCATCGTTCTCTGAAATCACATCTGTGTTTCGACATTTTGCCTTCAAAAATTAATCGCACTTAATGCACTATTCTATATAACGAAATATTCATGTTTAATGTTCTATATATGGAGTAAAATTGAAGACACATTGCCGTTGATTACAAACTTGTCAATTATCTTTAATAAACATGGCTTAAACATTCACATTCAAGGCAATGATGTGTAATAATGTATGTCTTTGATTTACCTAACTTAAAAGCTAATTGGGTTGTTCCACTTAGCGTACTTTACCTATGCAAATTAACCTAATAGGTTCTCCCACAGCAGTACTTAAAGGACTTAATACCACATCACCCTAGCTATTGTCAGCCAATTAGGTAATCTGTGCAATGGTGGTTGTATATCTCTGACCGCCTATCATTTTAATTGCCTCTGTGACAATGAATTGTATATACAGCCCCGAGGACAATTTTACATGTGCGCTAAGCAGGACTTTTTATACATACTACAGGTTACGGGCCTATATCGTGGTGGTCAAGAAAGGTAATTGGCAAGTTTGTAATCAACGGCAATGTGTCTCACACAAACACAAACACACAGACACACTCTGTTTTTTCTTCTGAGATTACTGAAAATCGTGTGTTTGGAAACACGACTGTTGGTGGGTAGGGGTAAAAATCATGTATTTCGAGTGGCACGTTGTGTTATGGCAGGTATGGATTGGCTGACCTTGTTACCATACTGGAGGCCGTATTTCTGATCCAGTTTTGATAAAACTTGGAATATATATTATATGATCAAGATCTCGAATGAGTTTGACAGCGAGATTTACACATACTAATGAGCATACAATGAGGTGATCATGCATCCGATGGGCTGAGTTTGTTACCACTTTGGATGCCGTATTTCTGATCTGATTTTGATCAAAATTTGGAATATATGCCTATAGCATCAAGATCTTGGACAGGCATATTAATCAGATAATCTTGCATCTGATTGGCTGTGCTTGTTGCCATTCAGGAAACCATATTTCTGATCCGATTTCGATCAAACTTGAATTATGATTATATATCAGCAAGATTTTGGAGAAGTTCGATAATAAGCAAGATACATGCATATTATTGAGACGATCTTGCATCTGATTGGCTGAAGTTATTACCACTCTGAAAACCATAATTTTGACCTTATTTTGCTATATATCATCAAGATATATAAGGTTTTCTTCATTTTGAGCAAGATATGTGCATATTAATGAGCTGATATTGCATATGATTGTCCGAGCTTCTTACCACTTGAGAGTCTTTATTCGTAAACCGAGTTTAATCAGACTTGGTAAATAGGCTAATATCGTCAAGATGTTGGGTGATTTTTATTATGACTGAGACCTATATGAGGTGATCTTGCGTCTGATATGGAGATTTTTTTTACTACTCTTGTGTTACGACTCTATGGTCTAAGAAAAATGTAACAGAAAGAAAGTGAAACCAACAAATCATGTAAAAAATCAACAAGCAATTTATTACTAGATAATTAAAATGACAAATCAAAAAGTCACTTACAGTAATGTGTTTTGAAATCCTAATAATCCAATAAGAATGATTGTTCTAATCACAAGTCCTAAATATAGAATGTTCCGAATTCACGACACTGTCCTTGAATGTTATGATGTGCTAATGGTCTCCAAAGTCCTGATGTACTAGTAATCTTGATGTCAAAATGAAGTATTCCAAAATATCTGAATAAGTTCACTTAAATTCCAAAATCATCAATGAAAAATCCAAAATCCAAAAGTTTATGAGCATTGTTATAATCCAATGAATATTTAAAATAATTCCTCTCTTAGAATTTGGAATGAATTTTCACAACTGTAATAGCTCTTTACAAGACTGATGGTAATGTCAAAACTGAATAAATGTCCACCAAACATGGCATATATAAAGATTGGTCACATGACAGAATGTTCTAGAACATGTGTCATCTTAATGGAATTTTACTTGTAAACAAAAATCAACCTTGACCTTCAAATTGAGAAAACATATTGATCAAAACAACCTAATTCAAGGACACTAGTTAAACATGTTTTTCCTGATAAACATTAAGATTTAAGCAAATATTAAAGTGAAGAAACATTTATAATTTCCCAAAATATTTATAATATTATATAAACATCATACATAACACCTCCCCTCATAAAGAAAAAGAAAGATTTATGTAATAAAGCTTTCTTTTGAATATACATCTAATACTATAATAACCAAAATTACATAAGAACATGTTTTATGATACTGGACTTAATTACATCAAGCAATATTACATTTCTAGGCACGTGAGAGTGCATCTGCAATCACATTGTCTTTTCCCCTGATGTGTCTAATGTCAATGTTATATTCCTGCAATATTAAACTCCATCTCAACAATCTCCGATTTTTATCTTTCATTTTGTTGATGAAAGTAAGGGGATTGTGATCACTGTACACAATAATTGGAGAAAGAGCTGAGGTAACGTACACTTCAAAATGCTGTAAAGCCAATATCAAAGCCAAACATTCCTTCTCAATTGTGGAATAATTTTTCTGGTGCTTGTTTAGTTTTTTAGAAAAATAACACACAGGGTGATCCACACCACTTTTGTCTTCCTGAATCAATACTCCACCAACCCCTACATCACTTGCATCAACAGATAATTTAAATGATTGGCTAAAATTTGGTGCAGAAAGAACTGGTGCATTCTTAAGCATGGCCTTTAACTTGTCAAAAGATTCCTGACACTTGTCAGACCAATGAAATTTGGTTTTCTTACTCAATAAACTTGTCAAAGGTCCAGCAATTTTGGAAAAATTGGAACAAAATTTCCAATAATATCCAGCCAAACCTAGAAATCGCATCAGTTGCTTTTTACAAATTGGAACTTGAAATTCAGAGATAGCTTTGACCTTAGCTTCTATAGGTTTAACTTGACCTTGTCCCACAATATATCCTAAAAATGTGACACAAGCATGGCAAAACTCACTTTTGCTCAAATTAATTGTCAGATTCGCATCGCTGAGTCGATCAAAGAATTTTCGAATGGTTTCCAAATGATCTTCCCAGGTGTTGTTGTAGATAATGACGTCATCGATATAAGCGTCACAATTATCAAGACCAAATGTTATCATGTTCATCAGACGTTGAAACGTTGCAGGCGAATTTTTCATTCCAAACGGCATGACTTTATATTGATAAAGTCCATCTGGAGTTACAAATGCTGAAATTTCTTTTGCCCTTTCCGTCAGTGGAATTTGCCAGAATCCTTTTAAAAGGTCAAACTTGGTGACATATTCCGCATTTCCAATTTTATCAATGCAATCGTCCATTCTTGGGATTGGAAATGAATCAGTTTTGGTGACACTGTTGACTTTTCTATAGTCAGTACACATACGGAATGTATTATCTGGCTTGGGAACAAGAATACATGGTGAACTCCAGTTACTTTTACTTGGTTCTATGAAATCATTCTCCAGTAAATACTGAATTTCTTTCTTCAGATAGTTCTGTTTGAGAGGATTCATCCTATAAGGATGCTGTTTCACAGGCGCAGAATCTACAATGTCAACGTCATGATAAATTTTACTTGTTCGTGTTGGAACATCAGGAAACAAGTGCTCATAGTCATGTAATAGCTATTTTAGTTCATTTCTTTCCTGTTGTTGTAGATGTGAAAGTTTCTGGTCTAGGTTGTTCAATATTTCTGAATTCCGAAGATTGGTTATACCAGAGTCACTATAGTCTGATTGTATTCCATCGTTGATATCTTCACTGTGTGGGACAGGTACAACTAAATTAACAGAATAATTAGCTGGGCTATCTCTGTCAAAATATTCCTTTAACATATTTATATGACAAAGTTGTTTTTGTTTCCGTCTCCCAGGAGTGTTAATGATATAATTTAAGTCATTTACTTTCTTTTCAACGGTATAAGGACCATAAAATTTAGCCTGAAGAGGATTTTGAGGTATGGGAAAGAGAGCCAGAACTTTGTCACCAGGTTTAAAACTCCTTTCCTGTGAATTTCTGTCATACCTTAATTTCATTTTTGACTGAGTAGTGTGAAGATTAGTTCTTGCTACTTCACAGGTCTTTGACAACTTGTATTTGAAATCAGAGACATAA
Source organism: Margaritifera margaritifera (assembly GCA_029931535.1). Taxonomy (NCBI): domain Eukaryota; kingdom Metazoa; phylum Mollusca; class Bivalvia; order Unionida; family Margaritiferidae; genus Margaritifera; species Margaritifera margaritifera. The sequence continues at coordinate 3,916,979 of JAQPZY010001566.1, read as the reverse complement.
TCAAGAAGATTAATCTTTGAATCTTCATTTGAAAGAAGTTTCTCTTTCAATAATTTCAATGGTCCACGGACAGTATGACCAAAAACTAGTTCAAAGGGACTAAAACCCAACGACTCTTGAACTGATTCCCTAACAGCAAACAACAACAAATGAACACCCTCATCCCAATCCTTTTCTGTATCAAAGCAATATGATCGAATCATATTCTTCAAAGTTTGATGAAATCTTTCCAAAGCACCTTGACTTTCAGGGTGATAGGCAGAAGATTTAAACTGTTGGATGCCTAATTCATGCATAACTTGTTGGAAAATTCCAGACATAAAATTTGACCCTTGATCTGACTGGACAGATTTGGGAAGGCCAACAAGTGTAAAAGACTTCACCAAAGCTTTCACAATAGTTTTAGTTTTTATATTTCTCAGAGGAATTGCCTCTGGAAATCTTGTAGATGTACACATGATGGTCAACAAGTATTGGTTGCCTGACTTGGTTTTAGGTAAAGGACCAACACAGTCTACCATTATTCTACTAAATGGTTCATCAAATGCAGGAATAGGTTGCAGATGAGCCTTAGGTATCTTCTGATTGGGTTTTCCTACCATTTGACAAGTGTGACAAGATCTGCAGTATTTAGAAACATCACTTTTGAGTTTCGGCCAATAAAAATGATTCAAGATCTTGTGATAAGTCTTACGGACTCCTAAATGACCAGCCAAAGGAGTTTCATGGGCTAAATTAAGAATTTCCTGTCGATATGACTTAGGAACAACAATTTGATAGCTCACTGACCACTCGTCACCAGCGGGTACATCAGGTGGTCTCCATTTCCTCATAAGGACCCCATTTTTCACAAAGTAACACACTGGAACTTGTGTGGCTTCAGTTTCACTAATAGCCCTCTGAAACAAACAAGATATCTCGGGATCTTGCTCCTGTTCAACGACAAGGGATTGTCGTTTGTCACCCTGAGTAGAACAAAGAGAATGAGTTGCCAAAAGAGGATCACTGTGATCAATACCGTTTGATTGATCAATACCTGAGGAAAAAGTGACCTCATCAAAAGACTGACCAATACATGTGTCAGCTAAAGGAATAATATCCTGATCAACATCACTCTCAAGAGCTCTTTTTGCCATAGCTCTAGTAACTGCACAAGCAGGGTACAAATCAGGGATTTCAGTTTCGACAGGATCAACTTTCTGATCCAAACAAGGCTTGTCAGTTACAAGTGGATTAACCACAACCTTATCTCCAGCTAGGTCATTGCCTAGTAATAAATGAACACCCTCTATGGGTAAAGAAGTCACTGCCCCAACAGTCACAGGTTCAGAAACTAAGTCTGATGCCAAATTTACACAATGAAGAGGAACATTTACAAAGCCGCACTCAACTCCCTGAACAAGAACACTTTCACTTGAAGAAGACTCCTCAGACAAAGGCAAAGTACCTGATAATAAAAGACTCTGAGAAGCTCCAGTGTCCCTTAATATTTTAATTGGGATAGGTTTGGCAGAATCACCAATAAGTGATATTGAACCTTCTGACATGAATGGTTCATAAGCCTCCAAAATAGAATCAGACTGGGGTTTGTTTGACCCAACAAATGTATTGCTTTCAATACAAGACCGTGACCTTGACCTCGTAGAAATAAGAGCATTTGGAAAAGCTCTGTCTTTACTCTGTTGCTTATTTTTCAACTTGAAGCAATCAGAAATAACGTGCCCTTTCTTTTTACAATAAGTGCACGTAGGAAGAGATAAGGATTTCTGATCAGTCTTATCAGATGTTTGATTCCTAACAGTTGTGCTGTTGTGAAATTTGGAAGTACTCGAATGAGATTGAAATGGTTTTTTACCAGAAAACTGCTGAGAGGACGACTTATTGCCAAATGAAATTTTGTGAGTCAAGGAATAATCATCAGCCATACGAGCAGCATTTTCCAAAGTTTCCACATTCTGCTCGTCAAGATAGGTTTTAACATCACTATGGACGCACCTCTTGAACTCTTCAATTAATACGAGCTGCCTGAGGTTATCATAAGCTTGATCAACTTTCTTGGCTGAGCACCACCTATCAAATAGTTGTTCTTTATCCCTTGCAAATTCGACATGAGTTTGTCCAGTTTCTTTTCTACAATTCCTAAACCTTTGTCGATATGCCTCTGGTACCAACTCATAAGCTTTCAAGATGTACTCCTTAACCACATCATAATCAGTGCTTTGTTGTACTGACAGTGAAATGTAGACTTCACGAGCTTTGGCAATGAGTACACTTTGTAATAACAAAGTCCAATGCTCTCTGGGCCATTTCAAGTTTTCAGCAATTTTCTCGAAATGAAGAAAGTATTTATCTACTTCTTTTTCCTGAAAAGGGGGTACTAACCTAATATATCTAGTAACATCAAAACCTGAACTTGTTTTTAAAGGAGTGGAGTGTGCTCTGTTTGCCAGTTCTAATTCTCTTAATTTAAATTGCATTTCCCTTTCTTCTCTTTGCATCTGCATCTGTCTCTCCTCTTTCTCTCTCTCCCTCTCCATCTGCATTTGCCTCTCTTCTTTCTGCATTTGTATCTGCCTCTCTTCTTTCTCTCTCTCCATCTGTATCTGCCTCTCTTCTTTCTCTCTCTCCATCTGTATCTGCCTCTCTTCTTTCTCTCTCTCCATCTGCCTCTCTTCTTTTTTTCTCTCTCTCTGAATCTGAAGCTTTGCTAACTCTAAATCCATCTGGTTCTTTAACTCTAATTCCCTTAATTTCCTGTCAGAACCAGATACAGGCTTTCTCTTCGAAATTAAAGCACTACTATCAAAATTTCCCTTTCCTACTAAATACTGAATTAAAATAATCTTTATTTCCTGTTTTGTCAATGATACTTTTGCCTCAGATAGACTGTATTTTCTGGCAAGCTAGAGCAACTCATCCTTTCTCATGCACTCTAACCCCTCCTGGGTAGGTTTTGAAATGGAATTCTGAACATTAGATGCCATTGTAAATGCTTGTTGGTTTCACACAAAAAAAATTTCTCTATTAAAAATCTTTGCCAAAGACAAAAAAAAAAAAAATTCTCCGAGACAAAATCAATATGAATTTCAAAGATAAATTTAATATCTCTAATATGCTTTAAAGAAATTCAGATCCCGGACGAGCCCCCAATTTCTGTTACGACTCTATGGTCTAAGAAAAATGTAACAGAAAGAAAGTGAAACCAACAAATCATGTAAAAAATCAACAAGCAATTTATTACTAGATAATTAAAATGACAAATCAAAAAGTCACTTACAGTAATGTGTTTTGAAATCCTAATAATCCAATAAGAATGATTGTTCTAATCACAAGTCCTAAATATAGAATGTTCCGAATTCACGGCTGTGTCCTTGAATGTTATGATGTGCTAATGGTCTTCAAAGTCCTGATGTACTAGTAATCTTGATGTGCTGATGTCAAATTGAAGTATTCCAAAATATCTGAATAAGTTCACTTAAATTCCAAAATCATCAATTAAAAATCCAAAATCCAAAAGTTTATGAGCACTGTTATAATCCAATGAATATTTAAAATAATTCCTCTCTTAGAATTTGGAATGAATTTTCACAACTGTAATAGCTCTTTACAAGACTGATGGTAATGTCAAAACTGAATAAATGTCCACCAAACATGGCATATATAAAGATTGGTCACATGACAGAATGTTCTAGAACATGTGTCATCTTAATGGAATTTTACTTGTAAACAAAAATCAACCTTGACCTTCAAATTGAGAAAACATATCGATCAAAACAACCTAATTCAAGGACACTAGTTAAACATGTTTTTCCTGATAAACATTAAGATTTAAGCAAATATTAAAGTGAAGAAACATTTATAATTTCCCAAAATATTTATAATATTATATAAACATCATACATAACACTTGAAACTATTTTTGGATAGGATTTTTATAAAACTTGGCAAACAGGCCTATGTCATCAAGATCTTGGTTGAGTATAATTATGAGTGAAATTCTGCATATTATTTTATGTGACCTTGCATCTGATTTGCTGAGCTTGTCAACAACCTAGCAACTATATTTCTGATAAGATTTTGATCATACTTGTTCAGTAGTCATATAATATCAAGATGTTGGACGAGTTTGATTAGGAGCAAGATCCGTACATATTAATAAGGTAATCTTGTATCTGATTGACTGAGCTTGTTACCACTCCAGAGACCGAATTCCAATTGAAGTTTGCGCTATGTTAAGCTTATATTATCATTGTCATAGACTGGTTCTATAAAAAGTGAGACAAATACTAATGAGATACCTTACATGTGATTGTCTGAGCTTGTCACCTCTCTAAATATAGAGACTATTTCTCATCCAGTTTCTATAAAACTTGGTAAATGGGTTTGTATCTTCAAAATCTCGGATGACTTCAGTTATGAGCAAGAGACTGTGCATATTAATTATGCCATTATCTCTAGAACAAACTTTTATCAAGATATAGTAAAATAGGTAAAATCAACGTGGGAGATAGTTTACATAGGTTGTGTTCTTATAATACTCTATAAGCCTGCATAGTGAAATGGTCAACTGTTAAGTTGTGTAAGGCGAACGATATCAGGGCCACTTGGACCTCTTGTCTTGACATAATTTTACTATACTTTGCAGGTGGATTGTCCTGTAAACTCTGTTCGAGGTGGGGTGGGGTGGAGTCTAAAGGTCATTGGTTAGTGTGACTGTAACAGACTATGACAAAATGGTTTGCATGCAATAACTTGAGTACTGCCTGCCATTTAGTTTCCAAACATTGCAGATATCTATCTACACAGGACTCACTGTACTAATTATATAGATAAATTGGAACTAGTCTTGAAATATGGTTGAACATAAAATAGAATATATATGGGTTTGCTGGCCATGACTGGTTGATAATGAAAAGTAAAATTTTCGCTAAAAGAATCTTTTGAGAGCTTATCCTATCTGTAACTGAAAAAAAAAAAAAAAAAAAAAAAAAAATTAGAGACAATGTTTTACTGATGGAATTTCAGTCCTTTTACAGATTTGACTTTGGAACACTCATTACTGAAATTAGCACCTGATTCTTTAGGTGCGGAATTCAAAACATGTTTAAAACATATGAAGATTTTTAAAACATACTGCGGCTCATCTGATTGTCTCTTACACAGCTTGCATCAAGGATGGGTCTATACTGAGAAATTGATCATGAGCATTCAGAAACTTAAAGTCATCGAAATTTTAATATCATGGTGTTTCCATAGGTTTACTGCGGGAGCTGAATTAGTACCTTGAGTCCTATACTTCCTTGGTGATACCATAACTAGCTAGGAAAAGTTATCTGCGTCAGCCTGACTGCTGGATATCGCACGTGAAAGACTTGATAATGATCATATTGTTTATGTTGGCACGCGCTGCTATTTATGCTTTTTCCATCAGTTGTAATTCTATTTAATGAAAAACACTTCATGTATGAGATCTTTGATACTGTAATTATTATTACGTATTGATGACTTATTAATGAGGCTCTATTGTCCTCATGCTAATAATGTCCTTACAATGCAATATAAATGTGTATCTGCAAAAGAAAATCAGATCAGTCTATACTGTCTGCTCTTGATGAAGGACATTTGCATATATTTTCATTAAGAATTATAAATCTTATGGATGTCCTCAAGCATCCTTAAGGGACAGATGTGTTTTACACAGAAATGTCCTCAAGCATCCTTAAGGGACAGATGTGCTTTACTCAGAAATGTCCTCAAGCATCCTTAAGGGACAGATGTGCTTTACACAGAAATGTCCTCTAGGTTGGTTTCACTGTCCTATTGTTCCCTATACCTATATGGCGATTCTAATCAACAACGTTGCTTCTGAGAAAAACTGGATTTTTAGTTGGCTGTGTTGTCCAAAGAAAATGAAGAGAGGAAAGCTACTGAGCATTACTTGCCTTCCATTAGATGCAAATCAGTTTCTAGCCTTATAAAACACAACCTCAGGCAAATGTTGATTAGAAAATGATGTACATCAGGGGTGTCAAACATACGGCCCACGGGCCATGTACATCAGGGGTGTCAAACATACGGCCCACGGGCCATGTACATCAGGGGTGTCAAACATACGGCCCACGGGCCATGTACATCAGGGGTGTCAAACATACGGCCCACGGGCCATATACGGCCCTTCAGACTCATTATTTATTATTATTTTTATTTATTATTATTATTTATATCATATCTGGCCCGCCATAGCAAATGAGTTTGACACCCCTGATGTACATAATGCAATCTCTGTGGATTTAATCGGTTTGGTTATGTGGTTTCTGTAACAACTAGATGCACACAATTTTGCAACTTCTTTCCAGAACAATCTCCAGTATGTTTTTGATCAACTTGTAAATGATGAGAGCTTTAAAATGATGAGTATCACAAAGCTTCACAGGGACCTACTGTACTTTTAGTGTGCAATAATTGGAATCATCTTTGGATATCCAGAGTAGACAAAATCTACATCTCTAGTGATGACTCTTGAGAAGTTGAGTTCATCAGTCCTGGGTATCCATTGATGACTTGGAATGTACCCAGTTTGTTGTTCTTGAATGCCGCACTAGCAAATGTTGGTATTCATTGTAAACAGCAAAATAATTTTGCATCTTTACAGTTAATAGACCCCCAATTATGATTTAATTTCTGGCTGATATTTTATCATAGCCAATTCTAACAAATATAAGTTTACACAGCAACAGTTGAAAGTGTCTATCTTTTCAACATTTTCGTAGACAACATCAACCTTAAATCACAACAAGTACTGGCATTCTTAAAATAGTGTAACTATTAGTACTTAATCTAGAATATACTGAGTCACTTCAAAGAACAATTCATTTTCAGTCAGCTTAAAAAAAATATGTATTTACACCAGCATAAAGCAATACTTGTGTTTAAAGTGACCCTTTGAAATCAGAAGGTTTCCATGGCAATTAGTTATGATATTAATCGCACCTTTTCTTATGGTAACCATACCATTTCCAGTCAATCTTGGCATAGCCTGGCTCATAATGTTTCTTTCAAGTTTTGCCCTTTTCCCATCCCATCAGACATACAAACTGCTAATGGTATCTGAATCAAATTTAATGCTGGCCCAGCCAAATTGTATCAGTTTCTCTTTTGATGGAAAACATTTTACACGTATGCAATAAGTTGGAGCATATCGTGCTGTGGCATTGTCCATCTGTTCATTTTCCATCCACTTTTGTTAGTTCACCTGACCATAAGGCCAAGTGAATATGGTAGTGTGGCCGTACATCCGTCGTGCATCATCCATTGTGTATACATCAACAGTTGCTTTTTCAAAAACTACTGGACCAAGTTTTACCAAATTTGACAGAAGGGCTTTCAAACTGGTACAAATAACGCTCATTCGTCATCAAATATAACCGCTATTACTAAAAATAAAAAAACCCCATTTAAATGACGTCTGAAAAACTGCTTTACAGAATTTCAAATAAAGCTGATGTTCCATCCAATATTGATGAAGATAGAAAAACTTGGGCAACCTTGAAACAACTGCTTTATGCGCAATCAACAACACTGGACGAAATTTTAATGGCAAGCATCCTACTAACCCATGTTTCTTGGCTAATTGCATTTGGCTATTAGACAGATGTCAGCCAGTTAAGCGATCTCAGGTCTGCATGGATCTATTGGTTGCTTGTTTGTTTGTTTTTTTGTACAGTAACTTTAGTTCTAAACCACAAACCTTGACCAAACTTTCCCTGATGGCTTGCACACAGACTTTGGTCGAAATCCAATCAATTTCGGGGTCATTAGGGAAAATGCTCACAAGTCCCAAACTCGTAAAGGGATTACTGTCATACTTGGAAAGTAGAATTAGTAAGGGATTACTGTCATACTTGGAAAGTAGAATTAGTAAGGGATTACTGTCATACTTGGAAAGTAGAATTAGTAAGGGATTACTGTCATACTTGGAAAGTAGAATTAGTAAGGGATTACTGTCATACTTGGGAAGTAGAATTAGTAAGGGATTACTGTCATACTTGGGAAGTAGAATTAGTAAGGGATTACTGTCATACTTGGAAAGTAGAATTAGTAAGGGATTACTGTCATACTTGGGAAGTAGAATTAGTAAGGGATTACTGTCATACTTGGGAAGTAGAATTAGTAAGGGATTACTGTCATACTTGGAAAGTAGAATTATTAAGGGATTACTGTCATACTTGGAAAGTAGAATTAGTAAGGGATTACTGTCATACTTGGAAAGTAGAATTAGTAAGGGATTACTGTCATACTTGGGAAGTAGAATTAGTAAGGGATTACTGTCATACTTGGGAAGTAGAATTAGTAAGCATTGTTCTTTCACATCTCTGCACCCTCCCTCAATTCCCAAAACAGGGTCAAGGCCATTTTGAAAATCTTGGCTAAATTTTCAATTTTCAATTACAGTTTGTTTTCTGTATGTTCACAAGTCCCAGACCCCAGGAAAGATAGTTGTCATGCTTGGACTTTAGAATCAGTGAGCTGTACCCTTTCACGCACCTCAACCCTTGTTCTGATCCCAGACAAGGTCCAGGTCTCACGAAAATGTTGTTTTAAGTTTTTATAAACCAAACATAAAGCAGAACATATTATGTTATGATGTCTGTCTGTCTGTTTCCAATTTCGTTTCCGCACAATAACTCCAGTTGTCCACCAACAGCAGTTAACAAATTCTGTAGATTGTTTGCACTTGGGGTGAGAAAGAACCCTATCAATTTCGGGGTCAAAAGCTCATAGGTTAAGGTCACAATAACTGAAAGAAGAAAAACGGTATATGCACAATAAATGGAGTTCTATTCCATCTACAGTTACCACGCTTTTGTGGATGGTTATCACTTGGGGAATGGAAGAACCCTACAGATTTTGGTGCTAAAAGGTGATAGGTGAAGGTTTTTGTGACTGAAATTAGAAAAATGGTCTCTGTACAATTACAATAAGTGATGTTTTCCACCATCTGCAGTTACCAAATTTGTGGGTGTCTTGCACTTAGGATAAGAAAGAATCCTTTTGATTTCGGGGTCAAAAACTCAAAAGGCAAGGCTTCTGTGACTGAATGAAAAAAATTGTTTCTGCACAAAAACTTAATTTCTCCATCAGCTACGGTTACCAAACTTTGTGGATGGTTTGCACTTGGGGTAAGGAAGAAGTTTTCAATTTCGGGGTCAAAAGATCAATGGTGGAGTCACTGTGGCTGAAAGAATAAAAATGGTTTCCGCACAATAACGCTAGCTCTACATCACATTTCTATACCAAACATTGTGGATGGCCTGCATTTGGGGTAAGAAAGAAGCATATCGATTTTCGGGTCAAGAGGTCAAAAACCAAGGCCACAGTGGTTGAAAGAAGAAAAAATATTTCTGGACAGTAACATTAGTTCTACATCACGGACCTGGACCAAGCTTTATGGATGGCTTATACTTGGAGTAAGTAAGAAGCATATTGATTTTGGGGTCAAAATGTCAAAGGTCAAGGACACTGTGGCTGAAGGAAGAAATGTGGTTTCTGCACAAAGAATTCAGTTATCTATATGGAGGACTATTAAACATGGGACGAACGTATAATGAACCGTTCACAATACTCTAGTTGGTTAGAGTTTTTCTCTATGGTCACAAGTCTCAAACTCAATGAGGAATTGCTGTCATACTTTGACTGTAAAATAAGGGAGCATCGCCCTTTTATATCCATTCACCCAAACCTTGTTCTGACACCCGGCAGGGTCAAAGTGATTTTGAAATTCTTGGTTACGCTTTCAGATTTTTATTATTTTTTTTTTATAAGTGCCAAACCCGGGAATGCATACTTGAACTATAGAATCGGTAAACACAGCCTCCGACACTCAGGCAAGGGATGCATAGATATCATACTTGAACTTTAGAATCGGTAAGCACAGCCTCCCACACTCAGGCAAGGGATGCATAGATATCATACTTGAACTATAGAATCGGTAAGCACAGCCTCCGATACTCAGGCAAGGGATGCATAGATATCATACTTGAACTACAGAATCGGTAAGCACAGCCTCCCACACTCAGGCAAGGGATGCATAGATATCATACTTGAACTATAGAATCGGTAAGCACAGCCTCCCACACTCAGGCAAGGGATGCATAGATATCATACTTGAACTATAGAATCGGTAAGCACAGCCTCCCACACTCAGGCAAGGGTAATATCAAGGTCACTTGAAAGTGAAAATGTTCGTGTATCTCTATCAGGCAGAGTAGCTGGTTAGTCATATCATTCCTTGAAAAGTCTTTTTTTTTTTTTTTTTTTTTTTTTTTTTTGTTCGTTTTTTTGTTTGTTTTGATAATGTTTCTAGTAATGGCCTGGTTCTTTTAAAGCTTCTGTAAAACGTCTACAACTTTTTGCGTCTGCTTATTGCTTATTTTATATCAGGTTTTATGTTACGACACGTTATGCAACAGTATATTTCATGAAAGTCGTGCCTCAAACTGTTTGGATGATACGTCAATTCGTCCATTGTTAAAATCAGTCCTATGATGAACTTGATTTTGTTGCGTGAGTCAGTATTCGCGATCATGTCATAAATATAATTTTTTTAAATGTCACTCTCGCTTAACGTTGTATGAGATTTCAGGAGCCACCCACATGCTGTATATTCAGTTCTGAGGTGACTTACTGAGCATAGTCTTACCGTACGCAATACCTTGGTTTTACCACAACATGATTCAACCCATATAACACTTACAAACGTTAAGGAATTCAAATGTCTCGAATTACAAAGCTTAGGCCCCATACTTACATACAAAGAGGCTACACAATTTATACACTGTCGCAAATTAGGTTAGGATTTTAAACACGTCCCTATCAGATATCACTATAATTACGAAGCTTCACTATTCGCTACAATTAATCATTTGTTTTTCATGACCTGTCTGAAATTGGGAGATAGCATAGAATGACCTAGAGTATAATAGTATCTTTAGATTCTTTCCAGTTTGCTGTCTGAACCGCAGAACGGGATAATTTCAGCCCATTAACACTTAAGAACTGCAGTGTTCCTTGTGGTATTTCCTAAGCCCTAAGTACAGCAAGCATCGACAGCATATGGTAGTACTCTGAAATCAAAAGGTGGCATATATTATTTAGAGTAAAAGAAAGTAGAATATCTTGACAATTTGGATTGATCATCACAAACTCTTGTCCACAACATGGCCGCTAGTTAAAGTCGGGACTTAAGTGGCACAAATCAAGTGCGGAAATCCGTTTCAGTACTCTAGTCGCTCCTCTTCCCGAAGTTCCAAACCTTGATGAAGCAAGACCATTATTTTCTTGCGTATTCCTAATACGCACGGAAAATCCTTATGTATGCTGCTCACCTCATAAAAGGGGGACGTTTCTTACACTTTGATTATGAAATGTCGACTTGTACAGTTCTAAAATTGATATTAGTTGTCTAGACGGTTAATTGGTTGTCTTATAGCGCTCTTTGGGCCTGACCAAAAAAAAATTATAAAAAAAATAAAATACACGTCAAGTGAAAATATCGAACAATGAAAATGGAATATGCGCAGTGAATGGCCCGATCATGGCACTATCCAAATTCCTTGCGATTACTTGTCCAAGTCCGTCTGTGCAATCGGGGTCTCACCATTTGAATTTTTGCTGTTTGCAATGAATATATGGATGAGAATACCTACTACTACTACTACTACGGTTTTGCTCGGCAGTTCTCAAATATGGAGAGGGTCAAGGTGCAAAACGATCTGAGATGTAATAATATTCTCTCTAAATGATCTAATAAAAAATAAGCAAGATCAGGTACGGCTCTGCTCATTGTTTGATTTTGTGTAAGATTTGGTGAGATGGTTACCAAGAAACGCAATAATTTTGTCCCAAGAAAAGACATGTGCTCTCTTTGTTTGAACGAGATGTTCCTGAATATATAGTGAACAATCTGTATGTAAAGGAATCTCAAGGGAGCAAACAAATCTGTCCATAATGGGTATGCTTCCTTGATATGGAAATAACAAATACATGACAATATTAACAACAGGGACCCATGTGCACTGTATTCTATGAGTATGTTTCCTATATATGAGTGACCATTTAGGCAGATTTCTCTCTCTCTCTCTCTCTCTCTCTCTCTCTCTCTCTCTCTCTCTCTCTCTCTCTCTCTCTCTCTCTATATATATATATATATATATATATATATATATATGTGTGTGTGTGTGTGTGTGTGTGTGTGTGTGATTTTACCCAGCCGGAAAAAGGAAATAAACAGGATAACAATAATAACATAATTAATAGAATAAGAGACGAAACCTCATACGTTTAAATCCGAACTTTAGCTCTGCAAATACTTTTTTGTATTCAGAAAAGAAGTACTACTCCGACAATCATCCTCTCTGGGACCTTAAAGGTCAAATATTTAGGTTTCTGTTTAAACTTGGTTTTGAAGTTTTCATACCTGAAAACCCATTATTCGTTGTTCTTTTAAAATTATATTGCACTGTTTACAATTTACTACGTTTAAAAATGTGACCCTCGCATAATTTGGCGCAGGTGTTACCTGCTCTTGAAATTTACGCGGAAGTGACGAATCACAACAAAGAACTCGCTAAAAAGAAATTATGGTGTAGGTAACTTGCGACAGGTTATGAAATGAATATTGATCTGGTGGAGATTAAAGAACTTGAAACGACTAATATTATACCTACAATTTAAATTAAGAGAGAAAGATAACCAAATGGCGTGCATTCGAATGCAGTAAGCACATTCTCGGCTTTCTTTTATATTCTTTTTTTTTTTTGTGGCGGGGGGGGGGGGGCGGGGGGGGTGGTGGTGTCTTTTGTAACATAAGTCGCAAATAGAAAATAAATTCATAGAATCTCTATTAATTTTGGTCAATATTATCAGAAATAACTCTTTAGAAATAAACTGCAGTTCGTTTGAAATGGTAAATTTGGACAACCTCCCCAGTCCCACAACCGTAGACATCCCTCCCGCAGTAAATTTCACTCCATATCTCCTCCTAACATAACCTCTCGCCTTGTTTTACTTGATATTTGGTGATTGTTTTCGTGAATGTCTGAATAAAGAGCTGTTCATTTAAATGTCGGTACCCTATGAATGGAGATGACACGTTGTTCAATTTAAATGTCGGTACCCTATGAATGGAGATGACACGTTGTTCAATTTAAATGTCGGTACCCTATGAATGGAGATGACACGTTTTTCAATTTAAATGTCGGTACGCTATGAATGGAGATGACACGTTTTCAATTTAAATGTCGGTACCCTATGAATGGAGATGACACGTTTTTCAATTTAAATGTCGGTACCCTATGAATGGAGATGACACGTTTTTCAGTCTAAATGTCGGTACCCTATGAATGGAGATGACACGTTTTTCAATAATTCTCTCCCTCTCATTTTCCGATGATTGCCTAAACTATATGCCCCAAGCCCTTTTCAACGTTTATAAGAATTTATGATGATTTGATTGATTCTACTATGCTTGAAAAAAAAAAATTCACAATGAGCAGAAATCACAAATGTCTTGATGGCACGTCTCGGTTGGACACAGTATAATCGGTAGATCAGTTTTTCTGCGCACTTCCTTCTTTAGAAATTAAATTATAAACCAATTGCTTTTTTCTGTTCTTGATTACAAGTTGCGACCGTACAATCCACAACAGACCGTTCCTTTTCCATTGAAATAACCTTAAGTGAATACACAATCACTTTTACAGTAATGACTAATGGGGTAATCGGTTCGTTTTGAAATAGCGTCACACAATACAACAAATGCAGTTGGCAATTTGAACACCAAGTCTTCATTAATTTTAGAAGTAAGTTTTAGGAATTCGTTCTGAGTAAATTTTACATGAGAAGCAGACGTTAAGACTACACATATTGCAGTGGCGGATCCAGAAATATCGTTTAGGGGCGGCGTAAACAAGTAGACGAGGGGTCCGTGGGACGTAACATCCGGTGGAGGCCCAGGGAGACGAAGCCTCCAGAAGATCCTACATTTTCTGCATATTTGACATTTAACCTTTATCATGAGAGCACAACACATCACGTGCGATTTACTATACATGCATGCATGACCAAGCCTTTGAAATATAAAAGTGATCCTTAAATCCTACATCTACGGCAGCATAATAATGATCAATCAAATGCAAAGAAAATTCATACATTTAATGGAAATTCCACTCACTCCCCCCACCCACCCACCCCCCAAAAAAACCAAACTAAACTTACAAATATCCTATCTTTTTGTATACCCTCGCATCTTGAAGAGAGAAAACAAAAAAAAAAAAAAAAAAATGAGTGAATCTATTTCGAACATAAATATGTACTTATAGACCCAGGCCGGTTATAGCTGGTTTAATGCTTGCAATTTTGCGACTTCAGTCGTACTCAAACATCTGTATTGCACGTGCTGCTTGAGTACAGGTCATTTGTATGTAACAGCCACTCATGTTTGAAAGCATTTGATATATAAATATGTAGTTAGTAGTTGATCATAAACAAATAACGATCACACACGGTGTGCAATGCGCAAATTTCTGTCCGAAAACTCGCAAAACTTTTAATCTTTAGGCCCAAACTCTTCTCTCGTTCTCTGATAAACGTTTGAACACGGCGAAGAGTGTATTATCTCAATATTTGTCTCCTGGAGAAAACAGAAGCCGAAATTGACGTAGGGACGAATTTAAGATTTGTACTTGCTTCAGATAATAAAGTGACGTTTCTTTATGTAAATTTAAACTCTCCGCGTAGTATGTAGCCTCCATGAATAGTAACACCCACCCACCCAACCCCCACTCACCTCTCTCTCTCTCTCTCTCTCTCTCTCTCTCTCTCTCTCTCTCTCTGATTACAATCATAAATATTGCTGGGGATAAATATTTCGTGCTTTGCTAGTCAACAGTTTCAAGGGGATACAATTGTTTGGGATCACACTGTTTACAATGTTGTTCAACAATACGATTTTTCATGGTTGTCTTCATTAGTTGATAAGTGTTACCCATGAAAATAACGAAATTAAATCCTCCACGAATATCTCTTATATACACATGCTAATGTGCAGAAACAGTTGGATTTATACCTATATATTGCTTCGAAGAATAGAAACGCATAACTGTAAGTATGATCACTTTCTTCTTTGAGCAGTATATAACTATTACACTGTTGTGGTACGGTTCAGCGCTCATCGATCAACTTCGATCCATTTAGAATCAAGTCCCGTGTTATTCTTATGAATAGGGGCGGGACGCACGCAGAGACTGCTCTCGACAGATATACCCGGAATGCTCTGATGGTCCAACGTAGTAATTTCTGTTTAACTCAAGACTTTCTTTTGCCAGAGGTGAGTACAGTGAGATAGATCAAATAATTGTATATGTTTAGGCAGATGTCCTCGACAATTCAACCCACCCCACGTTACGTTTCTGTCTTACTTGTTATTGCATTTAATTTTGACAGCTGTTGGATATTGGGATACTGTCTGAACATATATTCCCATATCTCTCTCTCTCTCTCTCTCTCTTTCTCTCTCTCTCTCTCTCTCTCTCTCTCTCTCTCTCTCTCTCTCTCTCTCTCTCTCTCTCTCTCTCTCTCTCAAGTATCCTCCGCAAGTCAATTGATCACACAGTCCCAAAATGAGTTATCTCTTGCTTTATTCAGGTGTGGACCTTTATTTTTTAATTCAGATATTTCAAGACAAGTAACCATTATTTCAAATATGAATCGGGTGTATGTCGGCGTAATAATTTACAGAAAAATCGTACTATTTGTTTTTCGCCGGAACTTTCTCCGCAGAAAAGAAACAGCAATATATTCGAACCACCTCGACTATTTCTAAGATTGGATTGACTGTAGAATTCACAGAGAATCTACGAATTAAAAAAATAGATCGATACATTTGCAACTTCTCGGTCAATTCTTGTTACGTAAACAGCCGAGGTGGTCCGTATGGCAGCGATCAGAACGCATTCGAGGTATGTTCTCTGGCGCATGCAAGCCAATATCATAGACCAGTAACTAGTAAAATCTGTGTCTTCCGATTACTTCGGACCACCTCGGCTATTTCTGCGAGACAAAAATATGCATCGGATGTATGTCGGCGCAGTAATTACAGAAAAAAAAAATCATACATTTTGTTCGCCAGAAATTTCTTTGCAAGAAGGAAACCTCAATCTTTTCGGGGCATCTTGGTTATTTCTACGATTAGATTGACCGAGAAGTTACGAATGAAAAAATAGTTCGATGGATTCGCAACTTCTCTGTCAATCCTTGTTTCGTAAATAGCCGAGGTGGCCGAATGGCAGCTATCGGCATACTTTAGGGGTATGATCCGTTTGGTCGACCTCGAAGTTACGAGTGTCCCGATGTGAGTGGTCTGTAAAAGTGAGCGCTTCAGACCACTCGGCCACATGGAACCACCGATTCCTGCTTGGAATGAGTTATAGGTGTCTAATCTATCTAATTATATTTGTGTCAGAAAGCTATTGAGACCTATGGTCACATGCGTGCTTGTGGACATTTGTGTGAATCGTGTGCGAGAGAGAGAGAGAGAGAGAGAGAGAGAGAGAGAGAGAGAGAACTATTGGAGGATGAATACGACAGAAAATATGTCGCTTTGTTGAAAGATGATAGTATCTATAAATTACTCAAGGCTGATTCGTATCACATCTCACACCTTCCTCTTCCTAACTTCGATCTTACCTTTCAATTGGCACCATATATCCACTATACATACATACATACATACATACATACATACATACATACATACATACATACATACATACATACATACATACATACATACATACATACATACATACATACATACATACATACATACATACATACATACATACATACATACATACATACATACATACATACATACATTCTTCGACTTATTAGGACGGTTCGCACAGTGAACATGTTTGAATTTGTATGCATAATTGTGTCTTTTGTTTACCAATATATCATTGTAGTTGTTCATTTTGGCGAAGAGCTTCATTCATACAAGTAAATTTCAGGGCGGAAAGGAATGTTTATAGTGAGTGTATAAGTCAAACAGTTGATTTCTTGATAACTCAGTCACAATAATATTTTTAAAATATTTGATCTCATACTTAGTCGAATACACCCTTGAAACATTACACGTTTTAAAAGAGTCTGGACATCGACTTTAAATATTCTAAGCGCCTTAGAGCTTTATAATCACTTTCATTCTTTTACGCATGTTAAACGTACTTTAGTGTTTTCATATTTTTTTGAAAATATTTTTATTGATTGCCTATACAATACTATTTCATACCACGCCGAAAGGACCAATACCTTATTATACTTGTTTTCTGTCTTCTATTTCGATTCAACTCCCCCCCCCCCACCTTCTCTCTCTCTCTCTCTCTCTCTCTCTCTCTCTCTCTCTCTCTCTCTCTCTCTCTCTCTCTTTTGTCAACACCATGTGTGTGAATGTGAAGTTTATGTCATCATGCTAAATGACAAATAGACACATTTGAACTTAAGTAAATTATGTCGAAAATGTTGAAATGAAACTTCTCCGTTTCATCAGAGAAGGCAGTGCGCGCATGTACGAGAGAGAGAGAGAGAGAGAGAGAGAGAGAGAGAGAGAGTTTACTCCCACGTAAATACGAAGATGTCAAGCACGTACGAATTTTACATAATTTAGGGGCTGAAAAAAAATGTGTCAGTGAGTTGGTGGAGGCGATAGACATGAGCTGATTCAACAGAGCTCAGTGTGTGGAATGTTATGGTTAATGGCAACGAGTTATTGCCGTAATGATAAGCGTATTCAGAGCATAATCAGATGCAGCCGACTAAACAGCACGTGACCTAAACCACCTAGATTTTACGTTTTTTTTTTCTTCGTTTGTTTTAAGTATCTCAAGTTATGTGATCTCTCAAAGTGTTACAGCAGCATAAGACTTGTTTTTTCGGATTAATCGAAGCAATTAGTATACGTCCTTTTGGTGAGAAAATATTACGGTTACCACATGTTCTAATAGAGTTTTAGGAGATCCTTGAACCTAAAACCCAAAGAAAATATTTAGTTTTATTTGCCGATAACAAATATATAGATTTATTCTTACAGACTGTCTCCATCGGGATGATTTAATACCGAACAAATGTGAAATACGCATGTAAGAGAATGTATCCTATATCTTGGACTATTAAATGTATAGTTGAGTGTGTGTGTGTGTGTGTGTGTGTGTGTGTGTGTGTGTGCGCGCAACACGCATGAACTCATTCACGAAGCATCCAATGTTACGGACATATATGTATGGAAAAAAGAAGGTTGCAAAAATATGACTGGAATAGAAATCAGTAAAAGCATTCATAATAAACTTGCTGTCTTTGAAGCCACGCTTAAAAACAACCTTTAATTCTCTTTTTCCCTTAAACACGTGGAATGTAAGAGCGCGCGCGCGCGCGCGCACACACACACACACACACACACACACACACATATATATATATATATGGAGAGAGAGAGAGAGAGAGAGAGAGAGAGAGAGAGAGAGAGAGAGATTCCGTTCTTGATATTGAGACGCATATCAGTGTAACGTTGTGCGACCATGTACCAGATCACAATTATCAGAATGGCGATTTACACAAGACATAATACATATGTGTTACAGTAATGTATATTGCTGAATGTTTGGTCCGCGTGTGTTCTGAGCTTTTAATACGTAGTACACTGGTACTAAAGCGGTTCAGCGAAGCGAAGCGAATACCACTCAATTTTCACATACTAAATGATCATCGTCCGTTGTGATCTTTTGTTAGTCATTGTTACGCACCTCTCGTAACAGGTGTACGATTTGATTGGTTATCGTTATCTAGAGGATGATCGACCTCGGTGATATTGCCCGGATCAAGTAAATAATAAAATAAAATATGAAATTTATAGATGGGATAAATAGAGATCTGAGCAGAGATATAGAATAGAATAACACGAGCCCCCGTATGTGAAATATAACAATGTATTCAATTACATAAAACAAAATGAAATGGTGCATACCATTTGAAAGATACACCTTTTAGAAATCAATTACCGAATTTCAACAAAATGTAATTGTCCGATCTGTTTATATCGATAAGATTCAGTTCATCATGGAATCGAGTGAACAATCGAATCAATTGCCCAGCAGGCCAGCATAACCTTGTCATTGCTGGTTACTCCCAATTTCCCGTTGCTGACAGGTCAGGGTTGATGTTCTCCCCTTTTGCTTCTCTCTCTCTCTCTCTCTCTCTCTCTCTCTCTCTCTCTCTCTCTCTCTTATCCAGCCTCTTTCGGTCATCAAACTTTGTATGGGATGCCTCTTCTCTCTACCCTCTAAGTGGATACGTATATGTGTATCGATGGATGGGTGGGTAGGTAGGTAGGTAGGTAGAGCTATTTTCCCTTGTGCTTTCGAGACTCGCTCGCTTCTACCGCCAGAATCGTGTCCCTCAACTTCCAGACATCTGTCCCTTGAACAATTTCGCCTTATTCTGCTCGGAGTCAAGATTCTTCCGGCCTTTCGCAGGAAAACTTGGACTGACTAAATCGTGCGATGTGGAATATTTAAAACATGAAATTTCGTATGGAAAACACACTCCTTATTTAGCGTAGCCAATCAGGATTAAACATATCTACCGTATTTTATAAATACACGCCCATCGTGGTTAGAGTAACCCTTTAGATTTCACTCGCTATTTAAATAACAGATTCTGGAACATTTTAAAAGATGACAATACTTCAACTGGTTTTCACAAATAGTCTCTGCATCCTCTCAAATTTGACATTTTCGATACCTAGACCCCAAATTAACCTAGCCTTTCACAAGTGTCCGACTGTTTTACAACGAACGCTTAATTAAGAATCAATCGCGCCCCAAACAGGGACATTAAAACCATCGCAGTCTAGCGATTTAATACGGAACCTTTCCTCATAAATCTGATTAATTGTTACGTGCCACACTGACCACAGCAATAATGCGCTCTACGGAAATACATCGACATAAATTTGCACCCTTACAGCCATCGAGTTCTTTGATTTACTATTACGTTAGAGAAAGCATCTAAAGTGACCGATGATGCTAACCAGGATTATGAATTGGAAAATATTTGTCTTTAATACCGGCACAATACTTGTGATACATAGGCTAAACTCTATTAACGAAAAGTACAGAAATGGACGTTCTTTTATGACTACACCACAAGAGAGCGAATTATTGATGTAGCTGCTAACAAAACCTTAATTAAGGTCATACTCGATTTACCGGGAATGAGTTTAAGAGAAGTATTGATACTATGTAGAACGCACGGACTGATCCGGAAAAGGGTATGAATTCGGAAATAGAAAAAAAATATTGATTACCAAACATGTTTTTATTCACAAGGGTATAAAATGAAACAACGGTTTAAAAGGAGAAAGAAATATTTCTTTGATGAACAAGAAAAGCACAAAGAGTGTAGCAATATCACTGTGACTACTCTTTATACTGATCGCCATTGTTTATGGTTGGATCGAATAAGAACACGTGATAATAGAGTGCATGGAACAGGACTCAAATTATGGTCAACAAGGAATATCTATGCAGATAAACAGAAAGAAAACGCAGATGCACACAAAATATATATTTATTTTGTGTCTGATCCACAGATAAATATCCAGAACAACCAGATAAATGGTATAATGTTTTCAGAGCTTTTCTCTAACATTTAAATAATGTAAGAAGCCGTTAGCACCAAAATGTACTTAAACGAATCTCATACTATGATTATATGTGGTGTTAAATTGTGGAAAGATAAAGTTTGCATTAGATTTGATTGAAATCGAGTATACAAACTTTTTTGATCTTATTGTCATTATCTGTCTAACATTTATGTAAGGCATGACTTATAACATAAAATGGCTTTTTAGAGATGACAGTGTAATTGTAATATACTCTAGTGATAAATTAGATAAATGGTTAGAATTACTTTTTACTATATACCAGGAAACTAATAATTTCTTTGTAGACGACTGTGCTAATGTAGACGATGTAAAACAAGAAAGCAACCAACCTAACAAAGTTAGCATTTAGTAATAAACATTATGTAATATCTGTATGAGTGATTGTGTAAAAGTATAATTCTGTCATAAAAAAAAAAAACACGTTCGTCAAAATGTTAGATTTCTTGATTTCTTGTAGTCTTTTACTCTAAAGATAAAAAATCTATGGAAAATGTGTTTGAGAAAAATTATATATTACCTGTGGTAATGTGATATGAAATAGTTGAAAATTAAAATAAGACAGAACCAAACTTTTAATTATATTAGAATATCTGTTTGGTTACATAATAGAGTAACGTCCCTATTGTGGGCTTTGCCGTCTTTGCTCATTAACTCACTGTGGATGTGTATATCCATAAGGTCAAGTATTCATGTTATCCACAGAAGAACATGTATCATCAGCTGCTTTCTCAATTCTAATGTTGAGTTCGTTTTCAATTGACCCGTCACTGGCGATGTAGCTGCCAAGGTAGGGGAAGCAAAGTACAGTTTCAATTATTTCATTATCCAGGAATACTGATGCCCGTGGTATGTTTCCCATTGGCATATGCTTTGTCTTTGTCTTGCTCATTTTGAGGCCAACTTTGTTCACTTCGTCTGTAGCGCACTGCACTGTCCATGTTTTTCCAATAGGGCGAGGTCATCAGCAAAGTCAAGGTCGAGTAGTATCACTGCTGGATAAGAGCTGCTTTTGTTGGTGTTAGGACTAGTTAATGGCCTGTCTTGTCTAATGCATTGTGTTAGGACTAGTCCATGGCCTGTCTTGTCTAATGCATTGTGTTAGGACTAGTCCATGGCCTGTCTTGTCTAATGCATTCTGTTAGGACTAGTCCATGGCCTGTCTTGTCTAATGCATTGTCAGTACTTTCTAAAGTATCAATGTTATTCCTCTTGCATATTCGTTATTTACACTGCATATCAGGGATGTCCCTCGTTCACACAGTGTAAATGTATGACAAGTGCGAACAGACACACGCACGCACACACACAGAGATATATATACATATATATATGTATATATATATATATATATATATATATATATATATATATATATATATATATATATATATATATATATATATATATATATATATAGTTTTGTTTTATATAGCCACGTACCTCTGGTAATGAATAATTCCCTCCGATGGGGTTTGCTGTCCAATGAAGTATACATTTTTTCTGCCCGAGTGACGATAAAGATCCTAAACTTATCTTTTGTTGCTACTTTGGGGATATACAGTAATGGTATACCAATACGTTAGAAATGATTTGAAGATATACAGTAATGATATACCAATACGTTAGAAAGGATTTGAAGATATACAGTAATGGTATACCAATACGTTAGAAAGGATATGAGGATATACAGTAATGGTATACCAATACGTTAGAAAGGATTTGAAGATATACAGTAATGATATACCAATACGTTAGAAAGGATATGAGGATATACAGTAATGGTATACCAATACGTTAGAAAGGATTTGAGGATATACAGTAATGATATACCAATACGTTAGAAAGGATATGAGGATATACAGTAATGGTATACCAATACGTTAGAAAGGATTTGAGGATATACAGTAATGATATACCAATACGTTAGAAAGGATATGAGGATATACAGTAATGGTATACCAATACGTTAGAAAGGATATGAGGATATACAGTAATGGTATACCAATACGTTAGAATTGATTTGAGGATATACAGTAATGGTATACCAATACTTTAGAAAGGATATGAGGATATACAGTAATGGTATACCAATACGTTAGAAAAGATATGAGGATATACAGTAATGGTATACCAATATGTTAGAAAGGATTCGTTTGTGTCTGGTTTGTTAGACTTTACTCTGCAGTGCGATGCGATTCGTGATTCACAGTTTAAATATGAGTTGTGTTCTAAGACTATTTCACATTCCAGGGGCACCTTAACTTCTGTTTGAATACTTGGTCTTGTTATGAATTTACAGAAATGCATTTATGTCAGAAATGCTTCAAAATGACACTCGTAATCTCTTCCTCACCCAGCGGCATGTCCGTCATATACACATTCAAAACAATACTACTGCCAGATACGAGTTCTTCGTGCGTGTATATCGAGAGTATCAGGTACATTTCATACTGACAAACACAGTTTACAGTCCTTATGTCTCTGAACCATCGAACAAGTCAATTTAATAAACGGTATATTGAGTACAAACCAATTCAATTCAAGGTCAATCATGGTGTAAAAAGGAATTTTCTGAGTTTACTAAAAAGAACTGGAGTATGTAGAATGAATGACAGTATCAAGTTTAAATATTTCCAGACGTCAGTGTAAGTCCATCGTAAAGCTTATATCGCTTGAAATTCAATTAAAAAATGTCATCATTTTGAAATCCAGACCTCAAATCAAAATTGTAAATAATATGTAATATGGAAATTAATATACAAAGTTTATTTGACTTTGGTCCTCTTACAATGAAAACTCGTGTTTTGCAGGATATTTGCGATGATTTCACTATTTCCACATATAAAACGTCTTTTCAAACGCAATTTCTGTTTGAAAGAATATTTAAAGCAGAAGGAGAGTAATAATACCTGGCGGAAACTGGCGTAATAACGAAGGCAGTTAGTGTGGAAAATGTTATTTCTATCAAAATTTTAGGCATTGGATGGCAGTAAGCGAAGGTGGTTGTGTGACCCTGGAATTAAATGATCAGGAAATCCGTTTTGGACAATTTCTAGGCGATAAGATATGGTGGCGGTATAACGCGTGTGCATCGTCACCTTTCTTACATCCCACTTTCTGTCAGTCTTTGTGTCTGACATTCTGCCTGTCTGTCTGTCTGTTTTCCCCATCATTTGTCAACATCAATGCACTTATTCATTGCTCTGTCGGTTTCTGTCTGACATTTGGTTTGTCTTTCTCGTTGATCAGTTTCGATTATGGCTTATATGAAGGAAATTCTACCGCTAAATTTTTGTTATCAGATGCCTTGTCTTATTTAATACGTTTTAACGCAATTTTAATTCCTATCTTTTCTTCTTTGCCTGTTGGGGCAGAAAGTTTGAGGTTAAAAAGCTTTTTTTAAAAAAAAATTTGCTCTATGTAGACAGCAGGTTAAATGTTTGTTTATTGTTTATAGCTTGTAGAAAGGTAATATGCATTTAAATTTCACTTCTGTGTACTGAATAGCATGTACCTGGTTTTATGAAATAATTTTTTAACCAAATTTTACTGATGTTTTTGCGCTTAATGAGGAAAGTTTGAGATTAAAATTTGCGTTTAAGTTTGGTCTAAGTAGACAGCAGATTAAATTTGCGTGTAAGTTTGGTCTAAGTAGACAGCAGATTAAAATGTGCGTGTAAGTTTGGTCTAAGTAGACACCCGATTGAAATTATCCTTGTAAGTTTGCTCTGAGTAGACATCAGGTTAAAGATTGTTTTGTAAGGTTTTGTTAATGGCTTGTAGGAACGAAATATGCGTTTGAATGTCACTGATGTGTATTAAATATCATGTCACTGATGTGTATTAAATATCATGTCACTGATGTGTATTAAATATCATGTCACTGATGTGTATTAAATATCATGTCACTGATGTGTATTAAATATCATGTCACTGATGTGTATTAAATATCATGTCACTGATGTGTGTTAAATATCATGTCACTGATGTGTATTAAATATCATGTCACTGATGTGTATTAAATATCATGTCACTGATGTGTATTAAATATCATGTCACTGATGTGTATTAAATATCATGTCACTGATGTGTATTAAATATCATGTCACTGATGTGTATTAAATATCATGTCACTGATGTGTATTAAATATCATGTCACTGATGTGTATTAAATATCATGTCACTGATGTGTATTAAATATCATGTCACTGATGTGTGTTAAATATCATGTCACTGATGTGTATTAAATATCATGTGCCTTGCCTTATTCAGTACTTTTTAAAACAAACTTTACCGATTTATTGCAAATTATGGGGAGCAGGTTGAGGTTTAATCTGATGTTTAAGTTGCTATATGTAGACTCTGGCTAAGGTACGTGTTTACGGTTTCGTTTATTGTTTGTAGGAAGGAACTATGTATTTGAATTTCATTTCTCAGTGTCAAGTTACTGGAGCTGAAACGAATAACCGAATATTCGAATCAGAATACTTGTTTGCAGATATTCGAATAGAAAATCGGTATTCGAATATTCGTTGGTTTTCCCAGTGTATGGCGACGCCTACAACCACACTCAGAAGTCAACTATGCTGACCTTGGATCGTCATAGCGCTGTTTGGCAAATTTTTTTTTTTGTTTACAAGAAACAAGCAAGGCAAAATATATCGCCATTGTCATTCAGGCGCTGTTGAAAAGATAACGTGTAGTACGGCAAGTTGATAAAGAGTATGGTATAGAACAGGGATAATATCAAAGTAAACAAAGCCTTTATGTATCAATCATCTTATCCAAATTTAATTCCGGTCAAGTATTATTGAAAGAAGATTTCTGCGATTTTCATTTGAATAAGTCACTTCCGAAAGAATATTTTCGAGATAGTCCACATATTTAACTGAACAAGGAATCGAGAGTTACCTCTAGTCCGTCTTCTGCACTAAACGAACATATTTGGTCATACTGTATTTCAAAATAAACAGGAAAATAATATTCATTAGATTATTAGTCAGAATTTTTAAAAGAAAAATATTCAAGACATGTAAAATGTTATTTAATTAGATTTAGACGGTTGGGTTCACGGTGTTTCAGTGCAATTTGGGAGAGGGACGGGGAGTCAATAAATACCAAAGGAGACCAAAAGTAAGGAAAGAAGAAAAGATAGACTTGATATTTTTATTAACACCGACGAATATTCGAATACATTCAACGAATATTCGAATATGAAAATTTGGTATTCGATTCAGCTCTACAAATAACATGTGCCTGACCTTATTAAATACTTTAATACCTAATTTTACTGGGTTTTTTATATCAATTCATAGCAAACAGATTTAGGTTAAAATTCTGTATAGGTTTTGATTATTGCTTGCAAAAATGAACTATGCATTTCGATTTCACTTCTTCGTGTTAAATAGGTTGTGTTTCACCATATTTAATACCTTTTAACCCAATTTTACTGATTTTAGCTCTACTGGTCATAGACCAGAGAAGCGTATGGGATGGTCTGTTGTCCGTAGTCCGTCCGTCTTCTGTCGTCCGTCCATCCGGCCGGCCGTTAGCACAAGTTTGTTACTCCTCCTAAACTTCTTGGAGGATTGCCTTAAAACTTTACACACACATTCATCCCATGGTCTAGTTGGTTCAAAATGAAAATGGTGCTGCTCGGATATCCAATACAGCTGCCACAGCGGCCATCATGCAAATCTTGTTATCGTTTCTCCTCCTGAGTGGATGGTCATATCAAAATGGGGTTTTCATTAAAAGACTTCTTATGACGTTTTGTTGGTCCTAACTGGAAACGGGGCCGATCTGACGTCCAATATGGCCACCAGAGCAGCCATCTTGAAAATGTTGTTTTCGCTACTCTTCCTGAATGGATGGTCATATCAACATGGGGTTTTCACTAAAAGACTTCTTATGGTGTCTAGTTGGACCTAAATTAAAATGGTGTCGATCTGACATCCAATATGGCCGCCACAGCAGCCATCTTGAATTTTTGTATCGCTACTCCTCCTGAATGGATGGTCGTATCAACATGGGGTTTTCACTGAGACTTCTTATGATGTCTTGCTGATCCTAAATAAAAATGGTGCCAATCTGACATCCAATATGGCTGCCATGGCAGCCATCTTAAAAATTTTATTATCACAATTCTACCTGAACAGAAAGTCATATCAACATGGGTTTTCACAAGAAAACTTTTTATAATGTCTAGTTTCTCTTTAATAAAAATGGTGTCAATCTGACATCCAATATGGCTGCCACAGCGGCCATCTTCAAAATCTTGGTATTGATACTCTTCCTGAATGGAAAGTCATATCTTAAAAATATAATAATGTTATCTATACTTCTGTTCAAATGGATGGCTATATCAACATGGGGTTTTCACCAATAGACTTCTTATGATACCTAGATGGTCCTAAATGAAAATGGTGCCAGTCATACATACAATATGACTGCCACGACGACTGTCTTAAAACTCTTGTTGTCACTACTCCTCCTGAATGGATAATCATTATGACAGGAGGTTCCACCAAAGCACTTCTAATGATGTCTACTTTGTCCTAAATGAAAATTGTGCCAAGCAGATATCCAATATGTGTACCACAGCAGCTAATTTTAAAATCTTGTTATCGCTGAAGAATATCAGAGATGGTTTCAACACTCGACAGTTAAAAGGAAGAAATAGTCTTATCTTGAATTCCTGTAAATTTTTTTCGCCTATCTGTCCGTTCGAGGGACTCTTGTCTTTTTTATGCTCATAATATAAGAAAAATGTTTCAGGTTAAAGTTTGCGTTTAAGGTTATTTCGATGTAGAGAGCAGGTTAAAGTTTGCATTTAAAGTTTTGGTTATATACCTATGCAGAAACTGTGCATTTAAATTTCACTTTTGTGTATTTATAAACATTTTGCGGCCCTGTTAGCTTTAATCCAGTTGTTACCTATTTTTATTATAATTTATAGTGAGATCATGAGATTAAAGTGTTTGTTTTATGATTGTTCTATCAGGTCAAAGTTTCGAGATCCATTATCTTCTTACCTTAAGACCAACTTTTTGATTGCTTTCAAAGGACACAAACGATTTTTGCATGATCCACAATAAATGTAAAAGGAGCATTAATCTCATCTACTTACCCATCTGTACGTCTGTCTGTCAATCCGTCCTTCTCGCCATAATTTTTCGGTTTTGTTTTGCATTATTTTAGGTGAATTTTCAGGTACTCTGACTTATATGGTCCTGTACCTTTTTGCGTGGATCCAATATAGATAGAACTAAAGTGTTATGCCAAATGTAGGTCATCATCACATACATTTCGCGCTTCAATGATTTATTTTACCTTTGGCATATGGTCAGTGTATCATACAGCTTTAAATGTACAATATTGTGACTTTGTTGATGGATCCTCTATATTGAACACTAGATCATCACATTGAAAGTAGGTCACTATGACCTACATTTCATATATCCACAACTTTGATTGAGCTACGCTTTTAGTTCAGTGTTTGAAGCAGTCTTACTGGTGTGTGGATGCTTCGTGATGTGTACGACACCATCATTCACTGTGAGCTAGATTTCATGCGTCATTTATTTTACTAAAAGTTGTTAATTTAGAATCAGATTGTATGTATGTTTATTGATCAGGTGAGTAGCAATCAAGCAAATTCCCAATTATAGAGTTCTTTGTTTATATTATCCCATTCACCTACGTCTACTTTTTGCTGAAATTCCAATGCAAAATCTCTCTATGTATCTATCTACCAATCACTGCCACATTTTCGTTTATCACATATTACGGGCAGGTGTTCTTATGAACTTTTTGGGGTGCGGGAGACCTACGTGGCGGCGACAGACACCTACTCGTTTTCGAATACCACGGATGGATTTTTGTACCACGGATGGATTTTTGTACCTGCACTGAAGACTACCATTTAAGGGCCCACATTTTAGCATCAAACCCGCCAATGATGTTTATGGAGGTGTTTGGTCAGTTATCAGTCGGAATGATTACTTCAGATGCATACCAGTTAAAGTACAGACACAAAGTCATACATATTTTCGTAGATATACACATTATAAACTCCAGCTCATATGACATTCCTCAGAAGGGCGAAGTGAACATTCCTCTACGATACTTGTACACTGTCGAAAGTTTCATTTTATTCAGTTTGTTTAATATATCAAGCAAATCGCTAGCAACTACCTCTATTATGGTTAGACATAGAATACTAAATTCAGTATTTATTTCGTTTATAGGCTAAGAATTTCAATAACAATTAGAATTCTTTCTCCCGCCTACGTTAGCTAACTATTTGAATAATATGTGAAACTAGGGATAGGATTCCTCATTCTCAGATCCATTTTACCACCTACGGGAACTGAAGTCGTTATTCGCCACGTTCGCTCTTCATCTGCATATCTATTATTCCGCCATTTACACGCCGTACTGATACCACCTGCACATACATCGTTGTAGATTAATTCACCTACTCTTTGAACATGATTGCCATTTTGTTTCTCTATATATTCAATACGGGGAGACATGAATCAATCTACTTTCATTTGCTAAAACGTGGAATATATTGATACCTATATATTACATTTAAAGTATTTAATAAATATTTATCAGGGTAAGTAACAGGAAGAGGTTAAGTAAGTGCCTCTGTGAATCAATATAAAGTTTTCGCATTTCTGTTTTTTTTAAAATAATACTGCTGACATAAAGCTTGACAATTACTGGAGAACCCAATCTTGGCCGAGAAAGGGCGAAACAGTTGAACGTCAGTGCAATATAAATTAACTCGCCACCTTCAAAGGATGTGTGTTTTGGAAGAAAATTGAATATTAAAAATGAAATCATCTCATTAAGGTCAGTTGAAAAAGGCAGTTATTAAATCCTTTGGAATAAATAATGTATCATCGTCTGTCTAACAACCCTAATTTCTAACGGATATCTATCTGTACGCTATTCTCCTATCGTGTAGCCAATACATGAACAGCGGTATTGCGAGTTGTCAAATTGTTGCTTGAAAACTGAGAGTTGCGGATTTGCTGCCATTAAGGTAGAAGATCAACATTTACAGTGGTCAAAGTTCTGACTTTTATTGCGAGTAACTCTGAAATAGAATCTTATTTGTCAATAGTACATCTAGTATATTTTGACCAGTGTATACAACTATCAGTGAAGTAACATGCGTTACATTAGCGGCGGTTTGGTATCGAATACGGTGTCAAGTTTTAACATCCATAAAAAACAACTTTTGAACAATTAGTTTAATAGTCTTAGACAACATTGTCCAAACTGAGTGTACGCCAATTAGTTTAATAGTCTTAGACAACATTGTCCAAACTAAGTGTACGCCAATCAGTTTAATAGTCTTAGACAACATTGTCCAAAACTGAGTGGACGCCAATTAGTTTAATAGTCTTAGACAACATTGTCCAAACTGAGTGTACGCCAATTAGTTTAATAGTCTTAGACAACAATGTCTCAACTGAGTGTACGCCAATTAGTTTAATAGTCTTAGACAACATTGTCCAAACTGAGTGTACGCCAATTAGTTTAATAGTCTTAGACAACAATGTCTCAACTGAGTGGACGCCAATTAGTTTAATAGTCTTAGACAACATTGTCCAAACTGAGTGTACGCCAATTAGTTTAATAGTCTTAGACAACATTGTCCAAACTGAGTGTACGCCAATTAGTTTAATAGTCTTAGACAACATTGTCCAAACTGAGTGTACGCCAATTAGTTTAATAGTCTTAGACAACAATGTCCAAACTGAGTGTACGCCAATTAGTTTAATAGTCTTAGACAACATTGTCCAAACTGAGTGTACGGCAATTAGTTTAATAGTCTTAGACAACAATGTCTCAACTGAGTGTACGCCAATTAGTTTAATAGTCTTAGACAACATTGTCCTAACTGAGTGGACGCCAATTAGTTTAATAGTCTTAGACAACATTGTCCAAACTGAGTGTACGCCAATTAGTTTAATAGTCTTAGACAACATTGTCCAAACTGAGTGTACGCCAATTAGTTTAATAGTCTTAGACAACATTGTCCAAACTGAGTGGACGCCAATTAGTTTAATAGTCTTAGACAACATTGTCCAAACTGAGTGTACGCCAATTAGTTTAATAGTCTTAGACAACATTGTCCAAACTGAGTGTACGCCAATTAGTTTAATAGTCTTAGACAACATTGTCCAAACTGAGTGTACGCCAATTAGTTTAATAGTCTTAGACAACATTGTCTCAACTGAGTGTACGCCAATTAGTTTAATAGTCTTAGACAACATTGTCCAAACTGAGTGTACGCCAATTAGTTTAATAGTCTTAGACAACAATGTCCAAACTGAGTGGACGCCAATTAGTTTAATAGTCTTAGACAACATTGTCCAAACTGAGTGTACGCCAATTAGTTTAATAGTCTTAGACAACAATGTCTCAACTGAGTGTACGCCAATTAGTTTAAAAGTCTTAGACAACAATGTCCCAACTGAGTGTACGCCAATCAGTTTAATAGTCTTAGACAACATTGTCCAAACTGAGTGTACGCCAATCAGTTTAATAGTCTTAGACAACAATGTCTCAACTGAGTGTACGCCAATTAGTTTAATAGTCTTAGACAACATTGTCCAAACTGAGTGTACGCCAATTAGTTTAATAGTCTTAGACAACATTGTCCAAACTGAGTGTACGCCAATTAGTTTAATAGTCTTAGACAACATTGTCCAAACAGAGTGTACGCCAATTAGTTTAATAGTCTTAGACAACATTGTCCAAACTGAGTGTACGCCAATTAGTTTAATAGTCTTAGACAACAATGTCTCAACTGAGTGTACACCAATTAGTTTAATAGTCTTAGACAACATTGTCCAAACTGAGTGTACGCCAATTAGTTTAATAGTCTTAGACAACATTGTCCAAACTGAGTGTACGCCAATTAGTTTAATAGTCTTAGACAACAATGTCTCAACTGAGTGTACGCCAATTAGTTTAAAAGGCTTAGACAACAATGTCCCAACTGAGTGTACGCCAATTAGTTTAATAGTCTTAGACAACAATGTCCCAACTGAGTGGACGCCAATTAGTTTAATAGTCTTAGACAACAATGTCCCAACTGAGTGTACGCCAATTAGTTTAATAGTCTTAGACAACAATGTCCAAACTGAGTGTACGCCAATTAGTTTAATAGTCTTAGACAACATTGTCCAAACTGAGTGTACGCCAATTAGTTTAATAGTCTTAGACAACAATGTCTCAACTGAGTGTACGCCAATTACTTTAATAGTCTTAGACAACAATGTCCCAACTGAGTGTACGCCAATTAGTTTAATAGTCTTAGACAACAATGTCTCAACTGAGTGTACGCCAATTAGTTTAATAGTCTTAGACAACATTGTCCAAACTGAGTGTACGCCAATTAGTTTAATAGTCTTAGACAACAATGTCCCAACTGAGTGTACGCCAATTAGTTTAATAGTCTTAGACAACAATGTCCCAACTGAGTGTATGCCAATTAGTTTAATAGTCAGAGATAACAATGTCTCAACTGAGTGTACGCCAATTAGTTTAATAGTCTTAGACAACAATGTCCCAACTGAGTGGACGCCAGTTAGATTAATAGTCTTAGACAACAGTGTACGCCAAACAAATGAAGAATATATACCTTATCTTTTAAAGTTCCCTTTCGTGTGTCAAAATGTCGAATTGAGAGGATTTACATTACCGACCACGTGTTGATATGTTGCACTTATATTGTATGAATTTTTCTCCCACGTGTTTTTATTCCATCAGTGTCAAAGTAACTTTGGTGAGCTTTTCTCTAAGGATAACCGTACAATCATGCACAGGATGAAATCGCAATCGGTACATTGTAATGAAAGTGACCCAAGAACATGCAAAATTATATACAGAGAAATGAAATCACTTTTGGTTTTGAATCCATTTGTAAATTTGTCTCGTAAGTTCAATAGAATGAATGGAATGAATACGACGTTTGCTCAGTCAAAGGGTCCTTTGAAAGAAATATATTAAATCTTGTCTACGTGTGATGTTCATATCTTAAATCTTGTCTACATGTGATATTCATATCTTATACAGATATCACTGACATAGTTTTTAAACTAAGAATGGCATGCCAAGTCGACTCAGCAGTTTAAGTATTAAGACCATTTGATTCGCCAGTAAAACAGGTTTTAAGAAGACAGTATTTACGTGGTACCATACAAAAACTGCAAAACTTTTAAAACTACAACTTTTAAAGACGTCATAAAACTGGCAGTACACAAAAAAGGAATAAATGTTATAAATGTTTCCCATTTTTAATTTTTCTTAGTGCCACGAGTTTGTTTTCCTCATATCTTGTTTAAGGAAATAATATCTTGTTCAAACGAAATAATATCTTGTTTAAATAAAATATTAACCTGTTTAAACAAAACATCTTGTTTAAATGAAATAATATGTGTTTAAACAAGATATGAAATCTTCTTAGATTATGTATTAATGGCTGTATCGACGGGTTTTCGAGACAGATTATACGGATATAAGTCTTTGGTACTAGTAGTTATCCTCGCATTGTCGGTGGATATTGTATGCAATCACTTAAATCAAGACGCACACCTGCGCATTGAAGACAGAAGTAAACGCAGGTACAGAAAATAGGCACACGACTACTGTGCAAGTATTTATAGTTGGAGAAGATAGTTTCATCTTTGGTGAAGTAAGAACGTATTTTCAATATGTCTAAAGACAACAGGACAGAGTTAGTTACATTTTATCATCGATTGGGATTTAGTTGTGATGACATTCTTGGCTTTCTAGCTTTCATCCATGGCATTATCATTAGTAAGAGAACTATCCACAGAGTATTGCGGAAAAATGGTTTGTATCGACGTCGGCATTATTCTGATATCCTGGATGTAGCAGTTTTCAATCAGAACAAAATGAACTGTTCGGCAATTTGAAAGGTATAGATGGATGCACCTCTAATGCCTTCAACATGGTTATGTTATATCCAGAAAGACTGTTGATGAAATATCTTGATTCTGTTGGTGTTGCACGGCGGCAGCGACATCGTCTCGTTAGACGCCAGTATCCCTTCAAGGTCACATCGTCTCGTTAGACGCCAGTATCCCTTCAAGGTCACATCGTCTCGTTAGACGCCAGTATCCCTTCAAAGTTACCTACTATAGTTCCCTACATGGCTAGCTAGCTATCCAGATATATTGAGAGTTAAGCAGAAATACAGACGGACAAAGACACAAAGATAGATAGATGCATGCTTACACATATACATACATACCAACATTCATGTGTACATACGTACGTACTAGCATTCGAATGTGCGTACATAAATACGAAGCTATGCATGTACCTGCATATATAAATACAGACGTTCTCAAATAAAACATGCATACATATATACATACATACATGCATACATGCATGCATACATACATACATACATACATACATACATACATACATACCTACCTACCTACCTGCCTGCTGCCTGCCTGCCTACCTACCTACCTACCTACCTACATACATACATACATACATACATACATACATACATACATACATACATACATACATACATACATACATACATACATACATACATACATACATACATACATACATACATACATACATACATACATGCATACATACATACACGTATGAGTTGATGAATGGATGGAAGCTAGATACCTAGACATGCAGAAGCCATCATTCGTAGCAGTAGTAGTAGCATTTTGATTGGTTTGATTTGAAAATATGAGAACCACCAGGTAAATATTACAATGGCTATTACACATATGGTCAACATTGTCAACATTTTGGTGTATTATCTTTAGTGACTCGAGTGGCCGAGTGGTCTAAGGCGCACGCTTTTACAGATCACTCACAAATCTCACCTCTGTCCGCGTGAGTTCTAGTCTCGGCTTGACCAACGTCAGTATGTGAGATAGCTTACCAGTAGTTTCACGTGGGTCAATGGTTCTTCCCTGGGGTTTTTAGGCGTTCTTCCTCCACCATATGTACTGGCCGCCCTGTATAGCCTATGATGTGCTGAAAAATGGCGTTAAACCCCACAAAAACAAACCAAACCGAATAACCTTTTGGTTCACGCTCACCTACCCACCTGCATATATACATTACTTAAATATACCTGTAAGTAGGATTTCACCTTTCGTGATCTTTATTGATTTCCTTTGAAATTTTGCTTACAAATGAAATGTGATGTAGCTTTTAATAATATAAAATGCAAGAAAAAATAATTTCTTTTAAAAATTATAAGGTGTTTTTTTTTATCCGTTCTTTCGTGGATATATCTTGATAGGTCATGACCATCCGTCCGTCACTGTTTTCTTTGTAACCTAATTTCCATCTAGATCGATTGAGAGAGAGTGATCACATTTGATATGATGTTTGAGGAGAATC
The DNA here is from genome assembly GCA_029931535.1 of Margaritifera margaritifera. Classification (NCBI taxonomy): domain Eukaryota; kingdom Metazoa; phylum Mollusca; class Bivalvia; order Unionida; family Margaritiferidae; genus Margaritifera; species Margaritifera margaritifera. Next base: position 3,881,752 of record JAQPZY010001566.1, on the reverse strand, counting down.
GATAGATGATAAGCAAGGTTTTTGAGTCTGGATACACTCCCCGGGAAGGGGTCCTCGTAACTTCAACTCCATCTACACTGATTGATTGAGGGTGATTAGATTTGGTATAATGTTTCAGGAAGATCAGTAGATGATAAAAAAAAGGTGTCGGACCCAGAATGCAGCCATGGCGGTTGGTGGTAGTGTTGGAGGCTGGAGTGGGGTGGGGACTGAACAAATTGCGGATATTTGTGATGGCCTCTATCTCTAGTTTCTTTTTGTACATGAAGGCAAGTAGGTTATAGGTCGCGCCACAACGTGACTTCAAAATGAAGTCTTCCCGGAAATATGACACGATTCTTGTGTTTGGCACTTCCTAATGTGTTTGGTTAGGGTACAAAGTATTACCCGTGTCCTACCGGCCATCTGTCTTTCGAATACGTAGCTTCCAATCAGATTCTTAACATACAAATAAACGAATTGAAGTTGATTCGGCTAATAGCAGTATCAAAGAACTTTGTTCAAAAATGTCTCACTGAACTTGATACTAAGAAAAAATGTCTCACTGAACTTGATACTAAGAAAAGAATGTCTCACTGAACTTGATACTAAGAAAGCTACAGGACTTATTCAGATTGGGCCACGATTCATAAAAAAAAAAAAAAAAAAAACCCATATGCCTCAGCTATTTCAGAAAGCATGACATTCATAATCAATTTAAGTATTGCAACCTCATTTTCCCCCAAAATATGGAAAACTGCTAAAGTAATGACTATTCACAAATCAGGTTCTAAGGAAGATGCAGATAACTACCGTCTAATTTCAATATTTCTACGACTCGTTCATGTCATATTTAACCAAACACTCGCTGTTATACCCTAACCAATCAGGATTTAGACACAATCCTTCACGTGTGACTGTTTTGATCTCCCTAACTGATAAATGGCTTCAAGCACTTGATGAAGGTAGAATAATAGAATCGGCACTTATAGATTTCAGGAAAGCTTTTTGACATGGTGCATCATGCAATCATTTTGAGCAAACTGAAAATTTACCAATGTGATGGCAGCACAACTAAATGGTTCACTTCATACTTAAATGACAGAACACAACATGTATATATAAAGGACGTTCTGTCTGAACCTGGAACAACTAGACACGGATTCCCATAAGGTTTAATTCTAGGTCCATTACTATGTATATTATTTATTAATGACTTACCACTTTTACTGGGGGACTCAATTTCATCGACAGATCTCTATAGTGATGAGACAGCATTATCAGACATCCAAAACACAAAGCATAAACTAAACATTTCTCTATAGGCTACCCTAAACAAACTGGACAACTGGTGCACAAGCAATGGCATGGTAGTTATTACTGGTAAAACTAAAATATTACTGATTTGACCACAGCGAAAAGCAAAAAAAAATAAATAAATAAATAATAAAAACAAATAAATAACTAAATAAATAAAAATAAAAAAATAAAAATCTTGATAGTGATGAATTATGTCTAATACGGAAGGATATAAATTTGCAAATGGTCTGTCATGATATAATACTTGGTATTTTTGTAGATAATAATCTATCACGGACTGAACATATAAAATATATCAGTAATTCACGTTTATGACTTCTTATGGCTTCTCAGTAGGATAAGACATTTTCTCCCAGAAAGGCACAGGAAACTATTTTATAATAATTACATACAACCCTATTTAGATTGCTGTACTACAGTATTGGGTAATTCAAAATGATAAAAACATAGCAAAGCTAGCACGTCTTCAAAAAAGAGCAATCGGGCTAATATCAGGCCAAACAGAAAACAGGTGAAACTTAGCTGATAAGTTAAAAATATTACTTATTAAAGACCGAATCCATCTGAGAAAAGCTAAGTTACTGTACAAGATATCCAATAACAGTGCTCCTGTCTATTTACAGTCATTGCATTGTTCCAGTATAGGCTACCTGGTAACACTCCCAACCTGAGATCCATGTCTACTAAACAGTATAAAATTCCCAAACCAAATAAGGAATTATTCAAAAGAAGTTTCCACTACTCGGGAAATTTCTCTGGAATAGTATTCCAGTAGAGATTAGAAAAGTCCACTCTATTTCCTTCTTCCAAACACAATATATCCAGTGACTTCAGAGATGTAGTTAAAATGAGAATGAAAACAACTGTATTTGTATTCATGAATACCTCTGGGCATCATTAAATATACTACCCATATATATATGGCACTAACTGCATATTGCATGTATATTGACTACGTGGTTTCATTTGTATGAATGAGTGTCCGTGTGGGGGAGAGAAAGGAAAGAATGTTAATACATGTATATTGTTGTATATGCATGAAATCGAGGGTTTTATGGCTTCCTGTTCAGTCTATAAAGCTAACATTTCTCTTCCAATCATGATTTAATTTTTTTTTTCCAACGGGGATAATGTACATGTATTTGAAGCATCGCTGAACCTGAATAATTTCTAGGTAAGGTCCTATTCTCACCGGTATTTGTCAATGGCCCATGTTTGCCAAGGAAAATATCATCTAGTCATTTTTATGCAATTGATTTATCGAAACGAGTAATAATTTGATTTCGACTGATTACATCTTCTCTGAGAGTATTTTATATAAAATTTGTCTGATATTTAGTGGTGTATAAAACTTCAAGCAGGCATAAATCAGTCCCCAGTGGACTCAACAAAAGTGCTAGTCAACTGAAGCATTTTACATGTGACCTAAAATGCCATTTTGGATGAAGAAGCTACTTATACCCTTCATTTAATATTTGATACAAAATGATGACTTTGTATATTTATATACATTTACCACTGCTGGCCTTTTGCTTGTTCTTTGGCAGTAACCAGACTTACGTTGTTTTGAATCTCGCAAGTGCGTGGTTATCGAGGCAGGTCTGAAGTTATCATCACTATCATTTGTCCTAAGTACAAAAAAAAAAAAAAAAAAAAAAAAAAAAAAGAAAGAAAGTACTTTGTCCACTGAACTATCATAAAAAATTAATCGGTGTAAATTTAATATCTTTGAGGAATACACGTCTTGTACTATATACGCACTTTAGCTGAAAGTTACAACCAGCACACACAACATTATACCAAAGTATGTTCACTCTTGCTCAGTCCATGTAGATAGAGCTTAGGTTACAGGGAAAACAGCGACAGACGGATGTATCGATACACTGACGGAGGCACGCACATGGCATATAACAATATATCCACAAAAGTGCTCATATAAAAACACCTCGCTGAGCATTGTTAACGCAAAATATTAGTTATTTCATTTTATATAAGTACTTGTTACATCACATTTCATTTTCAACCAAGGCCTGTAAAGATTACTAATGATAAAAGCCATACATGAAGGTATGTATGTATGTATGTATGTATGTATGTATGTATGTATGTATGTATGTATGTATGTGTGTGTGTGTATGTATGTATGTATGTATGTATGTATGTATGTATGTATGTATGTATGTATGTATGTATGTATGTATGTATGCATGCATGTACGTGTGTATTTGTTTATGTATGTGTGTATATATGTGTGTATGTGTGTATGTATGTATGTATGTATGTATGTATGTATGTATGTATGTATGTATGTATGTATGTATGTATGTATGTATGTATGTATGTATGTATGTATGTATGTATGTATGTATGTATGTGTTAAGACGTGGTTATAAGAGGATAATAACGGTAAATGTTTCTAGAATAGATGTTGTACATATGTGACCCAGTGTCAGCTTGCTCTAGCCACAGGCCTGGGCTGTATGAGGTGAATGTTGATTTTAATGCTAAAGTGTTTCTCAATACCACCAAGTTATTAATATTTTCGTGATTTTATACACAGTTAAAACAAGTGCCTTGTGCGAAAATAAACATTTCTGGATTTTAGGATTATTGAAGTCATATTCAAGGTTTTTAAAACTATACTGTTATTCTCTGGTTTATTAAAAGAACACCGCAACAGTATGTACGTATGCATGTTTTCATCTATGCATGTATGATGTACCGCAACAGTATGTACTTATGAATGCTTTCATCTATGCATGTATGACGTACCGCAACAGTATGTACATATGGATGCTTTCATCTATGCATGTATGACGTACCGCAACAGTATGTACATATGGATGCTTTCATCTATGCATGTATGACGTATCGCAACAGTATGTACGTATGCATGCTTTCATCTATGCAATCTAGACTACATTTCCAACAGAAATCACATTCCAAAGGAGAATTTACTGCACTCCAAAACGAAATGAATTTGATATTCCCTAACAAAAATATTTAATCCTGCATCTTCTTGAGAATTTCACTTAAAAGAATTTCATATTTTGTCCACATTATGATTCCAAACTATCAATGACAGGACAGTAACACATGTGTAAGCTAGCTTGCTGTCGAGGCCAGTCCCTCTAGCTACATGTACATCGTACGTAATAGACCCAGCTAAAAACTAAAAGAGCAGAATTTAACTGAATCGACAGAAAAACAAAATCTCTCCATTCCAGATCAACTGGGAAAGTTGTTCCAAGGCGCAGTCATTCACAATATGACTCAAAATTTTAATTTTAAGTAGACCAAAATGAGATTTCTTTTTGAAACAAATCACTGAGCGCGCGGTACTCTACCAAGTTCAAAGGTCACTGGGCGGTGCCATGTGCGCATGAATACTGTTACTGTGTATTGGTTTAACTTCGGTTGTGTATTTACTTTAGAATATAGCAGAAATTCAGTTACTTTTTTTCTTGCAGTGTGTTCTTTTTATTATTCAGCCTCAGGTAGAAAAGGAAAGTGAGTATATAATAAAAAGGTTACTGCATTTGTATGGGAAAATATGAACTCGTTTTTTCTGAGCTATACTGCACTCCTGACGTCGTGCAGTATAACTCAGAAAACTCGTTCATATTTTCCCATACAAATGCAGTAACCTATAAGTACTTATGAATGCTTTCATCTATGCGTGCATGACGTACCGCAACAGTATGTACTTATGCATGCTTTCATCTATGCGTGTATGACGTACCGCAACAGTATGTACTTATGCATGCTTTCATCTATGCGTGCATGACGTACCGCAACAGTATGTACTTATGCATGCTTTCATCTATGCGTGCATGACGTACCGCAACAGTATGTACTTATGCATGGTTTCATCTATGCGTGCATGACGTACCGCAACAGTATGTGCGTATGCATACTTTCATCTATGCGTGCATGACGTACCGCAACAGTATGTACTTATGCATGCTTTCATCTATGCTTGCATGACGTACCGCAACAGTATGTATTTATGCATGCTTTCATCTATGCGTGCATGACGTACCGCAACAGTATGTACGTATGCATGCTTTCATTTATGCATGCATGACGTACCGCAACAGTACGTACTTATGCATGCTTTCATCTATGCATGCATGACGTACCGCAACAGTATGTGCATGACGTACCGCAACAGTATGTACTTATGCATGCTTTCATCTATGCATGCATGACGTACCGCAACAGTATGTACTTATGCATGCTTTCATCTATGCATGCATGACGTACCGCAACAGTATGTACTTATGCATGCTTTCATCTATGCGTGTATGACGTACCGCAACAGTATTTACTTATGAATGCTTTCAATTATGCGTGTATGACGTACCGCAACAGTATGTACTTATGCATGCTTTCATCTATGCATGCATGACGTACCGCAACAGTATGTACTTATGCATGCTTTCATCTATGCATGTATGACGTACCGCAACAGTATGTACTTATGCATGCTTTCATCTATGCATGCATGACGTACCGCAACAGTCAGTATGTAATTATGAATGTTTTCGTCTATGCATGTATAATTAAAAGAACCGCAACAGTATGTACGTATGCATGCTTGCATCTATACATGTATGACGTAAAATGCTATTCGGGCCTTGTTCCTAATTTTTACATTCACTAAAAGTAATTAGACTAGGGTTGGTACAATGATGCTACTATGTAGAATAGACATTGTAACATTAATCTGGATGTTTACATATTTTTATTACTGGTGTTACTAACTGGTCTCTGCATATATAGGTATCCGTCCTTCCATCCATCAACCATCTAACGTCCGTGTATGTATGTGTGTGTACGTATGCATGCGTGAATCAATGAATATTTCAACCTTTATTGAAGAGTTCAAACCATGCAACACAAACTGAGAAGGATGCAAAAAACATATACGCAAATAGCCATATATTATGAATCATACGTGTACATATGGGAGTGGATTATTTCTTGTAAGTACGGTGTATATATTGTTTAGGTCCTTAATATATTTACTTAACTAGATACACGATGTAATAGATCTTTAAACAGAACACTCCTTCTTACTAAGGATGTAAATCGGCATCTATTTTTGTTTTTTCATTCGTTATGAATTTTTAAAATCATGTATGTAAACACATATATAAGTCTCAGTACACACATCTACATATGTTAAGTCTCAGTACACACATCTACATATGTTAAGTCTCAGTACACACATCTACATATCTTAAGTCTCAGTACACACATCTACATATGTTAAGTCTCAGTACACACATCTACATATCTTAAGTCTCAGTACACACATCTACATATCTTAAGTCTCAGTACACACATGTACATATGTTAAGTCTCAGTACACACATCTACATATCTTAAGTCTCAGTACACACATCTACATATGTTAAGTCTCAATACACACATCTACATATGTTAAGTCTCAGTACACACATCTACATATGTTAAGTCTCAGTACACACATCTACATATGTTAAGTCTCAGTACACACATCTACATATGTTAAGTCGTGAAGTCGTGAAGATTAAAGACAAAGAAATGAGAAACACATAATAAAATCTCCGCATCCATATGTATGTATGTATGTATGTATGTATGTATGTATGTATGTATGTATGTATGTATGTATGTATGTATGAATTTATGTATTTATGTATGTATATGTGTGTACGTATGATGGTACATAGGTGCATACGTAGGTGTGGAAAGATGTATGTACCTTTGAACGTACGTATGTATATATGCATTTATTATCGCAGAATGTAATGTCTGCATGCATATACGTGCGTATGTACGTAGTTATGTACGCACTTTCACACGTTTGTACACCTGATGTTTATATATAAATAAATATGTGTGTGTTTTTGTCAGTCTGTATTTCTTCTTAACTCTCAATATATCTGGATAGCTATCTAGCCATCTAGAGAACTATAGTAGATGAGTGTATTCTTGAACTTTTTAATATCATGACAAGTTTCATGAAGCAGAATTGTGCAAACTTTGGAGCACAACACCTCCACTGAAACGTCCATCTGTTTTCATTTCAAGAAAAATGAAATCCAGAGTTGAGAACGCTAAAAATGTTCCACTCGGACTCTATTCATTGATTGCATTGAATTGTTCCTGAGATGAAACTATCCTCTCCAAACTAGAAATACTTGCATAGCAGCCACATCCCAAGTTCTGTACTGACGTTACCTCTTTTCTTCAGTGGGCACCATTGTCTTGATTTAACTGCTTGCAGATAATATCCTCGGACCATGCGAGGGTAGCTACTAGTACCAAAGACATACATATATATTCAAATAATCTGACTCGACAACCCGTCGAGACATCATTAATATATAATCTATTTTTTAATATATTGTTTAAACAAGATACTATATTGTCTAAAAGAAATAATTTCTTGTTTTAAGCCCATACATTTTGTGTGTGACGTCATGAAGCGATGTTTCAGACGTGTCATATCAGTTATATGAAATAGGTTTATTAATCGTTATATTACTTACGTTATAATTAAGATAAGGTAAGTTCAATACCTAGTATCAGTAAATATATTTGTTTCTTAAAGGTAAGGTTGTATTTCTTTGCATAGATTAATACAATTACTCTCTAATATCGCTGATCTGTTGTCATTTAGAATGGCTTGTTTTTCAGCGGGATGACTACAGAGTTATTGCATGTTAGTTTGGGTTCTATTTAAAGAATAATTCAGAGTGTCACGACATGTAAATTTCCCCAGAATGTTTAATTTAATGATTCATTAAAGAATCTCATTTGTCATTTTCATTTTTAAGCGTGCGGAGAATCAATAGATGTATAATAAATTAATATAATGAACTGACGGGACCGAGAAGAATAGGATGTTGAAAGTATATGTGATGTGTTAACTTTGATGTAATTAATACCCGTAAAATTGATAAATTTAAGTACAACTCTGATCACAACCGGCTTGAAAAGGTATATGACAAACTTTAAAGGATGACATCATTCAGGAACTAAAGTAATTTCTCAAACAATTTACAAGCTATAGATAGATTTACACGAAAATGCAAATCAAACTGTCTGCGCTGCGGTCACCTAAGAATACATCAACATAACTATTGAAAAGTGTAGGCAGACATTACAAGAAAAACCTACAATGTATGAACACTTTTTAAATTATTACATACATGTATTCCTCATGTAAGGATTTACTTTAATTTTTATTTCTTAACTTCAGTTGCGTGGCATGGTTGTTTTTGATTGATGATCTTATGCAAACCTAATATCCCGGATTCATTAAATATTTTGTCGTTCATTTGATTTTCATGACCGCATACCAACATGTATGTTTACTTATGTATCCATTTAATGCATTTGGAATAGAGTACCCTTTTACAGCTTCAGTTATCGCGACTATGAACGCAAACTAGGTTCAACTTCGACATCATAAAACAAGGTCTGCAGTGATGATATGGGTTGATAATCTGGGTGTTTTCAGTGTTGATTGTAAGTTTAGGCGAATTACATGAAGCCTGGTCCGGCTATACATTATCCGATCGCAGATCTGGGCGAATGTCTTGTTTTTTTTCTTTTCTTTGTTTCGGTTGGTCGTTTGGTTGGATAATTGCTTGGTTGGTTGCTATTGTGTTGTTGTTTTTATTGTTGTTGCTTGGCGAATTAATACAGTTCAGTAATGCTAATTTACATTAAAAGATGAATTAATGATAACTCGTCCCTTTCTCCTTCTCTGCAGTCGCATCGATATTTGTTATTCACAGCTGAATGAGTATTGTTTCTTATATCCTTTTATTGTGATGAAAGTATATTTTATTTTGAAAGCAGTGGATGAAATGCTGACATTCTATTAATATTGATATATGTTGCAATCTTATTATTACATATTTACCGTAAGAATCATTTGGTCTATGTCAGTAAACACACACACACACACACACACACACACACACACACACACACACACACACACACACACACACACACCGCTGCAGCAGCAGAATGTATTGACTTTTGTATGTGAATTGAGAGTGACAAAACATTCATCTATCTGTATCTCGAAGCATAATTAATACTAGAGTCTAATGTCAACGTTTATCTGATAAAAATGTTGGCTTGTTACATTGGAGGGCCTTAGGCTTTTCGAATATTACTTAAAAAAACATACTACATGATTTTATCAACAACAATAAGCTTTTGTACGAAATAATTATTACCCTTTGAAACTGGTTTGAAATTTAGCCTGCAGCAGAGTTTGTTGTTTTTCTTCAGTGATGATGTTATTGATTCTACTAAAACACCCAACTCCCCCCTCTCTCTCTCGTATATCTGTCTGTCTGTCTGTCTATCTGTTTCTCTCCGCCCACTGAAAAAAGTAATATTTTGTCCAAATGAAATAGTCTGTAAACGGAAGTTATGACTATTTTACAGTCTTTAACCTGAGATTGCTAAAATATGGATCGATATAAAAGTATAAAGCAACACCAGCTGTCGTAGGTAATTGAACCCAATGCGAAAGCACGTACCTTTATCACATCTCACTTTCGACACCGTCATATCAGGATCTTATACTTTCTGTGATAATGATTTCTCAAAAATGGCAAAGATTTAAACTACTTGCATGCTATGTACATGGATTGTATATAGTTGTGTACATGGATTGTATATAGTTGTGTACATGGATTGTATATAGTTGTGTACATGGATTGTATATAGTTGTGTACATGGATTGTATATAGTTTTGTACATGGATTGTATATAGTTGTGTACATGGATTGTATATAGTTGTGTACATGGATTGTATATAGTTGTACGTCCAAAGTTAAATTTACATTAAATCGAGTATTAATATATATGGTATCCACAAAATGGTGGTGGTGGTGTGGTGGTGTGTCCCAATCAGAAACCAGTAAGCGTATGCATATGTGGCACAAATGTGGAGAACAAATCAACTAAAATTATATTTATAACATAGGATAATCTTCTTTATTCATGTAATGACTTATTTTTGTTTGAATAAAATTATTGTTGAACTTATTAACTTAGCATTCATAGATAGGTTACAAATCTGTAAAGAAAGACATTGTGTGTTATAGTTTGTGGCTATATTTTTAAATTACAGACTACATGCTTGCAACTGCTATGATAATCAATGGAATGCCATACTTGTAACTGTCATGATAGTGAATGGAATGTCATACTTGTAAATGTCATGGTAGTCAATGGAATGCCATAATTGTAACTGTCATGATAGTCAATGGAATGCCATACTTGTAAATGCCATGATAGTCAATGGAATGCAATACCTGCAAGTGTCGTGATAGTCAATAGAATGCCATACTTGTAACTGTCATGATAGTCAATGGAATGCCATACCTGTAAGTGTCATGATAGTCTGTGGAATGCCATACTTGTAAATGTCGTGATTGTCAATGGAATGCCTTACTTGTAAATCTCATGATAGTCAGTGGAATGCCATACTTGTAAATGTCGTGATTGTCAATGGAATGCCTTACTTGTAACTATCATGATAGTCAATGGAATGTCATACTGTAAGATGAAAAAGAATAGCAACCTTCATGTTTGACATAGGTATATTTTCCCCTTTCAGTCAATGGAGTGAGTATATTATGGTTTTGTAAATTGTTATTGTAAATAAGACTATACTGAATTGTGAGTGTGACAAGTGTGATTTTATTTATTGTATTATGCCAATATAATTAAAGATTGGACTAGGGTACAAAAGAGAATTAACTCGTCAATGTCAGCTTCTCATTGACCCTGGATGTGAACAGGATTTTGAATAGGAACTTGATTGACTAGTTATGTGCCTTATTATTTTCATAGCCAGGTCACGTGCTATCACCCGATTTTTAAATCCTGTCGTTAATATTCATTCATCTTTATTTCCTCCTTAAGGATATTAATAACAAAGTAGAGAATAGATGTGAGAATGGCCAGGACATGAATTACAATTACATATATAAAGTCCCAACACGTACGTATATATAAACGAGAATACAAATTTGTATAATTGATGGGTATGATCATGTTGGGCTGTACCGTTTCCGAGTTTCCCGATGAGGAATGGTTCCGGAGATTTGGCGACCACTACAGTCTCCCCTTGTAAAGAGAAAGGCGATATTGTCATCCCCTACCTGGTCGTACTAAGTATATCCTGATTGACTTAATAATGCATTAGGTTGCATTTGTAAGAACAAAATTGTCCGTTGTACGCTTCCAACTTGACATAAACATGATTTTTTATTTTTGGTTTGAACGGCACTTTTAACACATTATTGCCTAGGAAATGGGAGCTATGTGCTTTTTCAAAGGACAGACCGAAGCATCCGACCCGCGCTGGCTTGGGTGGGTATTGAACCCGCAAAGCTTGAATCACGAGTCCGATGCTCTACCAACTGAGCTACCGAGGCTTCCAGTGATGTACACAATACAATTTCCAAGGTAGAGAACTAGGATATATTTTGACATCAAAAGTGTTGAACAGTTATATAACAACATAATCAATGCCATGAAGTCATCTTGTTTGTGAAGATAGCGATATAATTCTGAGTTAATTAATTCATTCATCATAATTGTTTTAGCTCGGCTTTTTTTAGATTGAAAAAAAGCTCAGTTACAGAAAACACATTTAATAATAATAATAATAATAAAAATAATAATTCCGTTTCCGCGTAATGACATCAGTTACAAAATTCATGTAAAGTTATTGCAATAAATATTGCAGCTGACACAAATTTCTGTAGACTTCATGGTAATGGTCATTAAATCCAAAATATGTAAGGGAATTCCATCCCAAGTCAGTGCTGATCAAATTCATCATCAGATATATTATGAAGATATGCACGAAGTAGAAATTATTGATAATACAGGAACAGGTGACTGGAAGGCCGGGCCATTTGCATATCAAAATAATGCACATAAAACTATCGCAGTTCCACAACGTCGAGCGATTTGTAGTCTCTGCTCGTGTTCTCCTTACCAAACTTTATTATTTTCTCCTGAGTCGGGTTCAGAAAAAGTAATCCAGGTTTCATCATCTGTGACCGTATCATTCAAACGTCTCTGGTCACTCTTTTCATAGTTGGCGAGTAGCTATTTGGCGATTTGAATCCTAGTCTGTTTTTGATGAGCCGTCAACAAATGTGGAACACATCTCACAAACCCTTCTGAGTTTCAGTTGATTCTTTAGTATATGAAAAAACAGCAGACGAATTAATGCCCGTGATAATATAAATATCTCCCACTGTGCATCTTCATCAATTGCCCCCTTCACGACAGCTACTTCCTCCTCACCATTAGCAGACAATGGTCTTCCAGAACGTGGGCCATCTTCCATGGATTCGCGACCATCTTTAAAAGGATGAAACCACCTCAAAACCGTATGATATGACAAAATTACATCGGTAAACGTTGTCCAAGTCGGGCATGATATCAGTCAGAGAATCTCTTAAGAGCGCTCGGATTTTACAGTATGCTCTTTGTTCAGTAACAGAATTGTTCTCCTTCTCCATCCGCCATGTATAGCCTATCATGTGCTGAAAAATGGCGTTAAACCTCACAAAAAATCTCCTTCTCCGACATTTTTACGTCACTGTCATTTACCTATTTTACATCACACGCATACGTCTGCAGGTGTCCGGAGTGCTGCACGTACAGCTGCAGATCATTTTACAGAACGTTATTTTGTCTATCGATCGTCATTAAATTTTTGACATGTTCAAAATAAACAAACAAGTTATAACAAAATATTCAGAACTTTTCAAATACTCCTAGTATATATATATATATATATATATATATATATATATATATATATATATATATATATATATATATATATATATATATCTATCTATCAGGAATACAATACAGTGAAGATCATCCTTTTGTTTCACACAGTCATTTCTGCAAAGTAAGGTATACAATCACAATAAAATATATTATTGTAGACAACGTATTCTCATGCATATGACATATACTTTGCGAAGGAAATCGAGCTTTCTATTATTAGATAAATTCGGTTATTAACATTATTTTTTCTTTGCTTATAGACATCAGGGTTTTCGTGTTCATTGCAAAAACTGCAAGTTATCATAAAGTTCTTTGAAGCTGCAAACAAGAACTGGAAGATATACAGTTGTATACGTGCATAACGTTCGTTTTTTTTTTTAGCAAACACACAGTCAGTCACCTTGAGAGCATGATTCAGAAAGTAGCTCAGTTGTTTTAATGTACTCCAAGTTACAAAACTTACCAGGGAATTTTCTCTTGTTGCAAACATTAGTTAATTGATTCTTCCTAGTCTTCAGAAACTCTGGCATGTAAAGATAACTATCTCCAAGATGGAATATCTTCTATATCGTTACCTGAGAATTTCGGATTGAACAGACCCAGATGATGAAATCTTATGAGCATTGGTAGGTAAGTGATGGATGTATCATTTCCAAAATGGCGGGAACTTGCGCGTGGTTCTGATGCGGGTTGGCAAATCCCGCTCTGTGTACATTGTGTCTGTGTATAAACGCTATTAACAATTATACTGTACAACATATTAACCAAGTACCACGAAAATAATGATCCTCTTAGGCGGATTCCATATAGATATACATTCTCCATGATAACGGGCCAAAACACATTCACATGAGAATAACAAACGAATATATTACATCACGTGTAAGTGTTGCAATTGGATTGTCCGTCACGGAAGAACAGCAAACGGTTTTTTCAGCCATATTAATGTGGATTTAATATGTTGTTCTACGGTCTCTTCGTTTCTGAAAAAGTTCGAATTGTTCATGTAATGAGTTAAACATTTACATGTGCCATCTTTTAGTCAGATTAAATACATTAAAATTTGGACCCACTGTCTAACTTTTCAGACAGCGCATTTGACATAGTTACATGAGAGAGTCAGGGAATGAACGGTTGTTCTCCGCTGGCGAAAGGTTCACAATAAATGCCACATACAAATCAGCTGCTATACACTGGAAGTTGTTGCCAATGATGAATACTGACAGATAAACTCGACTTACATGTTATGCACCCCATTTTACATCGCATTTCCTGCTTCCGTATTGAGATGCACCGTGACAACTGGTTGATCAACTTTCGATTAAACTCCGAGTGACCTTGTATAAAACCACACCAAATGATGCGAGGTCACCGCCTGTCCTCTGGGCGCAATTTGCATGTTTATTGACCATGTTCATTTGTAGCTCGCTAATGTGGAGATAGAGGTGACAGAGACACGCTACAGCTGCAGGCATTCGTTTCACTTGTGTATCAGTCCTAATCAGATTGTGTATATCCTATTATGTTCTTGTGCTGTGAGACTCACCACTCACTAGAAGTTATTACCCATGTTTTGCCTATATGACTGTCACATCAGGATCCGTTGCAGTTATTACATACAGTCACGTTTGCATTTTCTACTACCGGAGGTAAATTGTTATACAAATAAGTTCCTGGAGTGACAAGTCTTCTTGGGAACAAATGTTAATTTTCCACTCTGGATGTAGGTATGGAAGAGAAAACAATACTTAATGATTATTTGATGCATGGATTGACGATTTCCATTCAGATATTTTGGTTTGGTGGAGAAAGACGGATATTTAAACATTTTATATTAAGTGATATACGAATATTGCGTAGGCAGAACCTTTTTGTGTTCCAGACATAGGTATGTTGCAAAGTCATAAATATATCTGCATATTACATGACTATTATTAACACTGTAGAAGCCGTGGCAATTCTGGAAAACTTTTTTTTTATTAAACTCGGATCTAGATTATAATGCATGTATGAAGAAATCAATGTGAAATGAACACAGGTAGGTAGGTAGGACAAACACACTGGTACATACACACATACGTACATATATAATGTACCTTTAAACTACCTTTATACAGAAGAATATTTGTGTCATAAAAAGCCATAGCACAACTAACTCCAAAACGATCTTCTTTTATGTTTTTTTTAAAACAGATAACCTAAAGCGTTTGCATAAAAAGTACCAAAGGAGATTCGAAAGCCATATCGAAAGGCAAAACACATATTACAGTGAAGATCATCGATTGATAACCCAGATCGGCCTCTTTTTGTACATCCATCAATGGTTATTCTCTCAGTATTTGCTGTTTTCTTCACTTTTGTATCTTTTTCATTGTCTCAGATTCGTTTTGCTAATGGTTATTATCAAAGATAAGTTAAGGACACTGGAGAAACTTTCACACGTTCGCAGACTCCAGCTTTCTGGTTGAATATTTACCACTAACATTGCAATATTATGCATAGTTTCCAGTATGACTGGTAAATCTTTCCATGAGAATAAGTTGGTTGTTTAACACAAGGTGTGACGTTGGAACCCTCATTTTATTTACAGTACATCATCAAGAACTTGCATAAACCAAGCTTAAGAAACTTGTATCAATTAGACCTATCAGTTATTTTACCTTTACAGGACTCAAAATCATACTTAAAACTAATCGGACCAGTCAAATGGTTGAGTGTATTCATATAACTAATCTGACCAATCAAATGGTTGGGTCTATTCATAGAACTAATCTGACCAATCAAATGGTTGGGTCCCGTTGTTATGATAAATCCTACAATCGCATTATTTAAATTTACTTGTACTTAATATAACAAAATGTTTTTAAAGCATTAAGTTCTATACGAAACTGAAGGAAGAAATCAAAAACAATTTATACGATGAAGGGTAAATCAGTAAGAACGTATTGCATTCCCTTTTAAGAAGCAAATAGTTGTAGAAAAAAAAGCAACAACAAAACTAACAAACAAAAGCAAGACAAGTACATTGGAGTCTCATAAGAATGGCAAAGTTTCATTTTCCAAACCTTTCATTGTCTTGTTCTATTTATTGGCTGTTTTAGTTCTGTTTTGTCATCGATGATGATCTTGCATTATCAACCGTTACTCTGGCAAACTTTGGTAAGTCTGGAGTCATCTTGGTGTATGAATAGATCTTAGACGTATCGTCAGCTTGTCTAAGAGGCATTGATGGAATACCCATCCTCTAAGTGGAAATATATCTTCTTTTCATCGCAGATGCAAAATAATTTCCCTGCACACGCCAGAGCAAATGTCTTTTTCTCTTCGTTTGTTTCAGAGCAGAAAGGACGAATTTCCCATATATAATTACTTTAACTAACTAGAACAGATTCAAACTTTGAACTGTTTATTCGTCCTTTTTATTCACCTCGAAGAACAAGTTACAACATCATTCATGGAGCACTTAAAGTACATCTACTTCGAAGTATTGTAAATATGCGTCCCGGAAGCATTTTTGTAACTAATCAGTCTGACTACTTTTGCATTGCTGACACGGTTCATTTTTTGTTTCTTTTCTTTTTTAAGTTCAACTGCATGCTAATTTTATCGATGGTGCATTTCCATTGGGCACGCCCAGAAGTCTGGGTTGTTGGTGGCGTTTGTTGTTTGTTTCAAAATATTTCCTGTGAGATAAACGTTACATGCCATTAAATCAGAGCACCCTTTGTATGGTAAATCACTCAGTCTCATAGCAACTGATTGGTCTCATAGCAACTGTTTGGCAGCAGTGAAACGGCAGAAGAAGGTAAAACATGGATAGGAACATGCTGATTTCCCATAAAACTTCGAACCAGAATTCGCCTGCAAGGATAAGATGTTGGTTGTTTGGGAGGTTTTGGTAAAATAATGTTGTCTCTCAGATTCTGAATGCATGTGTAGTACTGACAGTGGTAAGTACAATGTAGTCAAAACAAATTTGCCGAGGCATTTAACTATTCTAAGTTATGTACAAGTTGTTAACTTGTAAAATAATGCAATGATATCTATCTTTACAGCAAGGTAACCAGTCACACAAAATTTCGAGGGATATTAGTATGGATAACTGTACACAGCACAAAATGCAAGCGTAAAGTTCATATGAGCCAATGGCTTCGATCATTCATTCTGCCGCGCTTTTAAAATGCTATCGTTTGGCTCCAGTGATAACAGAAAAAAAAAATTGGACTGAAATTACAAAACGAGAGAGGGTGGGGGGTATGGGTGGGTGTTTCAGGTAAGTGACAATTGCAAAGCTGTAAGTAACTAGTGCTTTATCATCTGTATTTTGTAAATTATAAATACCTATAAACACTCAGGTCTGGACTTGGTTACATCCCATCCAACATCTTCTTTTGTACTTCCGAGGTAAAACAAAGTAAAACAATTGCGAACTTGAGTGCTGTTGTGAAAAGCTACGCAAAAATATCTTAAGTGAAAAATGTTGTCATATGGAAACACCTGGCGTGTTGATTTAAGTGTTTATCGGAGCTCGTTTTTTAATGTATGTACGGCACAGCTGCAGGCATATGTTACTTGAGTGTATATGTCCTAATCATATTTGCCATGTCCTGACATCGAACTGCATAGATGATATCTTGTCATTTTTTAGTTTTCCTCTACGAAGCAGAGAAGAGCTATTGTACTACTCCGGCACAGATAAAAGCATATGCGCTATGTACAGCCTCACTAAATCTCAACCATTCATTTTTCCTAGGTCATATGCAACATTTTGGAGTGGGTTTCATAGCACCTACCACCTGAGAAGGGGACTGAGGGGGCTAGCCACAACTTTTCATCCTTGACAAAACGGTAAGTTCAGAACAATGCCCAAGTGGTCAGAATAAATTGCGTTTTTTTTTTGCGAAGAAATTTCCGGCGAGCAAAATGTATGATTATTCTGTAAATGACTGCGTCGACATACATCCGAGACATATTTTTGTCTTGCAGAAATAACCGAGGTGGTCCGATTCCACTGAATGGAAGTAAACGATAAAGTCTGAAGGAGAGTGCTTTATTCTACTTACGTTTCGTTAAGGGTAAACTCCAAGATGATTCGAACGCTACCCCCAACTTCATTCCATAGTTGTTTTCTGTTCGCATGAAATCCGACAAGTGTCGAATTTCTGCAATATGTCAGCAAGTGAACGTGCTCTTTTGAAATGTTTTGCAAATTTAGCTATTTTAGCTCTACTGGTCATAGACCAGAAGAGCTTATGGGATGGTCTGTTGTCCGTCGTCCGTCCTTCTATTAGCACAAGTTTGTTATCGCTACTTCTCCTCAACTACCTGCAAGGAAACTTTACACACACATTCATCCCGTGGTGTAGTTAGTCCTAGATGAAAATGGCGCTGCTCGGACAACCAATATGGCCGTCACAGCGGCCACCTTGAAAATCTTGTTCTCAATAAACCTCCTGAATGGATAGTCATATCAACATGGGGTTTTCACTGAAAGACGTCTTGTGATGTCTTGATAGTCCTAAATGAAAATTGTGCTGACCTGGGGTCCAATATGGCCGCCTGAAAATCATGTTATCGCTAATCCTCCTGAATGGATGGTCATATCAACATGGGGTTTTCACTGAAAGACGTCTTGTGATGTCTTGATAGTCCTAAATGAAAATTGTGCTGACCTGGGGTCCAATATGGCCGCCTGAAAATCATGTTATCGCTAATCCTCCTGAATGGATGGCCATATCAACATGGGGTTTTCGCTAAAAAGATTTCTTATGATGTGTACTTTGTCTTAAATGAAAATGGTGCCAAGGTGAAGTTCAATATGGCCGCCACGGCAGCCATCATGAAAATTTTGTTATCGCTATGCCTCTTGAATAAAAAGTTATATTGACGTGGGGTTTTCACTAAAAGACTTCTTTTGATGTTTAGTTGGTACAAAATGAAAATGCGACGGATCTGGTGTATAATGTGGCCACAACATCTGTCATTTAAGAAACCTTGTTATCGCTACTCCACCGGAATGGATCATCATATCAACATGCGGTTTTCACTAGAATACGTCTTATGGTGTCTAACTGGTCTTAAATCAAAATGGTGCCGCTTTGATGTCCAATATGGCTGCCATGGCAGCTATCTTAAAAATCTTGTTAACGCTACACCTCCTGAATGGATGGGCATATCAACATCCAGTTTACACTACAAGACTCTTTATCATGTCTGCTTGGTCCTAAATGAAAATGGTGCTGATCTGTCATCCGTCGTCCGATGTCCGTCCGTTCGTTAGCATAAGTTTATTATCGCTACTCCTGCTAAACTACTTTCAGCATTGGCTTGAAAAAAGATATACGTATATATATATATATATATATATATATATATATATATATATATATATATATATATATATATATATATATATATAGAGAGAGAGAGAGAGAGAGAGAGACATATACATATATATATATATATATATATATATATATATATATATATATATATATGCACATATAGATTAAAATCCCTGATCATAACTATCAAGTCACTTAGAACACAGTTTTCCATGGCACCGTGAACTGTGACTTGCATTATGTTTGAAAGAAGTCTCATCATTATTAGTTTCATTGTCTTCTACCTGGACTTGGAGAGAGGAGGGTGTTAGGGTGTTATATATTTATAAGTGGCCTGTGCCTGCCTATGCAGGTGAAGGTGTAAAGAAGTGGGATCATGCTTGGCTTGCACTACATTTACTTGGATTTTCATTATCTTGATTAGTGGCTTTCTCTTCTACAATTCGATGAAGTTTATCTGGGTCTACCAGGGCTAGGTGATAGGGTGGTGTTAAGTAATTAGGCCATTTGTAGCTTGTGTGTACTTCAGCAAGTGAGTTTGAAACTAATTATGGCTTTGCTTAGCAGGCGCTGAGAGGAGTGGAGGTTTTGAGCCAAACTGAGGATGACTGTGGTGACACAGTGCTGGTGTTAGATTTTTATTGTTTATGTCTTAACGCAGTTCAAGAAATCAATTATAAGTCCAAGCCAAAATACACTGATCTGAAATAAAATGGTATTTGTTGATGGGAAGTCAGTACATGTAACTTTATTTTCATGTGAAGTAGTGATTTTTGACAAATACAATGTTGCAATGAGTATCTGTTGAGTTGGAAATTAGTCGTAGATTCATTCATCTGCTGTCAGTTCCTGACATGGATAGGGATACTGTTTTGATTTTGTTTGATTTGGATACAATCTGGGATTACCTTTCTGTATGAATTTACTTCCACATCATGAATATCCTCTTGGGTGAATCCAGAGAACTCAGATCGACTGGATCCATTGAAAATATTCTACAGTATTGACATTGTTAGATTTATTACCATTTTATTTGTATGCAGAACTCTGACAAGTATTTTAAAAAAATAATACAATTATTAACAGCATCAGTCACAATGATGATTTACCAAAAGCATTTAAGTACTTAGATGAACAATATCCATGATGAATAAATCCTAGATGAATGAATAATCACATGATATTCACTGATTTTGACAAAGTGCTTCTAAGCAATTGTTTACCTGGCCACCATCTTGCAGCATGAATGAAATGATGCGAAACCATGTGTTTTCATCAGTCAAAATGGTAGACATTGTTAAGAGGAAGAATGGTCTTGATTTCCTGGAAATTCTTTTCGTCCAGTAGGGCGCCAGTCCCTTCTAGGGACTCTTGTTAATTAGAGCAATTATAAGTTTTGAATTAGGAGACGAAAATAAGAAGAGCTAGCTGAATTGGAAATACGGAGGAGTGAGAAATCGTGTCTTACCTTGTGTTATCTTGTAACAGGTTTGTTACATCCTGATAGCCATTTACCGATACTCTTAATTTCATTTGTATTTTCTTCGTTAATATTTTGCGTTTATGTTAGGTTTGGGTACACTGTATAGTCTAAATATTGATATACCTGGAAGCATCATGAAACTTGGCGAGGGAATGCATCTTCACGAATACAACACACTTTTCACCAAAGTAGGTCACTGTGGCCCATATTTCACGGATCACTGACTTTGGTTAAAATGTGTGTTTTAAGTTTATGTCTCAAGCTCGTGCAATAATCATCAAACAAGATGATTGTATGCATCTGTATTAGTATCATACCCTTACAATAAGAGAAAGTCATTGTCATCTACATTTCACATTTTACTGGCTTAGGTTAAGTTTTTGCTTTTACCTCATGACCAAAAAGGTTTTTGCACCCTGTATACATACTGTTATATCTAGAGTCGCGAAACTTTGTGGGGGATTCATCTTGATGAGTACTACACACTTATCTTAAAAGTAGGTCACTGTGACCCATATTTAATTCTTGTTTGCATTGGGTTCAGTCACAAGCACTGCACCAAAATCGTCAAACTAGATGATTGCATGCCTCTCTCAATGTACCACACGCTTACAATAAAAGAAGTTCACTGTGACCTACGTGTCACATTTACTGGCTCAGGTTAAGTTTTTGCGTTTATCTTATGATCAGTTAGGTTTGTACCTCCTGTATAATACTTTTATACCTGGAATCATGAAACTTGGAGAGAGAATGTATCTTGGTGAGTACTACACTTGCATCTTAGAAGTAGATCATATTGATCCATATTTCATGCTTCACTGACTTTGGGTAAATTTTTGTCTTTTAACTGTTTATGTTTGAATCATTAAAACTAGATGATTGTATGCATCTCTTATAGTACCACCCACGTACAAAAACGGTCACTATGACCTATATTTCACATTTTACTGGCTTAGGTTAAATTTGTGCATTTATCTCATGACCACATAAGTTGTTTGCATCCAATTTACATACTATACCATCTAGAATCATGAAACTTGGCGAGGCGATGCATCTTGATGAGCACTACTCCTTTATGTCAGTAGTAGGTCATTATAGATAATATTTTTTTACGCTTAACTGACTTTGGTTAAATGTTGTGTTTGATATTAATTTCACTGGTACTCTCCATGTTAGAATTGTAAAATTGGTGATGATATGCATTTCTGGTATTACCACAACCTAACAACAACCGAAGCTCATAGTGATCTATAATTTCATCATCTACTGGCTTTGGTTAAGATTTTGCATTTAGCCCATTACCAGATTTATTTTTGGCATGTTATATGCATTCTATCCTACCTATAATCATGAAAATTGGTGAGTGTATGCATCTTGAGAAGTTCTATATCCTCAGTGCAAAATGAGGTCAGTGTGACCGGTATTTCATGATTCAGTAACATTGTTGAATTATGGTGTTCAGAGTTCTGTGCTTGGGTACTGTTTATGTTTTAGTCTTGAAACTTGATAATGATGTGTGTCTGTGTGTGTGTGTGTGTGTGTGTGTGTGTGTGTGTGTGTGTGTGTTTACTACAGACTAGCATACTCAGAAAGTCCTTTCTGACCGGTGCAGTTGGAACTACGAATAAATATGTTTATACAATGGTAAACTTGCCATATTAATGACTATACATTGTATTTGTGATAGGTCAACAGGTTAAATTTGTATTGTACATATGAATGGTTATGAGAATTAGATGAGTGGACTGCATTCTGCATGCTTTTCATATGAGGCATAAGTTGTAGTGGCTAATCAAGGTAATCACTGATGCATGAACTAGGCTTGTATTACTGACTCTCACTTAAAGGTTGCTTAAAAGCTTGTGGCTTTTTAACCTGGTAAAATCTGGCTTCCAGGGCTGGAAAATGCCAATAGCTTCTGAGGCAGATTTTGAAAACAATGATTTTAAAAAAGCAAAACAAAAACAACATTCCTCCCTGGTATTTATCAACTCATTATAGTACAACATCTACTTTGATATCATAGATAAGAATGTTATTTCTTATTGTTTTGCATCTTGTATGTCCAGTAACAGTATGTATATATATATATATATATATATATATATATATATATATATATATATATATATATATATATATATGTGTGTGTGTGTGTGTGTGTGTGTGTGTGTGGTTTATCGGTATGTCAGCACAATGCTGGCTATATAATGCTGATTTAAAGTTAAAATTTTAAATGATGACAAGATGAAAAGTTTAAATGTAAAGAGAAAGTATTACAAACAAAGCATTATTAGCAAAGGGGCCAACATTTCTTTGTCAGGATCACTTTAGTGTAAACTTATTTTCTGCATTATAATTAATGTTTACAATGGCTAACGGAGACTACTAAAAGCTTTGTGGACGTTGAGCTATATAATCGCTGATTATTACACACTCTTTTTTTTTTTACTGCATGGTTGAAGTACATAATACTGCTTTGCAGATTTCAGTCAAATTCACGTTTTTTTTTTCCTAGGGGGCATGCATGTGGGAAATACATTAAATGCTAACATTGAACATGTAAGTCGACTTAACACGTAGAAACAATTCTCGAATGTAGAAAGTATTCGGTGATTATTTGCTGAACGATAATGTGATTTTACATATTTAAAAATGTTTCAATGAGTGGATGATTAGTAGAGTTTCAAAAACTTATAATGGCGGCTTTTATATTGTGATATTTAAGTGAATAGGTATCTGAAGGTTTTCATTACACAAGTCTGTCTACACAACATTACTAAATTACACAAGTATGTCTACACAACATTCCTAAATTACACAAGTATGTCTACACAACGTTACTAAATTGCCAAGTATGTAACTGAATTGACATCAAAGGTCCACTGAAACCTTCGTATATAGCGTCGGAAAAGCCATTTTGTTTTAATCGAAGATATATTATTATTCTCCCCCAAAACGTTCACGTACAGTGTATATATATAATGAATAAAGTTTGGTTATATTACTGATTTCCTGTTTAATTAAAAGGCTTTTTATTATATAGACCTGACCAAGGACTTACTTACGTTTTATATATAATTGAAAAATATCTTTCTGCGCAAAGATATTATTTCTGAAACAATGTACCTTCACCAAAGTGGATGGCTTAGACTTTGGGTAAGAACGAGACCTATTCATTTTGGGATCAACGGGCAAAGGTTAAGAGGTCACTGGGAGCGAAACTGGAAAGATTATTTTTGCATAATAACTTTGTTCTGATGAAATCTCAGAACCCACCGATCTTGCATTTTATGTTTCTTCCTTGATTTGTTCTTTTTTCTTCTGTCGGTGGTTCATTTATTAGCATATCGTACTCGCGATTACAAGTGTGCAGGTTCGAATACTACCATTGGGTCAAAAACGGTCATCTGCTGTGCTCTGTCCTTTGGGAAGGCATTTCACTCCGATTGCCTCAAAACTATGTAACTTTCATGTCTTGTTCTGCCGTTAGACACCAAACCATTTTATGTATTTTCTTTTCATTATCCTTTTAATATGCCCGCCAAAAGTCGTATATGGGTATGGATTTCGTACAAGAGCATTAGTTCTACATCACACATTTGGACCAAACTTTATGAATTGTTTGCACTTCGAGTAAGAAACATCTTTGGATTTTAATGTCAAACGGTCAAGGGTCAAGGTTACTGTCACTGAAAGAAGAATTATAGTTTCTGCACAATAAAATTAGGTCTACATCACATATTTGGACTAAACTTTGTGGATGGCTTGCACTCAAAGTAAGGAAGAGACCTTTTATATTTTGGGGTCAAAAGGACGAAGGTTAAGGTCACTGTGGCTGAAAAATGAAAAGTGGTTTCTGCACAAAGATTTCAGTTCTCGACCATGAACCGTCACCAAGGTTTATGGATGGATTTCACTTTGGGCAATACAAAACTTATTGATTTTGTTTCCAAACGGTCAAAGGTCAGGGTTAGATGTTGTTTTAAGCTTTAAGATAACTGTTATCCAGCCCCTTTTGGTTGTGGGTACGCAATTAATAGAAAGGATCATATTCTAACTATATACTGTAAATATTCAACGAGCATCATAAATATCATCTCAAATAAGCACGAGTTGGAGATTCTGTTTATCACGTAACGAAAAGGACTCTCTAGTGGTTTATGACGTTGTAATGTGACGTTCGTAAGTGTTACGTCACGCTGTGTCGAATGATTTTGACGGACAAGTGAGCTTATGGTTAGGCACTGCGTCCGTTGCGAGTTATCCGCCGTGCGTCCGTCAACAACTGCTTGTTACCACTCTGGATGCCATTTTTCTCATCCGATTTTCCTCACACTTGGAATATGGACTTGTATCATCAAGATCTTGCACGATTCGATAACTAGCGAGATTGACAGAGCATGTTAGCCCTATTGACGCCATATTTCTGATCTAATTTGATCAAACGTGGAATATAGGTTTATACCATCAAGATCTCGAAGGAGTTCGATAATGAGCGAGACTCTTAAATTGCACTGAAGTGATCTTGATCGACTTAGTTGAGCTTTTTGCCACCGTTGAAGCTATATTTCTGATCCAATTTTGATAAAAACTTGGAATGAGGATTTATATCATCGTGGTCTCGGATGATTTTGATAATGATTGAGGTCCAAACAAATTAATAAGATGATCTTGCATCTGATTGACTGGGCTTGTTACCACTCTGAAGGCTTTATTTCTGATCCAACTTTGAGCAAACTTTGCATCTGAGGTTATATCATCAAGATCGTGGTCGAGTTTCATAATGAGCGAGATCCACGCATAAATTGGCTGGTTTGGTTTTAAGCGTTTTACGGCACAGCAACACTTTAAAGGTCATATCGTGCCGCGGTAAGAACACAGCACTTTGGCCGATCCGGACTGATACTAGTACAGGAATTGAATCCATACCCTTCTAGTCACGAGTTAAATGCCTGGCTGAGCTTGTGGCTACTCTAGAGACTATTTCTGATCCGATTTCGATGAACTTGGTATAAAGGCTTATATAATCAAGATCTAGAATGAGAATGAGTACAGTTATGAGGGAGATCCAGACAAATTAATGAGTTATCTTGGATTTGATTGGCTGAACCAGTTAACACTCTAGCGACTCTTTCTGACCAGATTTTGAACAAACTTGATCAGTAGGCTTATATCATAGATCTCGTATTAGTTTGATATTGAGCAGAGTCTACGCATATTAATGAGATGATATTGCGTCCGATCTGCTGAGCATCTTACCACTATTTCTGACCTGATTTTGATCTAACTTGGTAAATAAGCTAATACTACCAAGATGATGGACGCATTTTATTATGTGCAAGACCTATGCATATTAATAAGGTGATCTTTCATCTGATTGATTGAGATTTTTATACTACTATAGAGACGGTATTTTTGATAGGATTTTGATCAAACTTGGAAAATAGGCTTATATGACCAAAATCCACGTACAATAATTATTCTACCTTGTTTGAGCTTGTTAACACTCTATCAGCTCTAATTTTGATCAAATTTTTTTCCAACTTGTTAAATAGTCTTATATCATCAAGATGGTGGTGGAGTTTGATTGTGAGCAGTATAAATCTATATTTATGATTAACTGAACTTGTTACCACAACGCAGGACGAAATTCGATCGGATTTTGCTCCAACTTGGTAAATAAGGTTATATCATCATGATCGTTAACAAGTTCTATAATAGGTGAGAGCTGCACATATTAATAAGGTTATCATGCATCTGGTTAACTGAGCTTATAGCCCTAGCTATGACTTTATGGGTTTTGTCTCGTAAATTTGTTGCGATCTTTTTTCTACAATGGCTATAGTCCAAAATGAGAAGATTTTGCCAAGTACATAGGAGGAAAAAGTCAGGAAACTTTTACTTGCTGTGACGGAGCACAGGGCTGACGATGTTACAAGGTAGAAGGCGGCACAGGTTAACAGTATACTGATGGCGTCACAATGAAGCGCATCTGAGCCACCATATCGTCTGGTTCTTTTACCCATGTTTTTATTTGATTTCAATCTGTAATGGAAGATCTAAAGCAGGATCAAGTCAATGTGCTCCTGCACTACTGCATAGAGACGATGTGCTAAAAATTGCCTAACGGCAGCGATATAGTCTGAAAGAGTATGAGCTGTGAGGAGCGTGCATATCTTAACATTAGGTGTTGCTTGTAACCAGGTTTTGTAGGTTTTGTTTTGTTTGCTTTTTATATTTTCCTTTGGGGGGGGGGGAGGGCTTGTAACCAGGTTTTGTAGGTTTTGTTTTGTTTGCTTTTTATATTTTCCTTTGGGGGGGGGGGGAGGGGTCCAGTTTTTATGGAGTTATCGAGCTTTTCCCATTAATATTACGTCTCCACTACAGCACATCTTTGTAACCAGCATAGGTCAAAAACCGTTCAGCAGATTCCGATGCAATTTGGTGTTTGCATTTTTTTCAAAGCCCATGATGTGACTTTTATGAAATTTGTCTCACCAACACCATTTTCAAGAGAGTTATGAGATGTTGCTTGTAACCACCAAAGCTCTGCAACCCTTACATATAATTGGATGTCATATGGTAGGTGAATTGCATATTACATATAATTGGATCTCATATGGTAGGTGAATTGCATATTACATATAAATGTGTCTTTTAAAGGTTTTCGTCTTTTCAGGTCAATTTTTGACGGAGTTATCGTCCTTTTTATAAATAGTACATCTCCACTACAGTAGATCCTTGTAACCAACATATCTCAGGAACCATTCAGCATATTCTGATGCAATTTTGTTGTGTACATTGTCTCAAAATCTAGATATGCTTTTTATGGGTTTTGTTTCTATTCCGTGAATGGAGTTATGGTCCGCGACAATTAATTTCATATCTTCACAACGGATGTTGCTTGTAACTGACATAGCCGAAGAGAGCCATACAACATATTCTGATGCAATTTAGTATGAGCATGGTCTCATAGATTTGCATATACCTTAAGTTGGTCTAGTCTCGTTTCTGAGAGTTATGGCCCCTTTATTGTTTGTCCATCAGATTGTGGTTTCTGCAAGATAACTTCACCAAAATATTTTGGGTTTCAACCAAATTCGACACGTGGCTTTAGATTGATGACACCTTGAATAATTATGATTTCCAGCGTTCCACGATATCAGTTACAGAAGTTAAGGCCCCTGAATTCTCTTCCTCATGACTTCTGTTTCCGTAGCATAACTTTACAAAGCTTTGTTTCAACTCAGCAAAATTTTGGCATGCATCCTTATATTGAAGATATTTACTTTGAAGTGTTAATTATTATCATTTAGATGACTTCCATCTAACTTTGGTTTCCGCGGCATAACTTTACTAAGGAATATTGCAATTGAGCCAAAGTCATTTTGCACCTTTATATTGTAAATTTTTATGGATGAGATCTTGAATGAGTTGGATTTCCAGCATTCCATATCATCATTTGGAATAGTTATGGCTTATGAATGCCCATCTTCTCCAAACGTGACTTTTCCAACAGAAAGTTATTCTCTTTAAGGCCCTGCCCAGCAAATTGTAGAGAGCACGACCCTTTGCAATGCACCCATCGCTACTAACTCAGTTATCCATTATTATTTACGCGCGTGCTTATGTGTACATGATTGCTTTAATAATTATTCGAGTTTTTTATCCCCAGCAGGATGCTATAAAAATAAATTGGTTACATCGTTACGTTTTTACGGTGTGATTATTCTTTATGCGCTGACAGAAATCCGCTATAGATCACTAAGTTTATTGCTTTTGTTACTGGAACAAATTTCACTAAGGAAGCTGAAAACTGACTTATTCATTAAGAGCAAACTGGTTTGCGTTTGAAAACTCTATAGATGTGAAACATATAAATAATTACCATGTGTATACGTGTTGATTGGCCATAGGGGATTCTAAAGCAGAAATGGTATAGTTTGCACATTTTATTTATGAAGCATATAGACGTCAGTCTTATTTTAAGTAGAAGTATTATTCGGTAAAGGATGGAATGGTTTGTATTTTTGTAACCATGGGAACAGTGTGGTCATGCATTGTTCACTACAAAGAAAGTAGCAAACACTTGCTATTAACTCGCATTCCATTTGTAACGATTTTGCAAGTATGATGACATGAATAAATTTAAGAAAAAAATTTAAATCATGAGAGGACAGTTTATTTCTTCTTCAGATCTACAAGAGCCGAAAAATGTGGTTATTTAAAAAATTGCGTTTGCTTCCTCAAATATGGATACGACCGTACGGACATGATTGGTTAATTATCTTGCCTAATCTGGTACCACAAATACAACAGTCACAGATACACATGATGTGCAGCACACTTTGTACTCGTGCAGATAATACTCCAGGCAGAGGTTAACATTTATATTACTCTATTTTAATTTCATGACACAAACGGCATCTGATGCTGCAACGCGATACAAGAACGGCTGTGTGAATCAGTACAGATTTTTTGGTCACGTGCTTTAGTTCCATTCCGTTGCTCTGGAGGAACAAAACATTCTAAGACTAACGGCAGATAGTACTTAATTGTGGGTGTGTGCCGCTCCGAATTCAATGCTAACCAAAGCATTGTTTACAGCGGACAATATTTCATGGAAAATAAAATAGCAATGTTCTGTTGTCGGCATAATCTTTGGATAAGACATATGTTGTCTTGCCGTAAGATAGATCTTTTTATCAAACATCTGTACCGTCACCTGTTGCTATCTTTAGGTCACTTTTCGGTTTGATTAATTGCATAATTGATCAATATTTACAGCATAATTCCATCATTTGTCGGTATTTACAGTATGTATTTACATTTCGGTATTTACAGTATGTATTTCTTTTGTAAATTTGAATAATATTACTTGACGACCACCGATGATTGAATTGAAAACGCAGTTTGCTGTATATTATTTCCAAATGATAACACTTTGGTCATCTTCATACACGAGAGAGAGAGAGAGAGATATTTCTTTTTCTGATTGATTAATCTTTGCTATATTTTGCCTGTTCACTCTCTTCACTTTTCGAATCTATTTAGAATATTGTATTCTAATGTTACATTAGATTCAGGCTTGTTACATTTAATTTTTCTTCAAGTTCTCCGACAGTGATTATGCAGACTTGGTATATGCAACAATGGTCATATCGGATTTAAAGAGCACAATATCGTTATTTTGACTAAGTGACCCCATCAAATATAATTCTACGGATGTATATTGTATACGCATTCAGTTTATAGTCCTTTCCAGTATTCAACACAGGCGAGTATGTACACTTCCACACCCAATGGGCTTTTGTTGGAATTCTCGCCCAATGCCAGACTGCGTGGAATAATATGAAACAATAGTTCTTCTTCCTTCTCTGCGTTTCTTAGTTGTAGTTCTTTGAACTGAGGATGCGCTTATGAGCATAACACATAGATGTCTAAACGAAAACGAATTCTTTGGGTTGTACTACGGAGAAACAAGACCGGCACACACTCAAAACCCCATGCTATTCTTTTCTTAGGGCATGAAGACACCAGTTTCAATAAAAACTCGACCTATGCAAGCTGCTTTCATGACGTATTGGAAATTACTGTTAGTGTTTGTTAAGTAAATGTACAATGGGACAAGGGAGTCCTGTCTAATGAAGGGGTGTAAAGGTTAATAGTAGCGGTGTATGTGGTATTTGGAGTAGAAAATAGTGAAGGTATTAGAGGCAATAGCATCACGAGTTGTTTAATTGACTGAAACAAGTACCAGCGGCCAAAGTTGGAACAGTAATTATTGCGTGTTGGTTTTTACCGACCTTTTAATTTCGGGGTGGGGGTGGGGGGGTTAATTTATTTTTCTCAACTAACTTAATCGATATAATAATAATTTTCTTCTTTTAAAAAGCAGAGCAAGAATATTTTTTTCAAGCTATGTGGGGGACGGAAATTTTGGTCAGAAAGATCCGAGGGCTCACCCCTGGAAATTAAATGGTCTGTCCCTTATAGTGCTGATAGAAATAACACTAATGTATAGTTACAGAATCAATTAAAGAAGGGGTGGGGGTGTGGCGTGAAATAATTGTCTTTCAATTTTAATTGTTACAGTTTTAGCGCATTAATTTATATGAGTAACTTAGATGTTTTTTTTTTTTTTTTTTTTTTTTTCGGTTGTCTTTGCAGGCACAATAATCGAACGAAAATGGCCGCAACCATTGTCTTGATTTCTACCTTCATGTTCACGCATTTGACGGTTACGTTGGCCATCGACGCCTTCCTGTCCAAACCCGGAAATATATCTATTCTCATTTTATTTGACATACATCGCACGCGCCTTGACAATGGCACGTGTACCGATCTGGATTATTCCGTACTGGAGATCGCACATGGCGTTAACTGGATCAGCATGGCTGGCAACCGTGAAAACGAAACCGTTCCAGGTAATGCTTTAAGTTATAGCATTTTACTAAAATTATGACTTACACTTAATAGAAACATAAATGTGTAAGGATATTTTGACTAAATGGCCGAATAAAACAATAACTTATTGGTCTTTCTCTAATTATATCGTATGCTATTTCAGTATTACATTGCATTGAATGTTTCAATGTCCTCGTATTTTTTCGCTAAATTTCGTCATCTATATGTATAACAATTTGCGTTGCATTCATGTCACAATTCAAGGTACTAAGAGATATTGTTTAGCCTACGTCTACGAAGTAGAGAAGAACTATACATACATACATACATATATATATATATATATATATATATATATATATATATATATATATATATATATATATATATATATATATATTAGAGAATGCATCTTGACGAGCACTGCACACATTACGAAGTAAGTCACTGTGACCCATATTTTACGGTTCATTAACTTTGGTTAAATTTTGTGTTTTAAATGTATTTTTTAATCTCTGGTCATGTTACAATCAATAATCTTGATGGTTGTATACGTCTCAGTTAGTGACACACCAATAAAAGAAGGCCACTGTTTAACATTTTTCACATTCCACTGGCCTATGTTAAGTTTTTACGTTTAGCTAATGACCAGAGAGTTTCTTTGCACCCTCCCCTCTCTCTCTCTCTCTCTCTCTCTCTCTCTCGCTCTCTCTCTCTTAAAATTCTCTAACCTGTAACGATAATATTATTTATTCTTATTTAAAAATTATGTTAATGTTATCAAGCATTCTCCAGTAGAATCCAGGGATAGCACTTTTTGCTCTGTTTGGTGTATATTTGTAATTCTCTCTCTCTCTCTCTCTCTCTCTCTCTCTCTCTCTGTCTGTCTCTCTCTCTCTCTCTCTCTCTCTCTCTCTATATATATATATATATATATATATATATACACCTAGATTCATGACACTTGGTGAGGAGATACTAAGTATGTCACTGTGACCTATATGTAATGCTTCACTGACTTTGGTTCAATTTTGTTTTAACTTTTCATGCTTGAATCATTAAACTAAATGATTGTATGCATCCATCATCCTTTTAGTACTACACCTGTACAAGAAAGATCACAGTGATCTATATTTCACACTTTAGTGGCTGATATTAAGTTCTTGCATGTAGCTCATGACACATATTTTTTGCGTGCTATGTACATACTGTCCTATCTAGAATGATAATACTTGACAAGGGGATGCCTCTTGATAAGCAGTTCAGTAGTAAGTCATTATGGCCCATATTTCACGCTTCACTGACTTGGGGTTAAGTTTTGTGTTTAATGTTGGTTTCGCAGGCACTGTTCATGCTAGACTTGTGAAATACATGATGATATGCATCTCTGTTAGTACCACATTCTTACAACCAAAGAAGTTTTCGTGACCTATATTTCGTCTATTATTGGCTTTGGTTAAATGTTTGGGTTTAGCTCATGACCACACGAGTTTTAAGCATGTTATATGCATACTATCCTATCTAGAATCATAAAAAGTAGTGACTGGACGGATAGGTTCTACACCCTTTTTGCAAAATGAGATTTATGTGACGTACATTTCATGTTCCAGTGACTTTGTCGAAATTTTGTATTTAAAGTTCATTGATTGGATTATGTTTATGTTTGAATTATGAAACTTGATAATTGGATGCATCTGTTAGTACTTCACCCTTACAATCAAAGAAGGTCACTATGACCTTCATGTTATGCTTTGCTAAGATAGGTTAAGTATTTGTGTATAAATAGGTTAAGTATTTGTGTATCCATGCATTAATGGCCATATAGGTTCCTCTTTGCTGTATACATCCTAGACTGCACAGAAGGCCCTTTCTAACAAGGGCAGTTGGAAGTAGGAATACATATGTTTATTTCATGATAAACGTTCCATATTATTGACTATACACTGTATACAGTGGTGTACTGACCATTGGGCATACCGGGACAAATCTGTGGGCCGGTGGGCCGTCAGAAAGTCCAGGGCCGAGTTGCTTACCCAGTACACTCCTGATTGTATATTGTGATATGTAACCCTCAGCATGTTAAATGTGTATTGTATACGTGAATGAGTATGGGAAGTAAATGAATGGACTGCATGCTTTTCATTTGAGAAATCATCTCTAGAGGTTAGTCAATGTAATGATGCATGAACTATGCTTCTAATGCAGGCTGTCGCTCCAAGATTACTCTACTCAAAGCCTGTGATTTTCATGAAGTAAAATCTGGCTTCTAGTCGTGGACAATAATACTAGCTTCTGAAGCAGATTTTATGATGAATGATTTAAGAACAACTAAATTCATCTCTTGTTTTTATCAACTCATTGTAGTATCTCTGCTTTGATAATATAGAACAATGTTACGTTTTATTGTTTTATGTCTTTTATGCCATGTAACAGTACGTATGTATCAGGGTTGCTGCAAGGGTATTTGGCGCCCTAGGCGAACCTTCAGCCTTGCGTCCACCCTCTCCTCCACAATTAACTTTCAAAAATGAATATTGACCATTGATTCTTTCGTTCTGTTTTTCACTTCTTATTTTTAGATGCTTATTATCTTCCATTTTACGCTATTTCTCTTTCTTGTTGTATTCATTCAGTTTTTTGCCCCCCCCCCCAATTTTGCCGCCATGGCGACCGCTTAGTTTGCCTAGTGGGTTAAACCGCCATGTATGTATGTATGTATGTATGTATGTATGTATGTATGTATGTATGTATGTATGTATGTATGTATGTATGTATGTATGTATGTATGTATGTATGCGGTTTAACTGTATGTCAGCACAAGACTGGCTATATAGTCTCGAGAAAAAGTTAAGTTAAAATGCAAAGTGAAAAAATTGCAAACAAAACGTTAGTTACTTCATTCTTAATTTATTTCTGCATAATAATTAATGTTTACAATAGCTGCTGGAAACTACTAAAAGCTTTGTAGAGGTGATTGTGGTTTATTTGGCTCTCATCAACGATGCCTTTAAAGCAATCTGTAGTATGTATTTGCTAAACCCACTGTGCACATGTTGCCCAATTTGAATTTTAATTGTTTTAGATTGACTACACAACAGGAACAGTTTTTTTTAGAGCAAACACGAATACTAAATATGGTCTTTGCAATCAGACCGCAGACATTTGTATCTTAAATTAATATACCAGATTAACGACAGACTTTTTACATAAGATGCAACCTTCCTTGTGCAGATTCGTGCGTATTCCAAAACTTTTCCTTAAAATCAAGCCCATATTTTTTTTTTTTTTTTTTAGCTCTACTGGTCATATACCAGAAAAGCTTATGGGATGGTCTATTGTTTGTGGTCCGTCCGTCCGTTACCACATGTTTGTTGTCGCCACTTTTCCTAAACTGCTTGCAGGAGTGCCTTGAAACTTTACACACACATTCATCCCATAGTCTAGTTCGTCCTAAATGAAAATGGTGCTGTTCAGTACCAATTTGGCCGCCGCAGCGGCCATCTCGAAAATCTTGTTATCACTACTCCTCCTGAATGGATGGTCATAACAACATGGGGTTTTCACTAAAAGACTTCTTATGATGTCTAGTTGATCCCAAATAAAAGTTGTGCCTATCTGAAGTCAAATATGGTCGCCACAACGGCCATCTTAAAAATCCAGTCTAGTTGGTCCTAAGTGTAAGTGGTGCCGATCTGACGCCCACTATGACCGAAACCACGGCCATCATGAAAATCATGTTTTAGGTACTGATACTGAATGAATGGTCATAACAACATGGGGTTTTCACTAAAAGACTTCCTATGATGTCTAGTTGGTCTCAAATGAAACGGTGCCGATCTGACATCCAATATGGCCTCCTTGGCAGCCATCTTGAAAATCTTGTTATCGCTGCTTTTCCTGAATGGATGGTATTATCAACATGGGATTTTCACTAAATGACATCTTAGGATGTCTGGCTGGTCCTAAATAAAAATGGTGCCAATCTGACATCCAATATGGCCGCCATGGCCGCCATCCTATAAATCTTGTTATCACGACTCTGCTGGAACAGAAAGTCATATTGACATGGGGTTTTCACCAGAAGACTTCTTATCATGTCCAGTTGGTCTTGAATGAAAATGGTGCCGGTCTGACGTCCAATATGTCCCCCACAAGAGCCATCTTGAACATCTTGTTATTGCTACTCATCCTGAATGGAAGGTCATATCGTGAAAATATTTTTATCTCTGCTCTTCTCCAAATGGATGTCTATATCAAAATGGGTTTATCAGCAATGTATTTCTTATGATACCTAGATGTTCCTACATGAAAATGGTGCCAGTTGTACTTCAGATATGTCTAAAAACTCTTGTTGTCACTACTTCCCCTGAATGGATGATCATTATGACATGGGGTTTTCACCAAAAGCTTCTTATGATGTCAACTTTGTCCTAAATGAAACTGGTGCCAAGCTAACATTCAAAAAAATGTACCACAGCAGCTAATTTGAAAATCTTGTTATCTCTGAAGAATATCAGAGATTGTTTCAGCACTCGACAGTTAAAAGGAAGAAATGGTCTTTCTGGAAATTCTTTTCGCCCAGTAGAGCGTCATTCCCTTCGAGGGACTCATGTTTATCTAGTTGGTTAAATTTTTTCACCTACGAAATCTGTCAAATATTCTTTCATTGGAATTATTTTAAAGATCTCGATTGATACAATTCTAAAACTAAAGAAGTGTGTTTATGCTTAAATTATAACCTTAGGAATGGGGTAGCCTGAATATTAAAAAATAATAATATTTTTGTTCTAATAAGTTAATTTAAACGCCATGCAGTTCTATCCACCCATAAGGTTTGTCCCAAATCACTGCATTTGCCATCGTCATTATGTTCATTGACCATTTGCGAAAGTTGTGGTCTGTTTGTCAGGTCCTACATTACCTGAGAACTGAGAAAAACTCCAAGGGGTGGGGATGTTTAGTAGCCGATATTTGTTGTAGGCAAGTTTGAACCAAAATAATACAGAGTCTAACAAGAAGGGATACATGCATATAACCTGCTGTCTTCATCTTTCACGGAATCGAATATTTCTTTTTTTACTGTCAAGGTTACCTTCTCTTCGACACGTGTGGTTCCCCAGAGAGGGCGCTACAAATCTTAGCTACATCCTTGTTTGACGGAGGATGTCAACCTGGAAACAGTTCCATAGCCGGTATGTTCTTTTCAGATTCTCCACAAGCATCGTATAATAAACCCGAATGGTAGAAAAGTTGATAATAGTATTTCCAAAATTGAAATTAATTGAAACTTTGTGTATAAAAAATAGTGATAATTTCTCCTAACAACATGCATTATTTCTTGATAAGATAAAACATCCTCAAATCCGAAACCTTTTCCATTCAAGCACGCAGTACATGGCCAACTTAGTTAAAGTTGTATGTGAAAAAGCGCAACCTAAGTATTTAAATTACCTTAACCTAAGTATTTAAATTACCTTAACCTAAGTATTTAAATTACCTTAAAATGCAACTACTATCCCACGTTATAGACCTTCATTATACAGTTTTAGTTTGCTCAAACAAAACTCTACACCACCTTAACTTATTTAAAGTTGTACTTTGTGCAGTAACTGGAAGTTCCTAAAAGATTTCACTGCTACTGTCATACATTATATTGTATATTTACCTTACTTGCAACAGCCCATGATTTCATTCTCACGAGATATATCTAACACACACGCACGCACGCACACACATGCACACACACACACACACACACACACACACACACATATATATATATATATATATATATATATATATATATATATATATATTCACTCACGGACGATGTAAGACACTATCTTAAAGCACACCTTCAGGAGCTGAAACAAATTCATATGGAATGAGAAGAAAGTTACCTAGTTAATATTTCATATAATAAATAACGATACTGGTGCTACAAATTTTGCATCGAAAAAAGACAATGCATGCTGCGTGCAAACTTTACTTAACTCTTAAAGTCACTGGAAAGTTCCATTCCTGGAAAGAATAACACTCGGGTAAGAATAAGAAAGTAGGAAGCGACGGCAGAATAAAAGAAAGTTTAAATAAAAACAATAAAATCGGATACATGTGTCCTTTGGACTACTGTATTATTGGAAAGTTTGTTGCACGGTTGAAAATCAAAGCCTTTTGGACTACTGTATTATTGGAGAGTTTTTGCACGGTTGAAAATCAAAGACCACTGACAATTAGTAGTAACATTAGAACCAGTATTTTATGTTTCTATATTATTTTTGATCAATGAAATCCTTTCAGTGAAAACAAAATTGAAAAATTACCTTGAAAATTCTAAGCTATACTACAAATGAAACGTCAGACCTTTTTGAAGAAATGTTGTTCTTTTAAAGAGATGAGGTAGGTAGACAGCAAGCTTTGTTTTTAGTTGAAATATTAAATGTAAGGGCGTAGTATATCATAACATTAAGGACACAGAAAATAAAGCTTAAAATTTGGGAGCCATGGTAGCTCAGTTGTTAGAGTATCAAACTCGTAATCCAAGAGTCGGCTACATCGGTATATCTAGGAAAAATACACTTAGCTCCCATTTTCTCGGCATGATATCGCCAAAAAGAAACAAAAAAAAAAAAAAAACAAACAAAAAAAAAAAAAAAAAACCCCACTAACAACAACAAGTTCCAAAAAAAAAAAAAAAAAAAAAAAAGAACAAAGAAAAACAAAAACAAAAACAAACAAAGCAACATCACCCCACCCCCGTTAATTAACTTCCATTACAAAAATAAATTTAACAAAGGAGGACTTTGACTTTAGAAGTTGCTCGACTCATTTTTGACATAGTGGCGAAAAAAAGAAGAAGTTTGTACACTGATGTTACACATACATTTAAATTGTATTTTGGTACACTGATGTTACACATACATTTAAATTGTATTTTGGTACACTAATGTTACACATGGATTTAAATTGCATTTTAATACACTAATGTTACACATGCATTTAAGTTGTGCTTTGATACACTAATGTTACACATACATTTAAATTGTATTTTGGTACACTAATGTTACAGATACATTTAAATTGTATTTTGGTAAGATGTGCAGTCTATGCCAGATACAACTTCAATATATTTAGCTAAGCAACGAATGCACTATCATAATTTCAGGAGTGTTTAGTTATACATCACAAGCTGTCTCCAATACGATTGAAAACCTCCTAGCACCCACTGGTATTCTTCACCTGGATGTGAGACAGCAGTTTCAGCCAGCGGAAACTGTGCTTGCGCAACCAAGAAGCCATTTGTCGGTGACTTTGCCTTCCAAGAGAAAAGTGGAGGTAACTACAACGAGTGCTTTTATAATATGCAATTTTTTCATTTCCTTCAGTGTGGATTTTGGCTTTTCTTCTTGGTCCAATTCCTTATCTTAATTTCCCAATCATTTTAAAAGCAATTAGTAAAATCAAATTTTCTTAACAACCACAGATTAGGTACAAACTATTTGATTTATGATTTGTAGTGAAATGTGTCGATAATTATGCTTTTCTTTACACGTGAGTTTTAATGATGATGATGATGAGGATGATGATGATGATGATTATTATTATTATTATTTGTAAGAGATTCCAATTCCTTAATGCTTTAATAAAAATCAAGCCTCTATTAGATTATATCTCAATTAAAAATAATGCTTAATCAAATTCAGCAGACGATCGAATGTAAATTTCACTGTATTTTTGTTTATCTCAGGCGACCTTTGAACTATTGAAGATGTTAAACTGGACATACATTGTCACTATCTCAGACAACATGGAGACAAATAAAGCGGAAAGAGATCTTCTGGAAAAAACTGTCAAACTTAGAGGGGTATGCATCAATGATTCACTAACAGTGGTCGCAGGTAACATCAGTCGTACTCAACTCTCATCCATTGGAACGAAAGGAATTGTAATTTTCACGTCCGAGAATGCCCTTGCTGAACAAATTGCAAACTATGTCCCTACAGAATCCTTAACTCTCGTTGTAGGACATGGTGTTGAATCGTCATCACTAAAAGATGGGCTATACTTAGATGACGACTATCCTTCATTGAATGGCTTTGTCGAATACTTTTCGTCTAAGACACGGAACGCCACAGATTGGGACCAGGTCACGTTGGATTATTTGGTTACCAAACATGGCTGCGTCTTGAACACTACCATAAACATGTTTGATTGCCAAGTAAATACTACGGAGCAATATTTGTTCTTGAGAACGAAAAAAAGGGACATGCATAAGGTGCTCGGAGCTTATAATCTTCTGTGGGCGGCTGGCAAACATGTAGTCAGCCGCGATTGTGGTATCCAAACAGGTGTGAATGACTGTCCTGATCTAGAAGACGCTGTAAAAAGAATAATAAGAGGAACTGGGGTGTTTATCGGGGAAGCTGATGGAGAGATTGTCGACGATGCATATAACATTTCACTTTGTTGGGTTCGACAAGGTCACGCACATAAGGTAAGAGGAGAACAGCCAGTTAAACCGTATAAATAATGAGGAATGAATCAGTCTTTCCTGGAACGAATTATGCAGAAGAAATACAACGATAACAATTTCCCACAGTCTGTCCGTCCATATCGAACTTTTCCTTTTGCAAAAAGGACTATATTTCCTATTGGGACTAGTTTGTTTTCTAATTTGGGATCTGGAAGTGTAGACTAGTTTCCTCTGGTAACAGGTACAATGAAAACACAAGCTTGGGATTATAGGTAACTGGGAAATAACAATTACTTCCCCTCTAAAACATTGATTTAAGTGTCATGCAATTTCATCCTGAAAGCTCAAGTATCCCAAAAGATATCTGCGTGACCAATTTTTAAAGATTAATCATTTTAAACTGATTCGTTGCGAATGATTAGATAGTCTCGAAAGTCTATGCTAGATATTAAAGTCTTAAGGTTTTGTCATTGAGGTTTTGTATCCAAAATATTCTTAATTTCTCAGAATGGTGTGTTAAATATCAATTGTAGTTTGAAAATCACATCTCAGCTTGCTAAACACATCCAGTTTGTCAAGTAGTTTTCGATACAAACGATATCAGTACTTAATACGATGAAATGTAAGATATTAAATTAGCCATTAACCTATAATTCCAATAGGACTGGTGTACTTAATTCCTTAATTATTTGAGGGTTGAATTTGGAATGTGTTTTGATAATAGGGAACATTTTAAAAAAATGGTATTACAATTTCTCGTGAATTTTGTTTGCGAGGAAACAGTTATATTTGATATGTAATCGTTTCAGATTGGAAGATTTATGAGTGAATATGTAGTATCCAATGCGAGCCTGCAAGTGTCCAGCATGGAATATTTCGCCAACTCCAACTGCTACGGGGACTGCCAAGAATGTTCATCTTGTCAGTCTGCACTGAATTCGGATATACCTATCCTGTTCATCCCAGGCGATATATTCGTGGTTGCATCTCTCCCTGTTCACAAATTTGGTTCGGAATGTAGATCCTGGTCATGGAAAGGACTAGAAGTCACTGAGGCGCTTTTATATGGCCTTAATGTATCCCAGGCGAGTGTTTTAGAAGTCGGTGTACTAGTTGTCGATTCTTGTGGATCAAATTCTAAATGGGATCTTATTTTATCTGAAATCGAAAGATGTCCTTTTGAATCCTCGACTAACTCGACATTTAAGGTGGATGGAAAAAATAGCGCGGTCCCGATTTTGCTCGAAGAAAGTCCTCGATCATTCTTCCAGTCAAAAATGGATTCCAGACCCCGCTTTGTGGTTACGAATTCTGGGATTTATTTCAAGGAATTGAAATTTGATAGATACATAGCTGCAACTGTTGCATTATTTAAAGAACTTATATGGAGTTACATTGCTGTTGTTCATTCCAGTGACGCTTTATCCAAGATACTTTTAAGTGAGTTTTTGAGGGCATTTGATGATAGTAGTGTATGTGTGTCATCTCTCATTAAGATTGACGCTGGTTCTACCAAATCAATGGTAATTCTTCAGTCCTTCATGGACATTCCTATAGATTCAACAGTTGTAGTTTTCCTGACGAACGAAATGGATACATCTGCTGCAATCGAAACATTAAAGAACATGACACATTCATCTCTGATGCATTACATATTTTACTCCTGGAGTCAGGATAATCCTCAGAGTTCTATTTTCCGTGAACTACCGCCTGGTTCGATTTTGATACAGCCATACCAAACCCCATCAGATGCCGGCTTTACTGCGTATTTGAATGCGTTGACAGGTTACAATAACCATCGCGACCCATGGTGGTCTAGATTTCATGAAACTTTATACGGATGTGAGGTAAATGTTATTCCAGAATCTTTTGCCCAAACTTGTGACAACATTACATCCACTGTAACCAAACTGCAGCGCAACCCGATGTCATACTATGTTCTGCAGATGATGCGCACCATATCATCTGCATTGCAAGATCTTGCTGTCAATTTGTGTTTAAATGGGACAGTACCTTGTGACAAATTTCGTGAGAAAATCCATGACCCATCAGCAAATATAACAGATTTTAGCAGCCTTTCAGAGTTTTATAGTAATGGTGAAATGAAAGTCCCATTAGAGATCAGTAATTATCAGACGGTTGATGCAACGACCATTAAAGCCGTACGGGTAAGTATTTATATTAAAATAGTAAAATCCTATTCGATTGAAATACTAACAGTGAATTAGTATCCATGCATGAATTAATTTTGTTTTGTTTTTTCAAGTTAAATTGTAAAGTTACTAAGATAAGAATTGCAAATGCATGTAGATATGTCGCATAATTATGCATAGATTTAAACATTGTAGTTTTGCTCGGTTTCTGTTTCAATTTATGTTCGTCATCGTCTCTGCCTTTTCATTTGTATTGAATAACCATACATATATAAATGTGCGACAATACATAATTGTGAAGCCCACCATGAATGAATAGTTTTAATTTATCTAAATAAATAGTCAAAGAAATAGATGTCCAATTAATTTGCACTTGCTTAAAGTCATTTATTTGCATCGGTTTTTAGGTTGCACAATACGATGTCTTTGGTAAATTCACCAAGTCTAGCAGCAACTGGATGATACATAATTCAAAAGGTGACACAGTTAAAGAAGAAAGTAAATGTAAAGGTTGGTGTCCAAGGTGTTTTGCATGTAATGGCTCTCTTAAACTAAATCAAGAGTTTTCCCATATTCCTGGAGATATTCTTTTGACTGGATTCTTTCCGATACGTAATCAAGGAGACATAACCCTGAGTTGTGGAACATATGCCATACAAAGAGGCTCAGCTATACTTGCTGATGCCTTTCTCTTTGCTATTAAGACATTCAGGTACGTATTTCCTACGATACTTCCAAACGTATCAGTCGGAAGTTTCATCATTGATACTTGTTCAAACGCCGCACTGGCAGACCAGATGCTTTTGAATTTCGAGACATGTCACTTGTCCTTGAGCACTGAATATGATTCCCATCCACCGAGCCCTGCTTTGGTTCCAGCATATATATTTCAAGGGACTACCTTGGAAGCACAGTCGACCAAAGAAGATATTCAAAGAATAAATAAACTTGGAATATTCGTTGATGATGAAGGCATTCTATCTATTACTACCATGGGAAGTATTCTCGGCACAAGGATAAATTCCAGTTTCCTTGCAGTAATTGAGTTTGTGTATGAAATGAACTGGGATTATGTGTCTTTAATTACCTCAGGAGAGAATTCCGGGGAATTCAACAGCTTTCGTGATATGGCTGTGATGAAAAACATCTGCATCGACGTTCATTCACAGATATCTTCATCTAATTCGAAGTCTTTTTTAAACGCTCTTGATGTGGTCAGAAACTCTT
Source organism: Margaritifera margaritifera (assembly GCA_029931535.1). Lineage (NCBI taxonomy): Eukaryota > Metazoa > Mollusca > Bivalvia > Unionida > Margaritiferidae > Margaritifera > Margaritifera margaritifera. The sequence continues at coordinate 3,838,516 of JAQPZY010001566.1, read as the reverse complement.
CAGCGAACGTAGTTATTGTCTTTGCTTCAGATTTAGAAATCCGATCACTGTTTCAACCACTTGTGTCTCAGCGAGCTTTGGTCAAATCATGGATCGTCAGCAAAGAAAGTAGAACAAGCTTAAGAAGGCTTGGGGATTTATTACTTCCTCTAGGAACCATTCTCTTTCAGAGTGCTGGTACTAAGAATGCAGACTTCCAGAGGTATTTGTCACGCCTTGAAAGCGGTAACTCATCAGTAGATACGGAAAACCCATGGTTGCAGAAGTTTGCTATGGCAGAAAAGGTCCAGTTAGGAGATTTATTGAATATTACCGCTTCAGAGATAATAAAAAGTGTCTTTATCACGCTGCATGCAATAGATGGTGCATATTCTAAACTCTGCCCTTTGAGAGACGGGCTGTGCAAACAATTTGCGCAAGAGGGAAATGCAGAAATAATTAAACAGTTGAAAAACGTGTTCTTTGAATATCAAGATGAAAAAGTGAACCTTGCGGAAGGAAGCATAACTCTGGCATTATACACCTTGTACAACAACCAGGCAAAAGGATTTCAGCCGGTAAGTGAACGTTTCTTTAGACAACAATAGGTGTTCCCTAAAATCCCTAAAATGTGTTTTTTTTTATCTTGTGTGATTTGGAATTATTTAGGGCAGTGATTCTGAGAACAACTTTAACTAAAGTTTGAGTTTCTTCAAATTGTTCATTTCAATGGTTTCCGCCTTCGTTTAAGATAAATCAGCCAGCAACAAAAAAAGTCATGCCAACGATGATGGAGAATTAATTTCCATTCAGTAGTTTAAATTTTCCGACTGTAATTCTTTTCTGGAGCAAGGTTAGTTTTTCAGTATGTTGCTTCAATGAAAACCTTTTAAAAACTTTTGTCAGTAGCAGCAGCTCATATTGGTAAATCCTCAACATTTCTGGTAAAGACACATTGGATGTCAGGGTTATACAATCATATATCATCTCTCTCTGAGATGACTTTTTTTGTTTTTTCTTGTTTTTTTATGGTTTTAACGGCACTTTAGCACATTACTGGCTATATCATGACAAGGAAATGGTAATTAAGCGTCTTTCCCAAAGACACACCGAGGCAGCCGACCCGGGTCGGCCTGGGCGGGTATCAAACCCGGGACGACCTGGGCAGGTATCAAAACCCGCGACCCTTAGATTATGAGTCAGACGTTCTATCAACTGAGCTTTCGCGGCTCCCAGACTTTTGGTTTGTCATTCATGAGTCCATAATCCCTCTGCAGTTTGTCCATTACCAAGTTTAGGCCCTTTTTAGCCCTACTGGTCATAGACCAGAAGAGCTTATGGGATGGCCTGTTGTCCGTCGTCTGTCGTCCGACGCCCGTCGTCCATCTTTCATCCATCTGTTAGCACAAGTTTATTATCGTTGCTCCTCCTAAACTACATGGAGGATTGCCATGAAAATTTACACACACATTCAGCCCATTGTCTAGTTGGTCCTAAATGAAAAAGTTGCTTCTCAGAAATCCAGTATGGCCGCCACGTCGGCCATCTTGAAAATCTTGCTCCTTCTGAATCGATGGTTATATCAGCATAGGCTTTTCACTAAAAGACTTCTTATGATGTCTAGTTAGTCCTAAATGAAATATTTGCCGATCTGACGTCCAATATGGCCACCAAAATATTGTTATCGCTACTTCTTAATAGAAAGTCATATCAACTTGGGGTTTTGAAAACCTCTTATATTGCTTATATTGTTTAGTTGGTTCGAAATGAAATGGTGCCGCTCGGACATCAATATGGCGGACACAGTTGCCATCTTGAAAATCTTTGTTATTGCTACTCCTTCTGAATGGATGGTCATGTCAACATGGTGTTTTCACTGGAAAATTTTTATGATGTGTAGTTGGTTCTAAATAAAAACTGTGCCAATCTGACCTATAAATGGCCGCCATGGCAGACATCTTGTTATCGCTATTCCTTCTGAACAGAAAGTCATATCGACTTGGGGTTTTCATCACAAGACTTCTTATGATGTCTAGTTGGTCCTGAATAAAAAATGGTGCCGATCTGAAAACCAATATGGCAGCCATCTTAAAAGTGGTTTTTGTAGCTACTCTTCCTAAATGGAAAGTCATATTGACATGGGGTTTTCACCTAAGACCTCTTGTGATGTATAGTTTGTCCTAAATGAAATTGGTGCTGTTCGGGCATCTAGTATGGCCGACACAGTGGCCATATTGAAAATGTTGTTATTGCTACTAATCCTAAATGGACGGTAATATCAACATGGGGTTTTCTCGAAAAGACTTTTATTATGTATAGTTGGTCCTAAATAAAAATGGCAACCATCTGGATCACCTTATCGCTACTCCACCTGAACGAAAAGTCATATGAACATTGGTTTTTCACCACGAGACTTCTTATGATGTCTAGTTGGTCCTAAATAAGAATGGTGCCCATCTGATATCCAGTATAGCCACCACTCCAGCTTTCTTGAAAATCTTATCACTACTCCTCGTGAATGGAATGTCATATCCACATTGTGTTTTCACTCGAAGTCTCCTTATGATGTCTTCTTGGTACTGATCTGACATTTAATATGGCCACCACAGCGACCATCTTGAACATCTGGTTATCGCTACTCCGCCTAGATATATTTTCATATCAACATGGGATTTTCACCAAAATACTTCTAATGATGTCTGGTTGGTCCTAAATGAAAATAGTCCCAATCTTACATCCAATATGGCTGTCACTGTGGATAATTTTAAAATCTTGCTATTGCTGAAACATATTGGAGATGGTTTCAACACTCATTACTTAAAAAGAAGAAACGGTCTTATCTTGAATTCGTGGAACTTCTTTTCGGCAGTAAAGCGTCAGTCCTTTCGAGGGACTCTAGTTTGATAATGTCCAGCCTAAACCTGTTGATTGTTCTCTCACTATGAAGATGGTATAACTGAAAATCATATTTCAATATGATGTGGAAAATATAAGGCTTGATGTTTTAGTGTTCTCGTACGTTATAGTCTGTTTAAAAAGTAGATAATTAAGTACACCTCCGCAGGGACTGCTTGTTCCAGCTCATTGTAATAAGAATATCACTATGAAACACAGAGTATGTCAATTGTATTGGTAGTTCAGCAGCGACAGCCAATATGCATGAACGCAGGCTATCTGTATTTTTAACATAGGCATTTGCCACATGAACCATGTTGAAATCAGTCGTGAGGTTTGAGAATTCTGCACTTCCTGAAATATGTTAATGTCACTTTCTGGACGGAGGCTGTAGTCGAGAAGTATCAGTTTCAGGTTTGACAGTCAATCCACAGTTCACTCCTAATCTATAGAATGTGTGATTTTCCAAGTTTACAAGGTTTATATCTCCAGTTTTTATCTTTAGATCTATAAAACATTATTATATCCATGTCGTCATACCAATACTGAATTTAAAAAAAGTCAATTTGCAACATAATGATAGTCAAAACATGTAAGATGCAAAGAAATAGATCCTGAGGAATATTTTATTACACCTTCTTATGTTAGAGAGGTAAAATAAATAATCTTGTAAATGTAGTACATCATTGCTGTGTTAAACTTATAATATATTAAATGTTCAAATTAGCCTATGACCAAACGGAGTTGGAAAGGTCAAAATTATTATTAGGACTTGAAAGTAGAACTATTTCTTTTCATTTCTGTCGAGACTTACAATTAGATGACTACATCTCATGCTATCCTTATGTAATACCAAAGGAATATGGGTACTGTATGTGACAATATCTTCTCAATCTGGTGCTTTTTTGTTTCTTTCACAGTTCGGCACATGGAAAGAAGGCTTACTCGAAATAAATAAAGCAGAAATCAAGTCCTACGACAGTAATATTTTCGAATTGCCCACTCCAAGAAATTCAAAATGCTATACAAATTGTAGATGCATAAATATCAGAGAAAAGGAGACACCAGCCGTATCAATATCGAGTCAGCCATATGGTCCAGACCGACTTTATGGGGAAACAACGGCTTCGTTTATTCCGGATCTTTGGAGGATCATTGTTCTCATCATTGCATGTTCCGGCGCGGCCATTACCCTGATCCTTATGCTTTACATTATTAGTAAGGTGTGCACTGGCGCCCTCATTCGGAGATACATAATTTTAGGAATTTTATTGCTGGTGGCAATAGTGTTCTTGTTTATGTCTATATTTCCGTTTCTTTTCTCTCCAAGTGAACCTGGTTGTGGAATGCGCTTTTTCGCTCATGGATTCTCGTATGCATTTGCTTTTGCCATTATTCTTACGAAAATGACGACATTGAGGGATTATAAGTATATTGGTCTTGGAGGAGAAATTTCGCGATTGAACCAAGTTTTGTCCGTGTTTTTCCTAACAGGAGTTCAAATAGCCATAGGCGTTCAGTGGTGGGTACTGAAGAGACCATTAATCATCGAAGAGAGATATTTAAGAGTAACAGGAAATACTACAGAAAACATTGCTTATTACGCTTGTGAATTTCAACGAAAAGACTTTGTAGCTTACAACGTTTATGTAATGCTTCTGATCGTCGTTTGTGGCTTTTATGGTATACTAGTTAGAAAGGAGACTAAAAATATGGGAGAAGCTAGACTCCTCCTGATCTTTTCTTGGACAAGTGTTGGTATCTGGATAGCGTGGATTATTGTCCTCTTTGTTTTACCTCGGCAGCACGCGGAAGTGGTCGTTTCCGTAGAAATGCTCGTTAGTGCAGTCGCCATGTTGGTAATCATCTATCTGCCAAAGCTTACCACCATAGCAAAATTGAAATATGAAGTCTCGGAAAGGGAGTCCGGAGCAAAATCCAGACAAAACGGGTATAAGATTGACAGTGGCTTCCATTTTGAAAGGCCATATTCTCTCCCTGAAACACTGGATAATACAGACTCGTTCCTAAATAAATATCACGGCTATCCGCGAAGCCTACAAACATTTGACACAAGTCTGAGTTATTGAATGTGCCTCTGGATGGGAGTTTCCCTGCTACTTCGTGCATACTTATTGCTGTGTGTGTATGAAACAATGACTACTGCAAAGTGAGATTGTCGGGGTAATGGTAAACATTTATGTTAGCAGTCGTTAAAATTCAATTTAGCGAAATATGTGTAAAAAGCATGTCGACTTCTACCGACGTTTTGACCTTTGAACTGTAACATTTCTTGAATTATTGAACATGGACTTAGTCCACATATTTTGTAAAAAAAAGTTCAAACTTTGGTACCCTAAGACTTATTAAACTTCTCATTGAAATCCATTTTGACTCGCTGCACATTCCAGTAGAGAAATAGCTATAAATCATTGAGACTAACGCCTTAGTCTTATCCTATGAGATGTAAACTTGTCATGGATAATGTTTTAAACGGATCTCAATCTTCTTCGTGGTTTGTATTGGCCATAATGTAGACAACCTTAATGCCATCTTCAGAATATTTCCTTCTGTCCTTCCTGAAATTAGTAAATCTTCGACTACAATATTTTTTCTTTTAGGTCAAAAGGTTAGTTATTTACTTTTTACCTCGGTTTTTCAGTCTACGTGTGATAATATAATTTAAAAGCTTGTCTCTAGCGTTTCCGCAGATTTTTGAAATGCTGTCAGCTGCTTGTTAAACGTGCTCATCTTGGCTGGATATTTGAGCTTTAGCCGTCAATTTCAAATGTAGAAACATTTATATTTTAACTGATTATTTGTTTCCTATAATGCTGATACTTTGTGTAAAAATCTTCATGTGTTAATAGAACTTACATAGTACAATCATTTACAAAGACAAAGGTATGCTGATACTTTGTGTAAAAATCTTCATGTGTTAATAGAACTTACATAGTACAATCATTTACAAAGACAAAGGTATGCTGATACTTTGTGTAAAAATCATCATGTGTTCATAGAACTTACATAGTACTATCATTTACAAAGATAAAAGTATGCTGAATGTAAACGCTGTAATAACTTAGAAATATTTATATTTACGTTGTAAAATCTATATGTGTGTGTGTGTGATTGTTCTTATCTAATGACTATTCATTTGCTTTAGAATCAGTCATGAAAGAAATGTGGATGGGGGAAACTTTTTTTCCTTCTCCATCTTCAGCTAACACCCATGCCGTACTCTGATGGTCCTACTTGACAATTTAAAATGTAGAAATGTATGTATGTATGTATGTATGTATGTATGTATGTATGTATGTATGTATGTATGTATGTATGTATGTATGTATGTATGTATGTATGTATGTATGTACGTGTGTATGTATGTATGTATGTATGTATGTATGTATGTATGTATGTATGTATGTATGCTTAGTGTTTAGTGGCACACCATCACAATCCTGGTTATAAAGTGACGATGTTCGCATGTATGTATGTACGTGTGTACGTATGTATGTATGTACGTATGTATGTATGTATGTATGTATGTACGTGTGTATGTATGTATGTACGTGTGTATGTATGTATGTACGTGTGTATGTACGTATGTATGTATGTATGTACGTGTGTATGTATGTATGTATGTATGCATGTATGTATGTATGTATGTATGTATGTATGTATGCTTACTGTTTAGTGGCACAGTCCTGGTTATAAAGTGCCAAGCAAAAGCAAGGTAGCAATGATAAAGTCAAAAAATTGACAACATTCCCAGGAAGACAAAAACATCCGACTAACAGTAAACTTGAACCACACGTATTACCTTTGCAAAAGGCTTGAAGGCTCCGCTCTATTTATTTCGTTGTTTGGTTCGGAAAGAAAGACATAAAACGAAACTAAATAAATAAAGGGGCAAAAGATGTAGGTTAGGTAATCTATATAAAGCATGAATATTCTTGTAATTGTTGAATATGTGTGGAATTTTCCATTAGGACTACCTATTACTATCACGAGGAAGAGAAAGTGACCTCATTTTTATGCTTTAGTGATTATGGTACATGTTTCACACTCAGTTGCATGCGCAGGCTGTACAGCTTAGTACTATCGCAAGTTGACTCCCTTCCACCTATTTGACTCAAGAACTATCTTACCTGTCAAAGAAAATTCCCACAATGCAGATCGCATGAATGTATCCCACAATGCAGATCGCATGAATGTATCCCACTAAGAATCGTGCTACATAAGACTTTTGAAATTTCTGAGACATATCATATGGACTGCAAGCATATAGTTCTTAGTGGTGTGTACGAAAAATAAACATGAAGCAATTTAATTCTTCACAGGTCTGCGATTGACACCTTCCTAGCGAAATTAAATTGCTGTTAAGAAAAAGCCCGCAAGCCCGGCCTACACGGGCATTAGACAATAATTATTATTGCCTCGGTATGTTAGTTTGTAATTTAGGCCAATCAGGTGTGCTTTCTTACATGGATTGCGGGCACATTTATATTAAAATGGCTGAAATACCTTACACAATTAATATACTAAAGATGTTGCAAAGACCGTACCGATTTGAATAAAAATTAGCAGAAATATAAACCGAAAAGGTGATCTATTTTGTAATGAGTGTGAATGAGAACAGTTATAATGCTACCGATGTAAATACTTTGAACTATACAGTTACGATTTATTAAATTAACCATTAGATATTAATCAAAACCACTTGTGATATTGTAAATGAATAGAGATTTGTTATGAAGTTGCCTGAGTTTGTTTTCATCTTGATATGTTTCATGCAAGATTACCTTCAACAAAATCTGATCAACTCTCTCTCTCTCGCTCTCTCTCTCTCTCTCTCTCTCTCTCTCTCTCTCTCTCTCTCTCGTTTTTGCTAAGAAGTTAGCGTATTTGATATTGGATTAAATTTTACTGTAAGACGCAGTGAAAAGAAAGAAAGCAAAATTGAGGGAGAAATCATTTTCAACTCGACAACGTGAGCAGATTTAAATAATGGAAATCGTTGCCTTTTTGTGTGAGTGGTCTAATCCGTTTTATTACTGTCCCATTTTAAGTAGAACATTTCAGTTGATAAAGAAAGCTGCATGTATGTATGCTTCATGATCCATATGCACACTTGTCAATCATAACGCACCGGCAGCGACACCAACGAGTTTTCAATGCACCGGGGACGAAATAAATAGCGGAAACGGAAACCATGGGAAGGTTATGTGATCGATTTCTCTATTTCATTTATATAAAGAAAAAACCCTGCTGCTGAAAATAGTAATACGTAATGTCTAAAAGATTAATCTTTTGACTTTTAATTTCCGTAACGATGCATACCTCGGGATTTGGCTATTAAACTGATCACAATTTGACATCCGTGCCATTAAACTGGCCCAGATTCAGATTTTATTTTTTTATTTTTCGGGAATAAATTCGAAACCTGTGACCAATATCCACATTCACTGTAATAAATTACATGATTCTACATAATCCCATAATCCTATCAGTTTTCGGATATAAAGGACTTGTATTCATTGCTTTATAAAGGACTTGTATTCATTGTTTTATTGCTGTGATTTCATTATAAGGCAGTGTATAAGGGTTTTCTTTCAACGTTGTTCCAACGGGGCTCCCATTATAAAGGGAAATCATTAAGTTAACATTTGACGTAAGTAGTAAGTGGTGGGTAAATGGGGCCTGGTGGCACTACGGGGTCCTACGAGAAATTAACATTGGGGTGGCACTACGGGGTCCTACGAGAAATTAACATGGCGGGGGCACTACGGGGTCTTATGGGAATTTTAACATTGGGGGTGGCACTACGGAGTCGTACGGGAATTTTAACATGGTAGGCAAGAATGGAAAATTAATCTTTTCTTGAAAAATGGGTGGCCCTGAAAAGGGCCGTTGGAGATTTTTTTACTTCCTCCAACATTTGGTTAGGAAACCTGGGAGGTGAAACTTGTTGTTTTTCTTCTTCTGGGGTATCCAGTCGGGATGCCCCAATCGCCTGAACTTGTCCTGAATTTTCATCCAGTTCAAGTTCAGGCGATTGAATTCCTTTTCTTTTTTTTTCCTTAGTCCACATAACCTTGATGTTTTGGACTTCCTGCTCCATAATTTTTTAATGAATGGTCTGAACTCGGAGCAGGGCCGCTTCTTGTCGAGTGAGGATTGGACACTTTAAATTGTCTTCAATCTTTTTTAAACAATCCAGGGCTTCTTTAAGAAGCCCCACTCGACAAGGTGAGGAGGAGTTCTTGATCTTCTTTACTTCCTCCTCCTTCACTTCTTGAATCAGGCCCATGGCCATGTTTATATGGGCTAAGTATTGTATTTCCCAGTGTAGGTTCACTGGATACCACCACATCATTCGTTCTCTGTAATATTTGACTTCCACCATCCAGTCCCAGGCTTCCAGTAGATTTTCTACTATATTCATTCTTCAGTTGAAGTGTGAATGGTGCAACTGCGGAAGGCGCTGCTTTATATGCTAGAAGCGCGGACGTGAAGGAAAACATCCCCTTTTTTTTTTTTTTCCAAAACATAAATTTTTTTATTAAACATACAAACAAAACACACACTACACCATCCTTTTTTTCTTTTTTTTTTATCAAACACTCTATACAAACATTTTTTGAGAATGGGAGTTTTGTTTTTGGAGTGGGGAAAAAATAAACACACTCTATACAAACACACTAACATACAAACACCTATGGCAATTATGAAAATTAATCTTTTCTTGAGTAATGGGTGGCCCTGAAAAGGGCCGTTGGGTTTTTTAGAGTACATCTAGAGGTGCTGGCTCCTCCCTGGTTTTGCCCGACAAGCGGGACAGCTTCCCCTCCATGTGGCTGCACTCATGCAGCGCTTGTTGTTTTTCAAAGCAAACGGAGGATGGTCCGCTTCAGGATCCCAATTTTCTTTTTCCTCCATCATCAGGTGGGGTCTAATGGGGATATTCTTCTCCCTCTCCTCCTTTTCCCTCTTTTCCAGGTCGTGTAGAAGGTACCATGCCACCTCTAGATGCACTCGGACCTGTCTCACTGTTTCAGTTTTGTTCATTCTGTTGAATAAATGGGTAGCTCGACTAGGGAAGGCGTTGTTTTAATATACTAGAAGCGCGGACGTGAAGGAAAACATCCCTTCCCAAACAAAAAAACATTACTCACACTACCCCGCGTCTGACGTCATCCCTATGACGTCATTCTAGGCTTCGCGGATTTTGCACTCCATCATCCCTTACCCCCAAAAACACAGACCCAGTGCGCGGACCTAAAAGAAAGTATGTTTGGTTTTTTTTATCAAACATACAAACACACTACCCTTTTTTATTTTTGATTTTTTATTTTTATCAAACACAAAAACACCATTTATTTTTTATTTTTTATCAAACACACACCACACACACTATACAAACATTATTTTTTGGGAAAGGGATTTTTTTTTTGGAGTGGGTAAAAACACAAACACACAAACACATACAAACACATATATATGGCAATGATATGAAAATTAATCTTTTCTTGATTTATGGGTTGGCCTGAAAAGGACCGTTGGGGGGTTAAGAAGTTATGTTTAACTTCTAGTAGCAGTAGCGGTAGCAGCCGCAGCAGGGCGGCCACGTTTAGCCACGGGCCTCGTGGCTGCTGATGGACAAGCTCTCTTTCTGGTAAAAGAGAAGGCAAACTCATCGCAGTCTATTTTACAGCTGACTTCTCCGTCGGGTAGTTTCATGAACTGCAAGAGTTGTTGTTGTTGTTGTCTTTGCTGTTGCTGCTGCTGCAGTCTTTGTCTCTCCTCCCATTCCGTTCTGTCCCTAATGATTTCTTCTCTTAGGACTTCTTCCACCAGATCATGAGCCATTTGTAGGAAGATCATTGTCTTTCTCTCAGGGTTGGTCTCCATCAAATGATGCTTCACCCTCTGCATGTTCCCCATAGCTTCGTTCAGTTTGCTTATCTTGCCTGCTGCCATCTTCTTGAAGTGTTGTTGTTGAGATCTTGACGAGTCAACGAGAGTGACTACACTGACCAACGCACCGCTTTATATGCTCGAAGCACGGACGCGATGGAAAACATGGGGTTCAGATCGAGAGTGAGAAAATGGATAGAGGGGGTGACTTCAGATCGATAGAAAGAGATAGAACATAATAATTTTTTTTCAAATTCAATAAAAAACACCCCACACAACACCATTTTTTCAAAAAATCAACATTTTTTTAATGAACAAGAACAAGCTTCTCTAACATAAAAATTTAAAAACTATCAATCAACAAGATATTAAACAGGAACGTATTTACAGGGTTGACAACGTTGGGAAGGTAAACTAAACTTCCACTTTTCTACATCTACATCATTCTGATGCACACTACGTTTCTGAGCTAAAGACAAGAGATAACCATAACGTTCACAAAACCATCGTTCTACTTTAGCATCATTTCGAGCATAGTCTCTATCAAAACAAGTCACTAAATGTTCTAAGTAATATCCGAGACTGCGTTGATGAAGAAAATGTACACAATATTGTCCACACACCATGGAATCCGATCCTTGTAATCGGGCATTATTGAATCGAGTAGAGATGGCATTTCTTCTCATAAAGTCGATGATGTCGTCTTCCAAAGGAGGTAATCCATAAGAATCAAAATATTCCACACCGCCATTGTGATCGTTGGGAAAGTACACGGCTACCCAATGGGTTCCTGGTAGATGACTGTCGTCGGTATTGATGACATAGGCATGAACGTCTTTAGGTTTGCGATGAGGTAGTTCATCTTTAGCACACACCACAGGATTCCAAGAAGAAGTGTAGGAACTGCGAGTCAACAGGTAATGAAGTTCCCTGGTATCCATTTTTTCTTCACAGGAAATAATGAGTCATCAATTCACACTTGACTTTATGCTTGAATATATCTGTCAAGTAATTCCACGAATACTCACGGCGGATAGTTTCTGTACTCTGTTCAATGAGAGCTACGATGCGTTTGATCTCCAGAGGAGTGAGTGAAGGTGAAGAAGAATCCTGCAAGTCTTTATACCATTGTCGCAACACCTTTTCTTCCGAGATCTGAGACCAAGCCTCTTCTAAATATTCGTCCAATTTTTCTTCGCCTGTCATCATCAAACATTTGTCGTGTTGTTTTTGGCTGGGATGATCGATTTGACATCCATGACAATCTTCTCGGGTCAAGCTGTTAATTCTTTCAGTCAATTTCTTAGCATAACAGGAGACTAAATGTTTTTCTTGTTCAGGCCATCGACAAGCCATAAATCCAGCAAACTCGGGAAAAGGATTATTTTCTTCTTCTTCTTTTGGAAGTTCTGGATGAATCAACCCGTCATCATCCGTGATAGTTTGTGACTGTTGTGCTTCACAAAATCCCTCGTCTATCTCCATAGGTTCTTCTTCTACGTGTTGCATCTTTTTTCTTTTCCTTCTAATAGTCTAGAATCACTTCTCTCAAGCTGTTGATTTGTAGAGTATTATCAAATTCTGCATACAAGACGACGTTCACCGTGTCGGGTAGAGGATCTTTAAACTGAAGTTCCACACGAAGTGGGCCTGATTTTATAGGGTGGAAATGTCCTTTGTCGCTGCCTTGGTCAGGAGTGAAATCAAATCCCCACAAGGCATACCCTCCTGCATAATCGTCGTACGAAATGCCGTGGCTGGTGTTGGTGCCTAACTGTCCTGTGGCTTCAAACAGGCTCAGGTAAGATCGCAAGTAATTTTTCTGGGCGTCGCCAAAGTTAGGTTCAAAAGGTCTGGTACACAACGTTTTGCCATCTCGACTGACTTCTATCTTGGAGACGTTGTAGTGTTTAAACTCGAACGGATTCTGATTGTGGACTCCGTTGAGGGCTGCATTACTGACGATTCCAATCAGCAAACGTTTGGGGAGCTGTCCTTGGAAGACGTGATCTTCGACTTGGATCGGAGTCCAGCGGCAATGGTAAAGGTTTTCACTTCCACTCGTCGCACAGGATACTTGGCAGTGGTTCTGCTCAACATTTGACTGATGTCGTTGGCTACTTTTGGTAAGACTTCCACACGGCGTACGTAAAGTCTGGCTTCTTGGATGATGGTTTTCCACTCGTTAGCATGAGCCATCAAATGGAAAGCGACACTACTGCGATTCAGTCTCAGGCGTACATCTACTCCGTTCAACAAATACTTGTCTTGCAACCACATGTCCAAATGCAAACGATCCATCAATTCTAAACTGCGTCTGATTTTCTTTTGACGCTCGTTAAATCCCACATTGTGCGGATCTGCTGGAATTATAGTTTTATCAACGGCTTGCGTCGCCGGCACTGACACCGCTGTGTCGTTGAACTTTTCCGAGGTGTCGGGTTTCCAGACCACCGAAGCATCCAGATGAGTGTCCTTGGGTTCTTTTCCGTACGTCAAGAGATTTTCCAAGTAAGCACGGTAAGGGTAAGTATCCAAACTGCTGCTGACCAGTTTGTTATTCAAGTACAAATCTACTTCACTGAACAAGGAATGCATGAAATTATTGACGGGAGCCACTCGGTCACCGTCCCCAGGAAGGCTGCTGTCCGCCGTTTTGATCACTTTGAGTTTCAGGTACAAGTAGCTGTTATTCAGATCGATGTAATCTTCGGTTTGTCCTTTGATTTCAAATTCGATAGGAGCTGAATCCGGCAAAGACGATACAGGATGAAATTCCACCCATTGGGATTCTTGCATCGTCATGATGGTGGGAGGCATGGTAAACATATCCAGTTCTGACTTGGTACATTCGCAAGAATCTCGGTGCATCATTTTCAATGGCTTTTAGTAATCAAACACGTCTAATTCTCTGACGGTTCTTCTTCTTTTCTTATTCTTTTTTGGAACACCACCGTGTGTTTTATGAACTCTGAAGGGATTTCGACGTCGTCTCTTTCTACCTTGTCCTTGCTCTGAAGTGGAGGAAGAAGTAATGCCAGGGCCAGAAGCGTGAAGTGAATTTATAGGACTCTCTCGAAGACCTAAAAGATCTTTGCCAGTGTTCATCAACACATTTTTGCCTGCTCTCATAAAGGCTTCTTTAGGATTTTGTTTGTCGATGAATACATTTTGCAAAAATTCTTTTCCTTGCGTCAAAGCGGCATCTTTTAAGGCATGGAATCCTCGAGACACCATAGGTTTCAAAATAGGAGCTACCGTCCGAAAAGCCGATCTTAACATATCTCTTAAACCATGTCCTTGTTGTCGAGCCACTCCTCGGTACACTGGATACATTTGTTTTACATTTCGTTGGAGAACCTTTTTCGAAAATGTAGTTTCACCGTGACTTTTCCTTTGTCAATGAATGGCACACTTTGCCCCAAATCTCCTTTTATACTAATGTTGACACTGTCAAAGTACGATTTACTGACTGGAAGATAATGAGAGTGTACAAATTCACGGTGAACGTGAAACGTGTTTCCACCTTCTTCGTACGCACCAGCAGCAGAATATGCTTTGAAAGGAAGGACTCTCAGTAAGGGAGCGGCAGTGTTTCCCACCGCGTTGTATTCTACCACATCGGAGTACACAAACATTAAATTCAGTCCAACGTTCAGTTCGATAGGGGTTTTAAAAGCCTTTCCAAAATCTAAGTTGCTTTGGACTCTTTTATTTAAAAAAAATGTATTTCCACCCAAAATAGCATACAAACCAGGAGAAAAAGTGATGGCCAATGTGTCGTCGTCCGAAAATTGTAAGACGAGACGACGTGCCACAGGATGGTAACTGATCTGGACACTTTTCTTGGCTTTGACTAAGGCTTTGGCAAATTTAGCCTCGAAGATAGCCTCAATGGTGTCCACCAAATGTTGAGCATTAAAATAATACCCCACAGGAATTCTCATGGTATGGCTCGCAAAGGGAGGAGTGGCCGTCATGAATACCTTTCTGGAATGGTCAAAGCCAGGTTTAATTTTCTCCAACTCATCATGCACTTCCTTGTTCAAGATATCCACGATGAAAGTGTTTCGACCTTCGTCGATGTTTTGAGCTTGCGTAGGATGAATTATTTCTACCAAACCTACTTCCCAATGAGCTTCGTAATCCATTTGGATAGATTGAGGTAATTTGGTCGTGAAATAACATAAGGTGTTGTTGGGAAACACATCCATGGAACTGTCACTGGGTAAAGTTAAATAAAATTGGTCATTCATAGTAGGTCTAATGTTGTTTTGCTCTCCGAGGAGTCACTCGAGTTCAAATGATGTTCAAAGGGTTCCAAAAGAGGAGTGGTATTGTGGTGACTGGAAGAAGGTGGACTGGCGTTGGTCGTACTACCGTGGTGTTGGCTGCTGCTGTTGTTGTGGTGACTGTTGTCCGTCGTCATAAATTTCAAAGATAACCGATGCAACTGCTAAGTAAAATGGTCCACAATTGTTTGTCCCCTTGTTGCAAACTCAAATTGGCAATGACTGCTCCGATGACACAATACACTACAAAAATTTGGCAGAAAAAGACGATTTGATTTTTAGGCACACGTTCTCCGCACCACACCCAGAGCGGTTGTTTTTGTAATTCTTGAAGAGAAGAACTCTGCGAAGGAGTCGAGGTCGTGGTTGTGTTGAATGGCATGTTAGGTTACTTCTTCTTTTTCTTTTTATAGTCGACGACTTGAGAAGCAGCAATCCAAGAATCAAAACTAGGAGGATATCCTTTCCAACGTACTTTGACTTCTTCTACTCGACGTTTGCCTACTTTGCGTGTTCTTTGTTCGAGAATGCTTTCGATGTCGTACAAGGCGTCTTCTTTTTTGGTCATTCGTTGTAACTCAGGCAAGTAAAATGTTCCTTTCAGCACTTCATCGTGCATGTCTTCCAATTTATAGACGGGAGGATCGCGTCCACGCACGGGTGTAGTGACACGAAACAATTCGGTGGTCCAGTTGGGTAAATAACCTTTGTCAAAAGTGCGTTTGGTTTTTCCGATGCGAACCCAATCTCCCGTCTTCAACTTCAGCAAGGTTTTTTTCTGAGGTGGTGGTCTGCTCCTCTGGGGTGTACCAAACAATTCATCAAACACGGTCACTTCGTTTTCAGGGCTGACCTCTTCGGGGGCACATCCGATGCTTCGATGGTACGATTGATTGTACGCTTTGACCAAACGAGGTAACACGTCGATGTACTTGAGAGTATGTTGATGTGTAAAATATTTCCACATGCGTTCTTTCAAAGTTCTTTGAAAACGTTCCACGATACTGGCTTTGGTTTCAGGATTTTCGGTAGTAAAAAAATGAATCTGTCTTTGTTTCAATTCTTTTTGAAAAGCTTGGTTTAGAAATTCGGTGCCTTTGTCAGTTTGCCATCGTAAAGGGTGACCACTTTGTTTCAAGACCAATTTTAAGGCACGTACCAATTCGGTACTGCTTTAGATGTCAAAGGCACGACCCAAGCAAATTTGGAAAACACGTCAATGACACAAAACAAATATTTGTGACCACGATTGTAGGTTGCCAAATGAGAGACGTCGGCTAAATCGGCTTGCCATTGATGATCGATGCCTTCCACTTGGGTTGGACTTCTAGAAAATTTGCGTCGAATGGGTTTGTGTAAAGTGTACGTCGATTGTTCTTGTAACCATCGTCGTACTTCTGGCAAACGTACACTTTTCAATTTACTTTTGGCAGCTCGATATAATTTTTGAACTCCTCCGTAACCAGCAGCATGGCCAGGATTGTAATAAAGGCTAGCTAAAAGTTTCTCCATGGTTTGATTCCTCAATAAGTCAACCAAGTACCAATGCTGTTTTCTTCGTGGGGTATCTTTTTGGATTGCAATGCTTTACGTGTCCGACGAGCCACTGGTGTAAAGGAGGATGTTGTTTGAACAGGGGTCGTCGGTTCTGTTTTGACTTCTGTCTTCACTTCTTCCTTTTTCGCTTTTGATGGTAATGGGGTAGACATCATCTCTTTTATCCAACCCGGTGTGGCTAACTTTTTTTTTTAAGAGGTGGAGTTTGTAACTCTTCTTCTTCTTCTTCTTCTTTTACGGTCATCCCTGTGGCGGTGTCTGTTTTAGTGGTGGTAACTTTAGGTTCGCTTTTCATCAGGGTTTTGAAATCTCTCAGAGTGGGTGGAGCTGTTTCGTCTACAGCTTTTTGGTGAAAGAGTTGCAGACGTTGTAAAAGTTGACCGTACCGTTGCGATTTTTCTGTTTCTGACAAATCGCTTCGTTCCATCAGGGCTTGTAATTCTTGTTGTAACTGTGACATCTCGTTGAGATTAGGATTGGGTGGTAAATGAGGTATCCGTTCGTTCCAACGATGAAATTCCATCCATCGTTTGTAAGGTACTAAAGTCAGTTTTCGTCCTTCCATTTCATCCAAAGGTACAAAAAGATGTGGTCTTTCCAGAGAAGGGTGTCCTTTTTATCTTCTTTTTTTTTGTTATCGCATGACACCTCCTAAAAGTGGCCCAGCAATTGTTCCTTTACAAAGGACCCGCTATTTTTAACAACGGTCCTAACAGCATAGGTAGAAATCCTCCTCGTTGCACCAACATTTTTTTCTTTTGTTGGAGAGGTATTTTCTTTTTCACCATTTGACGAAGAACGTTCCGATGTTTACCTAATTTTTGTTTCTGTATCTTGGACAAAGGTACCGTTCCTTTCAAGACGTTCAAACAACATTCACACACGGTATCGATGATTTCTTTAGGGGCTGTTTGAATGAGTTGTTTTCGCATGGGAGGATTGGATTTGGTCAGGACAGACAAGACGTCCCAATGTTTCGCCAGTCGAGGTGGAAGTCCTTTTTTGGTTTTCTTCTTTTTTTTTTGGTGGTGGTGGTGGTGTGCACGTTTGGGGGTCATCTTAGAGGTGAGGAGTAAGTCTGAAGTCTTTGGCAGGTCACCCTTCTATTTTATACTGGAACACGTCTCCACTGATTGTCTGCACGACGTACCATCTTCATGACAGGCCTCACTCGACGTTGAGGTGTTTTCAATGGACTAAATCGTCTCAATTCTTCTTTGGATAAATCCACTAAACTTTGTAACACGCCGGTTCTTTATTGGACTTGGTTTTAGGGGATGGTACTTTGTTTGCGGCTGCTGCCATGGCCAAATCAGCCGAAGTCGAGGGTCCCGGAGTGGTGACTTTCGAAATAGGTTTCCATTTTTGCATCAAATTAGTCTGGTTTGGCAGGTATGATCGTGAAGGGTGGTGAAGAAGACAAAGATGATGTGGACGCAAAAGGAGAAGGAGACCTCGTCACTGCTGGCTGTGGTGGTGGTGTTTTGCGGGTGTACGTTTGCATCCTGGCAGCAGTACCTCTCTTGCGACTCCTTGTAGTGGTGGGTGTTTTCTTCTTCTTGGCAGAACTTATCTTCTTTTTCTTGGAGACTTTCTTTTTAGGGCTTTTCTTTTTTTGTGGCTTTCTTCTTAGGACTTTTCTTCTTTTTTGGTGTTTTGGGTTTTTTGGTTTGGGCATTAGGATCCCATTTCAAAAGGGAACGAATCATAACCCCTCCTAAAGAACCGCTTCCTCCAGGGGTTAAAATGATTTGTTTTTTAGTCCGTGGATCGATTCTAGGATCAGCTAGTTGTGACAACGCCCCTTTATGTTTTTGAAAAAAAACGTTGAGTTTGATGAGGGATGTGAATGATGCCTTGCAGTAATTGACGTGCCGTCAAAGTAAACCATCGTAACACTTCTTTAAGACTAGCTTCTAACAAATGAGCACGGACTTGTGCATTTTTTTCGCGACTGATGCCATACAAGGCAGGAATCAATTTAGCAGGAGGATGAGATTGAAAGGAAGTCATCTCGAAGACCGTGAGACAGAAATGACGTAGTGGATGTTTTTATAGTTTTTTTTTTCTTTAGAGAGTGGCCGAAGGGGACGTGTAAATGACAGGACCTCCTTATTGACACCAAGGGTGAAACAATTGGGCACGAAATCTCAAATAGTCGGGAGTGGTCGGTTTTAAGTCGATGAGTAAATACGCATGAGGTGTTTGAGTGGCATCATCGTACGCATAATTCAACCAAGGAGTACCTAACTGTTTGGCTAACACTTGCACTTGAGATTTGTCTCTGGGGCTTTTAAACAACACCACGTAATGAGCGTTGAGACTGATGGTACGATGGGCTTTACTTTGTTGAAAAAAATTTTGAGTAATGTAAATGATGCTGGCATTTTGATGGTGTCCTTTTCGTGTAAACCAAAGTTTAATTTCTTCTTCGTCTTCTCCTAACATGTCGTCAAAGATGACTAGATGTGTTTGACTCACGTCAGACACGATCCCATCGTCTTCGCGAGGGATGCCTTCTACAAACGAAATGGCTTCTCCTTGACTTTCTTTCAATAACGTGTAAGACGGTTGCCACTCTTTGTAACACCACACGATACGTTGAGGTGGACGATCGAACAAATGAGCTTTGTGTTCGATCAAACGTTTCACAAATTCGGTTTTGCCTGAACCACTGGGTCCAGCAATCAACATGTTAAAGGGATGGCGCAGATACAAAGCGTCCCAACTTTGACGATCTAACTTTTCGTCAATCACTTTGACCACAGCAGAGGAAGTAGACGAGGCAGAAGAAGATGTAGCCATGACTGAGGTAGGAAGATTTTTGAGAAGAAGACACAAGACCCAAGACATTTTATACGTTTCATACACGTTTATTTTTTTTTCAAAAACAAAACAACACAACAAACAAAAACATATTTTACAAGTCATGAAGGACAAAAACGCAAACGGTAAAAATGGTGAGGTCCAAGATTAAGGCTACCACTAAAAGAATTAAAGTTCTGTACAAACAAGTCAATGTACAACATTCTGGTGTCCTAGGAATGGAAGGCCCAGGCACTGGTGGTAGTATTCTTCTGGTCGTCTTTGTTTTGGTAGAAGAATGAAATGTCTCTGACGGTAAGGAGGGGGTGTGTTCCTCAGGGGGTTGTATTTGGACGATGACAACGGTGTGGTCTTTCTCTGCTGTGTCAGGTTCTTCTTCTTCTTCCAGGATTGTTTCTAAGGTCATTTTTTTGTGTGACTTAGGTTCCCATTTCACTTTTGGACACTTAGTGACGGGCCAGATCTTTGGCAAATTGAGCCACTTCTTGTAGCCAAACATCGAAACCCATTTTTCTCCAGTCATGTACATCTTTACAATCGGTAAGTTGTTGGTGTAACTCACTAGCAATACACACTTCTTGAAACGTGTCAAAGGTAGATAAAGTTTGACTAATGTCTTCTTCACACGGAGGTACCCCACTTGTCTTCATTACCACTCTCAACACTTTGAGTACAATTTATCTTTCGTGTACCGATAAAGCATGAATGGTCATGTTTTTTTTTGATGGTTCATCAAAATAGTCCAAAACAACCACGGGTCCTCCAAAATAATCCAAGGCAAACACTGATCCTCAAAAATACTCCACAACGAATGTCCTGGAAAACGAAGTCCAAGAAAGGTAGTCACTAACACACACACTGCATAGCGTCCAAAATTCAATGGAAACAGTTCCACGGAATACGTTTCACGAGTGAAGACCACAGATAAGGCATGGTGAGATTTTATAGGGTGAGATTCCTAAGGTGGGTATCTTTGGTGGTGGGTTTTTATATCCAGGTTCCCAAGGTTGGTATCTTTTGTGATAGTCTTCTCCAAGGTGCCAGCGATAGAATCTTCCCAGAATCAGTCTTCTCATACTTTGGAAGTAAGCATAGTTTACAGATCGAGGAATGACTTTGAGTTTGCGTTTCACTTGGATCTGGACAAACTCTTGGTAAATCCGTTTTCGCAGCTCCAAAGGCAAACCACGAATGTGTTCTGGTAAAGTTTCCGACTTGGAAAGAAGTAACTCTCTTTTGTGTTCTTCACGATAACTGTGATAGTTTTTCTTCAGAATCAGACTTCTGATACGGTGGAAGTCACGGTAGTGTGCAAATCGAGGAATGACTTTGAGTTTGCGTTTCACTTGGATCTGGACCAACTCTTTGTAAATGCGTACTCGCAGCTTCGAAGGCAAGTCACCATTGCGATCTTCTAAACTAGTCTTCTTGGTGACAAAATACTCACACTTTAACCAAATGGAATCGGTGGGTAAAGGATATCCAAAATGATCAGTGAGAAGAACCGTATTACACAACGTCAGTCGACGTAAAGACGTTTCGTCTTGAGGTAACACTTCTAGTAAAAGTTTTTGGTATTCTTGTCTGTTGGTTGTTTCCTTCACTTCGTTCCATCGAATTCTATGGATCACTGCCACATTGTAGGTGGTGCCCTCCAAACTCTTAAAGCGGTCTTCTAGTCCTTCATGAATGTCTGAGCATTTGAATATCTTGGTACTAATCAGTATTTTTATAACATTCAGATACCAATGGTTAAAACATGTATGTCGTAAAGGATGTAACTGTTCTTTACGTTTCACTTGTATCTGAATCCATTCTCTGTAAATGTGTTCTCGCAACTCCAAAGGTAAACCACGAATGTACCATTGTAAAGTATCCTCCGACATGTTACTTCTTCTTGGCATCTGGCTCATCGTACCCGTACTCTTCTAAGGCCACTAAAGGTAAGAACTGACAGTGCGGAGACCATCTGGCATGTTCAATGTAAGCTGAGTCGGTAGGCTCCCAAAATTTAAGTCTCACACCGCAACTGAAACATTGAACTTGATCTCCTTCTCCCACGTAGATAAATCCAGATCTGGCTAAAGCTTCGGGAGTAGGTCCTTTTAAATATTTAGGCCACTTGTCTTGGAACGTCTGGAGTCGCTTTTCATACTTGGAATAGCTAGTCAAAACCACAGGTATCGTCAATTCTTTACCACTGTTGGGATGGCATTCACAGACACGTTTAGTTTTCCTAATAAAGAAGAAAGGACGTCCTGCATCGTTAGAGGGACGGTGAGGTGCTGCATCAACGACGTCAACGCGTTCGGCATCCGTCTCATCGTGTGAATTGCTGTTGCCAAAGCGTACGGAATCTGTCTCCTCGCATGGCACTGCATCGCACTCTAAGTCGTGATCGCACTTCTTGGAGTTCACAGTAGAGGTGAAATTCTCAAAATTGGCAAAAACACTCATCTTTTTTCTTCTTCTTGCTCGGTCAACGTTGAAAGTCAGAATGAATGATTAGGCTTGGAAGGGGTCCTTTTTTATACCTGTCGACTGTACCATCCGCAAAGTACTGTAATGTAATCGGTGGAAACGCCAAAGAAAAAAGGTAAGCACAGTTTGGACCCCATCTGATATGTTCCAGGATAGCTGAACTTTTAGGGTTCATGTAAATGGTTGCACCACAACTGAAACATTTCACTTTGTTTCCCTCTCCAAAGTAGACAAATCCTGCTCTGGCTAAAGAATTGGAAGTAGGTAATCCATGCCATTTAGGCCATTTTTAAACGTGTTCAATCGACTGGCACAATCACAATAGTCAGGCAAGGCCACGGGAAATTTGTATTCTTTCAACTTGAGATCTGTAGTAGTGGGTTCATCACACGGTGTTGTTGAAGTCATCGTTAATCTTGGTGTTGGCTTTTCTGTTCAAGGGGTTCCTTTTTATACTGCAGATTGGCGTGTCCGTAAGGCAAAGTGGTGTGGTCTGGAAGTCTCACTAGTTTCTGTTACACGATTTGGTACACTTTTTGTAAAGGGCGACTGACGATTTGGTGATTAGGTAACTGTACGATCTTGTGAGGTTCTAACGTTTGCACTCGAAAGTCTTCCAATTGTCCAGAGAGCAAAGCATTTTTCAAAACCTCAAAATTGACCACTTGGCTGGTTCGATAGTTGAGGGTCAATCCTTTAACTTTACATTGGGTGTGAAGTTGTCCTTGTGGGTCTCGGTATCAGTAGCCGTAATTTTTAGGGCCACCGCTGGCAAAACTCAGGATGGTGTCTTGAGGGTGCTCGTCTGTCCAGGCTCCTAAACGATCTCCTTGGATGGTATGGTGTGGGCAACCAGGGCGATGGATGTACATACAACTGTCGGTGTCAAAGTACAGGACACGATCTCCCAAGACTTCTAAAGCTTCGTCGTACAATTTCAAACGAGCATGGGCTGTCACGTAAGCTGCAATGACTACGTTGCTAAACTTGTCAGGTTTTACAAACTTGGGTTCTTCTTCGAAATTGACTAAGATCAAATCATCACGGACGATTTCGACGTGTTTGACTAGTACACTTTTGTTGTCCACCAATTCAAAGTACTTATAAGGATCGGTCAAGTATTCCATCTTGGGTAAGATGGGTCGTTGTGCCATTTTTCCCCACAAGCAATTGAGCATGACTTTGGCAAATGATCTTTTTCCTTCGTTCTTTTCCACGTCTTCCAAAGTGATGCCTTCGACGTCACGCTACTCTTCTTTGAATCGCACTTGGTCTTCGGGAGTCTGACACCACGAGGGATAGCCGCTGGCTTCTTGTTTCAGTTTTAAAAATTGGTTGACGTACCCCGAGAAAATGCCTGGATGATTCGTGGCGTCGTCCTTTTGGTATTGTGCGGTGGTTGGAAAGTGCCAGATTTCGTACACTTTCAACAAACGGTATCCTCGATCCAGAGCTCGAAACAATTTGGCGCTGACCCACGTTCCTGTCAAAGACCGTTCTTCCTCCGTGTGGTGACAGAGGTGATCTTGGTTGCATGTTTCGGCACACGTACGGCATAAAGGAAACATCAGTTTTCCTTGGCAATGGTGAGGTAAGATGGGGTGGTACAAGTTTGTCGGGGGTAAGACTTTACATTTGATCAATCCTTCGTATTGACGAATGTGTTCCACGTCGATGTGTTCTGTCAAGATTTCAGGGTGTCCGGTTGGAAAACGAGCATATTTACACACCCAAGGATACAAAGAACACACGTCGATGTATTTGATTTCTTCTCCTTTGGATTCGTCTACGTCGTACAGCAAGCGAGTGGCATTGGTTCGTCCTCCAAATAAACTGTGGCGTGGATCCAAAGGTTCAATGGTGGTCACGTCGTAACTTTCGGTGATACTCTTAAATTCAGGATCGGTTTTCAAACGTCGATCGTACTCGTGCTCCCACATTTCCACCACTTGGTATCCTTGACTTTCTAACTTGAGTTGTCGTTGGTAAGTCTGTTCGTACAACTGTTCCATGGTAGAGTCTGAATAAGGACTTTTCAGGTCTCGGTCAGGAAAACAGGTAGGGCATCCGTGAAACAAGCAACCCTGAAATTCGTACACCGTGTGCGGGTTTTCTAATTCAAATCCATCCACGGAATAAGATCCAATCTTCTTTTCTCCTCCTCCGTTTCTGGCATGTTGTATCCATTTGTCTTCCTTGTGGCACAAGTAATGGAACCAACGCAAAGCTTTGGCCGAGTATTGACGACTGGCAAAGAGAGACGTGTTGGAGTCGATGATGGCTAGTTCGTTCTCGGGCATGAAGTTTCTGGTGTACACTAAGGAACAGGCTTTGGGTAGGGTGCACGCATCTTTCAAAGGATCAACGTCTCCGTGATCTAGAAATAACTCTCGAAACTTTCCACAGCAACGCCGTAAAATGTCCACATCGGATCGACAGTACTTCAGCATTCCTCTTGAAAGTCAAATGGATCGGACTGGTGAGCGCGGTACCAAGCGTGAAAGGCTTCTCGCTGTTCGAGGCGCATTCCGTCGGGGTCGTAATCATGGAGGTCAGGCAAATGAGGTAGGACGGCATGTTGATTAGCTTCCGTGTTGAAGAAGTGAGGAAAATAGCCTTTAGCCATTTCTGTCATGCCAAATGTTTTTGGCATTCGACTCAAAGGCATGGCCAAATAATTCATGGAATCTTCAAATTTGACTTGACCCACTTTCATGTAGATGAGCTTGTTTCCGTTCATGGTGACTTCAGGGCGCTCGGTACCTTGTTGCGAATAATATCTTAATAAAAACTGTCCATCGTATCCCGAGAAATTGTGAGCTATGACCGTGGCATAGCGATGACAGTCTCCGTAACGTTGAATGTCCTCTTCGCTCCAACTGTCGTCGGTAGGGTCTAAAATCCATTCAGCAAACTCGGACAAAGTGTTGGCCCCGCGAAAGATTTTTTCACGTCCTCCTGGAATCCGACTACAATGAGGACAGTGAAAGTGGATCGTTTCTTGAATGCACTTCTCACAAGCCCGATGAGCCACGCAGAAATTAGGAATGTGAATGCCTGTTTCTTGCATGCATTCAAAATAAAAAAAGATGAAATCCACTTGGTTCTTGTTCTTCTTTAATTCTTTCTTCTCTGTCTTATCGTACTTTTGAATAAAACATTGATGATCAAAGTTCACCATCTGCTTGCAAATAGGACATCTTTTTTTTTCCAGTACAAGTGTGGCTCTTGGGGTCGTTGGTGCGAATCCGTTTTCCACACGTGGAGCACAATTTCAATAAGTCGCAAGCACATTTTTGTTGGTGCTCTTGTGTCTTGCGATGCTGTTGGTAACAAGAGGGACTGACAAAAGTTCGTCGACACGTCTCACAATGGACGTGGTGTTGTTCAGGAAGGCATGGTTTGTCCGCTAAACAGCCCCGACATCTCTGACCGCAATTGACGGTGTCGCTCTCGATTGTTAAATCCTTGGTTGCATTTCTCGCAGTAGTAAGAGTGTAAGAGTGTCCTAGAAATCCGGTGATAGTGGTGATGGCATCGAAATGTTCTTGGTGGTAATACACGTGAATGTATTTTCCTTCGGAGAATTTGGGCCTCGAAACACCATATCTCCGCGCACTTCTTGAGGGTGAACTTTCAAAGTGTAGTGAGGAGCCAAGACATCTTGAAGTTGTTGCATTTGAGAAATGCCACACACGGTCTCTTTGGGGATACCTTGCTTGTCGTAACAGGAGTTCTGCTTCTTTTCGCTGTTGGGATTTGTTAGACTTTCGAATTTTATTCCAGGCTCTTTTCCATTCTTTACTCTCGTTCTTGTTGGCATACGTTCGCCCCACCACGATAGCTCGAGCCAAACACATCTGGTCTTGGGTATTGTCAATTTGAACGACACTGCGTTTGGTACTTCGAAGATCGTCCACCAGTAACGCTTTCCTACTTCGTCCACTTCCTCGAGGAGGAGCAACGTGAGTCATGTAAAGTGTAGCCTTTCCATCCGTGATGGTAAACTTGTCGTAAGATTGTTGAACATGTTCGATTTTGGACATGATTTTGTCTGGTGTTAATCCTGCCGGGGTGCTGAACTCGATTCAAACAGGGGACTTCAAATTGTCGTGATGAATGGCCAGTCTCAATCGATCGTCCTCTTTGGCTCCGCATTGTCGTTTCAAGTTCTGTAACACAGATCCCCACAAATCACTAATGAACCCCGCCGCTTTCTCGGGAGGTACTTCGGACTTGAAGTCTTTGAAGTGAACCGTGTGAGTGTAGGCTGTGGTTTTAAATTTTCGAGAGGTTATTTTTTGCGTCTCTCGAATCCGATAGTAATTTTCAGGAGCCACGGTAGTAGGTCTTTTCTTGTCTGGAGTTATGGTGGTGGTGGTTTTTGTTTTGGGTCGGGTTATTTGGGTTTCAGGTTCACTCATCTCTTCTTCGAAATCGCTAGCATGGACTTGAGCTACCAGTTCAGCCAGCGGTGTTTCAGGCGGTACGGAATGTCTTCGTCGCCGTGGCCTCTTTGTTTCTTCTTCTGTTTTCTCATAGATTGGGCGTGATCTTTTCATCTTGAAGTTTGATTTGAAACTGATTCAGTTTCACACAGGAAACTATATATAGAGAGACCTTCTTACCTTCAGAATCAGTCTTTGTGATTACACTTTCAAACTGTAAAGATGTCTCAATGCCCAAAGAAAAGACATTTTGCTTCCTATTATTGGGATTATCTAAGCCGAGGAACAACAATGAGAGATAAAAGTCAATATACTTGTTATATCTGCCAAGAGAAAGGACATTGGGCTCCAGAATGTCCACAACGTCAACAAAGAAAAGAAAAGAGAGATAAAAGTCAAGATACTTGTTATATCTGCCAAGAGAAAGGACACTGGGCTCCAGAATGTCCACAACGTCAACAAACCCAAAACAGAGATAAAGGAAAAGATACTTGTTATTATTGTGAAGGAAAAGGACATTGGTCTTCGGAGTGTCCTCAAAAACAAGAAGAAAATCTACCAGAGAGGGAGGAAGCCGAAGGATCTTCAAACCTAGAAGAAGAAGAAGAACATATCGTCAAGAAAAGCAAGAAAAGCAAGAAAGTGAGATGGATGGAAAACAGTGAAGAAGAAAAAGAGCCCTTGATTCCTGTGAAGAAATTCAAGAAGAACAAGAGAGACAGACAGTGAACAATGAACTTTTTTTTTGGAGTGTGGTGTGATGTTCATGGTGAATTATTTTGTAAAAAAAAAATGAGAATACACCAGAATGGAAAAAAAGTAAGTGTTTTTGTGTTATTTTGTTTTAAAGTATGGATACACGCACGCACGCACGCACCCACTCTTACACAAATGGGGATTTTTAAAGTTTTACTTGATTTTTTTGGCAATTTGATTTCTTTTCTAGAGATCTGGGTGGCCCTGAAAAGGACCGTTGGGGTGTTTGTTTGTTAAACAAACTTATGGAGTTTACATGATCAACTTCAATTGTCGTAAGCCTTTTCCACGACCCAGTCCAATTCCTCCTCCTGCTGTTGCTGCTGCTTTGGTGGTAGTAGTTGTAGTAGTGACCGGTGGTGGTGATGGTGGTGGTGGTGGTAGCATCTCAGTAGTAGTGGTGATGGGTTTGGAATGTTTGGCCCGTGATGGTCTTTTTCGCTTCGGCTGAGTTAAAGAATATTCATATAACTTTCTCAAATACTTTAACTCGGATAAAATCTCTTGGAGAAGACTCACCGTTTTATCTTCCTGACTCTCTTCTTGCGGTGCTTCACTCTTCTCCTCTTCTTCTTGTTTTTGTTTTCTTCTTCTCTCCTCTTCTTGTTGAAGAAACACTTCTTCCGCTTCTCTCTGTTGCTTTAAAAAAATTTCCAGTTGTTCTTGTTGCCTCTTTTTGAAATCGTCCATGACAGGCAGCAAAGAGGCTGGTACAGCAGCAGTCGTAGTCGTTTCAGGCTCAAATTCTTCAAACAGAAAATCTAAATTAAACTCTTCCGGCTGGAAGTTCAACACAGCAGCATTAGTCGTTGCAGGCTCACCCCAATACATACTAGTCTTGGTAGTCTCCATTCAGGCTGTCCAAAAAAGTAAAAACCCTACGAACGCTGTGATGCCTTTATACCCCAAATGACGTCACACCCTACTCTCTTCCCATTGGAAGAAAAACTGACCCGCTTGTAACGCGCGCTTGGATTGGTAGTTCATTTCGATGCATTTCAATCCGCTCGTAAGGTATATATACGACCGCTTGTCTCGTAGAGCTTCACAGGTTTTCTCCAAGACTACTCCTAAAGAAACAAAACAAAATGTGGACAAGTGTGGAATCATCCAGTATCGTCTCGGGAATGCTGTTTAACACAGCATTCCCTATGTATGTGAAGGCCTCATGGGCCATCACCAAGATTACAGAGACCGCTACATGGAAACGTCGGATTTATGTGGAGAGACAAGGCTGCCTGAAGAGGGTCTTGATGTACGGACCGGAAGTCCGTAGAAGTTTAAGGAAAAGAAGACCCTCCAGGAGATGTCAATGTTAAACCAAAAAAAAACCAACGGCCCTTTTCAGGGCCACCCATTTTTCAAGAAAAGATTAATTTTCCATTCTTGCCTACCATGTTAAAATTCCCGTACGAC
Organism: Margaritifera margaritifera; assembly: GCA_029931535.1. NCBI lineage: Eukaryota > Metazoa > Mollusca > Bivalvia > Unionida > Margaritiferidae > Margaritifera > Margaritifera margaritifera. Next base: position 3,809,946 of record JAQPZY010001566.1, on the reverse strand, counting down.
TCCGTAGTGCCAACCCCAATGTTAAAATTCCCGTAAGACCCCGTAGTGCCCCCGCCATGTTAATTTCTCGTAGGACCCCGTAGTGCCACCCGCCATGTTAATTTCTCGTAGGACCCCGTAGTGCCACCCCAATGTTAATTTCTCGTAGGACCCCGTAGTGCCACCAGGCCCCATTTACCCACCACTTACTACTGACGTATCTCTTTTGGTGCGGGTTTTTACAACTTTTTTCACTGATTGGGAAACGCAAGAAAGCGTTTATCTGGTTTAACAGATCAAAACGACACAAGACGTCATTGTACAAGCCCTCTCTTAATCCATCTCCGAAGAAAAAGTGTGGTTCGAAATACAAGACTCCTGTATGAAGACGACTGATCCCAAGTTCAATAGTCACAAGAAATTGCATGTGACTAAAACACCAGAAAAAGAAGAGTGATATATGAGGACGTAATATTTGACGAATAGGTAGAACAAATTACAACGGAAACCAAAGAGTAAATAGATACAGCAACAGATAAGAGTGTTGTGAAAATCTATCGAAAACAGGGTTTCTCATTTACCTTACGTCTTTTTTCGGCTGTTGAAATATAATAAGTAGCCATTGTCAGATGTAGCGTTATTGTTATGATTGGAAACTGTTAGATGGTTTTGGTATTTTACAACTCGGGAACTAAGGCACTTGGAGACCACAGATTATTTCTGGAGAGCACGTTATCGCCTCTTCATTGGAAAATGTTTTTTTTTTGTTTTGTCTGAACCATGAAATATTTCAAAGCTTATTTCTGGAGAATCTAACAATGTTTTGAAGTTAGATTTGCTGTCTCTTCCAAGAGATACGATATATGCAATACTATCTCCAACATTCCTTATGTTATAAAGGCCAGAGCAATCCACCAAATTCTAAGATCCATTTTTATGAGTAATGTGAGTAACATAAACATCATGTTTGTTGTCTCCAATGATTATCTGGTTTTGATAATTAACTTTCTTCTTACCTTGGTCCTCTATTTAGTTACGTCATTAGACTGCCTAATGTTAACTGTTATTTCCATGTAATAACTTGCCGTCTTAAATGATCTTTCGTTGTCTTCACTTGACTTGCTATTTTCTTCATGACTTACAATCTGTTAATATTTCCTTTAGCGGGAGACGCAGTGGTTAAATGTTTGACGTGCTGAACGCAAAATCACAACGTTGCGGGTTCGAATCCTACCCAGAACGGCTGGGGTCGTTTGACTTAGGGTCTTGGCAAAGCAGTTTACCACCATTTTCTCACCACTAAATAGTCTTCCATGTGCTAATGTACACAATCAATTAATCGATTAATCAATCAATTCTTTTCTATAGTGCGTAACGTAATATCGATTTAATAAAATACAATATATTCATGAAGATAATAATAAATATTGATTACTACTAATTCATGCCATCATGTTTATAGCTCGAGTTCTAACGGGTCGACATGATGCATTATGGTAGATATGTCAGATAGTGCAACATGCACGCGAGTTCAGCGCAAGTAATTTTGGTTTTGTCAATGCTAGTGCACGATTGTTTGTTGTTTTAGCTGTCAAGAACTATTTTCTTCTAGATTTACAGTTTGGTAACGAGTTTTGACTTTTGATATGGAGTTTAACGTGCCAATTGGGAAGCCCTATTCCGTTCTTGAAGGTTGTGATATTGGACAAGATGGCGATGATGACGAAGATTTTCAAGTTGTCACAACCAAACGAAAACGGCTGAACACCGGTGACAATACCGCTGAGGTGAGACGTTTCGCACATGGATAATTAGAAGACAAGCTATCCGTCATTTTAGATGACCTAAAGGTGATCAAATCCGGCCAACAAATCGCAAAGAAAGGTATGTTATCATTCAAACCCGCCATGTTTCGCACTTGCAAATAAGTTGGCCATGAAGTTACTGACAAAAATACTGACATGCTTATATCATACAAAATTCAATTGACATTGAATTGAGAAGTGATCAGGAATGCACAAACACAAATAGCGTCTTCAGGTGAGCATCAGATTGTTACAACGTCCCAATCAGTGTCACTTCAAGTTCCTTGTGTATAAAATAGTAAATCGGAGGAAAATATTATTCCCAAAGTTAGAGTTAATCAAGTCATTAGTGTTTAGGTAGATAAACAAGAGCATACTCAAGAAACAGTTACATAATCTAGCTCATTCCCTCTATATCGACTTCTTTGAACTCCACAAATATCAACTGATGCTTCACAAGATAGTGGTAAGCCAAATTCTGGTATTCAACAAGTATGAAAGTTCAAAGCATCAGTCTTCGAGCCAGTCCTCCCGTTCAGACTCGAGAGTGCAGCGCCGTGTCATCGGATACTCCCACTGATTACACATAAAAGCATCGCGAAAGCAACTTAAGTCATGTCAGCCTATTGCAAGATATGTACTACGTCAGGAGATCTATCAATCAATCAATATTTCGATCTACTGCACCTGCGAATATTTCGACTCTCGCTTCTGCACAAAGCGATTTTTTTACAACTGTTATTTTAACAGAACTCGTATCACAACAGCAGATAGCAATGCACATGGGCACGTGTCGTGATCTCGACCAGTCCGTAGTAAGCGAGATATCAAATCGTCCCTGTCGCGGAATGCGTCGAAGAGTAATAACATTTCGCGGATTTGACGTCTGTGATCATGTCAGCTTGATATCAATAGGCCGTATGATGAGGACAGTGGTCAAAGTCACGAGTGCTTTTACTTCGATTTCGAGTGACATCTCGTAGATTGGAAATAGAGGCAGGTAGGTGAGCAAGATCGTACAAACCAACTAAAGAAAGACAATGTTACATATGCAATACACAGTAGCATGAGTATCATTTTACCTTAGAGTGTCAGTTATATAACGATATAAGGATTAAGTACATAGATGTGTATTGTTGGATAAGACAAAATATGTTTAAATTTATTTAACTTTTAAATTCAGAAAATATTAGAATGTGGATATATATATATATATATATATATATATATATATATATATATATATATATATATATATATATATATATATACAGAGAGAGAGAGAGAGAGAGAGAGAGAGAGAGAGAGAGAGAGAGAGAGAGAGAGAGAATATTATCATACAGGTTAGAGAATTTTTAATTCGTGCTGTAATGAGATTCGAACCCGGGTTCGCGGTTTAAGGCACCCATCGCCTTGCCTGCACCAAACCCCATACCCCTCGACCAAGCACACATTCCCCCAAAGATGCTACAAAGTCGCTGATATAGGCATTCGTGCGTAGCAGACACACCCCGCTTATCAACCAATAATTAATTCTCATCTAGGTACACAGTCACTCCTGATTCCTACGACAGAAATCGAGATATATAGAAGTTATTATAATGAGTTACAAATATACACGATACAGAGCGGAAAGTGCTATCCCTGGATCCTACTCTGGAGGATGCGTGATAACATGAATTGAATTCTTAAATATGGAGAAAGAATATCCTACTGGTGAGATCAATTTTAAGTTGTATATATATATATATATATATATATATATATATATATATATATATATATATATATATATATATATATATAAAACTAAGAAACTAATGTTCCACATCTAAACAACAGATATGAAGACGAAGATTGTTATTGTTCCTATATTATTATTCTCATTATTATTTGCCCAGATAACTGTTATTAAGCTATACAATGAATATAACATAATTCGTGGTTTACATATGAATTTTCTCCCGGATTCTCTCTGACAGAAGAGTGTTTGCGTGCTGGAAGTAGTAAATGGTAAAATGTGTGTGTGAATTAAAGTATTGCTTATGTGTGATTGCCACTCTTTTGAAATAGTTATTATCTTCCGAAGAGGTCTGTACTTTCATTGCATATCAATGAAACCATGTTCATGTATTGCTCTACCTATGTACGTACTCGGTTTGTAACCTTGCAGTCCAATTGGGCTAATAGAGGTAAATAAAGTCCATATCTTGTGTATTTACTGGTCAAAGACAAGAAGAGCTTATGGGATGGTATTGTAACCATCATCCGTCCGTCCGTTAGCACAAATTTGTTATCGCTACTCCTCCTAAACTATTTGGGGGATTGCCATACAACTTTACATCCACATTCATCCCATACTCTAGTTGGTCCTAGATGAAAATGATGCTGCTCGGAAATTAAATATGGCCGCCAGAGTTGCCATGTTGAAAATCTTGTTATCGCTACTCATCTTGAGTGGATAGTCATATCAACATGGAGTTTTCACTAAAAGACTTCTTATCACGTCTAGTTTACCCTAAGTAAAAATGGGGCCGATCTGATGTCCAATATGTCCGCCTCAGCGGCCATCTTGAAATCTTGGTATTGCTACTCCCGCATAGCGGAAGTCATATTAATATGGGGTTTTAACTAAAAGATTTATAACGATACCTATTTGGTTCTAAATGGATATGGCCGCCACATTGGCCATCTTTAAAATCTTGTTATCGCTACTCCTCCTGAACGAAAAGTAATATTGCCATGGGGTTTTCACCAGAAGACTTTTTATGGGTTTTGGTTTTGATTTTGTGGGGTTTAACGCCATTTTTTAGCACATGATAGGCTATACATGGCGGCTAGTATATTTTGGTGGAGCTAGAACCTCGGAAGAATCACCGACTCACGGCAAGCTACTGGCAAGCTTTCTCACATATCCACATTGGCCGAGTCGAGACTCGAACCCACGAGGACAGAGGTGAGATGTGAGTGATCTGTAAAGGCGAGCGCCTGAGATCACTCGGCCACCTGGGTCTCCCTAGACTTCTTATGATGTCTAGTTGTTCCTAAATGAAAATGGAGCAGATCTGATGTCCAATATGGCCGCCACAGTAGCCATCTTGAAAATATTGTTATTGCTAATGCTCCTGAATGAAAAATAATATTGGCATGGGGTTTTTCCCACGAGTCTTCTTATGATGCATAGTTGGTCCAAAATGAAAATGGTGTCGATCTGATGTCCATTATGGCCACCACAGCGGCCATCTTGAATATATTGTTATCACTATACCTCCTGAATGGATGGTCGTATCAACATGGTTTGTTACTAAACAACTTCTTATGATGTCTAGTTGGTCCTTATAGTGCCATTCAGACATTAAATATACCTGCCACAGTGGCCATCTTGAAAATCTTGTTAACACATTTCTTCTGAATAAATGGTCATATCAGCATGGGGTTTTCACTTAATTTTTGTCTAGTTGATCGTAAATGAAAATGGTGCTGATCCGACTTCTAATATGACTTCCACAACGGCCATCTTGGAAATCTTGTTATCACTACTTCTCCTAGATGACTGGTCATATCGACATTTTGCTTTCACCAAAAGACTTCTTGTGATGTCTAGTTGGTACAAAATAGAAATGGTGCCAATCTGATATCAAATATGGACACCGTGGCATCCATCTTGAAAATTTTGTTATCGTTACTCCTCCAAAACGGGCAGTTAGATCAACATGGGGTTTCCGCCAGAAGACTTCTTATGATGCCTTGTTGGTCCTGAATGAAAATGGTGCCAAGCTGACATCCAATATGTCCACCACAGCAGTTAATTTGAAAATCTTGTTATCTCTGACGAATATCAAAGATGGTTTCAACACTCATCAGTTAAAAGGAAGAAATGGTCTTATCTTGAATTCCTGGAAATTCGTTTCAGCCTGTAGAGCGTCTGTCCCTTCGATGGACTATTGTTAATTTCTCAGCAATGTGTAGTCTCCAAATTCTTTCATTTGAAACGAGATTACGAACAGACGATAGAAGGAAAAAGACGTAGTGATAAACAGACCGACAATCAGAGAGACGGAAAGAAAAGTCACTGATTTGTCATTGGTGATGTCATGGTGATCTTTGTCATCATGACGGCCGCCATTTTCCGTCGGTTTACCGGTCCAAAATATTTTGTTTAATACATTCTCAAACTGTATAAGATTTTTAAAACAAAAAATGGGATATGTTCTGGTAGATTTTACCCTGCTGAACCTAAATGTATTTCCTTTCGACCACTCATCGCAATATTGATTTTTTGGATGGTTCCTGTCGGTGACTATGAATACTTCTGATATTACTGTTCTGTAAAATGATAAATAATCAACAAAGAAAGAGATATATTTCATATAAAATGCGAGTATCGTTGGATTTGCTTTGTCAGAAAATCGTTACACACTGCGTTGTAATGCAATCACAACCATAAACCGATAGATACATATCTACTAGGATTATGTAAACTAATATACTTTGTCATGATGAACATGGAAATGGGCCTCGGAGTTGAAAATTATTCTCCCAAAAATGAAAATCTTAGTGAATCTGGCCAATGTTATAGAATAACCCCGAGATGTGCATTATTACGGAAATTATAAATCAATAGATGAATCGTTTAGACATACTTTGTGACTATTATCAGTACCAGAATTTTTAATTTTATCTGAATAAAATAGATAAATCTATTAAATACTCTTTCCATGACTTCTGTTTCCCTCATTGTTTTCATCGCCGGTGCGTTGGAAAATCGTTACAGGTGTCCAGTGCGTTATGACTGACCAGTATGAATTTGTGTTATGATTAAAACGAAAGTTATAAAAATGTAAAGATAATTAATTGCCAAAATATTAGGAAGATAAACCCTTCCAAATAAACGTAAACATGTAGTACAACAAGATTAAAGATAACATGTAGTACAACAAGATTAAAGATAACATGTAGTACAACAGGATTAAAAATAACATGTAGTACAACAAGATTAAGGATAACATGTATTACAACAAGATTAAAGATAACATGTATTACAACAAGATTAAAGATAGCATGTAGTACAACAAGAATAAAGATAACATGTAGTACAACAAGATTAAAGATGATATGTAGTACAACAAGATTAAAGATAGCATGTAGTACAACAAGATTAAAGATAACATGTAGTACAACAAGATTAAAGATAGCATGTAGTACAACAAGATTAAAGATAGCATGTAGTACAACAAGATTAAAGATAATATGTAGTACAACAAGATTACAGATAGCATGTAGTACAAGAAGATTAAAGATAATATGTAGTACAAGAAGATTAAAGATAATATGCAGTATAAGAAGATTAAAGATAACATATAGTACAACAATATTAAAGATAGCATGTAGTACAACGATATTAAAGATAATATGTAGTACAAGAAGATTAAAGATAATATGCAGTATAAGAAGATTAAAGATAACATCTAGCACAACAAGATTAAAGATAGCATGTAGTACAACAAGATTAAAGATAGCATGTAGTACAACAAGATTAAAGATAACATGAAGTACAACAAGATTAAAGATAATATGTAGTACAACAAGATTAAAGATAATATGTAGTACCACAAGATTAAAGATAACATGTAGTACAACGAGATTAAAGATAACATGTAAACATATAGTACAACAAGATTAAAAATAGCATGTAATATAATAAGATTAAACATAATACGTAGTACAACGAGATTAAAGATAATATGTAGTACAAGAAGATTAAAGATAGCATGTAGTACAACAAGATTAAAGATAACATGTAAACATGTAGTACAACAAGATTAAAGATAACAAGTGACATCTAGTACAACAAGATTAAAAATAACATGTAATACAATAAGATTAAACATAATACGTAGTACAACGAGATTAAAGATAATATGTAGTACAAGAAGATTAAAGATAGCATGTAATATAATAAGATTAAACATAATACATAGTACAACGAGATTAAAGATAATATGTAGTACAACAAGATTAAAGATAACATGTAGTACAACAAGATTAAAGATAACATGTGAACATGTAGTACAACAAGATTAAAGATAATATGTAGTACAACAAGATTAAAGATAACATGTAGTACAACAAGATTAAAGATAATATACAAAGATGTAGTACAAGCAGATTAAAGATAATATGTAAAGATCTTAAAACTCTGTAAAAGCTATATACAAATAAAAGATAAGGGAAAAACAAACAAACAAAAAAAAAAAAACAAATCGTTGAATATAGAGTAAAATATCTATCCAGCAAGTTAGCGATACAAAAATTTGAACACAAAAGGCATGCCATAGTGAAGGATATAAAATGAAAATAAGAACTTAACGATTTATTTAGTGTCCCGCATCGAGATGTGTTGCCCTATAGTAATCGTCTTGTCCGTCTGTAAGTCCGTTCAAACTTCCTATAACCACCAAAAGTCTGCAACCCTTACAAATAATTTGATGCTATTTAGCAAATGAACTGCCTATTACATGCAGATGTGTCTTTATAAAAGTTTCATCTTTAAAAGTTATTGCTCTCTTCCATCAATTTTAAATCTCCACTACAGTAAATCGCTATAACCAACATAAATTGGGAACCATTCAGTACATTACGTTTCATAGACCTAAATGTGCCTTTCATGTGTTTTGTCTCATCAAGTCAATTTGGGATACAGTTATGACCCTTGATAATTAGGTTCATATCTTCTCATGGGCTGTTGCTTGTAACCGGCATGTCTCATCTACACCATCTTGTTCAATAAACTTCATATATTTTCATAAGATGTTGGTTTTAAATCAGCATAGCTCAAGAACTATTCAATACTTTTATGAAATTTGATGTGAAGATTGTTTCAGAGACCTATATGTGTCTTTTATAATGTTTGTCTCGTTTTGTCCATTGTGGACGGGGTTATGGCCCATGTCGATCAACTTCATAGCTTTACCTGGGATGTTGCTTCAATTGATGAGTCCTTGCAGGAGTTGGATTTCAAGCATTCCACGTCGTCATTTAGATGAGTCATGCCCATCTTCTAACTTTGGTTTCCCACACAAGTTCCACTGTTTAAGGCCCTACATAGCATATTGTAGTGAGTGGGGCCCTTTGAGATGCACCCATCCCACCCTAGTTCCTATGAGGTCGTAAGAAGTTGTTACGTATCGAACACATGATATTCTTTTAATGAGAACGTATTTCTATCCCAGGAGAGAAATTTCACTAATATCATCTTAGAAAAGGCACTAACTGGATAGTAGATACTTTAGAAAGTTATATTCACAGATGTTTTCTGCGGCGGATCTAGAAATGTCGTGTATGGGGAAGGGTCTGTGTGACGGACCCTCTGACAAAGCCCCCAGAAGCTCCTGCATTTTATGAGTTTCCAGGGCATAATTTGAACCATCTAACTGTAAAGAAAACTTCCTGTTGTTTTGCACAAATATTTTGTATCCTTTTGGGGGGAGGGTGCGGGTGCGCGCCCCTGGCTATTAAATCTGAACTGGACAGCCGTTATCCAGTTTCATTTTAGTCAATTGTGCAGGAGAAATTCACTTCAGCAGCTTGGTTTGCACATAAAGGAGCACTATATGTTTTTTAATATAAGAAACACTCACTCACACACAAAAAAAAACAAATGTAGCAAATTGTTGTTATTGTAAAAGCACAACTTTCTGACACATAAAGTAAATGCAAAACATCTGAGCTTTCATCGATAATCAAAGTCAAACTTTCAGATTTTAATAGTGTCGACGTCGTTTTTGAGTTCTATAAATAGCGCACAAGGAATCTGTATATATATATATATATATAGATATATATATATATATATATATATATATATATATATATATATATATATATATATTCGAACAACTTCGGCTGTTTCCATATAAGCTGATGACTCCATGTCACTCTCGACCATCGCCGCTAAATAAGCGCCTCTGCTATCTGGCGATTTTACTATACACTTTTGATATTATCCCTACGTCGACCAACTTGCGGAGACGTATGTATGTTAAGTGTCTAACAAAATAGTTCCAAACACTTGGCCTCTTTACTTTGTTTTGTTGTGATGACTAAGATTAATCTAAGATATTTGAATTAAGTAAAATTCTTCATAAAATTGTGTCAACATATGTTTCTGCAAATGTAAAATTGACCATGCTGATTGGAGCACTTCCGTTGTCAAATCTTCAGTTTCATTGCGCTTAGTTTTTGCACGTTGTCAATTTCTTGAATTTCGGATGTAAATAAATCTTACATGTAGTACGCAATCCCATAATGCATAAATGGAAGTGGTCGGTTTTGGAAAACACAGGAATTTCTGAAGTTTGAACTCCATGTAAACATGAGTGTGACGAAGACCTGCATCCCTGAGGAAGAAATGTGTCTTTTGGAAAAACTGACTGGTGTGCAGAAGAGTGGGTTTAATCTTTTAAGCTTCGATTCAGAAGCAAGTTTGGTATATAATAAAGGAAAATTTTCCTTGTTAATACATGATATATTTCATCTTCGCCACTTGTTAAAATGTCACGTTTTTTGCACCACACGATGAAATATATCCGGTTTTACCGTTGGAAAAGAAAATATCCTCTATATATTATCGACGATACTAATATAGTAGTATACAAATGTGTCTAAATCAAACCCATCATTACCTGTCGTACATATTTATGATAGTACATTGCAGATAAACCCGGTTGTACAATATCAACTTACATACCTTATATGGTCCTTTCTCATTAAGTCGCGGATTTCCATTGAGTCGTAGGGTTTTCTTTCACGTGAATGTTGTCGCTAAAGGATGGAAATACGTGCTTACATGTGATGAAACCAATATCACTGAGATCAACAAGACCACAATGTTGAACAAATGACACAGTAAGCCAATATTTGAATTGGCTTGATAGCAACCTAAACATATGACCTCAAATCCAAGCCACATAGCATATACAATATGGATGAAACTGGCCTCCAGCCTGCACATAGACCACCTTCTGTAATTTCCGGCAAATGCAGCAAGTCCCTGGCTGTACCATCGCAGAATTCCACTACAGTTATAGATACAGCCCTACCACCCTTTCTTGTATTCAAAGGAAAAATAAAGAATGAGGAGTTGTTACAGGGAGCACTGCCAGGTACAGGCGTGGCTATATCAGACTCTGGATGGTCCAACACATCCATACTTAAACAGTTCCTACAGGAACATTTTATTAAATATGTTCAAGCTGGCATGAATAAAGATGATCACATCTTACTTATTATTGATGGACATACATCTCATGTATCCCTAGATGCCATCCAGTGGGCCCAAGAACACAACATTATCCTCTTTTTGCTGCCTTCTCATACCTCTCGTGTACTACACTTAATTGATGTTGGATGTTTTGGTCCCTTTAAAGCTACATAGTACAATGAGTGCAACATATAAATGACCAGGAAACGCGGTGTAGTCATTACAAAATACCAGCTTTGTGAAATAGTGTTCAAAGTCTATTCCAAATATATGACTTTGCAAAGTCTATGCCAAAAATATGACTTTGCAAAGTCTATGCCAAATATATGACTTTGCAAAGTCTATGCCAAATATATGACTTTGCAAAGTCTATGCCAAATATATGACTTTGCAAAGTCTATGCCAAATATATGACTTTGCAAAGTCTATGCCAAATATATGACTTTGCAAAGTCTATGCCAAATATATGACTTTGCAAAGTCTATGCCAAATATATGACTTTGCAAAGTCTATGCCAAAAATATGACTTTGCACAATATAATAACTGTCTTTAGAAAAACAGGGATTACTCCTTTGAACCCACAGTGCAGCAGCACCTGAATTATTCATTTCATTAGAATCTTTTCACAAACGAAGCACTGACTCTCAAACGTCTGACAAGGAAAGATAGATCAACTCTTGAAAGCAAAAACGAAAGAATCAGATAAAAGAGCAAAACAAATATAACCATTAGGCAGGAAATATTCTCTGAAAACGCCCGTGCCTGGGAAGGAAAGCAATCACAGAAGACAACATTGTAGAAGAACTTATTAGTCATGAAATTGGAAAGGACACAAAGGGTTCTTCCAGGTCAAAACTATTAACAAGTACCAAATAATCAGAGAAGCAGAATCACAAATTGTCATATGAAACATCTACAACAAAAGGCAGAGAAAAGAAAACAAAGGGAAGTGAGCAAAGAAAGATCAACACAACCATTAACTAGGGGATTAAACCAAAAAGATCAACACAACCATTAATTAGTGTATTAAACCAAAAAGATCAATACAGTCAGTCATCAAAAAGATAACACAACAAAAACGTTTTTTTCTTTCTTTGCCACACGACTTAACGGAAACATAGCGTAAATACAAAATCATAATATCTCTAGTAGGTATGCTGCTTAGTTCTAAACAAATGGAAGATCTAAAGAAGGAGCATTGTCTGTGATCCTTGCTTGCTGAGCAGTCATGAGGACCAAGATTACTGAGTAGTAAATCATTTACTCTGAATCAGGAATAGTCATGAGAACTAAGATTACTGAGTAGTAAATCATTTACTCTGAATCAGGAATAGTCGTGAGAACCAAGATTACTAAATAATAAGTCATTTACTCTGAATCATGAAATCGCTGGCTTTTATGGAGTCAACGTGTTCTGTTTTTGTTAGTTGAAGATTAACATAGATGTATCGTAGATGGATCTTTAGTGGCACTCAGCCGATTGGCTATCATCAAATATATACATACAGATTTAAAATTGTTACAGAAATTGATATATACATACAGTAAAATAAAATCAAATTTACCACATGTACACACATTCAATCAGAGCCGTCACTTGTCTGCGCTGGACTAAACGGCTCCCCAGGCTAGAGCTGCCTTAGGCATCTCCTCTACTCGGAAAAAAATACCGTAAACTCCGCGAAATGCTCCCCCCCCCCCCACGCTGCCGTGGTCGCCCGCACCTTACGACGGTCCTACATTCAATAAGTGTAAGAGATATATACGTACATATACATCCACATACATATTCATACATGCATATAGCGTATATATATATATATATATATATATATATATATATATATATATATATATATATATATATATACATACATCTGCGTATGTAAGACCTATCGAAAAAAAAACAAAAACAAAAACAAAAAAAAACATGAATATGTTTGTTCAAGCATAGCCGTGTACTTAAATACGAGCTGTTTCGGGAGAAGACACAAAAATGTGTTTTTAATATATAAAGCATTATTGAAAATGCATTTCTTAGTAGTATCATAAGAACGTTATACATGAAATATGATAGATAGTAATGCATGCATTTAGCAACGAAATGAAGATAAGACATGAACGTAAGAACAAAATAATAAATAAATAAATAAATAAATAAATAAAATCGTGTAATTTTATGTACTTTTAAGTAGAATTCATTATATTATTACGCTCAATTAGTCCTCTATGGATATAATTTCCCAAATTTCTGACTTCGGCAGATTTCGTGGAATTTAGTAATTTAATAAATTTCAACATACTCAGGCCTTTCCAAAAATAAGAGTTTATATACTTCTTTCTTAGCGGCAAATAACATTGATATTCTAATATACAGCGATACTCATTAACATAGTAGATAGTATGCAAATTTAACTGAGTAATATCACTCTCACATGATACTATATGAAGCAAAACCGCCCACTTTTGTACTTAATGTCCTTGACTTCATTTGTTTTTATTAGCACGTAATTGACTAAATAATGATATTAATGATATGCAAACTTCGAGTATCATTTTGCGAATGCTAACCAAATTTCTCACTGAATGAGCCAAAATATTCGCGCTACATATATTATTCCGTGGGGTTGTTTTTAGATTTATTCGTATTACTGTTTTAAATAATAGGGTTAGGATAGTTCTGTTTCATCGTGAATAGAAACGTTGCCAAGTTGATCGCATCCACCTATTTGTAATGTATTTGTTTTATATCTATGAATATTTAACCGCGCTCTTTTTAGGAGTATCTGACCTCTTCATTTTTAAATGCCATATAACGTAACGATAATTATAATTTAAATAAGATGTAATAGTCTTATTTTTCTGGACATTTACACATGTTTTAGTCCATGCGCAGGCAATTTTTAATTCTTTTTTAAAGCGCTTTTTCAACAGATTACAACAACTACACATGCGGTAAATTTTTTGAATATGATGTCGCAAGGGACGATTCAATAGTAAACAAGAAAATAAAGAAGTCCAATTTTAATTTCGAAGAAATCAACCCTTTTATCTGTGCAAGTGAGCAAATTATATCGTTTACTTCCATACATTCACAAATAACGAGTTCTTGTTACATATTTAGTATCATTTTACGGATTTAAGGGGCGGCGGTTTAGGACCGACATTAATAAAAATCTGCTATAAGTATTCAGTACATTTGTTAAGTGGTTGGTTATTTGATGACACTAGTAACTTGCATTGCATGCATTTATAATGAAGATGCTAGGTTATATAATTGGTTCCTCTGATATCTTTTAAGTTTGTAAAGGATTTTGGTGTAGGTAATTACAACTTTAAAATATAGAAATAATACAGAAAAGCAAACAATGACGATGATAATGGTGGAGGTGGTAATGATGACAGCTATGTATATAGAGACAGCAAATGATGACAATGATAACGTTGGAGGTGGCAATGATGACAGTTATGTGTATAGAGACAGCAAATGATGACGATGATAATGTTGGAGGTGGTAATGATGACAGCTATGTGTATAGAGACAGCAAATGATGACGATGATAACGATGGAGGTGGTAATGATGACGATGATAACGGTGGAGGTGGTAATGATGACAGCTATGTGTGTAGAGACAGAATGGATGGACAGACTTGAGATGGAATGCTGATAAATAAAAGAAACGTTTCTTGAAAATTTTAATAATCTCATTCTTATATCTGAAACAATTTATAATGCTTTAGAAACCTCCGAGGATACAGCAATATAATAAATATATTTTATGCTGATATAGCTTAGTGTATGAAGGTTACAACAATAGCATTGGTAGATAAGGGGAAGCAACTCACTTGGTGGGATAACGAGTTAGAGCGTATTAAGCACGTTAAATATACATCATTGAGAACTTTTCGTGCGAGTAATCCTACAGTCGATCTTAACATTGTAACGTGGCCTAAGTGGAATTTGTTCTGTTTGGTATTTTATGTAAAGACCGACCGAACTAATACGTAAGTCATAACATATATCTTGGACTATACTTCTATTCTTATTATTAACGAACTCAGCATTTATATTTTTTTATTGCCATCGCGGTTTATGAGATAAGTTTCCATTCTTGGTTAATATAATTTAATTTCGCTTGCACTGAAAATTAAGACTGGTAACCAACAAAGAATGACCGTCCATAAAGTGAGTCAAGTTCAAGTATGCTAAAATGATTGACATATTTCATGACCTGACAGGAAACACTTGAATAATCAATCACAGAAGTATTTCTAAAAGTCGTGGCACCGACATTCATATGATTGCCACATCTTCCATTCAATATAATAAGATTATTATATTTGCATATATCTATGAGTACTTTGCACTCATTGCTTTTCACAACATCCTCGGATGTATGTTTCCTAGGTAAACTGTATTTGTCGAGAAGTGATGGGATACTATTCTAAAAATCAAATAAGTTGTCTTAAAAATCAATATGCCTGGCAAGGATAATCATCTGCTGTCAAAAAGTTATATATTGTGTGGCTTCTGACATTAAAATCACCCATTAAAAATATATTTTGTTTCGAAATACACATGCTAGCAATGTCTGATACGAACAGATTAAATTCATGTTTTGTATTGAACCTTGAATCTGACGGGGGAACATAGACAACTCCAAAATAAATATCTATGTTACTTTGAAAAGCATGTTTACTCACACTAAACAACAAAATATACTCAGAATCAGTTTGAATAGTTGAGACATGCCGAGAAATGGCATTCGTCACAAACACACCTATCCCAACATTTTTGCGGAAATATCTTTGCTTACGATTTTTTGACGAAAATGTATATCCATCCAATTCAATAATATCAAATTTGTTTTGTTTCACAAACACAGAAAATGTTATAGCTTTGAATCAAATGAAAAAAATCAGGAAAAAAATTGTTATGTTTGAGACCAAAAATATTTAGAGAAACACATTTTCACAGATTTGAGTCAAACATTAGAATCATGTGAATTTTGAGTTCTAGTTGATTTCGATGACACCGTATTACTGTTAGCACTAGCGCCATCATTTGAACACTTCGCGCACTCCTGTTCCGTATTCGAACCAAGATCTCGGTCAGAGTCGAAACCAGGATTCCCACCAAAATCATCTATTGATCTTTCGGTAGGCACACATGTCGACGTGGTGGTATTCATCTTGTAGCTGTTTCAAGTGTATGGAGGGAGACAATCTCATCAGAATGTTCACCGGATGTTTCAACAACAACATCGGCCCGCATCAACCACATCAGCAGGAGGACTTGTCTTTTGTGCATAGATATCAGCATTGCCTTATGTGCATAGATATCAGCACTGCATTATGTGCATAGATATCAGCATTGCATTATGTGATATATATCAGCATTCTCTTATGTGCATAGATATCAGCATTGTCAATGCGATCACGTTTGACAACCTAAGGAAAGTTGGTCTCGTTTACAAAAAGTTGTTCCTGTAAGTCTGCGTCATGCCTCGGTAAATCAGACTCCATTACATAAGAGTTTCGTGTGTTTGAATGCCCATTCTGCTCTATCCTACGTTAAAGATCTGGTGTGGGACTACGGAGTTCTCCCTCATCGTCTCGTTCTCGCTCAATCTGTTGCGACGGATGATTTTATGCCAGTTGGGGAACATGTCTTTCATGGTTTTCCCGTCTAATACTAACTTGGTCGGGAACAGAATATTGATTTTTTGATTTTGGATACATTGTTTTCAAAGTTTTTATGTCGCAAAATAGAGGTTTCCGGGCTTCCTCAATTTCTCGTGGGTAATCGCGACTAATATCGAATCCGGTAGCTATCAATTTCGATGCGCAGGACGTTATGAGTTCAGCATCTTGATAGTCACAAAGCTCAACAAGAATTGGCCTATGTCTTACTTGGGCAGATAGAGTGTAAGAGTCTCGTCCATATCACTACGGTTTTCTCCAATACGGTGAACCCTCTGTGTGTGTGTGTGTGTGTGTGTGTGTATCTTCAGGATCGGGGCTAAGTTTGTCGCCAGTAAATCGGGTAGTACCGCCAAAACAATCATCATTTACAAACTCGGTTCTTCCCCAACAAAATCACGTTGTTACGCCTTTGGCTGATGTCATGGTCAATAGGCTTGCCAGCAAGTGTTGTGATTTTGTCTGAGTTAATGTGGGCAGCACACTTGCTGCACGGGCTTCGCACTCGACGATGGGGATTATTTCACTAAAATTTTTATATTCTTGCAAACAAATAAAAATTTACTCTAATATCTTAAACTTTTAAAGATTAACAGTTCTGACAGACTTTTGAAAAATAGAATTTTGTGTCCTACCTGGTGAATTTGTGGCCATTCTCTTGCGCTTTTTGCACTGGGCGCGGTGCCTCTCCTCCCATCTCATATTCTTTGTTACGTGCTTCTCTCGTTCGTAGCTTTCTAACCACAGCATTAAAGTCCACAAAATCATTATTTTCAGCCATTCCTAAGCTCTAGCGTAAAAAAAAGAAATAAAGCTATACCACTTGAGTTCAGAAACTGGCGAAAATCCACACGGATTACCGAAAATATTGATTCGGTGTTCAACAGCACAACTACTCGCCACCATGTTATGACGTCAAATTATTTAGGGTAGATTCATATAGTATGTGCTATGTGAAATCAAGAGTTAAGACTCACTAAAGTTTAAGGGGTTATTTTTTCCTGTCAAGGTTAAGTACTAAGTCCAATTTTATTTTCCTTTTTCAATCATGATATTATTGGAGAGCTGCGCGTAAAATATACTTATGATATCTTTATAAATAAAAATATACATTTCCTATTCTGTATGCCTATGATGTTGCGAATTACGCTGAAATAGTGATTTAAAAAAAATAAACACCAAGACACAAAGTCTGGATGGAAGTTCGCTTCAAATTTTCGTTACTGTGTATGCGGAAGTAGCTGAATATGAACTTTACCAGTTCGACTGTAATTGGGTTTATACTGATTTTTAGGCTTAACCATTTGCACAAGAGTTCATTGTATGCTGCCTTGTGCTGCAACATGGAATTTATAGCGCAACATTTTGAATATTGTTACTTTTGCCACCCACCACCGGTCTTGGAAACCATTGAATATTGCTACATTTGCCACCCCACTACAGGCGTTGGAAACCATTGAATATTGTTACATTTGCCACCCCACCACCAGCCTTGGAAACCATTGAATCACTATTGAATGTATTTGTAGATATCAGCGTAAGTTTGACTCCCTCGGTAGTTCTGGTGTTGTTAAACATTTTGATAGCATGGCCAAACCATTGTTGAGTGTTTTAAAAGTGAGGGACATGCAAATGAATGGGGTAACCTTGTCGCAATGTTTGTGTGTTAACATGAGTTGTTCTCTAGTCAAAGTTGAGACGATTAAAGCTATTGTCGCTAATTTTTTTTAAAAATGCCTGACACATACAGAGTATTTAGACATAGGTAGGATACTTACATTAACTTATCCACATGGAGTTTAGATGATATAGTCTGTTTGAAAATATAACAATGAGGACCTCTAGAGCAGACTATATAATCCGATTGCCAAGTCATTGCATGTCATTTCCTTCTTGTGTGTATCTCGATTTTTTGATTGTGTCAGACATAGTTTGTTCGTGGTAAAATGGCTCTAGCTTTAAATTCGATGTTTTTATTGCGTCATACATAGTTTGTTCGTGGTAAAATTACTATAGCTTTAAATTCGAGTCAGACATAGTTTGTTCGTAGTAAAATGACTACAGCTTTAAATTCGATGTTTTGATTGCGTCAGACAGTTTGTTCGTGGTAAAATGACCTTAGCTTTAAATTTGATGTTTTGATTGCGTAAGACATAGTTTGTTCGTGGTAAAATGACTAAAGCTTTAAATTCGATGCATACAAAAATGCAAATATTGGGCTCGTCTAGTTAACCTTTGATCTCGCCATCGATTTGTGATTGGATCGTAGAATGTAATTGGTGTATGTCCGTAGTGTATAAGATGATGACCAAATTTTTAAAAATGTTCAATTTGTGTTCCTTTTTATGTCTGTCCGTCTCTCTTGCGCTCATTCTTTTTTCCCATTTTACACACATATACATTATCGATATGTTATTATTGCAAACCTTTTGTTATTGCAGACGTATGCGTATCACAAACTAAGAATAGTAAACCGTTAATCAAACTATACAGAATTATTGTGAGTTACGAGTAAGGGAGAGAGCAAGGTAATGTAGGAATAATACCGAGGCTTCAAAGTTTGTTCCGGCAAACGTTTGTACGCTATAAACTGTGCATTCTCGTTATTCTTACAGGAACAATTACTAGATACATCATTCTTGTATCACGTGTAGTGCCTGCAAAAAAGAGTTTAAAACAGGAAATAAAAAACAAACAAACAAACAAACAAACAAACAAACAAACAAAAACAACTGTAGTGATAACCGGCTGATCATGTACGAATCGTACGAATCGATATCAATCAGTTTAGATAGTTCCTTCCAACGTTTCAAACATTCATGGTGACTAGCTAATTATTTAATACTAACCGCACGAAATGAATTTTAATTAAATCAGTAATTTTTCCATAATGTCTAGAGGTAGGTAAAGCTTACTCACTTGACACTGTTACATTACATTTACATCTACAATCAGTGCAATTGCATTGTGCATACCCGAACAAGCCGTGTATCTCATTGACCCTCTACGGCATTTATCTGACTAAATAAAAGCGCAATATTGCTAAAATTTGCACGAAAACGATTAATTTTTGAAAATATTTTGAATTTTTAAACCAATCGCATCTCTTTGCAAACACAATCGTGTCCATTTCAATTCCAAGTGAACTGGTTTTTTATTTTGTTAATGTTAATCGGCATTATAGTGTAGTCTAATACGTAGGTCATGTCCTTAGCGAATATACATGATTTAAGTATAACGGCAGTTGTTTAAATCAGAGAAGCCACTAAGCATCGACGCCATCAATTTGCTACAATCATATTATGCTAATAGAAACAAGGTATTTTTTCATTCCTTTCCCCAGGCATATATCTGAGCTAAAACAACTTCACCAACAACTTGTTTTCTGCCACTGTGTGTCATTTTTGTTACGTGGTTGGTCACGACCAGAAATGTCCAAAAATAATGAAAGTGGCGGAGAACAACCATTTACGATATTTTTAATATATATCTATATATATATATATATATATATATATATATATATATATCTATATATATATATATACAGTATTTGTTTGTGTTCACCTTTTTCTTTTTTAAAACTTTTCAAACGGAAACAAAAGCTTCCTGCTTTGATCATAAAGATCTGGTGCCTTTGGCAAGGAAAAAAATAGCGAAGAGAAAACATTAGATGTCTTCATGATAATTTTGTTTCTGACTAATCTGATTTCTCTCGGGAGCGGGGGGGGGGGGCAGCCTCTTTTAGCAATTTCTAACTCCTACGAGGGCATGTAGAACCTTCTTATCCTGATATTTCAAAGAAGCACAGGGATATTGTGATTCAGTCCGTACGTATATACGTATGTAATGTCATTGAACTCCACCTACACCGTTACAGCTAGACACATTTAACCTGGGTCAGTGATAATGGTGCCAACACTTTTGGAGTTGTGATAACGTTACTGGGGTTGGGACAGTGGGGGGGGGGGGGGGCGGGCGGGTTATTTCACATAAATTAAAGAAGAAAAAACTCCTTAGTTGTATGTCTCACATGTCTCAGAAGTGGCATATGTGATCAATGACCGAGTTGTGAACAAATTTTCAGACTGGGTCCTGTGGGTGATGCCCTGGAGTCTATCCCTACCCCCAAGAACGTGGCTTAGAAACTGTTGAGAACCCAACCATATAACCTCATACGCATATACTGGGCACATAAAAGGACAAATTGATACATGTAACTTACATTGACCCTGGGGTCCATCCCTACCTCCAGGGGCTTTGCCCCTATGTCGTAACTAGGAGACTATTGAGATCTCTTCCTTATGACCATATATACATTTTCTGGGCATAAAAAGCTGAATGCAACTGACTTTGACCACAGGGTCTATCCCTACCCCTAGGGACTTAGTATCTGGGTCAGTATGAAAACTATTGAGATCCTCACCCTATAACCGTATATACATTTTGCTGGACATGAAAATACAAAAGTATACATGTAAAAGAAATTGGCCTCGTGATCCAGCTTAACCACAAAGGACTTAGCTCTTAAACAGTTTTGAGAATACACGGAGGACAAGATAATTTGAGTACCCCTGCTTTATTTAATTTTAGCAAGTTGGCAGAATTTAAAGCAATTCCGAAAGTCTTGCGATTCTTACTTGATTCTAATATAAGTTGGATATTAAAAAAATTTCGGATTTATTGCGTTACAGACAGCAAAAGTATTTTTTATAACTTAAAGCTTGACCTTGAATTTAGTGCTCGAAAAGTTTCGACAATACGGGACCTGAACATCCTCGTTGTCAATTTGTCAACAAACACTCATTCCCATCCATATAATTCGGCTACATCATCGTTTTTTTTTTTTTTTTTTTTTTTTTTTTTTTCTTGCCGAAGAAGCGTTAAACTAAATAATTGATTGTTGATCCCCAAGCATGCAACTATTTTTTTTAAAATAAAGAAATAATCTGTACAAGCAGTACAGTCGAATGCGCAGGAAGAATGCCGCTCAGGGGAGCAGTTTTTGTCTTGCCTGGTAAAACAAAGTGAAGCAATCGGAACATCCTTGGCCTTTTCCGTCAAGTCAAGAAAGAAACTTCGGATGTAATTTGCCGCATTTGAGAACTATAGTTGGAACAATTTTTTTTTACATGGCACAATATGGCGGCGGAAGGAGACAACGTCACATTCGGAACATTATTGGTCTTTTCTGTCGCAACATATATGGTACATTCCGCCTGAGGCGAATCACCAAACGCATTAAATTTATGTTTATTCCTACAACTACGTGTTAACAATGTTAAAGTTTTGAGCTCAAGTTTCTGCAAGTCATATACAGTGATGATACGTCAACTCACAAACGTACGCAGATAAGGCACCGGTTTCCATGGAACACGTGTCTATTTATAGTACGAAATGCAACAGTGTATAGATTCTGTTAAGATCTGTGTACACTAGAGCTTTTCATGTCCCCAGAGGTTTTAAAGTTCCTCGAGAGCAACATCTACAATATCACACTTATCACCGAGCACGGGCATGTGAATAAATGTAGAGGTTTTATATCGATTGAAACCCTCAAGAGAAGTGGCAAGGGATACTCGAAAGTAATGGTAAAACAGGCGGTTGGGCGCATGGTCAAAATTAAAATTAAAAACAAAAAATAAAAAATAAAAAATATATAGATGAATAATACAAACAAAAAATAATATTTATAAAATGCAGAACAAAATTAATAAGTATTATTATAATTGTTTTATTAATATTTGTTAATTTCTTTGGTTAATGTTTAAAAATATATTTGAAATATTAATTTTACTATTAATTTTCAACAAAACGGCCCCCCCCTCCAAAAAAAAAAAAAATACATTGAAAAAAGAAAATCCCCAAAAATACAATCCAAAAATGCCCCCCCCCCCCCTAAAATTTTTACTTGTACCCATGTTTCTCATACACAGCTTGTAACTTTCTGGATTACCATCCGAATATAAAGTAATAGTGTTTCACTCAAATTGATTTGATTAGTCCTCACTATGCCAATATATAGAGTATTATTAGAAAACATTGCTGTAATATTTTGTATTGCTTCAATATTATTTTTGAGTGTGTCATTAGTAAAGTATTCATTATTAGTATAATTATTACAATAAATTACAAATAGTATATGTAATAAAACAACTAATATTAAAATATATTTATAAGAATTGATATTTTCTGTATAGCTAAAAAAAATATTACTAATAAAAAATTGAGAAAATAAATATGTAAATTATATTCATATATATTTATAAATAATAATTTATTTTGTATTATTATCATAAGTTCAAAATAATATAATAATAAAATAATTGGTATTCAATATATGTATAAGTATTAATATATTTGCATAACAAAATAATAATAAAATGATACATATTGTATTATTAATAACAATACAAATGGAAAAATACAAAAATGAAATATTACATTTTTTTTTGTAAAAAAAAATTAAATCAAAATGAAAATTAAAATTGAAAAATCAAAATTGAAACACAAAATTGAAAACTTAAAATTAAAAAATAATGACTGCATCAGAAAGAGGATGCCTAACACAAGCTAAAAAGTACAAATTAGATTTTAAAAAAGGATTAAATAATAATTTTATTTATTGTATGCTAGTTCGTGACTTAGTGAATTTTCCAACGTAAATAATTTTTCACTGCGGTCAATACACATCCATAACATTATGAAGAAATTGTATTCGTCATTTTGTCACTTGCTTGGTCTAGTGTTAAGCATGGCCACCTGTCACGCAAGAGAACCAGGTTGAGATTCCACAATGTGTTTTTTTTTTTTTTTCTTAACTTTTTTTGTTTGTTTGTGTGCTTTTTTTTTTACCTTGAATTAGGAAAGAGAATTATGTTGCTACTGATATTTTCTGTGCGAATATACACAAAACACAGAAGAACATCAACGGTAAACAGCTGACATTTTCGAGCAGGATACCGTAAGAAATCTGCTACTTCAATCGGTTATGTATATTGCTAGCGAATACATGTGAGCATAAAATAAAAAGCAAACTTGCTTGCTTCGAGTGAATAACGGATATGTTTCATCTCGTGGCTTATCTTTATTTTGTACATTTAGTTAAACTTTTTCATTGCAGCTATATAGTCAGGTAAAGGTACACAGCTACCCCCTTTTTCTGGGTTTATATTTTGATATTCTAGCTTTCAAATAAATAACTTTGCTATATTTCCAATTAGAGCCTAAATTGTTTTTGAAACGCCTAAACTTTTTCTCTCAAATCTGCAAAGGCTAATAATGAAATACTATTAATTTCATTTGGTTCAAGTGTAACAGTTTGTTTATTGGAAAAATAAGTTTCTGTGGTTTTCTCATAATCTGGTGTTTTTCTTGTAAAACTTGATTTCAGTGCAAGATTGTATTTAATACCTTTGTGTTATAAGATTTCATCTCTTAAAATCTTTATAATTTGTGGTTTTAATATCTTTATTTTGTTTAAATCATTGTTGCAAATGTATTTATCGTTTATTATGGATTTGTAATAAGTTAATTGTTTCAATTTTATGTGTTTTGTTTATGTAATTGTAGGTGTTGTAAACATAATTTTGTTTTGCTCATACTTGTTACTATTTCTTGTGTATGGGGTTGTTTTTTTTGTCTAGTTGTTTTAGTTGTTTTAGGTTTATGTCTTGATAATGTATCGTGTTAAGTTTACTGTTGTCTTTTTGTACATTGTTTTGTCTTTGGCTATATTCCTCTTTATACCACATTTTAATGTCCCCACCTTTTCATTTTGACTGTTGTATGTCTTTTTGTAAATTCTGTTAGCCTTTGGTTATGATCCTCTTTATAAGTGCTCTAAAACATTCTCCTTTTTGGCTAAATTGGTTTGCATTTTACAGATTTTTAAAGTATTTATTTTGTTTTATTATTCATATATAATACTAAGTTATATAAAATGGATTTTTTCCATCTTATATATATTATTATTTATCCCTGTTTTAACTAATTTTTAATTTTTAGTTTCCGCTCTGTGTATCCTGTTTCTGGCGCAGTCATTTTTTTTTTAGGTTTCAATTTTTGATTTTTGATTTTTAGTTTTCATTTTGTATTTTAATATTTTCTTTTTGTAATCTTCTGATTTTCATTTTTATTTTTTTATTTTTATTTTGTTTCCATTTTTATTTTTGTAAGTTGAAATATTTGCTAAAGGTTTGAAATATCTTTGATTTGTAATTTATCGCTCTTCCTCCGCACCATTACTATACTGGGATTTATTAAAAGTCAGTCTTGAGCATCAAACATTTCTGATGACATCATAATTTTGGGCGATTTTAATGAGGACTTGCTCAACGCTGAATATAAAAACCTTAGAGATGTTATTGTCCTAAACGACTTGCAAAACATCATAACTGAGCCGACCAGAGTGTCTGATCATTCGTCAACTTTACTAGATCCTACAATAATTTCTCAAACTATCGAGGTCTTACACCCTGGAGTTAGTTATGTCGAGGAGACAATAAGTGATCACAAAGCCACTTTTATCCCTACACGGCTGCACTAACAGTATGCTTCCTGCTATAAACGAGACATCTGGTGTTATAAAAAGGCTGACTTTGAAATATTTAATGCTTTTATTTCAGGTGTCGATTGGCCAACAAAACTAGAAAACTGTAGGGATATAGATATCGCCGTGGAAATTTTTACTTCAATTTATATCAACTTAGCTAAAGAGTGCATTCCATTTCGGACTGTAACTGTGAGAGGAATGGATAAATGTTGGTATGACAGTACAGTACGTCAAACAAGCAGGAAACGCAACCGCATCAGAAATTTTTGCTACAAAAAGTAACAACCCATGCCACTGGAAAAAATATTTTAAAATTGCGAAATAAAGTAAATAATCAAAAAAATATAGCTAAAGAAACGTTTATGCGAAAATATGAGAACATTGACAATTTTAGAACAAACTCAAGAGACTATTGGAAACTTATTCGCCAGTGTGTAAAATGGAACATCACAACAACAATTCCGCCACTTGTGTGCACCAATGCAGATGGTTCAGATTTTATTGCCTTTTCTGGCGCTGAAAAAGCCGACTGTTTAAATTCCCTTTTCACATAAATAGCAAATGTTGATGATATTAATATTAGCTTACCAGAGATATACAACTTAGAACACATGAACATGGCTAATTTGGTAATCACTGAAAAAGGAATTTGTGATGTAATTCATATGTTGCCCAGACACAAAGATAGTGGACGAGATAAAATAAACTACTAGGTGCTCAAATAAACGGTCATATCTGTAGTCCAGTCACTCTGTGTCCTTTGCAATATGTCTTTAGATACTAAATCATATCCGACCTTATGGAAAACAGCACAAGTGATGGATGTGTACAAAAAGGGTAACGCAAGTGATCCTTCGAATTACAGACCTATCTCATTACAAAGTTTTTTTGGTAAAACCAGACACTATGGATGGATGGAGTGACGACGTGACCAAGATTTGTAACTTTGTTGACATTATATTTCGCTAACCAGGCGTAAAACGGTGCGAGATTCTAAACAGTCCGGAACTGAAAATATTTTGTGGGCATGCGCATTGAAGCTAAGGGAGGTAATTTCAAGCACTACGATCAATAAACTCCTTTGCAACCGTGAAACCGCCTTTTAGGCCCGTTATTATTTATTGTCTACATCAACGACATGAGTGATGATTTTATGAGGACGACAAGACTCTTTGCAGACGATAGCTCCTTATCACATGCGTCTAAGAACACATCTGTAATGGAATATATACTAAATACAAATTGTTTTACATACCATCAATATTTGGTCAAAACAATTGCTGGTAGACTTCAATCCTACCAAAACGGAAGCATTGATAGTGTCGCGCAAATTAGAATCCGCCTTTCGTCAACCAAAATGAAATAATGAGATCTTACCTTTCGTCGACAATCATAAACACATTGAAGTTAGTTTTAGTACCTTCGGCAATTATGAACAACATATCGATAACTTGTTTGCATCTGCTTCAAAGATGATTCAAAGTGTTTAAAACACTTATATGCAAATTTACTAGAAACATTCTTGAAAGAATATATTTCATTTGTTATGTTATTGAATTTATAATATGTGCCCATGAAGTAAGTTGTACTTTAGTCATTTTGTAAACAACATATTTACAGCATTTGAGTTCAAGGTCAGTCTTGTTTACATAGCACTTAGTACTTAGATTGGAATTTTCCATGTCTGATGTGAGAAAGTCAGGGCCTCACAGTGAGTTTCCATTAGAGTGACTCATATTCTAGAATATTCTGACAGGTGACTTATCCTTATATTCATACAGGTTTGGTAAACAAGATTTCATTCCTATACTAAGCTTCATATTATTAAGATCAGTCTATTAAGGAATTTATTTTAGTAATCAAATGTTACAGTTGTGAAAATCCGAGCAAATTCAGAGAGAGGAATTATTTATTTCAAATATTCATTGGAATTAATAAAAGTGCTCGTTCTCATATTGGATTAATACTTGACTTTGGGATTTATGTGAATTTATTCAAAGATATTCTGGATTACATCATTCAGGCATATCAGATCATTCAAGACTACTGACACATCAGGACATTCAAGGCTAATGGATTTCATTCTGAACATAATATATTTAGGACTTGTGATTAGGACACTTATGATTATTGGATTATTTGGATTTTAATTCACGTTACTGTAAGTGTCTTTTGAATTTTCACTTTTATTGTCTAGAAAAAAATTGCTTGTTGATTTTATTTACATTGTTGGTTTCACTTTCTTTCTATTACAATTTTTTAAGATCTAGAGTCATAACACATTTATATTCGACCTTTGCTTGAATATGCCTACGTGGTTTGGGATGGCTGTACGGTTGAAGAGACTCTCAATTTAGAAAAATTGCAACTTGAAACAGGGAGAACTGTGACTGGTCAACGAGAAGTTCATCTGCTCAAAATGTATAAGAAAATTTTATATGGCGCATCTCCGTTGTATGTCTCTGGGCTATTGCAGCCATTGGTTATTGAATCGAACATATATCGTCTCAGAAATAGTAATATCTTCATGCAAATGAACTCTAGTCTAAAAATAAATAGGAATTAGTTTTTAAAATCTACCGTCCATAGTTGGAATAATCACCCTGTCTAAAAACAAGTAGGAATTAATTTTTAAACTCTATCTCCCATGGTTCGACTAATCACCCCGTCTAAAAACAAGTAGGAATTAAGTTTTAAACTCTATCGTCCATAGTTGGAATAATCATCCCGTCTAAAACAAGTAGGAATTAAGTTTTAAACTCTATCGTCCATAGTTGGAATAATCATCCCGTCTAAAAACAAGTAGGAATTAAGTTTTAAACTCTATCGTCCATAGTTGGAATAATCATCCCGTCTAAAAACAAGTAGGAATTAAGTTTTAAACTCTATCGTCCATAGTTGGAATAATCATCCCGTCTAAAACAAGTAGGAATTAAGTTTTAAACTCTATCGTCCATAGTTGGAATAATCACCCCGTCTAAAAACAAGTAGGAATTAAGTTTGAAACTCTATCGTCCATAGTTGGAATAATCATCCCGTCTAAAAACAAGTAGGAATTAAGTTTTAAACTCTATCGTCCATAGTTGGAATAATCATCCCGTCTAAAAACAAGTAGGAATTAAGTTTTAAACTCTATCGTCCATAGTTGGAATAATCATCCCGTCTAAAAACAAGTAGGAATTAAGTTTTAAACTCTATCGTCCATAGTTGGAATAATCATCCCGTCTAAAACAAGTAGGAATTAAGTTTTAAACTCTATCGTCCATAGTTGGAATAATCATCCCGTCTAAAACAAGTAGGAATTAAGTTTTAAACTATATCGTCCATAGTTGGAATAATCATCCCGTCTAAAAACAAGTAGGAATTAAGTTTTAAACTCTATCGTCCATAGTTGGAATAATCATCCCGTCTAAAACAAGTAGGAATTAAGTTTTAAACTCTATCGTCCATAGTTGGAATAATCATCCCGTCTAAAAACAAGTAGGAATTAAGTTTTAAACTCTATCGTCCATAGTTGGAATAATCATCCCGTCTAAAACAAGTAGGAATTAAGTTTTAAACTCTATCGTCCATAGTTGGAATAATCATCCCGTCTAAAAACAAGTAGGAATTAAGTTTTAAACTATATCGTCCATAGTTGGAATAACCATCCCGATTTAATAAAGGAAGCAGCAAATTATACAATATTTAAAAGTAATATTGAGGTTAAGACCACACACGTGTCGTTTTTATTATTAAGATGGGGATAAAAAAGTTAATATCCTGCATGCCCAAAGGAGGCATAAATATAGTGATCTTACATTATGACTTGTACATGAACCATGTAAGAGATAATCCTTCATGAGCATGTGGTGAAAGCATTGAAAATGTATGTATGTATGTATGTATGTATGTATGTATGTATGTATATATATATATATATATATATATATATATATATATATAATGCCACGGTTAAATTCTCTCTGTCTTTCTTTCTTTATCTGTCTGTCTCTCTCATGTACCATATTCTTGTTTTCTTCTTCAAGTAATATCATATTTTAATATTCGCTTGCCTTTATCCATGTATAATGTAAACCTTTTTAAGGGAAATTGCTTTTTCTAAGTTGTGATAACTTCCAGCCAAATCCCATTGTAAGAATTATAGAAATAAAATATGTTTGAACTGAATACTATTTTTACAAAATAATACTTAATATAGTTGCGTGTGCTATTATTATATTGTACTATTAAAAGTTATATTTATTTTTCATTTTTGTTTATATTTTTTTGGATTTTCATTTATAAATTTTATTTTGTTGTTGTTATTGATATTAATAGTAAAAAGTAATATTTCAGAAATATTTCAAGAATGTAATTAAAACTAATTCCAACATAATGAGTTGGATGTCACGAGTTAAATTCAATTGAGCAGTTTGGCATAAGCTTTCCATAATTTTATTTACTAAATTTATACAAAGAACTTACCTTTAGGAATCGTGAAGAAAAAAAATAATTTTCCTTAAAAATATAAGATCTCTTTTTCCGGTCGTGGAAAGAATCACTCTGACCATATCTACAGTCAGGTGTTCGAATTTTTACAATAAAGCTCAGAAAAATTAGGGAAAGAGTGACATGATGCTTTGTATCATATACATTTCTTCAGAAAACAACTTCATGCAAAGTTTGTATGCATTATTTGAGATCAAAGGATCTGTGGTGGAAAAACTACCGAATAAATTATAAAATATTACCTAATGAAATGTACAAAACAAGACTTCTGAGTTTTTTTTCTTTTTAAAAAAAAAAAAGAATTATCGATGATGAGTAAGAATGAGATGATATATATATAATATTGTTTAAAGATTGTTTATTCTCATTTTTGCTTGACCAGACAACCTCTTCTCAGGAAAATTTACATTGTATCGATTTGATTGACAATCTTCTTCAGAAAGTACATAAATCCGTGTTCTATATTGAATGCGTCCAAGCAAAGGATATCTCCTCTTATTCATGATCAAATTGGCAAAAAATAAGATGTATGAAACCATACGGGAAAAATCTTCAATTGCTCATTGTGACTTTATATTGCATTCCAATGCCATATCACTTTACTTATAGCTTGGTAAATATTATAGGTGGGAATTTTCACGATTCACAATGTTGTTAGCTGTATAACAATTCATAAAGTTAAAGTTCAATTCCTTACGAATAGTTTTCAACATATTGTATGATCGGCTTCTTAGATTACTGTTGAAATGGTGCGTGATAGGCATCTGAGATCTCTGTCAACATGGTGAACGATCTGCATCTAAAATTACTATCAACATGGTGCACGATCGGCGTCTGAGATTACTGTCAACATGATTGCTGTCTGAGATCATTGTCAATATGGTGCATGGTTGACATCTGAGATCATGGAGTATGATCGCCGTCTGAGATCACTGTCAACATGGTGCATGATCGGTGTCTGAGATCACTGTCAGTATGGTGCATGATCGGTGTATGAGATCACTCGACTTGAAACATAATGGACTGAGTACGAACTTATAAAACCAGCTCTTTATATTGCTTGCAGTACACGGATTTGTGATTGAGTCAAAAAATCACTTAATTCCCTCCTCCTCCACCACACACGCGCATTCACAGGCACCGTCTCTCCCCACCACCGCTACGCCGCACCACCCTTTCAGGGAAACTCAATATCTGTAGACATCATACTGTCTCAAAAACATTACTAAAGAAAGAAAGAGACTGATAGTTAGTACATTTTACAAATGTAGTCAAGGCATTTATGACTATACTTTTAAGGTTTCGAAAATATTTTATGCCGTAAAATAGGTCTGATGTACATTATAATCTACCCTGTCTACCCTACCGGAAAGGTCACCGCAATCAAAATACAGCTACCGACCGTTTTGAGACATTAAGGTTGCATAGCTACAAATAGATCTGGCTAACCGCCATGCGAGGAGTCCAGTTGGGGAACGTGCCCAGATTGTTGCCAAGTTTAACTTCTATCCGGAGAAGGAAAGAATGCATGACAAAAAATACTGAATAATGCACCATATGTAGTCCACCGTGCTTCTGACAGATGTGTATCTTGCTAGGAAAAAATAATGATTTTAATGTTGGGGAGAGGGCGGGAAATCGACTTGTCATGTGGAAAAGAAAAAAATCTGTATGTGGACGGGAAGTGGATAGAACCCAGAAGCCTGAGTAAATGCAACATCCCGACCACATCAACAAGATCAACATCACCTGCGAACGCAACAGAGAGATATAAACACGGACGGGCTAGATATTGTGTAAATTTATTTCAGACTTTGATATAGGTTTGAGAGAAACAAGGACTTCAAAAGTTTATAAAATAAACTTGTCTGGTTATAAGCATTATAATCGATACAGAAAAAAAGGATACACATGAAGGCAAAATGGCAGAGTGGAGACATGGTTATCTATCGTAGGGAAAACATTCATAGTGGGTTAAAATTGTACATGAAAAAAGAGATTTATATATTTGGTGCAAAGGAGGTAAAATCTTCGCAATATTGATAAAGACACTATAATATGTTTTGTTTATTTGCCTCCAGAAGGTTCAACTATCTATAATCACATAAAAACCACTACACGTAATGCTTAAAACTGTTTCGCATTCCTGTATAATAACCCCTATGCGGATGTTCTCTTTCGGTGACACAAATATCTTGTGCTCATTTTAATAACGAATACATTTTCCCAAAGTCTCACATTTTAGAAACAAAATTTAGGTTATTGTTTGTGTGCTTTTCAACAAAACGACTCAGATCATCTCACTGGAATGCAGACAGTTGACTATAATTGCATCCTTATGTCCCGGATCCATTAGTTTCGTATGGTTGGTGTCGCCAGTTAATGTGATTTGTCCTTTAAAAAAAAGCGAGCCCTAGATTTTACTTTCATATATCTCTTAAGTTTGATATAAACTTCGTAAATCTGCGCCGGGATACCGTCTGAAATGAAACTAGCGTGAAACAGGTATTGTATTATATTTCTTAACCTATTATCATTAAATAGTCATATTTTTCCCAATTTTCTTTTAGAAATTTAGAAATGTATGTTGTTTATTTGATCCTAGGATGGTCTTCTGAAGAGAAATAAAGAACAAGTATCTTTAATTTTAATTTTAATATGGAGTGCATTTACAGCCCAGCTTGGTTCTTTCACATTATGTCATGATTAGCCTTTACTACCACTTGACAAAATATCGCGGTGGGCGATGCATGCCCTCAGTGTTAAATATTGTCCAAAAGGATATATTTCTGGCTAAAAATGCGTTTTCAGCGTGTCTATCAGGGGTACAAATTTGAAGACTTATCGGTATTGTAGTATTTTATGATAGAGATAAGACTGTGGATCAAAATGTATTTTTTTTAACCAGGTTTTAGGACCGTTTAGAAGGTAAAGTGAACCTAAGAAATGGCTTGTTGACTTAGAAGATTATCTTTGCATCACAAATTTTGCTTCAGCACAAATTTGTATTGTGATTATAGACTTACAAGATCTATATCAAGTTAAATGTTCACCGTTTGTTTACTTTACAATTCTGGATTATGGTCTTCAACTGACATAAGAAATTAACGTTACATCATTAATTTTTGTTTTAATTTTACTATATTGGCATCAGCTTGTTTGTTCTCTGAACACATTCCAATTTCTTTTTTTTTAATAAAAAAAACCCCCAACAAACTTTTAATTTCTACAAATATTCCATGATCATTCATTGATCAGTAAACATAATTTATTGTACTTCTCTAAATTTCAGACCTGCATGTCACATGACATCGGTTGAATTTTAATACATTTTCTAAGTTACACGTCGATATATTAATTAAAGGCAAAGGGTGATACAAACATAGTTAATGATACCTACCAATCAATGTGCCAATGTTATTATGGTTAAGAAGAGTGTCAGATTCAGTTTCACTTTACTATGCCTACCAAGCGGAATGTTGTAAAAATATAGGGCCTACTCTATGTAAATTATATTTAATAATTTTAAATTACTCTGACAGATTCATTTTAAATTTAGGACACTGTACTATGATATATACGGAAAACAGAGGCTGGGAAGTCATAGATGCTATGCACTGTTATACACATACAATCAAGGAATGTGAAAGAAAACAGAAAAAAAGAACGTAAAAGAAATGTTTTTAAGTATTTCAATTATATAGAATAAGAAATAATTACCTTGTGTACACTTATGCTTCTTAGTCTTCCGGCATCAGTTTGAAAACGAAATAGCGAAAAAAGTATATATGGTGTATGTATATATACATATGTTTAGATTTCGTTACTACAAATACACTGAAAATGTGAATGACCAAAACAATCATGCTATGTATTTCCAGCCCTAACATTGGAGGTATCTTATTACAAAACTGGTGGAGAACAATGTTTAGATTAACAGTATTGTCTAATATATTTGACAACGTGATGATAACTGAACCTGAATTGGTTTGCTCAGTTTGAGTCGACAAAACTACCTTTGTCAACGTACTGTTTATAAACTAATTCTAGCCTCTTGTCTTACAAATTACTCGACCGTTGAGGCCCATTGCCATTGGACAACGAATTGAGACGAGATATCGGTTATTTGCGAAAATCACGGAAATAAAAATTTAACTTAAAGGCAGATCTCTGGTTTTCACCCTCTCAGTGCCATTTCGAAATTATCATAAGATATTCATATTCGACTCACGTGCATCTCATATTGAAATGAAAATTAATTTAAATAAATTTAGCACTAAATAATATTGGGTAATACTCATACATTTGTTTGTTAAATTATGGCAGATGTGTCCTATACTGATGAAATAAGCCCGTTATGCAACTCGTCTAATTCAAGCGGGATTACAGGGTCGGCGTAGAAAGGTGAAAAATCGCTATTGCGTCAGAGGCGCAAAAGGGACTTTGACATGAATAACCAGTAATGACTTCAAAATACTTGTGAGAAAAGTGATGGTAAATAGGTATCCCATCTTCTCGAGGTAGATAATTAGGCTGTGTATGAAGAGAATGGAATGTCTGTTTTACCATGTTTATCAAGCCGCCATTTCTTGTTAAAGCGACACACGGGTAACAATGGTAACCCTTTCATCTTGAATAAAGTATTGTGCAGGACGTAGACAACCCTAGAAGAAGAGGTAATATCTGTGTATTGCCTAGATTATTCTATGTAATTATTGCTCGTAACTCTTACAATTATTTTGGTCTGCTAGTAAAAAGAATGAGACTGAACTCTCCAATTCATATTAAATCAGATATGTTGGTACATACCAGTATTTGTATGAAAATATCATATTTTTATCTTAGTCCATTTTACAGTCAGTACATTGGAAGTCTTGAAATAACCCTTAAATGTGGGTGGTAATCAGTGCTGCTTAAGGCTGTATATGAATACACACCAAAAAATTACTTATAGTCTTTAGAATCAGTCTAGATGTTGTGGTGTATTGAAGGTAACATTTAAAACTTAAGATAAATGCCAGTGGTGAATATTGTGATGCAAAATACAGTAGGTCAGATTTCTTAATGATGAAATTAGAAGGAGTCTAAATGAAAAGTATGAAGTTAATTGTTTAATTTAGTTTCATTTTTTTATTACTTTTAATCAAAATGTATGCATCCTATATAACATGTAAAAATGGGGAATTACCTTTCTGCGGACTAATGGTGTGACAGTAAACCGCAGTTTTGTTATGAAAAAGTAGTGCAATATTTATTGCTGATGGCTTAAAAGGATGAGTCAAGATTTTTGTATCAAAGTTTATATAGAATATATGTCAAATTTACCAGGATAACATATTCATTTTCAGAAACATTTAGATTGTGGACTACGGCCCAATAACTTTGTGGTCCACGGGGAAGGAATTGGTTACCTCTGACCATATGGGGGAAATATTCATAAAGGATGCATTTACCACACACACACACACACACACACACACACACACACACATATATATATATATATATATATATATATATATATATATATATATATATATGTATATATATTTATATGTATATATATATATATATATATATATATATATATATATATATATATATATATATATATATATATATATATATATATATATATTGTTACGATTCTATGGCCTAAAAATATGTAACAGAAAGAAAGTAAAACCAATAATGTAAGTAAAATCAACAAGCAATTTATTTCTAGACAATTAAAGTGAAAATCAAAATACACTTACAATATTGTGAATTAAAATCCAAAATAATCCAATAATCTTAAGTGTCCTAATCACAAGTTCAAAAAATAGAATGTTCCGAGTAAATTCCAGTAGCCTTGAATGTCCTGATGTACCAGTTGTCTTGAGTGTCCTGATGTGCCAGTATTCTCGACTGTCTTGATGTACCGGAAGTCTTGAATGTCCTGATGAACAACAATGATGTAATCCAGAATGTCTTTGATTGATTTCACAAGAATTCTAAAGTCATGTATTAATCCCAAAAGTCCTAAAGTCTATGAACACTTAAATATTTCCAATGAATATTTTAAATAAATAATTCCTCTCTCTGAATTTGCTCTGATTTTCACAACATAACTATAAACATCTGATTATTAAACCAAATTCCTTAAAGACGGAATGAAATACTGCTTAACAAACTTCCTATATAGAAACACAGGTCACCTTACAGACTTTTCTAGAAAATCATATGGCTTACCTGACAAATATAAGTAATTCTAGTGGAAAAACCAGTATAATTGTAAACAAAAGCAACCCTGACCTCAAATTCTAAGTAAACAATTTGTTTACATCCTATAACCAAGGTCAAAGTTAAATATGTAGGACAAAAGTTAAGTATGTAAACATTATACATAACACCTCCACTCATAAAGAAAAAGAAAGATTTATGCAATAAAGCTTCCTTAAATATGTGTCTGATACTGTAATGATCAAAATTACATAGGAAGATGTCTCATAAATGTCACTCAGCTTAATTACAGAAAATAAAGCAATATAGTCAAGGCATGTGAAAATGCATCTGCGATCAGATTATCATTTGCCCTGATGTGTCAAATCTCAATGTTATATTCCTGCAGTATTAAACTGCATCTCAACAATATCCGATTTTTTTATCATTCATTTTGTTGATGAAAGTAAGGGGATTGTGATCATGGTATACAATAAGTGATGAAAGAGGCGAGGTAACATACACTTCAAAATGTTGTAAAGCCAATATCAAAGCCAAATATTCCTTCTGAATTGTGGAATAAGTTTTGTGGTGCTTGTTTAGTTTTGTAGAAAAATAGCACGCAGGATGATCCCCACCATTCTTGTCTTCTTGAATCAATACTCCACCAACCCCTACATCATTTGCATCAACAGTCATTTAAATAAATGGCTGAAATTTGGTGCAGAAAGAACTATTGCATTTGTAAGTATGGCCTTTAATTTGTCAACAGATTCCCGACACTGGTCAGACCAATGAAAGTTCGATTTTTTACTCAACAAATTTGTCACAGGTTCGGCAATTATGGAAACATTTTAACAAAATTTCCGATAATATCCAGCCATACCTAAATATCGCATCAGTTGCTTTTTACAAACAGGCACA
Source organism: Margaritifera margaritifera (assembly GCA_029931535.1). Lineage (NCBI taxonomy): Eukaryota > Metazoa > Mollusca > Bivalvia > Unionida > Margaritiferidae > Margaritifera > Margaritifera margaritifera. The sequence goes on along the minus strand of JAQPZY010001566.1, from coordinate 3,773,026 downwards.
GGGAATTCAGAGACATTCTTGACCTTAGCTTCAACAGGTTTTACTTGACCTTGTCCCACAATATGTCCTAAAATTGTGACTCAAGCATGGCAAAACTCACTTTTACTTAAATTGATCGTCAGATTTGCATCACTGAGTTGATCGAAGAATTTCCGAATGGTTTCCAAGTGATCTTCCCAGGTGTCGTTACAGATAATGACGTCATCGATGTACGCGTCACAATTATCTAGACCAAATGTTATCATGTTCATAAGACACTGGAATTTTTTATAACTTTTTTTAGATGGGTAACTAATGGATTACATAGATTGAGGACATTTATTCGACATATCAGACGATTATGAAACTGTATTTTAGAAATAGATTTTGAGATTCCATTATACTTTTGCATGGCAATTTCATGGACTCCAAAGAAACTAAATTCAGATAAAAGTGTTTTGATCTAACTTGCAATTTTGATTGATGATTATAGGGTAGAAAACCAACTGTACCAAATTTGTTATGTACATTGAAGAAAAAAAAAAGAGAAATATGTCGTAAAGTTCAGAAATCTAATGTTTTCCATACAATTAGGTTTAAAACTGAAAAGATACACAAACTTGTCATGTTTGTAAAACAACTATGGTTTAAATCCAACATAAAACTGAATACAAATTTAAGACAAATAGCAACAAATAATTTTGAGAAAGATTTTATTTTGAAACTACTGAATAATACTGTTCTCGGTAAATAGAATTTTGCCAGTAGAACATTTATTGACGATCAAAGATACTGGTTACAAGAATATCAAATTAAGCAAACCATTTTACTTTTGATTTACTATGTGAAAGTTATCTAAATATACGAAATGTACTATAGCAAGCTGAAAAACAAAAAAGGTAATAGAATGAAACTACACATGACTGATACTTATTCATTTTGTATTTATGTTGAGACAGAAAACTTTTTCAGTGACATGAAGGATGCCATCAAGTTTTTTTTTAACCATATTGACTATTCAAAGGATGACATATCTGGATTAGCTCAAATGACAAAAGAAAGTTTATGGACCTTTTAAGGATTGAGTTATACTGTGTTCCGATTAGAGTTATGTTGGTTAAGTTAAAAATTTTATTCATTCAGAGCAAAGAACGAAAAGAAAGTTTGTAAAGAAATAAAAAAAATGGGTAATGAAAAGAATTTAAATTGGAAATGTACAAAGCTTGATTATTTAATCGCAAGTAAAATTATATGGAAATTTAATCAGATGATACAATCATGAGATGTATATCATCACAGATAGCAAGCTATCATTGTATTTATAGAATGAGAAGCTCTTTATTGCTGAGAACGTAAATCCATGACCTTTTGGACACGTAAGTACTGTTGTTTCGACACACTTTGTCTATTACACGACTCTGTAGCAAAACGGATAGTCAAATTTCATTGAAAGTTTGTATTTGTGTTCCATTCGAGGGTGTCAATTTTTCCTTTGATTACACGAAGAATAACATAGTTTTCTTCAAACACAGTTTCCATTGCCTATTTGTCCTTGCTGTAGAAGACCACTAGATCCTTTATAACAAAGTTTTACTTTTCCAAATCACCCATGAGTTTTTTTAAAATTTATCATTCATAATGCCTTGTTGAATCTTATTAATCGATGTTCTATTTTGTACCTGTGCACCTAAAATACAGATTATGTAAGACCTTATAGCTATTATCTAACCTTGCAATACCTTCATTTGTTATTCCGTTGCTTTCTTCTCCAGTTAGTATGTTCATCTGTATCCGCCACCGAGTTTCTTTCATTAGTTGACAATGCTAAACCGTGGTCCTTGCATTACGAGCCCGTCGCTCTACCAACTGCATTGAGCTAGCTCGTCCCCCCCCCCACCAATACTTTAGGACTAGAATCTATTATTTTTCAGGACAACGTTCTCGTCACGCTCCATATGTAAGGCTCCGCCGTTTATGTAGGGTATGCATCGGTATAGGGTCTGCGTGTATGAATAAACCTAGTTAAGTCAAATATTTAAGTTGGGAATATTAATGCGAAATTGGATTTTCCTATGCAATTATGTTTAGTAATTATAACAATCGAAACGACTTTAATAAATCTCACACTTGATTGTCCTGTTTACTCTTTTCCACATTGACATGCACTTCTTTGTTGAGTTCTCTCTCTAATCTTTTTATTTTACTCTTCTGTTAAACCATTTTAGACTTGTTGATTTTACACATCTTTTACATGCCTGATATTTTCTATTTCGTTTTTACATTTCCTTTATCAATTTTTGTCTATTGCATTTGTAACACTTTACAAATGAGTGTATCTCCAATGGTTATCGTGCCATTTATTTGTGTAGCTTTAATTTCCAATACTACTAGATGCCAATGAAAGTTCTGAAAAACTTTGCATCTTTAAAAATTTATCTACGCACTGTATAATGTGTGCTGGATTTTACTTCAGCCATGTAGTGTAAAACTACTCCCATATTATCTGATTTTGGTTAATGTAGACCTAATCCACTACATATGCAGCTTTTGTTGGAGTAAGGTGAGGCGTATTCAGTGTGTTTCCTTCCGAGCCAACCCTTAACGTTCCTTTTCTAAAACTCTTTTCCTTCATAAAACTGTATCTTATCTGTTTTCTTTTCTTTGAAGAGTTCTCTGAAAGCGTTGTAGTAGTATGTATATATGCGGGTTCTGAGCCATTTTTTTTTCATTTTTGTCATCATGATAGAACCTTTATCTTCATAATTTTATAACCTTGATTTAGGCTGATAATCGAGGAAAGAATAATCGGGAAATCGGATGCTTTAAACAGCAGTATTTCGAACGTTTAATCGGTAGAAATTAACCTTAGACCAAAATGGTTTTAGGTCATTAAACAACTCGATAAAACATCTAAAAACGCTTTGATTATTGTAAAATGAAGATAGAGTGATTATTATGGTAAATTACAGCTTCTATTAATTTGGCCCAGAAAATTATTTTCTTGAAAATTATAAAAATAAAAGTTTTATCATAATGAAAAACATTGAAAAAGAGTGAAAAACCATGAAAAAGGCTTAGTCGAAAGAAGACTGAAATGGAAGCATTCTTTGGTAAAATAAAGCTTAATCGATGATATTTACACTTTGTATTCGATTTTATACGATTTTCGATTGAAACAATATTATTAATAATTTTCAAAAGTTTTCAAAGATCAATATAAAATGCCAGTGAAAAAGACTGAGCTCTCAAATACTGATCTTGAGTTTATAATTGCGAACAAGGGTAAATTATCGGTAAAAGAGTTAACATCACGATTTAAGATTGGAATATAAGATTTGGGGTGGAAAACCTTGTAATAATGTTAGTAGTGTTGATGAGCAAAAAGCACAAATCGAGTACACTAAAAAGGTTACGACGGCTCTTGATAAACATTGGCAAGTTGATAATACACATAATGATAATCCAAAGATCGAGAAGAATGTCAAACAGTTACAAAAAACCATTACCAGGTTACAAGAAGATAATGACAAAATAAAAGATCAGTCAAAACAATATCAGATATTAGCTGAAACAAGCCAGGAAAGAGCGAAGTTATTAAATACTAAGGTGAACCTGATGCGAGGCTTCTATAATCACCCACAAAATGAAGTGTTAATCAAAGATATCCAAATATGATTATTTTTCATTCTTCTCGATTGCGCCACTAATGACTTTGTCATCGTAGATTTGATAGGAATAGAATAATGACCGTGTGCTAGTGTGTTAATCCCATCTTCACAATATCGTTTATCATCATAGTTGTTATTAAACCCTTTCTTGTGTACTTCATTGAGAACAACTTCTTGTTTGTAAGATCGAATACCGCAATTGATTACGCTTTTCACACTTTCTTCTGGCAATCTAAACAGTGCTTCTCTGTAGTTATTTAGTTTCAACTTGTTTCTCACATAACATTCTTGGATTCCTTTTGCTTTATTCTTTTCCTTTCCGTCATCGGTTTGCACCGCGTACATCTTCGATCTGAGACCAACAAATTCAGTAATAGGTATCATATTGAATTCCTCTTTCATTTTACCAACGGACTATCTTTTGATACTTCAGATAAGTCAAACTGATCTTTATTGTCAAATATTTCTTGGAAGGCGTCTTCGGAATCAACTTCGTACAATAACGAATCAGTGTCAGTTAGAAGTAGTTTCGCTGAAGGCCATTGTTTCTTAACAAAGCTATAGTGGAAATTGTATATCAGCCACTTTGACAGATCCAGCACTGATGCTCCAACATAGATGGGCTTATTCAGTTCTAGATTAGTTTGTTTACGTTTAATCAGAACAAGGTTCTCATTGATTCTGATCATGCCATCGAAAGTGTTTGACGCTATTTGTTTTCGACACTGGTTTTTGTTATTCACGATTTTTATCGTAATTCGATTACGAATATTTTCCATGGTTTTGCCAAATACAGAATTATTCATCAGCTTATAAAAATCTTGTTCAAACTTGGTAATGGCTAATGTTCTTCGTTGAGTGTTGGAATTGATATAATCGGCCATTCAGGTGCTATGTTTAAACTTTAGAACTCGAATAATTTTCTCAACAATTAGCCCAGCATCAACGGCTTGTTTCAGGCTTTTATAATGGCAGATGTAATTTTTCTTATCACAAAGATTCGGCACAAGTTTCGCAAATTTACACGGGTTGGAATCGCGCAATAATCGTTGTTTATCTGAAAGAAATGAGTCCAGTATAACTTTCTTTTCTGCCAGATAAGGATAATCGTTGTGATCGTCATGAACATCTTTCGGATAAATAATATCGGCTTCAACGTAATATGAATAATCATCGTGCATTTCAGCTGTCATATTTTTAGTTTGATCTAGAAACTGGTTTACTGTGATCCAATCGAAACCACCATATGGCATTGGCTGAGACATGGAATAGCCATAAAGATTAATGGCGTGAAATAGAGTAAAAACTTAGATGGTTTTGATGGGTCATATTCTTTCATGTATTTGTTATTGGCAACAGCATGTTTCTTACTGATTACGCTTATTCCGCCTCGGATGGCCTGCTCCATAAACAAATACATCTCGACATCTCGCAATAATTCCAGCTCGATTTTACTCTGTTTTAGTAGAGCATCAAATGACATATTCGGAGCAGAGTAATACCAAAACGGATCCAACTTGTAGCTATCAAGTCCCATCACACGGAATTGTTCAAAGATGTCGGCGAGCAACAGCGTATCAGTCTTCAAATACAGATCATGATAATCGCCAAATGTTTTACAACCAAAATCGTTCCAAACCTTAACCGCGTGATCATATTCGCTACTAGCAATATCTTTGTCATATAAAAGCGAATGAAATTGACTCGGTGATGGCAGGGCTGTTTCGAAGAAACGATTATATCCATCAAAAATAGTCATAAGGGAACTCTCCTTTCATCTTCATCAGCGCTGATTTCGAACCAAATTCACGATCAATATTTTCAAATACACTACAAGATTTTGCTAGAACATGAAGAGCGCTGTTCATAAATTGGAAGCTGTCAATGAATCTCAGTTTGTTGAACGTGATTGACATGAATCGCTCTGTATTGGTTGGTATGGCTCCGAAGGTTGATTGTTTTCCATCTTGAAGATATGCTGCTATATCAGGGTGACCCAGCGCTTGTATAATAAAATGGCTATCATATCCTCTGAAATTGTGCGCAACAACCGGAATAAATTTTGGTGGAATTAACTTGTCTTTGCACTCGCTATGAACACAGCCAAAGTAAACACCAGTAAAGCTATCAAAATGTTGTACACGATCTCCAATCTTATCGAACTTTCTGTCGCACGCGGCACAGCATTTTACGTTTTTGAAGTTGTTTTCTTGGGTTATTGTCATTGGTTTTGGTTGAACATTTCGACCCAATATCGTGCTAATACGGTCTGATTCCGCCAGCAAATGTTTAATCAAATTTACTTCTGGGGGCTCTGATTGATCATTTTCAACTCGATATAATTTAAGTGGACTCGAATATTGAGGAATAGTGCAAACGGTAATTGCAGCATATGAAGATGCAACATATTTTGTTTTACGAATCGTTTTACAATTGCAGTCAGTCTCACAACCTTTTCTAGGACATTTTCGAGTACACGGAACATTAAAACATTCGAAGTCGAAATAGATTACAAAGGGGATTGTCTGAGTTCGCTCAACGTTCTTAAATTTTTGTTTTGAACTTTCTTTATTTGGCATTGAAGTCTTTTGTATCTGTTTGCAGTATTTTTTGTGTTCGGTTAATCGATACTGATTTATATAGCTGTGAAGGCAGTTGTAACAGTAGAACGCTTTTCCCTTATGTTCTGAAGATGATGATGCAGCAAATCTACTGAAATTTTTGATCCAGACGAAATGTCCTTTATGTAGAAGTATATTGATTGGATCGTGGTTATCATTCAGTTTACTCGATATTAACAGTGGAAACGGGTTAAAAGAATCATTAATCGAGAGCACATTAACACCACCTGATAATAATTCTTCGTTTTGGTTCTCAATCTTTTTGATCTGTGTTATCTTTGTTGGGAAATCAATTCCATTCAAATTTAGTTTGTCAACATGAGGTAAATAATTTGATAATCGTTCCGCATGTTTTTTGACTGGAAATAACGCTGAAAATAGCGCCCATCTAAGACACTCGTTATCATCGTTTTTAACGTTTATACACGCCTTTCTATCTGCAATTGCTTTTGACAACTCTAAATAACTTCCAGCGCGAAGTGGATCAAGATGATGCACATGAACATAAACGCGTTTAACGGAATCCAGAACCCACCCAGAACCTCCAGAAGTATAAATATCAAGCGCGGATGTAACGCTCGAATAAATATTGTCAATGATTTCAGTTAGATCACTTTCCATGAAAACTGATTGAACCTTTGAAGGAAGAAAAGTATCTTGCAACACAGATGCGTCTGTTGCCTTGTACATCAATACCTCAACGTGAACAGCGATCTTTACAGCACTCTTTTCCGTAAATTCTTTTGCCAAAACAATTCTCACAATTTTATCAATATCTTTTGCGTTTACTTCATCAACAATAATATTCTTAAACGAGTACATACGGTTGAAACCAGAAAACGAAGATTCTTTTACATTTTTTATTTCAGATTCTAACCGTTGTTGTTGGCGAACTTCAACAATATTCTCCGCAAATTTCTGTAAGCCTTCGTTTGAGCGCCTGTAACCTGGGTCAATGCCAGTTAATGTCAGCAGTTTGTGGTCGTGTTGTTGATATCCTCGCTGTCAGATCTTTGTGCTCTTCAATAAGTCTCATTTGATCCAACCGAGAGAATTTAGATAAATTCGAAATCTGGCCATCTATCGCGCTAATCAGCTTTTTGACAGGTATTTTGGCATCCGGATATTTGTCAAATAATTCAGTGTACAACAGTCGTACTCGATCAGGGACATCTAATCCGAGCATCCGATTTACTTCTGCGATATTAGAATTTTTGTTTTGCATTGTTATATAATATGTTTTATATTATTTTTTGTTTAAATAATTTTTCAAATTAAATTCATTTTATGTATTACAAATATATATGCCACAAATCGGAAATAATCTGTGCGCTTGGTTTTGTATCAATAAAAATAAAACGTGCAATAATCATTGTATAAATAAATATTGCGGCACCCACAAAAAATGCGCTCAAGATGCATTTGTTAACGGTGAAAAACATAGAATATCATGTGTTGGATGTCAACGGCGTGTACGAAGTGTTTACCCAATCTGTCGTTATTGTGGTGGTGACGATTACAAAAGCTTATTGTGGTATTACAAACAAAGAAGCCCAAAGCTTGGTGTTTTAAAACGAGATCCTCCAACACCAGAATCATTTCTTGAGCAACGTTCAAAACGAAGATTAACAGTGTTAGAAGAACACTTATCATGCGAATCGCCGCCATCAACGAATCAATCTTCGATTGATCACCATCGAGATGGATCACAGTCGCCGACTGATCAAGATCATGATAGATCACCAACAGCATTCCAACACAATTGTAATTCATTACCGCCAATTCACAAAGTGGATCACCCAGAGAATCACGAAATACGACAGATCAACAATGAGTCAGCGACATTCAACCATAATTGTAATCCATCAATCCACAGCGTAGATCAACCACGGTTGATCGAGGATCACCAAAAATAAATCGAATCCATAATTGTTCCGCACAGCGTGAATCAACCGATATTATAACATCGCCATCGAACATTAATTGAAGATGAACCAGCATTCTTAATAACAATGTGAACACTGAATATATTTTAAAAACAAAAAAATCTAATACAATTATATAGTCAAATGAAAACTAAAAATAACCGAAAAGGTCAATGTAATCGATCACCAATCAATAACGATCGATCACCAATCCATCTCGATAAATCATCAAATTCTAATACCGCAGAAGTAAATCGGATGCTCGGATTAGATGTCCCTGATCGAGTACGACTGTTGTACACTGAATTATTTGACAAATATCCGGATGCCAAAATACCTGTCAAAAAGCTGATTAGCGCGATAGATGGCCAGATTTCGAATTTATCTAAATTCTCTCGGTTGGATCAAATGAGACTTATTGAAGAGCACAAAGATCTGACAGCGAGGATATCAACAACACGATCACAAACTGCTGATAAACTACGAAAAGAATATCAGACATTAACTGGCATTGACCCAGGTTACAAGCGCTGAAACGAAGGCTTACAGAAATTTGCGGAGAATATTGTTGAAGTTCGCCAACAACAATGGTTAGAATCTGAAATAAAAAATGTAAAAGAATCTTCGTTTTCTGGTTTCAACTGTATGTACTCGTTTAAGAATATTATTGTTGATGAAGTAAACGCAAAAGATATTGATAAAATTGTGAGAATTGTTTTGGCAAAAGAATTTACGGAAAAGAGTGCTGTAAAGATCGCTGTTCACGTTGAGGTATTGATGTACAAGGCAACAGACGCATCTGTGTTGCAAGATACTTTTCTTCCTTCAAAGGTTCAATCAGTTTTCATGGAAAGTGATCTAACTGAAATCATTGACAATATTTATTCGAGCGTTACATCCGCGCTTGATATTTATACTTCTGGAGGTTCTGGGTGGGTTCTGGATTCCGTTAAACGCGTTTATGTTCATGTGCATAATCTTGATCCACTTCGCGCTGGAAGTTATTTAGAGTTGCCAAAAGCAATTGCAGATAGAAAGGCGTGTATAAACGTTAAAAATGTTCCGTGTACTCGAAAATGTCCTAGAAAAGGTTGTGAGACTGACTGCAATTGTAAAACGATTCGTAAAACAAAACATGTTGCATCTTCATATGCTGCAATTACCGTTTGCACTATTCCTCAATATTCGAGTCCACTTAAATTATATCGAGTTGAAAATGATCAATCAGAGCCCCCAGAAGTAAATTTGATTAAACATTTGCTGGCGGAATCAGACCGTATTAGCACGATATTGGGTCGAAATGTTCAACCAAAACCAATGACAATAACCCAAGAAAACAACTTCAAAAACGTAAAATGCTGTGCCGCGTGCGACAGAAAGTTCGATAAGATTGGAGATCGTGTACAACATTTTGATAGCTTTACTGGTGTTTACTTTGGCTGTGTTCATAGCGAGTGCAAAGACAAGTTAATTCCACCAAAATTTATTCCGGTTGTTGCGCACAATTTCAGAGGATATGATAGCCATTTTATTATACAAGCGCTGGGTCACCCTGATATAGCAGCATATCTTCAAGATGGAAAACAATCAACCTTCGGAGCCATACCAACCAATACAGAGCGATTCATGTCAATCACGTTTAACAAACTGAGATTCATTGACAGCTTCCAATTTATGAACAGCGCTCTTCATGTTCTAGCAAAATCTTGTAGTGTATTTGAAAATATTGATCGTGAATTTGGTTCGAAATCAGCGCTGATGAAGATGAAAGGAGAGTTCCCTTATGACTATTTTTGATGGATATAATCGTTTCTTCGAAACAGCCCTGCCATCACCGAGTCAATTTCATTCGCTTTTATATGACAAAGATATTGCTAGTAGCGAATATGATCACGCGGTTAAGGTTTGGAACGATTTTGGTTGTAAAACATTTGGCGATTATCATGATCTGTATTTGAAGACTGATACGCTGTTGCTCGCCGACATCTTTGAACAATTCCGTGTGATGGGACTTGATAGCTACAAGTTGGATCCGTTTTGGTATTACTCTGCTCCGAATATGTCATTTGATGCTCTACTAAAACAGAGTAAAATCGAGCTGGAATTATTGCGAGATGTCGAGATGTATTTGTTTATGGAGCAGGCCATCCGAGGCGGAATAAGCGTAATCAGTAAGAAACATGCTGTTGCCAATAACAAATACATGAAAGAATATGACCCATCAAAACCATCTAAGTTTTTACTCTATTTCACGCCATTAATCTTTATGGCTATGCCATGTCTCAGCCAATGCCATATGGTGGTTTCGATTGGATCACAGTAAACCAGTTTCTAGATCAAACTAAAAATATGACAGCTGAAATGCACGATGATTATTCATATTACGTTGAAGCCGATATTATTTATCCGAAAGATGTTCATGACGATCACAACGATTATCCTTATCTGGCAGAAAAGAAAGTTATACTGGACTCATTTCTTTCAGATAAACAACGATTATTGCGCGATTCCAACCCGTGTAAATTTGCGAAACTTGTGCCGAATCTTTGTGATAAGAAAAATTACATCTGCCATTATAAAAGCCTGAAACAAGCCGTTGATGCTGGGCTAATTGTTGAGAAAATTATTCGAGTTCTAAAGTTTAAACATAGCACCTGAATGGCCGATTATATCAATTCCAACACTCAACGAAGAACATTAGCCATTACCAAGTTTGAACAAGATTTTTATAAGCTGATGAATAATTCTGTATTTGGCAAAACCATGGAAAATATTCGTAATCGAATTACGATAAAAATCGTGAATAACAAAAACCAGTGTCGAAAACAAATAGCGTCAAACACTTTCGATGGCATGATCAGAATCAATGAGAACCTTGTTCTGATTAAACGTAAACAAACTAATCTAGAACTGAATAAGCCCATCTATGTTGGAGCATCAGTGCTGGATCTGTCAAAGTGGCTGATATACAATTTCCACTATAGCTTTGTTAAGAAACAATGGCCTTCAGCGAAACTACTTCTAACTGACACTGATTCGTTATTGTACGAAGTTGATTCCGAAGACGCCTTCCAAGAAATATTTGACAATAAAGATCAGTTTGACTTATCTGAAGTATCAAAAGATAGTCCGTTGGTAAAATGAAAGAGGAATTCAATATGATACCTATTACTGAATTTGTTGGTCTCAGATCGAAGATGTACGCGGTGCAAACCGATGACGGAAAGGAAAAGAATAAAGCAAAAGGAATCCAAGAATGTTATGTGAGAAACAAGTTGAAACTAAATAACTACAGAGAAGCACTGTTTAGATTGCCAGAAGAAAGTGTGAAAAGCGTAATCAATTGCGGTATTCGATCTTACAAACAAGAAGTTGTTCTCAATGAAGTACACAAGAAAGGGTTTAATAACAACTATGATGATAAACGATATTGTGAAGATGGGATTAACACACTAGCACACGGTCATTATTCTATTCCTATCAAATCTACGATGACAAAGTCATTAGTGGCGCAATCGAGAAGAATGAAAAATAATCATATTTGGATATCTTTGATTAACACTTCATTTTGTGGGTGATTATAGAAGCCTCGCATCAGGTTCACCTTAGTATTTAATAACTTCGCTCTTTCCTGGCTTGTTTCAGCTAATATCTGATATTGTTTTGACTGATCTTTTATTTTGTCATTATCTTCTTGTAACCTGGTAATGGTTTTTTGTAACTGTTTGACATTCTTCTCGATCTTTGGATTATCATTATGTGTATTATCAACTTGCCAATGTTTATCAAGAGCCGTCGTAACCTTTTTAGTGTACTCGATTTGTGCTTTTTGCTCATCAACACTACTAACATTATTACAAGGTTTTCCACCCCAAATCTTATATTCCAATCTTAAATCGTGATGTTAACTCTTTTACCGATAATTTACCCTTGTTCGCAATTATAAACTCAAGATCAGTATTTGAGAGCTCAGTCTTTTTCACTGGCATTTTATATTGATCTTTGAAAACTTTTGAAAATTATTAATAATATTGTTTCAATCGAAAATCGTATAAAATCGAATACAAAGTGTAAATATCATCGATTAAGCTTTATTTTACCAAAGAATGCTTCCATTTCAGTCTTCTTTCGACTAAGCCTTTTTCATGGTTTTTCACTCTTTTTCAATGTTTTTCATTATGATAAAACTTTTATTTTTATAATTTTCAAGAAAATAATTTTCTGGGCCAAATTAATAGAAGCTGTAATTTACCATAATAATCACTCTATCTTCATTTTACAATAATCAAAGCGTTTTTAGATGTTTTATCGAGTTGTTTAATGACCTAAAACCATTTTGGTCTAAGGTTAATTTCTACCGATTAAACGTTCGAAATACTGCTGTTTAAAGCATCCGATTTCCCGATTATTCTTTCCTCGATTATCAGCCTAAATCAAGGTTATAAAATTATGAAGATAAAGGTTCTATCATGATGACAAAAATGAAAAAAAAATGGCTCAGAACCTGCATATATACATACTACTGTTGTGTATGTCATTTCTTTTGTCGCTTTCACTTTTTTTTAGCCCAAGAGTATCTTTGAAGAAGTAAATATCACTGTCAAAATGTATTTACATTCACCGTTGTATTTATTATATGTTTGCATCATTTGTAGGGAAATCATTTTCTCGCTTTCTTGTGTACAGGTAGACAGTTCAGTTAACCATTCTTTCACTACACTATTTTTCTGCCATTTATAATTTGTTGCCACAATTGATCGATATTTGTGTAAACAACTGAACTTTAAGTATTGTAGTAAATATGTCTTAAATACATTTCTATATGAATCATTTAAAACGAAATATAACCATCCAGACAATACTTTGTGCTTGATAAATTGCTTTTAGGTGTTATTGATTGCTAATTAATTTAACATAGAAGAGAAGAATGTGCTCGTTATTGGCAAGCTCGAAACTGCGAGCAACATTTCTCATACCCGTGTGTATTTTTATAATTCACAACGCAAACTGTGGAAACATATATGTTAAAAAGAAAATACTACCGATTTTAAACCAATCGTCTGCTAGTAAATTTACCGCTGTATCAGAAAGGTGACATTAAAGTGCAGAATTAAGCCCTCCAAAGTATATAAAAAGACCTACAAAGTATATAAAGAGACCTAGTTGTGTAGACTAATTTTTATCAGCTAGACACATTCTCACGTCCTTAATCAAGAATGTGATTGAAGAGAGCAAGTGAAAGAAATGTGGTGGATATTGCGCGATAAATATATTTTTGTTTTCCAAAAGTTACGATGCATCAACCCTAACTGAAATTTGAAATTAAAAATACGGTACTGAAGGTCAGTTAAACACACACACACACACACATACACACACCCAATCAAGAGATATAAGCTATTCTCCTGGCATAAAAAGCCTATTTGCATTTAACCACAAACAACTTATGATCTCGATTCAACCATTCCATTCACAAAAAACTGAAAGAATTCTTTTGGAACATGACGCATTCTGATATTAAAAGAACGAAAAAATATATGAATAGGAACAAACTAATGAATAAAAATATAACATAGAATGGTTACCGATTATTGCCAAAGAAAATGACTTTCGTAATCCCAGATCGTGATGCATGAGCATTGTTATGGTAGCAGGAGTTTAGATGGGAAATGTCAAAAATATATAGAAGCGTGGAATTCCAAAACCTATATACTTTGTTTACTTGGAAAGAAGGTTGAAATAGTGCGTGAGTCACTTGACATTTATCATTAACACCATGTGTTTTATTAATGTTGTCTGCATATTTCAAACCAAACCGAAAACTGATCAGACACTATAAAGTCTATTGCTTACTCATATACTCTGTTTACTTGCGAGTTTATATGAGAAAATATCACAATAAGACATTTCAGTTGTTATTAAATAACTTATTCTCTTAACCAAATCAGTCGACAATATCGTGTATTTAATACGAGAGAAAAACGTTTCATGTTGTAACGAGCTATCAATGACCTTCCCTTGGTATTGCCTCCCCTCTGTGATAATACCTATCCTATGTAGTTCACGTATTTTTTTGTACATAATGTGAATACTGTAAATTGTAGTACATCACGTTGGTGTGGGAGATAAGCCTTTATCTGAACGATAGATCGAGAATAAATAAAGTCTATATTATTATTATTATTATTATTATTATTATTATTATTATTATTATTATTATTATTATTATTATTATTATCGTTGTTGATATTACTGTTGCAAACGTTTGTTCTATTGCAGTAAGCCAAATATTTCACTTTAGAGTTTTGACAGACTTGGTCGTAGACGATTTCCTGTAATATGGTCTTGATACTTATTCCCATGAAAACTTATTTTATTCCGCTCTCTATTTCAGATGCATGTTATGACTTCGTGGCTGATCTTCCTTTCGGTATTTACCGTCATCATTAAGCCAGTATTGTGTACAGAATGCATCTTCGAGGACGCCGAGTGTGAGTTCTTCCTGGAAGTGGATCATAGACTGACCATGATGAGAGAAGGAGACCTCGTTTATCCAAAGGACGGTAATACCTACAAGTATGACGTGGTGGACGCGTCCAATGCAGTTCCTGTGAACATAGAAGAGGTCATCACTGAAGATGGGTGGGAAAAACCTAGGCTAATTGGAGCCGTGAACGGAAAAATGCCTGGTGCTGCAATTATTCTGTATGAAGGACAATATGTCATTGTCCATGTACAGAACAGCTTGATCAATGAGGCACTTACAATACATTGGCATGGTGTTACTCAAAAGGGAACTCCTTGGATGGATGGAATTCCGTTTGTAACGCAGGTTCAAAGCAGAGAAAAGTGGAACACATTTTTATCATTCACACGTAGGCACGCAAAGCACGATGGGTATAATTGGTACACTGATCATTCGTGAAAGGAAGAAGCACGACATGGATGAACATATTATGACAATTCAAGATTATAACCATGACTGGGATTCTCTAATGTCCTATATGAAGGATGCATACGGACTATATAATGGAAGAACGCCGGCCAACCATTCTATGGCCATAGATGGGACGGAGTTTGACTTGTTCCACTTTCACTCTGGTCTGATTAATGGGAGAGGAAGATTCCATGATCCTGAAACAGGCACGCATCATGACGCGCCATTAGAGTGTTTCCATGTGCAGCAAGGAAAATCATACAGATTTAGAATGCTTGGAGTCGGCATCATGCACCCGTTTAGGGTCTCAGTCGAAAATCATTCACTGCTCATTGTTGCCTCAGATGGTCATGAAATCGAATCTATAGAGGCTGAATCTTTTATCATCAGTCCAGGGGAAAGGTTCGACATCATTTTAGTAGCAAACCAGACTGTTTCAAATTACTGGATAAGAGCAGAAACACTGGAGGTGGGTATGAACCACAGAACAGAAGCTATACTGAGATACGACGTAGCCACTATCTCAGACCCGAATACCTCAACAAAAAGAAATCAGTGTACAAACACGGATAGGTGCTTGGTGATTAACTGTCCCTTTTCCATATCTCCACCTTCTCATTGTGCTGATTGTTTAACGTTCAATGAAATAAAAGGAACTAGTGATAATGAACCGCCTCTGAAGATTGAAGAAGGTCGTTTCGAGGAATACTTTTTAAATTTTGGTATACCTGGTGAACATCCTGCTTCAGTTAATGGTAGAGTATTAAAAGTACCAACAGTTCCGGTTCTAACTCAACCCTCTGAATGGCATTTTCCGTGTGAAGAACCAGCTTGTGGTGAGCAGAGAGTGTGCATGTCCACTAATTCGATAAAGGTCAGAGATGGGAATGTCGTCCAACTCGTTCTTACCAATATGGGATTAGGCAAGGCTATGTCGCATCCAATTCATCTTCATGGACACTCCTTCTATGTTATGAAAATGGGTTATGGTAAATACAATAAGAGAACTGCAAAATTTGCAAGGGATAACTTAGATATTAATTGCAGAGGGGATATTAATCGGGAGCACAGCTACTGCAATAACGCAACATGGTCTGACCCCGCGTGGCTGAATGGTAGCGTTCCTGACCTTGAACTAAACAGGCCTCCGATGAAAGATACTTTGGTTATTCCTTCTGGCGGTTATGCGGTCATTCGCTTCCTTGCTGACAATCCGGGACTCTGGGACTTGCACTGTCACATGGAAGTCCACAATATAGAATGAATGCGCCTTTTGGTGAATGAATCTTATCACACGTGCTGAGGCCACCAAAAGGCTTTCCAGAATGTCGGAGTTTCCCTTATTCGAGAGTCGAATTAATTACTCAAGAACGGGAGGACTCTTGTATGAAAATGGCCGGTAAGATAGTTGATTTTTATAACCTTTGTACAAATGTCTCATCTATGATTGTGACAGCCTTTTTCAAATAATTACTAATGTTTTACTTAGTTATTTATTTCTGTTTTTAAAAACACAGTCAACACATTTGCGCGTCATTGGATAGAAGACACAGGACGCCGTCCACATTGTCCCGGTGAAGTTGTATGATGTAGGAGTTGACCAAGATAAAGGTAAAATATGTATATTTGTAATTTATCAGTTCCATCTCATACTGTTAGACTCATCATCGAGAAGTTAAATGGCAAACATCAATCAATCAGTCAATGAGGATTTTCTCAACAGGTGCAGCCGCAGAAAAACTCAGTCCCGATATCTGGTCCTCCTCGGATTTTATCGCTCGCCAGAGTTTTGTCTAAGATATTGTATTATCCCTAAGAATGTATGATTCATAATACATGTATCAATGAAAACAAATAATGTCTTATTTTATTTTGTGGTGAATCAAAAGATATACTATGTTAGCTCTAGACGACACTAAAATTGCCATTTGGCTTTTTTTAAGTTAATAAAAACAGTATATCTTAATAATTTTTGACTCCTTCTGTTCAAACTTTAGCGCTAACCTAGTATATATTAAAATTTAATGCTATTAACTTCATTTTCTTATCCACAATTTTTATTAAAGATATGGAAGTCCCAGATTCCTCCTTATCCTCTCTCTCTGGGAGACTATTCTATATAACCTGGAATGTTTTGAAGGGCTGTTAAACCAAATCAAATAAAATTCATACATGTATGTGCTTAATATCAAATCAATACACAAATTTTAAATAAAAAGACATTGCCTTCATAATAAAGATAATTATTCTCTAATAATCTTAATATCAAATCAATACACAAATTTTAAATAAAAAGACATTGCCTTCATAATAAAGATAATTATTCTCTAATAATCTTAATATCAAATCAATACACAAATTTTAAATAAAAAGACATTGCCTTCATAATAAAGATAATTATTCTCTAATAATCTTAATATCAAATCAATACACAAATTTTAAATAAAAAGACATTGCCTTCATGATAAAGATAATTATTCTCTAATAATCTTAATATCAAATCAATACACAAATTTTAAATAAAAAGACATTGCCTTCATAATAAAGATAATTATTCTCTAATAATCTTAACTCTAAATTATTTTCAAAATCGGAATAAAAGTTGTGCCTTCTGTAAATATATAAACTTCAATAATCAATAAGTAAAAAATCTCTGTACAAAGTAGACATCTTTTTTATTATTTAAAGTCCTGATGAAATTGCTCATTCTTATGTAAAATTATTTTAAATACGCTTTGTTTTATCTGATCATAAAATAACTTGTATTTGAACAGGAAACAAAAAAGTTATTTTGATCTGAAATAAAAATGAAATGTGACAATATCAAATCTGACAGTGCACAAATTTTCTTTATTCTGAATATTGATAGCATTAAAATAATAATCTCTACAATAAAACTACATTACAGTTTTGAAGTTGGTCTAGCAGTCCAAAAAAAAGTGAATGCTTTTCTTTTTACACAAAGTATATTTAAATAATCACAACTTATTTATTTGAATATGTAGTAAAGAGCTAACTATCACTCTATCACTTTTATCAATGTTTAATACATTATGTTTGATACATTAGAGACAAAGAAACTGTAAAAAAAAAGAAGTAAAACATTTAATTGAAAATGAATAGTTTCCTGAAAATTAAGGCATGTTTAAAGACTAAATTATCCCACCCATTAAATATCTAAAAAAATCTTCCCAACAAATCGTTGAATGGTACGTGGATTATATAGTTTTAGGGCTATGCATCTGTTAAAAAAATAAATATAGAAAAGAATCACAAAGGTAATTGTGTGAAAATAACGCGTATTCCATTTTTTATGCAGATATGAAATTATGTGATTTTCCATTTTCGACAACGATTATGCTTAATATTTGCTTACCGATCGATTAACTCCTTTTTTCGCTTTGATAGCTTAGAGTCCCGTGGTTTTTTGTTGTTGCTTTTTTAAAACTCCTCTCTGAGCGACGATAACGTCTGTGATCCGTAAGACTGAGACAATTTTAAACCAAGATGAAGATGATATCGATTCTCGATTCCGTGTTTGTGCGTAAAGCAAGAAGTAAACAGGAAGTAATGTTGGACCGCTTTGATCCATGCTTCCACCTATCGAATTCAAGGAATGCTACTGAGTACGATCCCTCATTGTCCTAAGCCATGTTTTAGGTACATCATCTGATGACCTGTTAATATTTAGACCATTTTGTAATTCGCTTCCACGCAGTTATTGAATTGGTAGTTAGAGAAAGGCATGCCCCATGTCTGATGCATGCTTCTCTCATCCACAGATGTGACGGGTTACTGGATCGCCATTGTGGTGCTGTCCGTGTTACTTGCTCGTGATCAGTATAGCCTACATCAATCTGGCAAGAAAGAATCCTGAATGCAGGCCATGTCGAAAGCCAATCCCGGAGAAAAACCAGAAAAAAACATGAAAATGTACCTGTTGAATCTATGTAGAAATTGAATGTGTTAAAAAAATTAGTAAAATCTCCATTTTAAGATTAAACATTCACTGTTATTGATTGTACACTTTAATTTTCTCTAACCAGAATAACCATAGAATGCATCGTTCACTTTAGTCTCCTTTTGCTATAAATTTGTTTCTACTTCAGTGAGATTGCTAAATACGAGAAGCATGGTAGTAGCATTGGGAATATTTTCTGATGTAATGTAAACTGATTTAATTAATATACTCACAATAATTCTTATATCTGTATTTCCTTGTTATGTTTCTAATAAATTTTATAAACTGGTACATATTAGTGGTCCTTCTGATTAAATCATACATATATATTATGATGAGATGCGACATTTATCGATCTTTTTAAATAACGAGACAGTCTACACCACTGTAGAAAGTGAAGCAAATGAATAATGATCAAGATAAAACTTATTGATTTTAATTGATTTTAAATAAAAAATATTGTGTCCAGAAAAAGCAAGATCTATATCTCTTTAATCTTCACAGAAATAGTATGCTACAAAACCGTTGAATTGTGTTAATGTAGTGGTTGCATTTTATCGAGGAGAACTGCACATACCATACCCGAAAAATTGTGTCCCATTCGTCGAAGCAAGCAAAGAACTTCCAATACTAACACTATTTGTACATAACTTAAGAAATTCTCGAGAATTTCAAGTTCCATTCAGAGGCATGCTCCTTAGAAGTTTGGTGTCCACCATCTTACAGAATTTCAAGTTCCATTCAGACGCATGCTCCTTAGAAGTTTGGTGTCCACCATCTTACAGAATTTCAAGTTCCATTCAGACGCATGCTCCGTAGAAGATTCGTGTCCACCATCTTTGCTCTACGTAATATAACATTGTAATTGATTTGAATTTTTATTTTGTCATAAATGTTAATGGTATCTTGTATATCTTTGGTATACACACTTGCAATCATTATCATATATGTTCCTTTTTCAGTAGTCTGATAATAATTTCAAGTTTTTAATGAGTCGGTTGATGCCCTTTATATATTTTAAGTGAGAATAACCCGTGCAGGATGGCGACCTCCTTGCAAGGGGAACATTATTGAAGCTATAACGTTATGTGACAACATTTTATATATATTGTATACATTTCAAAGAAATAAAGATATCTACTACATTCATCAATCAGTCGAGTCATGACACAATATTTATCATTGCATTAATCCCATTTTAACTTCTGGAAAAATAGATATTCAGTAAATGCATTTATTGTTTTTGACACAATCATTACTTTCATCTCTTTACCATCTTTCTCTACGTATATAATTAACAAATCCCATTTTTTGAGATATGTAATTTTTTTGGGACAACAATAGTTATACCATTTTGCTTCCTGACATGGTTTATTCTCCTGATGTAAATTGAAATCTACATTAGCCTTTTGTCGAATGTAACTGAAACAAAAACAGCCACAACAAAACAGGAACAAAATATTCATCTAGACAGATGATTTTATTCCGCAGTAAAAAAGAAACCGTCAGAAGCGTCTTCTCCTCATTTAATCATATAGTTTGCTAAGGGGTATAATGAAATGGGCCTGCCTGAACGCCAGTCTGCTTACCACATGATATTATGTGTACTTCAAAAAATATTTGGATAAATCTTGACCCATGTAGATATCATGACCATTTGCTGTGTTGCTCACAATATTCAGATTTCTAGCTCGTAGATCAACGTCACAGAAAAGTCTGATTGTAAATTTCTAACTGATTTTTTTGTCGCTCTTTTACTTTGGAATTGATTGGAAATATTTTCATAAACCATGTTTAGTTAAATGCTGAAATTCTACAGCTAGATCAATGTCTTCTACTGCAGAGGAAATATTATTATACTGTACAGTCAATATTATTATACTGTACAGTCAATATTATTATACTCTACAGTCAATATTATTATACTCTACAGTCAATATTATTATACTCTACAGTCATTATTATATTCAACATAAGTTTTGTAGCCGACAAGTTGTGTTCTCTCTGTAATAGTGAGAAAGAAGTTGTGAGAAAAAAATGTTGCTGTCAGGTTTTAAAGAACCGAGATTGGAGTTATTTTCGAGATTTCCGAAATTCTAATTTTATTTGGAGATTTAAATGAATCCTGCCAGTCAATGTTTGTAAATATTGTATTGCTACTAGCTAAATCTATTATATTTAGATCGAAATTTCCAAAAATAAAAAAAAACAGTCTAAAAGAGCTCCACATCGATTTGATATTTGATTTTAAAGTTGAAGCTAATAAGTTTAATTAAGGAGATGCAACAGTACAAAAGTTATTCAATAAATGAAATCATGTGAAAACATATTAAGGGGAAATAGAACAGTAACATATGAAAGTGGAGTAGTTGATATCCGTGAATAATGTCAAATGAGAAAATAACTCTTTGTCTCTTTATCTTCCACACTAGAGGTAGTATATTTTGAATATGTCGAAACTATATATATATATATATATATATATATATATATATATATATATATATATATATATATATATATATGAATTGTTTGAAGAATGCATCATTTATAATAAGTGAACATGCTAAAAGTATGTTTGAAATATACTATTTTGCGAGTTTTTGTGCCAAAAGTAATGTATAGCTATTGTCTGAGGATTAGATGTTTCTTACCTATTACAAATATATAGATACATAGACAGATAGACAAACTGTCTGGAGCAACAATATATATATATATATATATATATATATATATATATATATATATATATATATATATATATATATGTGTGTGTGTGTGTGTGTGTGTGTGTGTGTGTGTGTGTGTGTGTGTGTGTGTATCGCTGGGTACCACGTTTTTCTTCAAGAAAGGGAAGTGTTCACCTATCAAATAATTGTGTTGACAAGGCAGGGTTTAGATTAAAGCAGACTTTTTTCAGGATGGTCAATCCTTACTGTGTACGTTCTTGTTTTATCGGTATATGCATATCAATATACTATTATTCCAGTATAAAATGATATCCACATGGCTGCCCTAACACGGTATATGCATATCAATATACTATTATTCCAGTATAAAACGATATCCACATGGCTGCCCTAACACGGTATATGCATATCAATATACTATTATTCCAGTATAAAATGATATCCACATGGCTGCCCTAACATGAATTTGATGAACAAGACAGTTTAATAATTCCATCAGTAATCAGGAATGATTACAGACATAAAAATGTTAGGAAAAATGGACAAATTAGACAGTATTTAGAATATCCTAAATTCTAATTATAATAATATCCTTTAAGAACTTTTTTTTACAAGGAACAAAACACGGTATCTGAATTTTGAAGCCGGTCTCAATTTTGTTCGAAATGTTTAAATGAAAACATACAAATTATTGTATTATTCAATAATTAATCTTCGCTTTTGGAACATCGAAACAAGTACATCGCATATCATACAAATCTCTGTAATGAAAAAGTTTGTGCAATACATTTTGAATTAAAAATACATTTTACGACGTACGTAAAAATGAAATATGTATGTGCTTTAAAATATCCCACAGCGGTATGAAACATAAAAGCACATATTTTTGTAGGCGGTTCAAGATAATTCAGACTGTACCCAGCAAGCTACTGGCACACATGCGAGTTCAGTATGTTTGTAAACCGTCGTGAATGATGATCGGTAACATTAATGGTGGGATAACCAAGTACAGCGCATTAATCGAAATATATTAAAATATGGAGAAAGTTAGTAATAAAAAAAATAGATATGTAAATTCAAATTCGGAAGGAGCAGTTTTTTTTTATTCGATACATTATTTTAAGACGTCTCATAAAAGAAGATCGACAAGTAAATGTACAGTAACAAATTCACACATTACTTAAATCGGATTCTTATTTAAGAAATCAACGATGCACAAATTCAGGCAACATAGTTATATGCTTAGCAACTGAAGTTCTAAATTGTTCATACACATCAGTTTCTGAGTTGAAAAAGATATTTTACTGTCCCTTTACTCCAGTATACAGTGGACAGAGTAATAAGAAACGTAATTCATTCTCAATGGAAGGGATATTATTTTTCGAAAAACAATACTGGCAATACCTTTCTTCTCTGGTAATTCTTACATACCTACCTGGCATAATGGCTAGATTGTGATTTTAAATTCTAAATCGAAAGTAAATCATAGTTATACAATTGATTATCAATTTAAGTTAGGTAGCCTTCTGCTTGTAATAACAATTTACATTGAGAATAAAAACGAATTGTTTGTAACAGATTCTGATCAATTCTGAAAAGTACAATCTTTTAAATGCTGAGTTATGATGACAAAAATACTCACTTGTTACACACAGACTGGGCGAGCAACCCACAAATATCCATAACCAATTCTACCAAGTAAAATTTTAATATAAGTGGCCGATGTTGTTCTGCTGCGTTATCAAAGTGATACATTTTATAACATGATTTAAGATTACCAAAGTGATACATTTTATAACATGATTTAAGATTATCAAAGTGATACATTTTATAACATGATTTAAGATTATCAAAGTGATACATTTTATAACATGTTTTAAGATTACCGAAGTGATACATTTTATAACATGATTTAAGATTATCAAAGTGATACATTTTATAACATGATTTAAGGTTACCAAAGTGATACATTTTATAACACGATTTAAGATTATCAAAGTGATACATTTTACAACATGATTTAAGATATCTATGGTCGTTCATCTCTAAGAGTGTTATCCAATAAAGTAGTGTATATAACCTATATAAAGGGGGCCATCCACCCACCTATCCTTTTTTAATTTTTGTTAAAAAAAAAGACTGAAACAACCTACAGTCCTCCCTACACACGATAATAAACAATTATGATTGTATATTTTCCTGGTTCACCCCATAAATACGACAGCCAAACCGCCCCAAATTTTCTTAAAACACCCAGGCTTCCATCATCCTATCCTCAATGTTTTTGTAAACACCCTATGACATCCCTCCCTCCTTTTTCCTCCAAATTTAAGCCATGGCCACAACCCGCCCATCCATTTTATCAAACGCCAACACTCAAAGCCCACACAAGAAAAATATGTTTATGTTTTTGGAAAACCCTAGGTCGCAACCCGCCTATACTAACATTCTCACCCCCGTTACACACACAGACACACACACACACGCACACACACACACACACACACACACACACACACACACACACACGCACGCACACGCACACACACGCACACACACACGTAATATGATAATATGGGGGTAGAACCACTTTTCGACGCTTTTGATGTAGAACATACTTGTTATCCGGTTTTCGACGCTTTGGGGAATGTTGACGCTTGTTTGATGGTAGAGCATACTAATTCTACGGTTTCGACGCTTTCAACAAATAAAAGTGGTCCCATCTCGCCCATAGTCACCCACAACACTAACTTTGTCTTTGCTGCCAAAACTTGATCGCGTCCTCCTACCCTTTATACAATGATTTGTACACAAAAATTATGCTTGCTCCAACGGCTGTCAGCTTGTTGCGTCTTCTACCCTTTATATAATGATTTGTACACAAAAATTATGCTTGCCCCCAACGGCTGTCAGCCTGTCGCGTCTTCTACCCTTTATATAATGATTTGTACACAAAAAAGATGCTTGCCCCCAACGGCTGTCAGTTTGTTGCGTCTTCTACCCTTTATATACTACTTTTACACAAAAATGATGCTTGCCCCCAACGGCTGTCAGCTTGTTGCGTCTTCTACCCTTTATATACTTCTTTTACACAAAAAATGATGCTGACAGCTTTTGATTTGAAGATGACTTAGTGTATAATGGACCTGAAATCGATAATGGAATCGTTTGTCAAGTCGCATCAAAAGGTATTATTTGTTATCAGCAACAGTTGGTGTCTCAGAGCTAGCAACAGTCCTTGGCATTTGCTCTTTTGCAACTGCGCATGATATTGCCAAAAGAAAACTCTGTACGCAGCCAGAATATGTAACTGTGCAGTAACTTTGGGGTACCTTTACTTCATCACTGACATAAAAAAATATTGACATCACTGACAGCAAATATGTTGACCTTGGCGAATCATCTGAAGCTGAGTTTGTATCGTACTTAAAGAATAATCTCCATAGAGAGCATGATTACATTATTACTGACATTCAAGATCAACCTGATAATATTGCCACAGCAATTGATGACATCACACAAAAGTGTCCTGACGAAAAGTTAGTTGCGGTGTTGCCATGGAAAATGTTCTAGATCACATACAACTATATTGCTCGCAAACCAGGTTATGATAAGATAAGTTAAGATAAGAATTCTTTATTTCAGACTACATGGTCCATACATCTAAATTAAAATATAAAATATAAAATATAGAAGTATTTTAAGACATAAAAGTACATAGGTGTCTTATGTACAAATATACAGACCCATCTACAACTACAGAATGTGTCTGTCATTGTTAGGAATAAAATTATGTAGGGCATTTAAATAGTAATTTGTTCCATCTATCTATAATCTGAGAACTTAAATGAATATGATAGTTCCACAAAGATTTCAAGATACAATTCTTACTATTAGATATTCGTGTCATCATTGAAAACACATACTTTCTCATTAGTTCTTCAAAACTAAATACATTATAGTTTACAAACATGGTAGAGGCACTATTCCAGCTTAGTAGTAAACGAAGACTATTATTATAGCCAAAAACTAGTTTTCTTTTCATATATTCACTAAAGTTTGTCCACAGAGGAGCACAGTACATTGTGGAACAATAAGATTTGAATAATCTAATCTTGATATTCACAGAACAATTTCTAAATTTAGGTAAAAGCATGTTTGTTCTAGTACACAGAAATCTGTAATGACTTATCATATCTTCATCATCTGACCGGTTGGATTTAGCATTAGACCCAAGTACATATAACTGTCGACATATGCAAGAGCATGGCCATTAAGAATTACAGAGGGAGGAGATGGTAATTTGAAAGAAGTTGACTGAAAAACCATGCCGACCGATTTTTGTGTATTATATATGATATCATTCTCCAATGCGTAATCTTCACATATCTTTAATAATTTCCTTAACCCTGCGATAGAAGAACTTATCAGTAACATATCATCAGCAAAAAAAAATTGTTAAGAAATGACGCATTTAGTGTCAAATGTATCCCCACGTGACACTGTCCCAGCTTACGATTTAAATCGTCTATGTATATATTAAACAACAAAGGTGAAAGAACACCTCCCTGCCTCACCCCATTGGTTACACGAAAGGAATGGATACTGCACTTCCCCAACGCACATAGTAAAATTTTTGCCATACCAGTTAACTAGAGTATGAACAATGTAAACGGGTATTTGATTGTCGAGCAACTTTTTAAACAGTGTCCAATTATTAACCCTATTAAATGCCTTACTAGCGTCTAAAAAAACATGCAAACACATGTTCTAAATAATAGCTGACAGTTTCCTTAAATGCATAGAGGCATAAGTCTGTTGAATATTGTTTTTTAAAACCAAACTGATTATCGAAAATTGTTACTTCACATCGTAGTAGTGCAATACATTCAAATATTTTCGAAATAATTGTCATGAGAGCTATAGGTCTATAATTATTTTTGTCTGCCAGATTACCAATTTTGCTTTTCAGTAGCGGGACAATTGTAACTTTTGTGAAATCATCAGGAACAAAGTTATGTACAAACATGCAATTAAATAGAATCAATAGAAGAACATGGAGTCTATTATCTGAAAATTTAAAATGTTCTACATATAAAAAATCTGATCCTGGACATTTATCTCCCTTTTGTTTAGCTATGGCACATTGGATCTCCGACAATGAGATCAGTTCAATAAGACCAGAAGGGGCCTTACATGCTGAAAGAACATACTCCTTATTCGAATCGTTTTTAACACTATTGAAAAATAATAGGCGCTGTAATGCCTGTATGACGTCTTAAAACAGTAGGCTTGTTTGTAATGCCTGTATGACGTCTTAAAACAGTAGGCTCGTTTGTCATAGCTGCTATAATATGCAATATGTTCATCACGCAGTTCCTTGTCAAGATGATTGCTAATGTGATTGAGGTCCATGATATCTCTCATTTTATATAATAACGCTAGCCAATTATTTCATCGCCCTCTGGTTGTATCTCTTCTTCGGGAACATAACGTTTATCACGTGGAAATTCTGCATTAATATTTTTTATATTTGCCGAAGAAGCCGCGGATTGCCCAAATTTGATAACCAATCGAATGCCGCCAACATATTCTTTTGGATCTGGTCTGAGTTCTCTTTTTCTGCTCATTTGTAAGCTCAGGTTCATTAAAGTATCCGCTAGGTATTTTTGAAATGGAAAAAGAGCCGAGATTAATTCCTGCAAGAACTTTTTTATGGAGATAGTAGATCTCTCCTAAAATGAATCGGATCCCAGCTCTTCTTATGTAATTACCTATAAAAGTTGTAGATTGCTTCAGCTATCTTTTTTGTTTCATCATCAGCAGCAGCATCAGGTTGTGGTTGCTCTGGCTCAGCTTCAGGTTGTGGCTGTGGCTTTTCTGACTCAGGCTCTGGTTGCGGCTTTTCTGTATCAGGTTGTGGATGCGGCTGCTCTGCTTCAGTTTGCGGCTTTTTTGCTTCAGGTTGTGGTTGCTCTGGCTGAGGCTCAGGTTGTGGTCCCCTCCCCCCAATGTTCTGATCATCTCCCCATATAATATTGGATTACTTGTTTTGAGTAATCGACCATAAAATTAATGTGATTATCTATGTTTTCAAAAATCTTTCTCTGCTCTACATCTGGAATGGTCTCATTAAAAAAGCCAGT
This sequence comes from Margaritifera margaritifera, assembly GCA_029931535.1. NCBI lineage: Eukaryota > Metazoa > Mollusca > Bivalvia > Unionida > Margaritiferidae > Margaritifera > Margaritifera margaritifera. The sequence goes on along the minus strand of JAQPZY010001566.1, from coordinate 3,745,096 downwards.
ATCTATTTCAAAAACAGCAAGGAATTCAAAGAGGATCGCCAGAGACTTTTGAGTCCTTAAAAATATTGTAAAGTGCTTCTGCTGTTTTGTACTTTCTATCCGTTCTAGTTCCTTTTGTGTCTTTTCAGGTTCAGGCCGTGGTTGATTAGGATTATATACAGGAACAACATATTCAACTATGTCTATGCCAAACTTTTTAAGCATCTGCACATAAAATACAAGATTAGGAACTTGTGTTAATTGAATATGAGCAAGGCGTCCTGGTGTATTTTCGAAAAAATCTTTTCTTGCTCTTTGTTTTGGGATAGGTTCATGAAAATAGCCAGCAGGTATTTCTGAAACAGCAATGTCATTAAATCTGAAGCCTGTCAGTTCTCTTTTATTAACATTAAAATGTTCAACTACAGGAAAATTGTTGCCAGGATCTCTCTTGTACTTAAAAATCTTGTAAAATGCATCTGCTGTTGTTTTCATTTCTATAACTTGTTGCTGCTCTGGTTGTGGTTTTTCTGCTTCAGGCTCAGGTTTTTCTGCTTCAGGGTTAGGTTGTGGCTGCGTCTCTGGTTCTGGTTCAGGTTTAGGTTGTGGCTGCTCAGGTTGTGGCAGCGGATCATTAGGGAGATCTTTTATATCAGGTAGCGCTATCACTTCCAGAATCGTTTCTACTTCGTCATAACCTAAACCAACTCTCTGTGAAAATACCGCTTGTCCACTTGATCTTGAAGTCTTTCTTGTTTTTTAATGTGTTTTGGCCAGATTTGATTGTACATGCATCTATTCTGATCCAAAATTTATTATAAACGCCTGCTGTAGCCCATTCGCTAGTAGATATGTGGTCAGCAAAAGCCAGATGCGCTCTAGAGGCTGCTGAATATTCCAATGATGCAGAGGCAACAAATCCGTTGCGATTATCAGAATTGGACGACAGCGATGGAATATGCCAAATCGTATTTTTTATTCGCTTGGAATCTACATATAATTTTGTGATCGCATCTGTATTATCTGAAGGAACACTTAGATTTTTAATTTGTGCTGAAGTTACATTGACTCCAGCGTCAGTAACTTCAAACATAAGTGAGTTGACATGGTTGGTAATTCTAAAACCTTCTGGCGCTTGAATAATGATTGGACTATAAGATACCTCAGATGATCTTTGAACAAAAATCCGACTTGTCTGCGAACAAAACAAAACACGACGCACAGTGATTAGCCCACAGGAATATCTGAAATCATTCCAATGTTTCTATTGGCGGCAGAAATTGGCGCGTTAAACCAAAATATCTCTATCATGGCTAAGTTTTGTATCTGCATACTCTTTGGTGGCCGCATCTTTTTCAGTTTCTGGCGCGGCTAAGTTCGTCATTTTTTTAGAATTCGTGTCGATGTCCCCAGTCATAGTTCCATTAGCTAACGGCAAAACATATGGCGCTGACAGTAACATTTCATTGGCAGTGATTACTGATGCCAAGTTTTGTCCTACCGAAAGTAAGCGTCCTCGAGGAAAATTTTTATTGGCATCTGTTAACAAGACTTTGAGATTTGGGTACTTATCTGCGCATTGTTTATTGGCCGCATCTGTGTTATCTGCTGGTGTAGCCACATTTGTAATCTTTTGAGAAGACATGTTTAGCGGACTGGTCATCATGTCGCCAGCTTTTAGCAAGCGCTTGTTGAGTTTTGCATTAGAAATAGTTGCTGTTGTGCTCGATTCAGCACCACCAATAAATATGTTAAAAGAGGTATAATGACTCATTATATATACTCTGGTTATAAAAATGCGCATCATTTAGTTTGATTCAGAAGACGTCAATATATCCAGACATAAATTCTTGTTTCCAGATTGCCACAACATGATTCTTGGTCCAACGGGTCGCGGCAAAACAAATTTGAAAATGCTGCAAAATAAAGGACTTAACGACAACAAGGTAAAAATCTATACGCTTAATCCGGACCAAGATAACAACAAGACACTTGGCGATTTTGATGAAGCCATTAGCAGCTCTGATGCTGCGCAAAAAAACTTTTACAATATTAGAGCCTGAGGAAATAACGCCCGCAGAACAGATTGATGGCAACACAGACGTAATAGTATTTGATGACATCAAGATAGATCGCGACAACATGAACAAGATCAAAGAATACTTCTCGTTGTCACGAAACAAGTGCTGCAATTCAGTATACTTGGCGCAATCTTATTACGAAGTACCAAGTATATTCGTCGCAAAACATCTATTGCGCGCGATCATTGTCGTGGCATAGACGCTGCTAAATTTAAGCAATATTATCACGACGTTATAAGCAGTAACCAACATAATTTTATGGTTTTTCATAGAGATGCAGAAGAGGTTCCTGAAATGTACCGACTCGGATCTGACGAATTTTATTTGCCAGATTAATTGTCATATGACATGTTGTCCGCTGTAATAATTTATGGAAATATAATGTATACAATACCGTTTGTAAAAATAGAGGATCAGAAGGACAAGGCTTGATGTTATGCAAAGTACGTTGAGCATCAACAGCAGCTACGGAGCCGCATCATTGCGGAAATGATAGGCGAGCAGGAATTTCAACGCGACGTTGCACAAAAATTATTTCAATATGCAACAACTGCAATAACTGACGTAGCATCTGAACAAGACAAAAACAGGACAAGAAGATAAAAACCAAAAAATGATATAGAGAGGTTCCTGACAAATCTGTTGATGCAGCTTAATGTCAAGCAGAATAAACAAGAGCGGTCTTATCAACAGCAGCTTGACGCGCTAAAATAATTAATAAAGCGCAATGAAACTTTAGCTGTCGAATTGCCTGAGGACGAAGCGCCGGAAGAAGTGGGTAGATAGCCGCAACAAGAGGGTGCAACAAGGCGGCGCGTTTATCAAGAAAGACCACTGGGAACGCTGTAAGAAACCGAAAAAAGTGCACAAGCCAGACCATTGTTACCAGATGAAAACTATGAGACACCTGTTAGGCACTATGCAAAAGATTGGATTGAAAAAATGTGCCAAAAATGGCAAATACCAAGTTGACAATAACCGAAGAAATAATTATATTTTACGGTAATATAACGAAAACAGTAAATGGTATTGAAGTATCTGGAACATCTTGATGTAATGTACAAAGCCTAGGTCTTCTGAAGACTATCACGTTATAAGAAGCGATTACGATAAATTGGTAGAGTTAAATACTAGTACGTTTTATAGCAAAAAGACAGGAACGTTCTAAACCTTGTGTATTCAATGATATGATTGCAATGGGCGTAAAATTGAGAAAAACATGGCAAGAGATATTTTAGATTATGATACAGAGCATGGACTACAATCATTACTATTTACCCATCTATCTGAAGTAGAACGAGATCGAAGGGAACAAGAAGAAGAGCGAAGAGGAAAAGGGCAAGCTGAAGAAGAGGAGCTCAGTAAGAAGCCGATTGGTAAAGGAGCTAGTGACCCGACTGAAGCTTTTGGCGGCGAGTAAACAAGCAGGAAACGTTGGTAGAGAAGTTGATAATGAAATCTAGATCATCTGCTTCGTTAACGTTTACTTAGTAATGCCGATTATAATGTTTTGTACAATGATTTGATATAGACATGTCGCAAACTCTTCTCTTTTATTCCAATTTGGCTCAAGGAAGCAGCAGTAATTTTACTGTCAGATATAGCACGCCCATAGAGTTATCGCAGGATACGCTATGAGATCGCGTTAATTTCTGCAGAAATATGGAATTCATTTCATTATGTTACAACTAGCAACAACAAGATCAGATATCTAACTTTTGCTAATGACGCGGGAACATTGCTAACCATAATTCCTAGCCCCTGCAATATTGTTGACATCGCTGAAGAAATAAAAAGAATGATTGGCGAAAAAGGTCATATCGGCGATAACATAATAATGGAGCCAAATTATTCTACGCTTAAAACACGATTGACTCCTAAGGGCGGCTACCGAGTTGACTTTACAATTAACAACAGCTTAAGAAATCTATTAGATTTTAGTTTGTAGATTCTACAAGAAAATCGTGTTTATAATGGCGACTTTCCCGTAAACATTAGCGACGTAAACAGCTTACCCATAAACTGTTCCATAGCTGAAGGATCATTTGACTCGCGAGGAGGCCATAGCCACATTATCTATAGCTTCGGTCCTAATGCGACGCCCGGATAATTGAAGACCATAAAGCCTTCGCCGCTAATTTATTATCTCATCAATAATGTCTACAGCATACCAGAAATCGCAAAGTCAATCACGGGCCAATCAGGAAATAATGTTAACCTTAATAATGAGCGAGTAACATTTAATTTGCATTTGTGAGCGCCAAACTAAAACTATGTAACGGTGTTGTATAAATGAAGCCAATACGAATTAAAAAGGTCATAGGAGGATTTTTATCAACGCCATTTTCAAACACTTTCAGGGTAATGCCAGGCATAGTCAAACGAATTTCTCCACTTGTCAGTAGCGCTTCAAAAAGTGCCGCTTCAGCAGTAGAATCAGTAGAACAGCCAACAAAATATTGTCCAAGCGCGGCTAAGAAAATTATGAACGAACCAGATATGCGATTGATTACTGTATTTATTTTATTAGATCACGTTGCCAAGGAATATCTGACTGGAGCACAAAGATGATCTTTAGTAAAAATCGTCAGGCTTTTGCCGGCTACGACAAAACGTTTTGCTTTAAAAATATCATGTTGGTGCCGCTTGATATTTTCGCAAAGGTTTTGAACCTAGCATAAAACAGATTTTGTCCAAGGAGCTGCAGCTGCATCGTGGCATAAAGTTTTATGTTGGCATTAGCGTACTGTTTTCTCAGCAAGCAGATGACACTGAAACTGACGCGCACTTCATTTCAAAACCAGTTCGAACATTTCATCATAGCTTTGACATCAAAAATGTTTGTGAAGCTCTTGAAAACAGCATTGATAACTTTCAACGGGAAGGCTCTGGGTGGACTTTGGAGGGCGTCACATCATGCATCGTTAATACTGCCAAGTACAATCCGCTGCGAGGCAAATCGTATTTATAGCTGTCAGCTAAAATTAAGAAGTCTAAGTTGCGTTAACGTACATAGAAAAGATAATACGTGTTTCACGTGGTCTGTATTATCTGCGCTGTATCCTGCCGCAACACATTCAAATTGATTTAGTAACTATAAACCGTATCAGGACCTCCTAAATTTTGCTGGCATCAAGTTTCCTGTTGAGATCGCTGACGTTCAAAAATTTGAGCGACAAAATAATATCTCTGTCAATGTCCTTGGCGTAGATGCTAAGTCAATGATATATCATCCTCATATTTCATCATTTCCCAGCGATGTTGCTAATATTGATTTGCTTCATATTCATGGCGATGTTAAGGATGGCCACTACCGCTGGATAAAGAGTTTTTCTGCAATCATGTAGGGTCAGTACAGCAAACATAAGTGCAAATTATATTTTTGCAGAAGATACCTTCATGATTACACGACAGAAGAGTCACTTCCTGTTCACGGACAAGATTGTATTGTCGTTGAAAAAACTATCATGCCATACTAGAAACATAATACGGTGTCATTTTACAACTTCTGTAATATGGTACGGGTTCCTTTCATAATTTATGCTGATTTCGGATCACTGCTGATTCCTGTCGAGGGTGCAGATAACGATCCCGAAAAGTCTTTTACCAGAAGATACCAGGAGCATGTTGCATGCGGCTAAGCGTACAAAGTTGTTTGCTTTAACAACGCGCTAAGTAAGCCTGTAAAATTATATTGCGGAGAAAATTTTTGCGAACATTTTATTCAGAGTCTGCTTAAAAAAGTTAATTACATTCATGGAATAAGCTCAGCAAGAATGATTTTTAGCGGACAGGACCAAGAAGACTTCTTTCAGGCTGAGTTATGCTGGATACGTAATCAGAATCTAGGCGACGAGAGTGTGCAATCTGAAATTAAGAAGGCCTGAATTTGTTCCGGTAGTATTTCATAATCTGCAAGGCCATGATTCGCATCTCATCGTAAAGCACTTTGACAAGTTCAAACAAGGATTAATTGCATTCCAAATAACATGGAAAAGTATGTTATTTTCTTTCGGCAATCTGCTTTCAGTTCATGCCTGAATCTCTAGATGAACTTGTTAATAACTTTAAAAAACCGGCCGACAATAATTTAGGTGGCATTTTAAAATATTCTGATGAAGAATTTAATGACAAGAAACTTGATATTGTAACTGTTAAAGGAATTTATCCCGACGAGTACGTGTCATCTTGGGAACAATTTGATGAGGCATCGCTGCCAGCAAAAGAAGATTTCTACAGCCATTTCAGCGGCACTAATGTTTCTGATGCTGATTACGAGCACTCCAAAATGTTTGAACTAAATTTAACATGAGGAATATGAGCGACTATCATGAGCTGTACCTGAAGACCGATGTGCTGCTGCTTGCAGACGTATTTGAAAACTTTAGAGACCTCTGATTGTCATATTGCAAATGGGATCCTGCCGCATACTACTCTTGTCCTGGTTTTTCCTAGGATGCTGCTCTCAAGATGACTGAAGTTAATCTGGAGCTGTTGACATGCATAATTTCTTTGAGAAGGGAATCAGAGGTGATATCTCAGTAATTACGCACAGGCATTCTGTAGCTAATAACAAGTATCTATCTAGCTATGATCCGGAAAAATGAGTCAAAGTAAATTACTTATCTGGACAATATGATAATCTTTATGACCATGCTATGAAGCAGAAGCTGCCTGTTGGCGAGTTCAAGTGGATGACCCCATAAAATTTTACAGAGAAATTATTACGCAGCGATGATGACACAGGTTACGTTCTTGAGGTCGATTTCGAGTACCCTACTAAATTACATGATGAACATAATTATTATCCCTTGGCGCCAGAGAGCATGACCGTTGAAGATTCTATGCTAAGTACTTATTCTGCGGCTCTTAAAGAAAAACTAGGAGTTGGCAATTTCAACGTTCCAAAGCTAATTACAAATCATCATGACCTAAGATTAAATCTGATTCTAATACAGGGGATTTTAAGCTTTAAACAAGAAGCTTGGATAGAACCTTACATTGATTTCAACACGGCAAAGAGAGCTGTAGCAAAAATTAAATTTGAGAAAGATTTTTTCAAGCTCATAAACAACCAGGTTTTTGGCAAGTGCATGGAGAACGTCAGACACAGAGTTAATGTCGAAACTGTCAATGATGTAACCAGACGCGACAAGCTAGTGGCCGATCCAGCATTTGTCAGCGTGAAGATATTTGACGAGAACTTAGTTGCGATCCATAGAACGAAAACGCACCTTAAAACCATATTTCGATAATTAAAGTTATTAAGAAAGATACATGTAAATAGTACATGTAGATAGATATGTAGATGAGTAAACAAAGGAAGGTTTATAATGTTTGTTGATATAGTTAGAAGAGCAAAGAGAGACGTTTACATTTGTACAAATAGAATGATAAATAGGTTGACAAGGGTTTTGGAAAGAGCTAGATTTTTAGGAGAGATCGATCAGATGTTCATGTAAAAGACCTTAAACATGCTTTAATATATCATAACAATTTTCTTTTATGTACGTTTTCACTTAAAGTTCAATTGATCATGCAGATTTAAGTATCTATCCAGTAAGAAATATTCTGTAATATCAATGAACTCACGCTTTGCTTTTTTCTGGGGAGTTGTGTCCACTCACAAGTCTGCTTCCACTTTCACGTAATCCAGTTTTCACCTTGAAATCGGCGACATGCATCTAAACCAATCTTTGACAAGCTGACGTTTCAGTATGATCAAGTCATGAATACTTATTTTAATACACTTAATTATTTGCCAAACAGTAAAAGTATGTATCGGTCTCTTGTGATATTCACGTAAACAATAGATGATAAACATCACTTGTGGGTGCTAGATTTCCAGGTTCCTAATCTCTAGAGAAGAGTGCCTTGTATTTCCAAACACAATTGTCAAAGAAATCTCACAAGTTATATTATAAACAATTATTGCCTAGTCACCTTGAAATCGGCGACATGCATCAAAACAATCTTTGACAAGCCCGTTGTTTAGAGTCGGCAATCTCGGTCAGTATGGAGCTCACAAACTTCCCGTGGCTAGGTTAGGACTTGAAAGCGCGTGAAACTTGTATACGTACAAATATTACGATTAAAATATAACTGATAAGTTAAAATATAAATATTTATTTCCTATTTTCAAAACTTGTTTTAAATGGTACATATTCACATTATCATATCTGCGCGAGAAAATGCGAGAATGACATTGACACTGACTACAAGATCAAAATGACAGACTTTGACAGTACATCGTGTGCAATAAAGGACCGATATATCAAGGAAACTGCGGGCAGTTATGACTTTGAACAATGCAGTGCAAGACGTAAAAGAACATTCTTCCTATGATATCAAAGTTTTACTATAATGAGCTGATAAAAGCCAGAGATTAATTTTGTTTTCCTTGTGCTATTTTAAATAATTGTTCCTAAAGTCTGCTTCTGTAGCTGTTATATTGTCCACCCCTAGGAACCAGATTTTAATGGGTGAAAGTCACACCTACCTACCTACCTACCTACATATTTAGTTACTTATTTCCTTACTTAACCATGCGCAATTAAACACACACGCACACAGAAAAAGACATATACTGCGAATAATGCATACACAGAATATTGTGAATTTCTTATACTTAGACTGATTGTAAAATAGAAGTTACCTTAATGATGAATTATGCCAACATAATTTAAACAAAGTACCTTTGTAAAATATTGATTCTCAATCTTAAAACTGATAAAAAAGACAACTTCCAGAAAGAGGAGTGACAATATAATCTGAGGCGAAAGACATCATGGTCCTTATGAAGTTAATATAAACAGGACATTAGCCACGTTAATATTCCAAACTTTAAAGCTACAGTTCATATTAAGGTAACGTAACGTCTCCTGTAAGAAATTGCAGTTTATCTTCATTTGGTATTGCTACGCGACTGTTAGCTCGGCTCCTGTATTGTTTTAACCAATCCACCAAGAAATATAATCACAGACTGTATTTCTTAATTTAACCAGTCCACCAAGAAATATAATCACAGACTGTATTTCTGTATTTATATGACTGAGAGGAATATAGTTTTTAACAGCAATATGAAATGGCTCAGATGATATAATGGTGCCTCTATGGATTAGGAACGGTAAATGTAAAGACATCCATCTTGAGCACATTAACAAATTAACTGCTTTAAGTGTTTCAGTCCATAAATCTAGATTTATGTATGTAAAACATGTGTTATCTCAGTGCGGACACAAAGTAGTCTAAGTCTAAAATGTTGAATATTTAGAATTTTTAAAAATAAAAATGTTGTAATTGCATGAAAGCAGTGCTGGATTACCCAATAGGCAGACTAAGCACATGCAAAGGAGGGGCACACAACAACAAAAAATGAGCAAAATAGGTTGGGTTTTTTTTCAATTACATAGTGGGGGGGGGGGGGCACGATACTCCTTTCAGTGCTCTATGGCCTTTAAAGGTCTTAATCCAGGTCTACACCTTGACCTGCAGGGTTACATAGGAACAGTTGCAGAATCACATAGCAATAGTGTTGTCTTTGTAGCAATTATAGTCAATTAGATTCCAGCAAACTGACTCTTGTAGTACCGAAATGTGATAGCCTTGATGTGGTCCAGTAATGCTATATCCCATTTAGGCAAACTGAATTCAGTTATAATGTGCCTTCAGATTAGTTAGTCTGGTTAGTTTTGAAATTTCATCCTTAGTGGAAGCGAGACTGTAGGGCCAGATGGAGCAGAAAATAAGTGGGGTATAAAAGACATTCCTTTTGCCTCCAAAGTCACGGCTGATTGAAAGACAGGGACGAAGATATTATAGATATCTGCAGCAGCAGTCAGACAATATATAAAGGGATATTTTCAATGCTATGATATTTAAAACAATTGATTTAAGAATTTTTTTGTTATTTTGCTTTTTGCAAGAGGCCAAAGTTGATCCGACGATGCTCACCCACCTCACTTTAGTTTAAAACGCAAATAAGGTTAACTAATCTGAGTTGAAAGTTGCAAGACAATCCTTCAGAGGGCCAATCTTGGTAGAACATTTACTGAACATGTCATGTTAAATATTCCTACTTAATTTCATTCATATTTACCATGAAGTATTTGAGTAGAATGAAGTAAAAAAAAAATCAAATTTGGCATGAGGTTTTACATTGAAAAGACCCAGGTCAGGTTAGATTTACACATTTTCCAGCAGCATTACATGGAGTTATGACTGTTGTTTGATTTAGAACTTTCATTTTCAATTTCGTTTCCACTCAGTATTGTTTGAATGACTTCAACGATTTAAAAGTACATTTGGTATGAGGCTTTACATTAGGAAAACATAGATCAAGTTAAATCTTTACTGTTTTCTGGCAAGTTTGTGGAATTTTGGCCCATGCTTGACTTAATACTTTGTTCTTAAAGTTTGTTTCTATTCACTAGCATTTGAAGGACTTCATGGATTATTTATATTCACTAGCATTTGAATGAAGCTTTTATCAAGAATACCCACGTCCAGCTTGAATGGAGTTTTGCCCCTGTTTGACGTTGAACTGTGCCAATCATTTCCGTTTCCGCTTAATAACATTTCAAGAATTTCGTGGATTGAAATACAATTTTGTTTGAAGGCTTAAATTAAGAAGACCTAAGTCAAATTTTAGAACTTTACTTGTATTTGGCACATATAGTCATTGTTGTATTGATCCACATTTAAGCAGCAACTAAAGTTGTCATCCACATTTAAGCAGCAACTAAAGTTGTCATCCACATTTAAGCAGCAACTAAAGTTGTCAAAAGTTCTTTAAGTATCAGATACTGAATTTAGTTTTGTAGACCATTGCAGACAAGAATAATTTTTTTTTCAAATTCTACATTTTAATAATATATAAAATAATTTAAAATGTAAAACAAAATCTATATTATTAGATAATTTCGGATATCAGGAAATCAGCTTCATATACCATGAAATGAGCTGATTTCAAAACGTGATTTCCTAATATGATGTGCTATATACTATATAAAACGAGTGTGTCTTGTCACCTATGTAAATAAGGCTAATTTTGGGATATGATCCTCGTGCTGCCATGATTCAGGACCAGACCTATTTTTCCTTTAAAATTCAAGCGAGGACCAGACCTATTTTGTTTTCTTTAGAATTCAAGTGCAGTTTTAATAAATGTCTCCATCATACGAATGTTAAATATGATTTTTTTGGAAGTGTTTTTCTTAGAAATTCACCGTTTCATGTGATTCTTTTCTGCCACCAATTTCACATATTTTTCTGGTAAAAACAAAAAACTGTACAAATTGCACTGCCACAACTAAGTAGCATAACAAGACTGAAGAAAAAAAAAGTAAACAAAATAAGCTACATGTATAGATAGATTGATATCCTTTGTTTAGGGCTATTACGGCACAGAAACGTATGAAGGTTGAATAATGCCAAGACCAATTAAGTGCGTATGAAGGTTGAATAATGCCAAGGCCAGTTAAATACGTATGAAGGTTGTATAATGCCAAGGCCAGTTAAGTACGTATGAAGGTTGTATAATGCCAAGGCCAGTTAAGTGCCTTCCTCAGGGACACACCGCCTCAACTGAGGTTAATCTGATGGTTTGATTTGAACCCTCACCCTTCTGATTACCCTTAAGTCACACGAACAACAGAGCTACCGTTGCTCTAGATAGATATGCAGAAAATATAGATAGAAATGATATATAATGTATCTTTATGAGGTGGATTTTCTTTTTACTCTGTAATGTGACTGTTTTTGATACATAATACGAAGCTATCATAAAAGAGATTTTTATCTAGCTTTTAGAATAGCATTGCGAGAGCTCCTCTATTCGCCACAGTTGACTTGCAATTGTGACACTTTACCACGTTGGTCAAATAATTCCAATTTATGTAAATTAGTGTTTGACTTTTTTATTTTTTAACCACAACATCATTCATAACATTATCTTTTCTGCTGTTGCAAAATTTATTATCTGATGCCGAAATATATGTAGTTAATTTTCCTAGCAGTTATCATTAATGATGAATTATGATAACATCATACCTTAAAACAGCCCAAACAGTTATCATTAATGATGGATTATGATAACATTATACCTTAAAACAGTCCAAACAGTTATCATTAATGATGGATTATGACAACTGCATACCTTAAAACAGCCCAAACCTTCTAAATCCAGATTGTTGTGAAAAGATCAGAAACATAAAATCCTTGCAAAGAGCATATATATTTGCATTGGTAATACACCCATTCAACCCTGGGAGCCATACTTCCATGTATTTTCAAAATAACGCTTCAAGGAAGATACTTTCTTCTTAATAGTGGAACAACATAATTATGCAGTCTATAAATGGTAAAATAACTGTTTTTGTACACACAAAAAAACTTTCTTATAATCTTCATACTTTTATCTTGCCTTGAAAATCAAGACCTTCACTAAATATATTAATTTTGATTTTTGCATTTCCTATTTTTCAGCATATAACAGCTAAAGTTCATTGGTCTCGTTTCTTTATTTATCATCTACCATATCCATCAGAAATATTAAAACTAATCATTTTATGTAATACGTGTAAATGAAATATTACTTTTTGAAGAAAAAAAAGTTTGCTAAGCGGTTAATAAATTCAGGTACACACTGAACTTTTGTGTCTTTGTGTATATTGATTCATCTAACTGCCAAAATGCGTACCATGGCAGCCAGTGCTGATAAACTCCCTTGACAGAAATAACCCATCGAGGTCACTTGGTTTGTTATTATATCTATAGTGTGATACTTTTATACAAGGCCTAATCAACAATGTATTTTCCTTTTATTTGTGATATGAAAAATGTGCACTAGTATCCATACACTAATTATATATTCTGCGATCTCATAGATTAAGAATGTATTTCATCAGTTCTGTGACCTTAATCTGTAGTTAGATATTCAATTTTATTTTTTTATTTTTTGCTATTTTGTTTCGAGGTGTGTGTGTGTGTGCTTCTTCAATCCTCTCATTATTTCTTCTAAAGTTTGCTTTTGCATTGTTCAGTTAATCTACAGCAACGAAATAGCGATCGCCATGAAAACAAATCTTAAACTCGTTACCCATTCTGTTACCATGGTTACAAGGCATATTTGAATCAAAATGTTTGACATTATTATTTGGTGTGTCTTGTATTCAATATTAATTATATGTTTTATCTAAATTGGACTTCATTATCCATTTTACATGTTTGTAACGGAGGGAACTCATCAATGAAAATAATGAAGAATGTCAGAGGAAACTGGTCTCTTTCAGCTAACATCAATGAGATAATTTGGTCGTAAAGTGTAAATTTCTTGAGAGGCAAAGGGATAACATGTGAGGCAAAATGCAAATAGTTTTGTAAGTTTGTGTGATTATTTAGTTTCATTAGAGATTTCTAAAACCTGATGTAGTAATGTTAGTACAACTATGAGAACGGTCTCCGGAGTAAAAACTTTTTCAATCTTGAATGCTAACATTTGTAAAACAGAACATAATCTGTATCTCAATTCATGAGTGTTACTTCAATTAACGTAATTACATATGAATTTAGTATGTAGATATGTAATATAATAACATAATCACACCTTTGTAAGATAGACCAAACCATTGGTGTTGTAATAAGAACTTCTTGTTAGTGTAGAAACATAACTGCTATGTTAATAGATTATGAATGTAATCATGTGACTATATTGTGACAAGTTCATTTAATCACATTCTTTCAAATTCAGCGAGGCAATATAGTAATATTTACTACACTGACTTTGACTTACAGTCGTACAGAAACAACCAGGTTATAAAATTATTTTACTACACTGACTTTGGAGTTTCGCATTGTAGTAATATTACTGTAAAAGTCCTATAAGGAGAACAACACAGAATGTTCTTATTTATTCTGGAGGCCGTTCTCATAGTTGTACTAACATTACTACATCAGGTTTTGGAGATCAGAAAAACATACTGTTACCTTGGAAACAGGGTAATGTTACTTCAAGGGTTTGGGGATTTACAATGTAGTAATGTTACTATTTTAGGAAACAGCATTGCTCCTATGCATTAAACTTCATCTTCGTAGTAATATTACTACATCAGGTTTTGGAGATCACAAAATCAGTGTTACACTGTTACCTTGAAAATGTTACTACATGGCTTTGGGGATTAACAATGTAGTACTATTACTAGCACATTTACAAGCACGACATGTATTCACTTTACAGTTTCACACGTTAGTTTCTTATAAAGCCTTATATTCTGTCAACAAAGTTTAAAATTCCTTTTAAAAGGAAAACCACGAAATTCCTTTTTATTCTGGAAGCAGTTCTTTATGATTTTTTCTACAATTGATTACAGGTGTGACAAAACTCCTCTTTCAAAGAACAATTTATCTTCGTTTTGCTTTTTAACATGTTTGGTAAACTGATCAGCTGGAAATGAGGCCAAAAAGGTTAGAAAGCAAAGAAAGAGATTATTTCAAAGCAAAGCACGAAAATGATTTCAAAAATTTTGACTTTTTCACCAGCCCGTGAACTGCATATTTCTTTGTCATCTTTAATATTCTTCATCTTTTGTGTCTTTTTGACATAGAGAAAACTCCCGCATTGTGGAAACCCTTCTGGTGGTTTGGGCACCAAAGATAATGACTCATTTAATAACAGGCGCATTCCTTCTATATTGTGTATCTCCATGTGACAGTGCATAAGCCATAGTCCTGGGTTGTCCGCGCGGAAGCGAACGACCGCATAACCGCCAGAAGGGACTACTAACGTATCCTTAAGTGGGGGTCTTTCAAATTTAAGACCAGGCAAATTTCCTTTTAGCCAAGAGAGGTTAGACCAAGTTGCGTTATTGCAGTAAGTTTCTTCCCTATTGATGTTCCCCCTGCAATTTACATCAAAATTTTCTCCAATATTTTTTGCAGTTATGTTATCGTACTTGCCGTAACCCATTTTCATCACATAAAAAGGATGGCCGTGAAGGTGTATTGGATGCGGCAGGCCCTTTCCTAAACCCATGTTCGTAAAAACAAGTTGCACAACATTGCCATGGTTAATATCAATTGAGTGGGTGCAAGTGCACACTCTCTCCTCGCCACAAACTGTTTTTTCACAAGGGAATATCCCTTCCGTGGGTTGAGAAAGAGACGAGACAGTTGGTGCTTTAAATACCCTACCATTAACAGAAGCGGGATGTTCACCTGGTATGCCAAAATTCAAAAAATGTTCTTCAAAATGACGTTCGTCACATTTTGGAGGTGGTGCGTTCCAAGTTGCGCCTTTCAAGTCATGGAATGTTAGACAATCTGTATAGTGAGAAGGCGGATAAAGTAGATAGGGACAGTTAGCCACTACACACCGAGTAGAGGCAGAACAAAGCATCCGCGAAGTGATTGGTTCAGCGATAGGAGCTCCATGATATCTGAGAATAGCTTCTGTCCTGTGGTTCTTATCTATTTCTAAAGTATCTGCTCTTATCCAGTAATTAGAAACTGTACGATTCGCCTCTAGAATGAAGTCGAAAGATTCTCCCGGATTGATGATGAAAGACTCAACCGTGACGTGTTCAAGGTCATGACCATCAGAAGCAACAAGCTGCAGTGGATGGTGGTCCACAGAAATTCTAAAGGCAAGCATGCTACCGGCAGCTATCACCCTAAACCGATAAGGCTTTCCTCGCATCACATGGAAGACCTCCAATGGTGCACCATTATTTTTTCCTGTTTCAGGATCATTGAATCTTCCGCGTCCATTAATCAGACCAGAGTGAAAATGGAACATGTCAAACTCCGTCCCATCAATGGACTTTGAAGGAGTAGCGGGTGTTCTTCCGTGATAGAGACCGTGCACATCTTTCATATAGGACATTAGAGAATCCATGTCGTGATTATAGTCCATGATAGTCATGATATGCTCATTCTCCGTGTGATACTTTCTTTCACGAATGATCAATGCACCAAATATACCCATCGTTCTTTGTGTGCCTACATGGGAATGATACCAATGCGTTCCTCGCGGTTCTGCTTTGAATTTATAAGTGAAGGTTTGTCCGGGAAGAATTGGGCATTGGGTTACAAATGGAACGCCATCCATCCAAGGAGTTCCCTTTTGAAAGAGACCATGCCAGTGTATTGTAAGTCCTTCATTTATCAGGTTGTTTGTCACATGAACTATAACCATCTGCCCTTCGTACACAATAATTGGTGGACCTGGCATTTTCCCATTCACTGCTCCGACCAACCTCGATCTCTCCCATCCGTCAGCAGTAATTATATCGTCCACGTTTATTGGGTTTGCCTTCGACGTGTCATTCACATCGTATTTGTAAAGATTCCCATCCTTTGGATAAACAAGTTCCCCGTTTCTCATCATGGTCAGTCTGTGGTCAACTTCCAGGAAAAATTCACACTCAGTATCATTTACAGTGCAGACATTACACACGGCAATACTTCCCATGGCGGTAACTAAGCTGATGATGAATAACCATGATGCCATGGCATAAATCTGAAATACAAAATAGCATTGGGTTAATTTTCCGATACATTTTTAGTTTTCCATAGTTTTCCATATAGGGATTTTTTTTCTAAACATTTACCCATCGATCAAGTTTCAAAAGTTCGAGACTCTTTATTTGGGTTGACAAATTCTGTGCAATGACGAAAATTGAGTTCATTTCAAAGTGTCACACGCAAAACGTTGTGTACTGATACTATAATTTTTCCATATAAATTTGATACCAAACATCTATTATTAGCACTTATTATTCCAAGTTGCTGAGTTCTGGTAAATAATTAAACCGAGCATCCATTGTATATGAAAAAAAAAAACGTTCGATAAAATCAACAGCAAATTGTTTTGATGTAAATTAACCCGTAAGTTCAGTTAAGGTAAATGCTTTACCGGCTACTTATAATTCTGTAAAATCGCGCGTGTGTGTGTGTGATGCAATACTAAATTGACAGATTATTTGGACTCACAGTTTAGCATGAAACAAGGGGATCCTCATTTACCAACATTGTTAACACTTCTAATCAACGATATTGTTCCAAGTTTACAACATAATGTAAATGTAGGTGATGTTTTCTCCATATAAGATTTCTCACTAGTTTTGTTAGTATATTGCAGACGATGAGGTAATTTGTGCAAAAACTGAACAGTTATTGCAAACCATTTTGAATACTATGGGATCATACCCCCGTTTCTGGAAACTTTACGTTGACGCTAGAAAAAAAGAAGTATGTTGTTTGCTTTAGGAGACAAAAAGAAAAATCCATCATCATATTACAATGAATTATGAGAAAATGTAAATTGATTTAAGTGACTAGTTTTGCATTATTTCAACAGTGGTTCCTGGATAGGTCCACAGAAATATCTAGGTGACCAGGGGAATTTTGCTTTTTTTAAATTTAGGCAAGGTATTGGAATACACTGCTCTACCTGTAGGGAAAAAATGTAAACTTTCCGATACTCTTGTTGGATCTGTACTTGATTATCGATCAAAAGGATCGGAGTTCCACCTATGGAAACAATACTGAAACAATTAGTACACTATATTATATACGACTATTAGAGGCGAAACAAATCAACTGATTTGTATGTTGGTTTGGTGACCTGGAGATATACCCACTGTGAGAAATTAGGACAATATATGTGTTTAATTTTAATTTTTGGTTATTGTTAAATGGAGACCGTTTGATTTTAGACCTTATTCTATGTTAAATAAAGTTGCTGATAAAGGTAACTCGTATAATGGGAATGATTGGGGATTTAAAGTTAAATTTCTGTTACATGATCTATGATCTTTAGACGAATGGAAAAACCAATAAAATATTGTGATACCAGTCAGTGAAATAAGAGATATTTTTATTAGTATGAACAACAATGGATATCTTGTGAGATCACGAAACAAGCTAGAATATTATTCACTGTATAAAGAATATTTATCATTTAAAAATACTTATCTAGAGAGCCGTCTAACACAAGGGGGAAGAAGAACCAGTCAGTTGACAATGACAAAGTAGAAATGACAATTTTCGTATGCTATATTATCAAATCGTTGATAAATCAAAACTTGTCCTTCGCGAATATATTCTTAGAGACATTTGTTAAAGGTAGGTAAAGGTTATTTTTCAAACCGTTGAAACACTTTCTAGAAAATTCACGAATAGCTGAATCGAAGTGGGGTGACCAAATCTGTACACGTATCTAAAGCTTTATCATTTCTTTTTAAGGTTAAACATATTTTGCAATGCAAATATGAACTTAGATAAGGAAACCACCACACAGCTACTACACAGCAATATTATGAACATCCTCAGAGACTTCTGAAGGGCATCTGAGGGCGGGGAGGGGGGGGGGGGAAAGGTTCGAGACGAAAAGAAACAGCACAAGTTGATTGAACTAGCTCTTAACCATTACCATATTCCTGAGGGTGTACAGCGATTAATCAAAAGCTATTACAGGAACATCCAGCTATGATTAATCTCAGAGAAGTTCACCACGTCATGGATATCACTGGAAAGATCGATCATCACAGGCTGTACGATCTCCCTTATACAGTTTGTCACGAACTTCATATTCAAAGCAGCAGAACGAGAGACAAGGGAACCAAAAACAATGTCAGGGATGCATGTACTATCTAACAGGGGATTCAAAGATTATCCTGACAGTCACCACTGATACGCATGTCCAGGCTAGAGGAGTGTTGACAGTTCTGGAGGAGACTGTATCATGAGCTTACATGAAGTTTAGGCCAAGGAAGTCCAGGAGTTTATTAATAAGAAATGGTCGCGTCACCTCCTAGTTCGTGATGAAGATCCAATATAAGGAGATCCCATCCTATCAAGTATTTGGCAAGTGTTTTGATGCGACTCTGAAAGACACAAACAGCATCAAACTGCTTAAGAACCAGATAGAAGAAGGGATGAGCAAGATTGGCCAATCATGTCTTCCTGGGAAATCCAAAGCATGTATGTACCAGAACAGACTACCGTCTCGACTGGTCTGGCAACTGATGCTATATGAGATAGCAACAACAACAGAGGGCAACGAGAAAACAATCATCAAGTATCTGCGCAGATGACATGGAATCTTGCCATCATTCACGAGAGTTGGACTCTATACCAGGTCTGGAATCCTCCAGCTACCATTGACATCAATGCTGGAAGAGATCATATTGGCAAGGGTACTTATGACGCTGAAGCACTTCACAGGACGAGAAGATCAGTGTTGCTGGCATTTAAGTCAGCACTGGTAGGACGTGGTCAGTTTCCCGTGCAGTCAAAGCAGCAGAAAGTAGACTCCAGCAAAAGGACATGGTGCGAAAGATCTGCTCTGGAAGATAAGGTTTGGGAGCAAGTCAAACCCAGCGCTGGAAGGAAGCTGACTCACCTACGAGAAGGTCAGTGATCCAGGATGAACTACGGAAATTGTAGGAAGAGAGTAGACGATCCAATAAGTTTGTTCAACTGGAAGCCAGAGAACACGGACCAGGTGGTCACTACCAGAAGGTAACGTAGTCTGATATGTGGAATTACGAGCCTCTCCGGATCCAATTTCTGTTGATATCCGAGTATGGTCTTTTGAAATCTATAACAAACTTGCACAGATGGGGCTTCATCGAGAATCTGCGTGTCCTCTATGTGGTAAAAGATGTAGCCCAGAGCAAGTCCTGTCAGCATACCAGATGACACTAATTCAAGGTCGCTACCGATGAAGACATGAGATGGTTCTCTGAGAGCCAGAAGACATCTTCGGGAGGAAGAGAAGAAAGAAAATACCAGTACCAATCACTAGGTCAAGATTCATCAACTTTGTGAAAGAGAGAAACCAGTAACACCTCAAAGCAAAGGGGGATAATCCTCGATGAATCATACAGTTGAGAGATGTGTTTGGATCATGGGAAGAAATTGGTTTTCCTGAAAATTGTCCAGACGTCTCTCCGACCAGTTGTGGTGATTCGGTCAGAGTCTATGAAAAAAACTGGTGGTCATTGAGTTGTTGACTGTTCCTTGGGAGGAGAGATGTAAAGAGGCTCACATCCATAGATATAAATTGCTGTTGCAATTTAATGGCAAATAAAGTTTGTATTCTGTTTTAGAACAATATCATCTGGACCTAATTATCATTGTCTTCAGATAATTAAAATAGACAGCTACTGAGAATTTATCTATATTTTCCCGAAAAGTTGCAAAATATGGATCGCGAAATTCAAAGAATTCAGACAATACAGAGTTACCTCAGTTAAACCTAGTTTATCGGCCGGGTATCTATTTATGAACTGAATCTAGTGAGCATTATCTTCATATAGTTAAAATTGGCAGGTAATGTGAGTGTGTAATTGTGTTTGTGTCTGTGTGTTGCCAGTATATATATACTACCTGGTTAACATTTCGCATTATTTGCAGGTAACCATATTTTACCAGATTTTGTTAACAATTTGGCGGCAAATATATTTGAATTACTTTAGATAAAATGAGTTTCAGTATGTAATACTAATTAAAGCAGAAGCGAAGATAGCAGAAGTCAGGTAATATATGGTTAGTTCAGAATATGCATTATCTGGGCGATGTAACCACCATTGTCTAAATAAGACCATCAGAATTGATCTTACGGACGAGAACACGGTTTCGCAAATTCTGGCTGCAAATTGAACGAATAAAATACAGTTTTAAGAGGTTACAAAATATAAGCAGACAGTGCAGTTACAGACGAGGACCCTTGTTGAAGAGAATGTTATAGTTTAAATAAATTATTCAAATCTATATCAATTTATAAATGATCTCTACTAAAGTTTATATTATTTTGGTGGTAAATCTTCTAAAATCTTGTGTTGGTCACTTATTATTTTTCCCTGAGTCATTTAAACTTTATGTTACTGTTTTGGTAATATAGTTTTTTTTTATGTTAACTTCAAAAATATTGTGCAGGTTTTGCATCTTTATCTATCAATTTGATTTTTGTATCTAACCACAGAGCTATTCGATCTCTCCATGTTTATGTGTTTTAATCATGTGTCCGAGTCTCCTAATAATTGTAAATAATAATAATAATAATAATAATAATTGAAGTGCATCTTGACAGGGAAAAAGAAATTACTTGTTAAGTCCATATTTTACACATATTGTTTGATTTATATGAAAATTCCAGAACCAAGCAAAGTAAGTCAACATATATAGAATGTTCATAATAATGCCAAATCCTAAGCTGGTAAAAACAAGTTGATAGTCCCAGGCCTTGTCATTAACGTGGCTAATCAACACATGTGTTGCATTGAGTTTCTTGAATACGACCACCTATAAAAAAGAGAATCTTTATTCATTTCAATTGCTCAAATGTACTGTGTGGATACATTTTCAATAATTGAATTACGAGGCACCCATACTAATTAGTCAGCGGAAATATATCAACTATGAAGCCTGCGCAACATAAGCACATCATTCTACTTAAAATGTGCAAACTAGGATAATATGTGATTATTGTGTTATCATTATTGTTATGCCGATTTATAAGAAAGGAGACAAAACACCATCGTCTAATTATATACCAATGTCTCAATTGAATTGTGTGTATGGGGTTTTGAGTGAATTATATAAAAAAATGTATATAATATTTTTCACGAATATAACTTGATATATAATATATCAATCTGAATTTCTTTCAAGTAGTTCAGATGGACTAATCATATTAGTAAGATTAGTCAGAATACATATAAATATGTATCTGTGTAACAGAATAACTCTAGCTAAACTATATACATTATTCGTACGTCCAATTTTAGAATATACTAGTGAAGTTTGCGATAATTGGTCAATGGAAGATTGGGAAAGACTGGAAAAATTCAAATGGAAGCTGCAGAAAGCGTTATGTTTCTACCCATTTCTTGTTCTAGAGTCACTTTATGCGTAAACTGCTTGAGAGACTTTGGCACAACAATGAAATAAAGGAGAGAAAATGCATAATGTATTCGATTATAAATAATCAAGTACCTAACTCTTTAAATGATCTTCTAAGGAGATACAAGGCATCCAATTACCGTCTACGTAACTGTCAAAGCATGACAACAATCCCTACCAGACTTCAGACTTGAAGACGTCTTTTTATTCCATCTACGATTGTTCTTTGGAACTGTCTCCGGGACGGTATCCCAAATGCTCCTAATCTTTTTATATTTATAAACGTTTATCTAATTTAACCAACGAGCCAACATCGTTTTATGCTTTTGGCAAACGTCACTGTAATATCCTACACACTAAATTTAGACAAGCTTGAAGACCCTTAAATCCAACCTTTATAGAGTGAACTTAGTTACATCCAATGTTTGCATGTGTATATGATAATGAAAATTTTAAACACTATTTTCTCTATTGACCCTTTTTTAATACTCACAGATTCCAACTCGTTTGCTCTACCTTTCAGCACACTGCTTATGTAACTCGAGGTTTATTGTTGAAAGGCCACTTCAAAACTAAGTAAAGAAACTCTGTAATATTCCTAAATGTTCAGAAGTATATCAAGAAGACTAGACATTTATAATATCTACAATGATATACCAAGCACTAAATCTATAAAATAAAAGAAATGGACTAAAGTTGTTGCAAGCAGTATACATAATGTCTTCCCCCCCCCCCCCCCCAGGGCTGGCGCAATGGTATTTCGCGCCCAAGGCAAACCTTCAACCTCCCCCCTCCCCCCCAAAAAAATTAACTTTCGGAAATGAATATTGTGCTTTAGTATGAATAAAAATTCTGCATCTGTTTTTCTCTTTCTATTTTTAGACGCTTATTATCTAATGTTTTACGCTATTTCTCTTTCCTTTTTTTATTCATTCAGTTTTTTGCACCCCCCCCCCCCCTCCATTTTGCCGCCCTAGGCGACGGCCTAGTTTGCCTAGTGGTTCAATCAGCCCTGCCTCACCCCCCCTCCGTCTCTCTCTCTCTCTCTTAGTGTTTCTCTTTCTCTTTCTCTCCCTCACTCTTTCTGTTTCTCTCTGATTGATTGTTGATTTACTTAATTATAGACATATATGTTTCTTTTGTTTTGCTTTGAAATGTTATGTCTTTCAATATACGTATTTTCGTACCTAGTTTTCAGATATGCTCAGAAAGGAAGTAAATGATTTAATTAACATGTGTTCAATATCAGATTTTTTAATAAAACGACAATGAAATAAGTTTGAAAGAATATGTTATGCTGAAACCGCATTATCACACAATTAGCTGCTTACGACGAAATTGTTTTTAAGCGAGTAGGGTCTTAATAATAACACTGTATGTAATCAATGGAGATACCAGATGTCATACGAATCTTTTGCTCTTACGCTACACAGTAGATATCCTCCCCTCCTTTCATTCCTTCAAGTTTATAATGACGATAGAGATGTATATTATTATACTCAAAGATTAATCAAAATGTATATACAAAATTATCATGTAATTTTATTTAACAATAAGTGCATATGGACACTGTATTTTCAGTTTTCAAAAAAAAAACCAACAACAACAACAACAAAACAATGCAACATGCTGATACTTGTTGAGAGAGACTAAAGTTCTAAAGTTCTCATTAACCAGTGAAATTGCAGCTTACAAATGATTTACTGTTTCAAACACGATTGGCTGTCTGGTAATGACAGGTTGTGATCAAGTAATATAGGGATAACTAGCACATAATTCACATTATCTAAGACAATACCTGCCGCGAAATTCACAGCAATTCATGAAGTATAATCATTACCTGGATAAAATAAAAAATAGTTTCAGGGAATATACAGACACAGGCTAGACGAACTAAGTTTGTTTGAGTTAACTATTTCCCGAATTGTGCATTAGTTAATTGAATATTTGAGAAATAGATGGATAAATATGCATTATCTGCAAATTGTAATTATCTGGAGATAATGCTACTTAGATGCAGATAATACAGGGCAGACTTTCCATATAAACTAGATTTATCTGAGGTAACTATATATTACCTGAATTTCTGTAAAGTTTTTTTGCGTTTTAATTAGCATTACTTATCCTGAAACATAATTTAATGATAACTGTCGAGAAATATATAAAAAAATCCGGTAATATATAGTTACGCGACGATAATTGTGAATGAACTAAAGGTAATATATCGACACCTGCCACATAAGCTTAAAGATTTTATATATTGCCTGAATATTTCTTAATTGCGCTTGAGTTTTAATTAGCATTATTTATCCTAACACTAATTTTTTGAGGTAATTTAAAATTAGCTCCCGCGAATTTCAGAAAAGTTCAGGTAATCTATAGTTACCTCGAAATAATGCTAATTAGATACAGGTAACATAGGAATACCTGCCAGATATACGAAGTTTATCTGAAGTAACTATATCTTACGCAAAATTTGGTGAATTTTGCTTGCCATAATTATGGCTGTAAAAAAAATGGAAAGTCTTACCTTATATCTTATCCGTTTGATATTGTCTACAATATTCTCCGTCCGACAATACGGAAGTCGAAAATCATGAAATTTATAAGACTAGAAGAACTTCTTGAACAAAATAAGATATTTCGATTATCCTAAAAACAGCCTCGACCCCACCCCATCCCACTCCTTCATGGAAACGGATCTTATAATTTGTGTAACCGTCGTAGTTTCGCCCAGCTGAATATCCTTTGTTGGGGAAAATTTATCGCAATAATCCGGCATCAATTTATCTTTCCAACCGCTAGTATGTGCCCTGGTAAAGTTCTGGCGCAAATTCCTGATATAGCGACAAACTTTTCAGCAGTTGTAGACAAAATTAGAACTGTGTGAAAACTTACACGCACATTTAATTGGTTTTTCGATGCGAATGCTTTCGTTACAAGCCATCGCTGATATTTGTGGCTACCTCCATTCAAATTATATATATAATAATAATAATAATAAAATGACAAATGTTTTGGCTTTACACGTTTCATCTTATCTATCAAGAAGAGAATTATTCACTTTTGAAGACTAACCGAGGATAAGCAATGCTTTCTTCTTTAATTTTATTTATATTTTTAACTTTTTATGGGGATTATGACAGAAAGTACTAATCAGAGGAAAATACCAGCATAACTAACTAGTCCAGACATAATATTAGAATTTTAAAAGCTTAGCACGGAGCTCAAAATTGTAGGACAAATATACTTCAGGTTGATGCTCAAAAAGTAAGAAACAACCGGAAAACATATATGTATATTATTCGTGTAGCGTCAAGATTCTGTACTGATTGAAGACTGACAGCATTGAATAGAGTTTCATTTACGTTACACTGCTGACAATAGGCCATGGCCTGTATTCACCAATCTTCTAAATTCTGGTGCTCTTACACTTCGACTTTTAGTATATTTCATGCTAAATAACTGAGTTATAGGCAGTCAAATATAAAATTCACACAGATGATGAGTGTCATCATTTGTATATAATTAAATTTACGAAAATTATTCAACTATTTTGTTCAGCGCAGACCCAATGTTTTAATCCCAGTCTAGATTCAAATTGTCAAATCAGGAAAAGAATAGTGGCAACCATATGTACTGATAAAAAGGTATTTTCTTATTTATTGTAAAAGTCATTATGAAAGACAAATAACTCTTCCCCCTATTTAGTTATATGAGTAATTTTTGAATAAAAATGTCATGAAAAGTATTTATAGATGACAATATATACCATAATTCAAAATGAATGGATTCTTCTATAAGTCTATTTTATAGGTGATTACTTAAGGGTTTTTTTTGTCGTCATGTTCAACATACCAGTTCAATGGCTTCCTTCCTGCAGACTTTTGGTTCAACAGCTGTGAACTCCTCTGAACCTTCTAGTAAAGTTAGAAACGTAACGAGTCTATGCAAGGTACGTATTGCATTAAAGGCTGCAACTGGAGAACGGAACACTTATGAATAGAAACAATGCCTTCCCTCTCAGAAGAAGTCTAACCATCAGTTAGTTACTCCCGCTCCTGTGACAGGGCTGTAATGGCAAGAAGTAAGGCCTGCGCAACAACAAAATGCTCAGTGTACGGAATCTAGAACAATATTGTTAACCAATTACAACAATCCTATGTGTACATACTGTATTTGGACATAAAAAGGTTCCCATTTTTAAAAATCACATAGACCTCTGTTACAAATAATAACCTATGCATTATCATTTGACATAGCTAGACGAGATTTTAATGCATTTCTATCTTTGTCGGAAACTGAAAATATTTTAGAATTGTGATATGTGTTGAATACTGTCGGAAACTGAAAATATTTTAGAACTGTGATATGCGTTGTATACTGTCGGAAACTGAAAATATTTTAGAACTGTGATATGTGTTGAATACTGTCTGAAACTGAAAATATTTTAGAACTGCGATATGTTATTTTAGAACTGTGATATGTTATTTTAGAACTGTGATATGTGTTGAATACTGCGAGGTCATTTTAGGTCGATAACTAAAATTTAAATGCAAAAATATGCATATGCACGTCTTCTATTTGAAAAAGTATCAACAATATATTTTCAAAGTCAAGATTGAAAATTATTATGGATCTTAAATTTTTAATAAGAAATTAATTCAAGAATAAACAATTAAAAATGCTTATGTGTCTCTGATGCATAATCCAGTTAGATACAAGTCTTGCTATTGTATATTCCTGTAGAATTCATATATATATGTATATGTAGAACTTTAGTATGGTCAGATACTGTTCCTGGAGAGATTGAAAAACTGGAGCTGCAACAAGGAATGTGTCAATGTCAAAGGTTAACCTTACTCTATCAATCAATTTGATGTAATTTGGCTTTCTTATCTAAATAACATGTTATATGTCACAGAAAAGAACTTTTTTTTTGTTTTATAAGACAGCAAAATAAAGACTTCTTTACCTCGATACAATTTTATAAGTTACGTTTAGTTCTAGCCATATTTTATTAAAACACTAGAGAGTACAATATATGTGTGAAAACATAGCAGGCTTTGGAAATAAGTGCTAGAGTACTTATGCATGTTCATCTTCTAACATTAGAGAACACTTTACCAAATTAGCATAAGTGAAAACATAGTTCCAGAAAATTTATATGAAGTACGTAACACATGAATACGAGCAACATATTTGCAAACAAGTGTTTTTCAGCATAATACTTTGTGATGATACATAACTGCTACGACACTAACCGATTGATATAGCAATTAAAGAATGGAGAGATTATAATGTGCTGTGAAGATACGTAACTGATACGTCAATGACAAATTTATATAGCAATTTTTGAATGGAAAGAGTATAATAGAATAAACGTTGTATCGCTATCAAGTGTTACAATACTATTACAAAAGTGTTACAATACTATTACAAAAGTGTTACAATACTATTACAAAAGTGTTACAATACTATTACAAAAGTGTTACAATACTATTACAAAAGTGTTACTATTACAAAAGTGTTACAGTACTATTACAAAAGTGTTACAATACTATTACAAAAGTGTTTCAATACTATTACAAAAGTGTTACAATACTATTACAAAAGTGTTATGACACTATTACAAAAATGCTCCAAGTGAAGTTTTTTAAATGGAAATATAGTAACTACTTTTAAGTGTCAACACACTTATTAGATAAGGCGACTAGAGGTGGGAAATTTCCTACTCCTTAAAACATTGTTATCTATGACTATTGATAAAAATTGTCACCGCCATTAAATATTGTAATGTATATAAAATCATGGACATAATAGACTATCATTAAACACTGTATGTAAAGTTAGTAAAATTACTAGAAAACTGAATCATAAAGTGTCTGTGAGAAGTAGAGGTTGCCTGTATATGATTGTTATCACTATGTTAGAAATATATTTAACGCATTCACATTGCATGATACCAAGTTAGTTTTGACTGAATCAGGTGGAATTTTATCATAAATGTCTTTCATTGCGTGGTACATAGTCTATCTAAATGATTTATGTATTTACTTTAGTGTTACCATCTTCATTCCAGGCGTGGGGAAAAAAGACGAGTAACGAAATGTTGCGCTCAGAATGTTCTCTTATGATAACATGTCTATGAATATGCAGATTTACCCTGTGTATGCTTTGTAAAAAAAATTTTAACAGGAAGTTTTTCGTGAAATCCGAATACAGTTGAGCGCCGAAAAAAGCCGAAGATCTCCATTCAATTAGACTCATTTCAAAGTCTCTATCCAGACAACTGGGCAGACCCAGAACGCTCGTTATGTATCGATGTAACAGCTGCTCTGATTGGATGCATGTAAAAACGTATTCATGTGTGCCGTCATAATATTTGCCTATGCGTCATAAACCGAGCTGGGGGAAACCCAATATGGCGGAAGGGCCGTAATAGTCTATTTCCGTCTGCTAGAACGAGATGTATAATCTACTGATTTCAATCTCTGTTCTTTAGAAAAGCAATACTGTGTAACTAGTTACAAAACAGTCAAATAGTTTACAATAAAAAAGTCAAACAGCTTAATTTTTATAGTGCTAAAATAATAACAATCGAAAAAAAAATGAAGATATATACGTAGAGGATCTCAAAAGGGTAATGATTTAATATTGAATTTATGAAACTCGTTGAATAATTTCCAGTTTAGTTTTTGCGAGCCAAGAGTTTCATAAATTGAAATTAAGTCATTACCCATTTGAGATTCTGTTTATCACATAGTTTTTATTTTAGTGGAAAGAGTTGGATTGAAAGAAGAACATACGAATTTTGGCATTCATTAAATTCTGGCTCAGACAATGCAACTTTCAATTCTTGCGCATGAAAAAATATCCCCAAACGAGAGTTGAATCACCAACGCACAATTCGATAACCAGTAACATTTAGAAATAGATTTTTTTTACAAATTATAATTCAAAGTTAAACCGTCCTTCCATATCAATAGAACATTTAACACGGACAGCATCATTTTTCAACACCGGATCTCCAATGGCAATTCATATGTGATGTTACATAGTTCGCTCATTTGAGTAGCTGGTGCGCCATATACGTGGATTTCGCTGACACTGTTTACAATGTTTCCACCTAAAGTGTGTCGATTCCACACAAATTGCATTCCAGTTGTTGGATATTCTTGTGAAGGGATTATAACTGGATGCAGAAATTTTACTAAATCTAGACTATACAGGTGTTACTGTGTATAATAGTGATTCAAGATTTAATGTCTTTTTCTGACCGGATATTTGCATTATTTAATTTGGATGAATGCTATGGTTGGAAAACTTTCTGCGAGTTGGGAGACCGGCAATTGTCCACATTCTTCTCTAAAAAGAGGTGAGTTTATTTACTCCTATAGGTTAACATTTAAAACTTGATTGTCCTGGGAGTGGGTAGCTACGATGTCGTAGCCTCGACATGGTCCACGAAGTAGGGGTACTAATATTAGTACTTAGGGTTGGGTAAAATGTACTCATGTTCTAGTTTTACATTTGGACCCTCCAGTCCTCTATCCATTGACCGATACTATTAATTTTATTTGTAACGAGCCCCTGTGGGGTAAATTGGCCATATTCCGACATGCGTCGCCTTTTTTTTTCTCCATGCCCTTTGGTCAATGGCCGCCAAAAAGTTGATAGTAATAGTAAAAATAAAGGCTCCAGAAGGTGGAGTAAGGAAAATTCCCACGGTCACAGCCAATCAGTAATGGGCTTATTTGGACCAATCAGATTCATATAAAGTGATAGTTAACATGTTAACATATCAAAAATATTCGACTGCACATACTATATGTAAAGTGTACCAACTAGAGTCGTAACAGAAATTGGGGGCTCGTCGTTCCGGGATTGAATTTCATTAAAGCATATTAGAGATATTAAATTTATCTTTGAAATTCATATTGATTTTGTCTCTGAATTTTTTTTTGGGTCTTTGGCAAAGATTTTTAATAGAGAAATTTGTTTTGTGTGAAACCAACAAGCATTTACAATGGCATCTAATGTTCAGAATTTCATTTCAAAACCTACCCAGGAGGGGTTAGAGTGCATGAGAAAGGATGAGTTGCTCGAGCTTGCCAGAAAATACAGTCTATCTGAGGCAAAAGTATCATTGACAAAACAGGAAATAAAGATTATTTTAATTCAATATTTAGTAGGAAAGGGAATTTTTGAAAATAGTGCTTTAAGTTTGAAGAGAAAGCCTGTATCTGGTTCTGACAGGAAATTAAGGGAATTAGAGTTAAAGAACCAGATGGATTTAGAGTTGGCAAAGCTTCAGATTCAGAGAGAGAGAGAGAAAGAAGAGAGGCAGATACAGATGGAGAGAGAGAAAGAAGAGAGGCAGATGGAGAGAGAGAAAGAAGAGAGGCAGATGGAGAGAGAGAAAAAGAAGAGAGGCAGATGGAGAGAGAGAGAGAGAGAAAGAAGATAGACAAATACAAATGCAGATGCAGATGCAAAGAGAAGAAAGGGAAATGCAATTTAAGTTAAGAGAATTAGAACTGGCAAACAGAGCACACTCCACTCCTTTAAACACAAGTCCAGGTTTTGATGTTACTAGATATATTAGGTTAGTACCCCCTTTTCAGGAAAAAGAAGTAGATAAATACTTTCTTCATTTCGAGAAAATAGCTGAAAACTTGAAATGGCCCAGAGAGCATTGGACTTTGTTGTTACAAAGTGTACTTATTGGCAAAGCTCGTGAAGTCTACACTTCACTGTCAGTACAACAAAGCACTGATTATGATGTGGTTAAGGAGTACATCTTGAAAGCTTATGAGTTGGTACCAGAGGCATATCGACAAAGGTTTAGGAATAGTAGAAAAGAAACTGGACAAACTCATGTCGAATTTGCAAGGGAAAAAGAACAACTATTTGATAGGTGGTGCTCAGCCAAGAAAGTTGATCAAGCTTATGATAACCTCAGACAGCTCGTATTAATTGAAGAGTTCAAGAGGTGCATCCATAGTGATGTTAAAACCTATCTTGACGAGCAGAATGTGGAAACTTTGGAAAATGCTGCTCGTATGGCTGATGATTATTCCTTGACTCACAAAATTTCATTTGGCAATAAGTCGTCCTCTCAGCAGTTTTCTGGTAAAAAAACCATTTCAATCTCATTCGAGTACTTCCAAATTTCACAACAGCACAACTGTTAGGAATCAAACATCTGATAAGACTGATCAAAAATCCTTATCTCTTCCTACGTGCACTTATTGTAAAAAGAAAGGGCACGTTATTTCTGATTGCTTCAAGTTAAAAAATAAGCAACAGAGTAAAGACAGAGCTTTTCCAAATGCTCTTATTTCTACGAGGTCAAGGTCACGGTCTTGTATTGAAAGCAATACATTTGTTGGGTCAAACAAACCCCAGTCTGATTCTATTTTGGAGGCTTATGAACCATTCATGTCAGAAGGTTCTATATTACTTATTGGTGATTCTGCCAAACCTATCCCAATTAAAATATTAAGGGACACTGGAGCTTCTCAGAGTCTTTTATTATCAGGTACTTTGCCTTTGTCTGAGGAGTCTTCTTCATGTGAAAGTGTTCTTGTTCAGGGAGTAGAGTGCGGCTTTGTAAATTTTCCTCTCCATTGTGTAAATTTGGCATCAGACTTAGTTTCTGGACCTGTGACTGTTGGGGCAGTGACTTCTTTACCCATAGAGGGTGTTCATTTATTACTAGGCAATGACCTAGCTGGAGATAAGGTTGTGGTTAATCCACTTGTAACTGACAAGCCTTGTTTGGATCAGAAAGTTGATCCTGTCGAAACTGAAATCCCTGATTTGTACCCTGCTTGTGCAGTTACTAGAGCTATGGCAAAAAGAGCTCTTGAGAGTGATGTTGATCAGGATATTATTCCTTTAGCTGACACATGTATTGGTCAGTCTTTTGATGAGGTCACTTTTTCCTCAGGTATTGATCAATCAAATGGTATTGATCACAGTGATCCTCTTTTGGCAACTCATTCTCTTTGTCCTACTCAGGGTGACAAACGACAATCCCTTGTCGTTGAACAGGAGCAAGATCCCGAGATATCTTGTTTGTTTCAGAGGGCTATTAGTGAAACTGAAGCCACACAAGTTCCAGTGTGTTACTTTGTGAAAAATGGGGTCCTTATGAGGAAATGGAGACCACCTGATGTACCCGCTGGTGACGAGTGGTCAGTGAGCTATCAAATTGTTGTTCCTAAGTCATATAGACAGGAAATTCTTAATTTAGCCCATGAAACTCCTTTGGCCGGTCTTTTAGGAGTCCGTAAGACTTATCACAAGATCTTGAATCATTTTTATTGGCCAAAACTCAAAAGTGATGTTTCTAAATACTGCAGATCTTGTCACACTTGTCAAATGGTAGGAAAACCCAATCAGAAAATACCTAAGGCTCATTTACAACCTATTCCTGCATTTGATGAACCATTTAGTAGAATAATGGTAGACTGTGTTGGTCCTTTACCTAAAACCAAGTTAGGCAACCAATACATGTTGACCATCATGTGTACATCTACAAGATTTCCGGAAGCAATTCCTCTGAGAAATATAAAAACTAAAACTATTGTGAAAGCTTTTGTGAAGTTTTTTACACTTGTTGGCCTTCCCAAATCTGTCCAGTCAGATCAAGGGTCAAATTTTATGTCTGGAATTTTCCAGCAAGTTATGCATGAATTAGGCATCCAACAGTTTAAATCTTCTGCCTATCACCCTGAAAGTCAAGGTGCTTTGGAAAGATTTCATCAAACTTTGAAGAATATGATTCGATCATATTGCTTTGATACAGAAAAGGATTGGGATGAGGGTGTTCATTTGTTGTTGTTTGCTGTTAGGGAATCAGTTCAAGAGTCGTTGGGTTTTAGTCCCTTTGAACTAGTTTTTGGTCATACTGTCCGTGGACCATTGAAATTATTGAAAGAGAAACTTCTTTCAAATGAAGACTCAAAGATTAATCTTCTTGATTATGTCTCTGATTTCAAATACAAGTTGTCAAAGGCCTGTGAAGTAGCAAGAACTAATCTTCACACTACCCAGTCAAAAATGAAATTAAGGTATGACAGAAATTCACAGGAAAGGAGTTTTAAACCTGGTGACAAAGTTCTGGCTCTCTTTCCCATACCTCAGAATCCTCTTCAGGCTAAATTTTTTGGTCCTTATACCGTTGGAAAGAAAGTAAATGACTTAAATTATATCATTAACAGTCCCGGGCGACGGAAACAGAAACAACTTTGTCATATAAATATGTTAAAGGAATATTTTGACAGAGATAGCCCAGCTAATTATTCTGTTAATTTAGTTGTACCTGTCCCACACAGTGAAGATATCAACGATGGAATACGATCAGACTATAGTGACTCTGGTATAACCAATCTTCGGAATTCAGAAATATTGAACAACCTAGACCAGAAACTTTCACATCTACAACAACAGGAAAGAAATGAACTAAAACAGCTATTACATGACTATGAGCACTTGTTTCCTGATGTTCCAACACGAACAAGTAAAATTTATCATGACGTTGACATTGTAGATTCTGCGCCTGTGAAACAGCATCCTTATAGGATGAATCCTCTCAAACAGAACTATCTGAAGAAAGAAATTCAGTATTTACTGGAGAATGATTTCATAGAACCAAGTAAAAGTAACTGGAGTTCACCATGTATTCTTGTTCCCAAGCCAGATAATACATTCTGTATGTGTACTGACTATAGAAAAGTCAACAGTGTCACCAAAACTGATTCATTTCCAATCCCAAGAATGGACGATTGCATTGATAAAATTGGAAATGCGGAATATGTCACCAAGTTTGACCTTTTAAAAGGATTCTGGCAAATTCCACTGACGGAAAGGGCAAAAGAAATTTCAACATTTGTAACTCCAGATGGACTTTATCAATATAAAGTCATGCCGTTTGGAATGAAAAAATTCGCCTGCAACGTTTCAACGTCTGATGAACATGATAACATTTGGTCTTGATAATTGTGACGCTTATATCGATGACGTCATTATCTACAACAACACCTGGGAAGATCATTTGGAAACCATTCGAAAATTCTTCGATCGACTCAGCGATGCGAATAAGACAATTAATTTGAGCAAAAGTGAGTTTTGCCATGCTTGTGTCACATTTTTAGGACATATTGTGGGACAAGGTCCAGTTAAACCTATAGAAGCTAAGGTCAAAGCTATCTCTGAATTTCAAGTTCCAATTTGTAAAAAGCAACTGATGCGATTTCTAGGTATGGCTGGATATTATCGGAAATTTTGTTCCAATTTTTCCAAAATTGCTGAACCTTTGACAAGTTTATTGAGTAAGAAAGCCAAATTGTATTGGTCTGACAAGTGTGAGGAATCTTTTGAGAAGTTAAAGGCCATGCTTAGGAATGCACCAGTTCTTTCTGCACTAAATTTCAGCCAATCATTTAAATTATTTGTTGATGCAAGTGATGTAGGGGTTGGTGGAGTATTGATTCAGGAAGACAAAAGTGGTGTGGATCACCCTGTGTGTTATTTTTCTAAAAAACTAAACAAGCACCAGAAAAATTATTCCACAATTGAGAAGGAATGTTTGGCTTTGATATTGGCTTTACAGCATTTTGAAGTGTATGTCACCTCAGCTCTTTCTCCAATTATTGTGTACAGTGATCACAATCCCCTTACTTTCATCAACAAAATGAAAGATAAAAATCGGAGATTGTTGAGATGGAGTTTGATATTGCAAGAATATAACATTGACATTAATTTTGGTTATTATAGTATTAGATGTATATTCAAAAGAAAGCTTTATTATATAAATCTTTCTTTTTCTTTATGAGGGGAGGTGTTATGTATGATATTTATATAATATTATAAATATTTTAGGAAATTATAAATGTTTCTTCACTTTAATATTTGCTTAAATCTTAATGTTATCAGGAAAAACATGTTAAACTAGTGTCCTTGAATTAGGTTGTTTTGATCAATATGTTTTCTCAATTTGAAGGTCAAGGTTGAATTTTGTTTACAGGTAGAATTCCATTAAGATGACTCATATTCTAGCACATTCTGTCATGTGACCAATCTTTATATATGTCATGTTTGGTGGACATTTATTCAGTTTTGACATTACCATCAGTCTTGTAAAGAGCTATTACAGTTGTGAAAATTCATTCAAATTCTAAGAGAGGAATTATTTTAAATATTCATCGGATTATAACAGTGCTCATAAACTTTTGGATTTTGGATTTTTAATTGATGATTTTGGAATTTATGTGAACTTATTCAGAGATTTTGGAATACTTCATTTTGACATCAGCACATCAAGATTTCTAGTACATCAGGACTTTGGAGACCATTAGCACATCATAACATTCAAGGACAGAGCCGTGAATTCGGAACATTCTATATTTAGGACTTGTGATTAGAACAATCATTCTTATTGGATTATTAGGATTTCAAAACACATTACTGTAAGTGACTTTTTGATTTTTCATTTTAATTATCTAGTAATAAATTGCTTGTTGATTTTTTACTTGATTTGTTAGTTTCACTTTCTTTCTGTTACATTTTTCTTAGACCATAGAGTCGTAACAATGGTATGATGACCAACACTACCCACACTTACAAACCAAAACCCATATAGACGGACAAACACTAATGAATATGGTAGTCATGATAAGTATAGTTTTTTTTTTCGTGATTAAATTAGGTTAGCAGCGTGGACAAACAATTCTTGTTGATGGAAACGACTATAGACGAACATTCGAAAATCGTACAAGTCCAAACAACAGTGAAAAGTAGAGTCACTTTTGGAACAAGCAGACATTGCTAAGGAGACCGTGTGCGGACCCAGCGTGATGCAGATCATTCAAGACCCTGGCATTACATTGAAGGTCCACGAACAAATCAGATCTCCTGTTTTGAGGACACATTTTTCCAGACGGAAAATACATCCTAGTGTATCATAGTTAATCAAAGCCATTTCGACTTTAATACCAAGATAAAGGATTTCTCGGATCAAGTTACTTATGCCAAAGATATGACAAAGTATTCAATAGTCAGGAGCAACATTTACACCGTGGAGAACAATGCATTCACCATTTGGCCTAGAACTCCTGTGTTCCCTAAGAAAAAGGAATGATTCAGCGTTCCACATACGGATGTATTGTTGTGAGTCAAGCTTGTTAAGACCATCATAGATATCGAAAAATGGAAAAGCGCATGTAAATTACTAGAAGTATGTGAAAATACATACGGTTTCCAAACCAAAGCTCGTACGCTTTCCTAATAAGAGGTGGACACAAGTACATGTATAAAAGAAAACGTTTTCGTGAAGAATGTGTTGTCGCTACATTACTCGTCCGAAAACATATCATTCACAATTCTCCGAAGAAGATCATAGTTGCCATGTCCGAATGTTGTTTGAACGTGTTAAAACGAATCGTGCCATTGACGACGTTAGAAAAACATCGCCACGTCCTTCGACAAATAATAAAAAAGAAAACTCCATTGACCCCAAGAAAGCAAAAGCTCGTCTAACGAGATGGGTTTCTGTGTACGTTGATGGCACTGTTGTTGGCAAGGAAGTAGTCTCTTCCATGTTAGGAATGGTATTCGATCTTAATAGTCATTAAATTCGTTTTAGAAATGAAAAATACGCTTCACTCTCGAATGACATCAATGATGCAAAACTTTACCCCATGGAAGAATGAAAATTAACTTCAGTCCCTTACAAACACTGGATACACCTACACTATTTGTACTATCAGCGGATTCCGCACTTGCCGCTGAATCCTGTTGTTACTGAAACGGCTAACTGGCAACAAGAGTTGTACTCATTGACGATCGATCGGACTTATCAGAAGCGGAAAAACCACAATGACGGACAATTTTTGCATCATCATGGACTTCATTGGTTGTTGTACATACACACAACAGCATCGGAAACTGGTTGACTAATTGGCTAGCATTTATTACGACCAAGTACGACGCTAGTTGTGGAGGAATTTAAACGTTGTATCGTGCTGTGAAAGCGACACTTGTAAGCGTGGGTCTCTGCGACATACACCGATGTCTGCATTAACATAAACGTTAAACAAACGAATTCTATGCAAATTTCAGATATGTCAGACGGTGGTAGCAGGTCGGAATCATGAAGAGACATAGACTAACATTAATATAACACTGCCACGGAAAGACGAAGAGACCGACGAAGAGACGGTGCACCATGAGGGTTGTGAATATGCCAGACAAAACTCGAACTATTTGTCATACCACCAACCATAATGACGCTTTCAGAATACCAGTGGATAGAATACCATCCAGTGTAGTCAATTACGACAAGGGTTCAGATCGAGTTTGTAATCAAGGTGCAAAGCGAAGATGACATCCATCTGAAAAGTAGTTACCTGTACCTCAAAGTGAAAGTGGCCAAAATCGGCAATATAAATCATAAGCAATATGCCAGTGTGGATCCCAGAAACTGTTTCATACATTCCTTTTTCAGTGAAGTGGACTTGTACCTGAACAAGAAACTAGTCAACAACATCATGGACACGTGCTTCTACCGAGTCTAAATAGACAATCTACTCACGGAAAGGAACTTCTAAACACACACCAGTATGCTTGTGTGTTGTGGAAACGTGACAAGCCCGGCAAGTTCAACTACACAGAATTAATTGCTGGTGATAACCCGGATTCCAAACAAGGATTTACGCAACGTAAATAGATAATTAAGCACGATCGCAATTATAAATGACGAATAATTTGCACTTGGACGTGTGCTGCAAGACAGGTACCCGTTGAACGGACTCAGTGTTCGTCTAAGACTGAATTGGGGTATCATAGTCTTCCATCTGATCGCCCGAAGATAATGATTTTAAAACCGTCTTCGAGTATGTGCCATTGTACGTGTAAAAATCTTACCCAGAGTTGGAAACGAGATTGCCCAGACACTGGCCAGGATTATCCCACAACGACGAGTGGAAGTAAAAACCTTCACCATTGCTGCTGGACCCCGAGATCGCCCAGACACTGGCCAGGATTATCCCACAACGACGAGTGGAAGTAAAAACCTTCACCATTGCTGCTGGACCCCGAAATCGCCCACACACTGGCCAGGATTATCCCACAACGACGAGTGGAAGTAAAAACCTTCACCATTGCTGCTGGACCCCGAGATCGCCCACACACTGGCCAGGATTATCCCACAACGACGAGTGGAAGTAAAAACCTTCACCATTGCTGCTGGACCCCGAAATCGCCCACACACTGGCCAGGATTATCCCACAACGACGAGTGGAAGTAAAAACCTTCACCATTGCTGCTGGACCCCGAGATCGCCCACACACTGGCCAGGATTATCCCACAACGACGAGTGGAAGTAAAAACCTTCACCATTGCTGCTGGACCCCGAGATCGCCCACACACTGGCCAGGATTATTCCACAACGACGAGTGGAAGTAAAAACCTTCACCATTGCTGCTGGACCCCTATCTTAGATCGACGTTCATGTGTTTCATGAATCAGTTACCCAAACGCATCTTCACTGACATCGCTAACAATGAAGCCTTCAACAGAGCTATTGATTAATCAAAACTGGTGCAGTTTTCATCACTACTATGTCTCCAAGATAGAAGTCACTCGGGATGGACATTTTATTTGTGTACCACACCCTTTGAATCCAACAATACCTGCAATAACTACTCAAGATCCTACGTAACTCTTTTTGAAGCCACATAACAATTGGGTACAAACAGCACACACGGCATTTTCAACGACAACTAAGCGGGAGGTTACTGCTTGTGAACAATATTGTGTGTATTGTGTGTATTGCCTTCATGAACAAAGTACTGGACTCCCTTTAGCACACTTACTGATTTGTTTTCGACGAAGCTTCGCCAGAATAGATGAAAGAGCAGTGTTGTGGTTTTGCGATCATTACGATTATGTCTTCTCTTTGTTCTAGAACAAATGCGATATCTTCTAAACAAAGCAAAGCAACATATAAATTCACCAATCTATAATTGAATATGTCCCAATTTAGAATATGACGTCATTTTTAAATTGATTACTTCACAGGCTTAGTGACATCATCTTCTTCCACAAGATGTAAGAAAAGGTAATCCAAGGATAGCCCTTTTGAAGGAAATATTCGATTCTGCGGAAGACAGACGTGTAACTGTCCGAGAGGTAGCAGACAATTTTGATATTTGACACGGAAGTGCAGAGGAAATTCTGGCCAAAGAATTAAGAATGCACAAGGTTTGTGCCCCCTGGATGCCCAGATTGCTTGATCAAGAACAAATGGGTTTAAGGATCAAGATCTCCTTGGAATTATTATTCAGATACAAGATATAAGGCTATAATTTCATAAATAAGATTATTACATGTGATGAAACTTGGATACACTACTTTGAACCCGAGAGTAAGAGACAAAGCAGTGTATGGAAGCATACAAGTTCGCATAAAGGCATGTCTTTCCAATTCTGTTGGAAAGGTTCTGTGTATTATGTTCTTCAACACGCACTGAATAACTTTTAGCCAGATGGTACCAAAGAACACCTCAGTGGACGGACACCTCCTCTAATCAAGATGGCAATTTTGTCAGTGTTGCCATCCATTGTCAACGAGACAACATGAGCTTTGGAGTGAAAATCGACACGGTCTTGAGCAAAATAGACAGCGTAGCCACCCTTTTGCGCCAGAAAAGGGACTTTCCACCACACAGTAAGAAGGAGAACCAGAGAGGACACTTCCACTTCCTATTGGCCCATTGTATCCTCTCTGGGAGTCTAGAAGAAGAGAGGAAGATATAGGAAAAGCAGTGGACAGAAGAAACCAGATTGGCCTTCCAATAATGGTTGAAATACTACCGACAATGGAAGACGGAACACAAGGAGAGGTAGAAGGGATTGGAGGAGCAGGAGGGAAGAACAACATCAGGAACAACAGCACCATGAGAAGTACCATCACCACCACCACCACCACCACCACCAAGATGTACAAGAAGAGGATTGGGAGACCTAGGCGAACGAGTCTTGCTTTAGGTTCTCTGTCTCGGTTAGAACGTGGTCGGGAGACAAGTGGTCATAGAGCTACCGATGATGTGTAGCCAGCCCTGACCATTCACACAACGGTCCTTCTCAAGTCCAAACCCAACGGCTCTTTTCAGAGTCATTGTAATTTGCAAAAGGAAGAATAAACTCATAATTATTGCAATCTTCACAACCGTTGGTTCGTCTATACGGGTATTGGTTTCTAAGTGTTGGTATTTGTCTGTAAGGACGAGTGTTGATCATAAAACCATGCCATACTTCTCCCCATCCCCCTATATATTTGTTTTGTAAGGGTTGAAGTTTGCTTGTAAGGATGACTATTTTTCTGCAAAGACAAGTGTTAGTTTACGTACCATATCATACTCCTCTCCATACAGAATGCAGTATAGATGTGTAAACTCTAACGTTTATGTTTAGAGTATATAGTAACTATAGTCTATTAATTTGTGATAGAATTTAATGATTGATAGATGTAGCTAATAACTTCACCCAAATAGATCAGCTGCATATTTAATATATTAACTATGTAGTTAACAGCTTTCAATAAATATATTTATATATCATCACAAAAACTCAATACTAACTTACCACAACCAGACACATACATTATTCATCAACCTTCAGCATATCGTATCCCTTGACTATTATTAGTCGTCTCTAAGTCTATTTAGATTTGTAAATAAAATAATAAACTTACATGAATCAATTGTGATATTATTAATAAGATTATAAATACGAACTTAGCACCAATACAAACGAAGTTGCCACAAATAAAACTACTATCTAATACCGATGTATATATGTAATTCATCTTGACAGCTTATAGTGGGCATGGGTTTATTCTATTTAAATTTAGAACTGAAATAACCAAACTATATGAGTTTATGGTGATATTAATAATAAATGAGCATTATTAAAACAATAATGTAAGTGGTGTAATCTGAACATCAAACATATCCAATATGTCAATAAGCATTTCAATTTATCCTTTATTCCTCCATCCCATATATAAAATAAACAGAATACATTATTTTTCTAGTTTATTTGGGGCGATTAAACTAAGAGGGTTTAAAGAGACACTCTTATAGCTTCTTTTAAGGAAGGGAGATTAAAT
The DNA here is from genome assembly GCA_029931535.1 of Margaritifera margaritifera. Lineage (NCBI taxonomy): Eukaryota > Metazoa > Mollusca > Bivalvia > Unionida > Margaritiferidae > Margaritifera > Margaritifera margaritifera. Next base: position 3,703,952 of record JAQPZY010001566.1, on the reverse strand, counting down.
ATGATTCACTTGCACTCATTTGTGTGTTATATAAAATTTTCCTGGATTAGTTGTGTTGTAGTAAACGATGATGATTTATGCCAAAAAATTGGTTTCTGAACAAATATTTGGAAAATTTGAAGGCACACTGTTATTTAAATTAGGAAGAATTAAATTGAAAGAAGTTTTTAAATGTATTAAAAAAAATTTGGCCTGTTATTTATATTGTATCACTATGCAAATATGAACCATTTACTGCTCAAGAATACTTGTCTCAAGATATTCTTAATTAGTTAATATAGATAATTTCAAATCATACACAAGATGGAGAACAAATTGTGTTGTGCTTATTCAGCATCTTTTTTATACACAATGATCCCTATTAATCTTTGATGGAATACAATAAAAAATATACAAACTAACAGTTTCATACAGTACTTTGTTCGTATCTCAAAGATATCAGTGAAGTGGAAAAGGAAAATTAGAAGTTTTTTTTAACAAGTTTTCAACAAACTTCACTCCTTAAAAGTTAGGGCAGATGAATGGACCAATCCTTTTCTTTTTTGACCAAACTTTGTACAAAATATACAAAACTGATTAGCTTTAATTTTAGATTTCTTCATAGAAATACTGCTACAAACCAATTTTTTTTTGTAAAAAGATTTATTGAGGTGATAATGATAAATGCATTCTTTGTAAGGAGGGAATACTACATATTGAGTATTTATGCTGTGACTGTTCAGTTACTGAACAAGTTTGGAAATTATTTATGGAATGGATCCAAACTTATGACACGAATTTTAGAATTCCACGAAAAGATGTTTTTGTAGGAAATAATTTGTTGATGATCTTCTTAACTTCCTAATTTTGCTTGCAAAATATGTTATATACAGATCACGCTGTGCATCACATATCCCCAAACTCACTTATTATAAAATTGTGTTTTGTCATATAAAACGCTGGAAAAATATGTAGCCAAAAATGAATAACAGAATTGCTGAGTTTGTGAAAAAGTAGACCATTTTATCATCTTTTGGTATGTGTTTGTATTTCTAAGCTGTTTTACACTTTCATGATTTTTTGTGTGAAAAGAAAACATATATATATATATATATATATATATATATATATATATATATATATATATATATATATATATATATATATATATATATATATATATTAAAAAGGCAACTTGATACCACCTTGGAGATTGTGTGCGAGTGTGTCCTTGAAAACAATATTTGTGAATGTGTGTGTCTGTGTGTATGCATGTGTGTGTGCGTGAGTTTAATGTGCTTAAGTAAGCAAATATATGCAAAGGCTAGGATGCAAAACAATTTAGGGTAATGTCTCATACAGCAGGTAAGATGATGATGTAGGGGAACATGATAAATCCTGACAACTTATGTTCGATAAAAAAAAAAAAATACTAATTTTCTTGAAAACTAAATAGCTCGCAGAATGCGCGGTAATTGTATCAAACCTCTGAAGTCTTAAGATTTTGCAAAAGTGCATCCTTATTCTTAAAAACCTGACTGTCAGGATTTAATATTATCATTATTGGTACCAAATAACTTCATCTTTAACCTCATGCTGATTTGGTTGACATAACATTAATAGCGTTAAAAGGTTACATGTTCTTCTTATTTATGAGACGTTTTGAAATAATGTATAAAAAACTGCACCTTCCGAATTTGAATTTACATATCTATTTTTTTTATTACTAACTTTCTCCATATTTCAATATATTTCGATTAATGCGCTGTACTTGCTTATCCCACCATTAACGTTACCGATCATCATTCACGACGGTTTACAAATATACTGAACTCTCATGTCTGCCAGTAGCGTGCTGAGTACAGTCATCTGAATTATCTCTAATCTCCTACAAAAATGTGTTTTTATCTTTCATACCGCTGTGAGATACTTTAAACCACATACATATTTCATTTCTATGTACGTCGTATAATGTATTTTTAATTCAAAATGTATTGCACAAACTTTTTCATTACAGAGATTTGTATGGTACTTGTCTTGATGTCCCAAAAGCTAAGATTAATTATTAAATAATACAATACTATTATGTTTTCAATTAGCCACTTGGAAGAAAAATAAAACTTTGTTCCTTGTAAAAACAGCTCTATAGGAATGTTATTATAATTAGAATTTCTGATATTCTAAATACTGTTTGATTTGTTCATTTCTCGTAACATTTGTATGTCTGTAACCATTCCTGTTTACTGATGGAATTGTCTCATTCATCAAATTCATGCTAGGGCAGCCATGTGCATATACTCTTTTATTTTATGCTAGTCCGTTAAATAGTGGATTTTCCAAGAGAATAATTTTGAAAATTCACTGGAATGAATTCTCATTTTCATATTTTCACTCCATTCAGTAGGCATCGATAACATTATAACCAAAGAATTTCATTTTCTGTGTTGTCAATTGCTTGGTCTAGTGGTAAGCAGGAACATCAGGTTCGAATTCCAGAATGAACTAAACTTTTTTAAATTTTTAAAAAAATATATCTTTTTATGTACTTTCTAACCTTGAATGAGGAAAGATAATTATGTCACTACTCATATTTTCTATGCGAATATACACAAAATACGGCTTGACATAAACGGCAAACGACTGACATCGCGCGGGATACCGTAAGAAATCTGCTATTCAATCTGTTACACACTTTAGCTAGCCAATACGTTTCAGCAAAAAATAAAAAGAACATTTCCTTGTTCTGAGTAAATATTTCATTTCGTGGGTGAAAAATTCAACTAAATTCACCCACTCAATGAAATATATCCCTTATTCACTCGATACAAGCAAACATCCTCGAGAAATTGATATAATATTATATTGATATGCATAAACCGATAAAACAAGACTGTAAACAGTAAGGATTGACCATATATATGCATGGTGCTTAGGGCACTAATGGCCGTTTATGGACCACTCACTCACCCCAAAAATAGTTTATGGATAGAAAGCAAAGTTAAACTGAGAAAGGGAGATGGAGAGAGAAAGAGAGAGAAAAAAAGAAGATTATAATTGACCTTTACGATATTTTCATAATTTTAATTAGTACTAGATAAGATAATTATTTATTGACCATGCAACACCACTTTTCTATCCATATTTACGGTACTTTAAAACATAATATGTCGTGTACTCAATCTAGTTGACATAGAGCTATACTCTCAAGGTATATTCAATTTACGGTGTAAAATATTATTGTCGAAACTCAACATAAAATCAAACCAGATGTGTCGGTAAACAATGGCATACAGAATAGATCCCACCTCACTCCCACCGCAGCGAACACCTTATACAATGATCCACAGTAACTTCAGACGGTAGAAAATTTCATAAAACTACATTTAAGTAAGTTATAGAGCGGAGACAAACTATGTCAAAATTTTGAATTTAACCTCCATGTAACCTTGACATTTGAACTATGAACCTGATTCCGAAAAGTGATTTACATTTTGTACGTACGCCTGGGTAATTTTTTGTCAAGAATATTGACTGTACAGTATAATATTGACTGTACAGTAGAAGACATTGATCCAGCTGTAAAGTTTCAGCACGCAACTAAACATGGTTTATGAAAATATCTCCGAACAGTTCAAAAGTGAAAGCGCGACAAAAAATCAGTTCACAATTTACAAAATCTGATTTTTCTGTGACATTGATCTTCGAGCTAGAAACCTGCAGGCAGGCCCATTGCACCATACGCCTAGACAAACTATATGTGCACGGGTGGGTGGGTGTTATCATTAAATGAGGAGAGGACGCTTCTTTTTTTCTGCGGAATAACTTCATCTGTCTAGGTGAATTTTTGTTCTTGTTTTGTTGTTGTTTCAGAGTCGCATTAGACAAGAGGATTATGCAGATTTCATTTTAGAATAAACGATGTCAAGAAGCTATATAACTTTTTATAAATTGGTATGATTTTGAACAAAAGGAAATCTACCAAATTATGGTGGCTTCGATGATCTATTGTTGTCCCAAATAAATTGCATATATCAGAAAATACACACACACACACATATATATATTTATAAAGATGATAAAGAGAAGAAAATAACGATTGTGTCAAAAACAATAAATCCATTCAAATATATATTTATTCCAGAGGTTAAAATGGGATCAGCGCAATGATAAATATGACTCTACTGATTGATGAATATCGTATATACCTTTATTTGCTTGAAATAAATACAAAATATTGTCACGTGAAGCTATAGCTTCAATAATGTTCCCCTGGCAATGAGTTCACCATCCTGTATGGGTTATGTTCACTTCAAAATATAAAGGGCATAAACCGACTCACTGAAAAGTTAAAATGATTATGAGACGACTGAATGAGCAACAAATAAAATAATGATTGCAAGTGTGTATACCAAAGATGTAGAAGATGCCGTTAACATTTATGACAAAATAAAAATTAAAATCAATTACAATGTTATGTTACGGCGACCAAAGATGGTGGACACCAATTTCTACGGTGCATGCATCTGGATGGAACTTGAAATTCTGTAAGATGGTGGACACCAACTTCTAGGGAGCATGCGTCTGAATGGAATTTGAAATTCTGTTCGAGAAGTTCTTAAGTTATGTATAAATAGTAGGAATATTCGGAGTTCTTTGCTTGCTTCGCTGAATGGAGCACAACTTTTCAGGTATGGTATGTGCAATTATCCCCAATAAAATGCAACCACTACATTAACACAATTCAGCCTCCTTGTAGCATACAATTTGTGTGATGATTAAAGAGATAGAGCCTACTTTTTCTGAACAAAATGAAAACATTCTTTAAAATCAGTTAAAATCAATAAGTTTTGCCTCATTCATTTGCTTCACTTTCTAAATTGGTGTAGACTGTCTCAGTATTTAAAAAGACCGATAAATGTAGCCATCTCATCATAATATATAACCGTCTGGAAGACTAAGTACATTTAAATTAGTCCTTTTTTATGTACATAATTTAAACCTTCTGGTTAATGAATTAATCAGAAGGACCACTAATATATAGTGTACCGATTATTAAAACTTAATAGAAACATAATAATAATAATAATAATAATAATAATAATAATAATAATAATAATAATAATAATAATAAGGAAATACATATATAAAGAGTTCTTGTGTAGATATAATTAAGGCAGTTTACATTATATCAGAAACAATTCCCGTTGTTAATACCAAACTTCTCGTATTTTGTAAACTCATCGAAGTATTAGGTACAAACAAATTTATAGCAAAAGGAGACTAAAGTGAACGATGGAAATCTATGAATATTATGGTTTGAGAAGATTGAAGTTTAAAATCAATAGCCGTGAATGGTTAATCTTGAGATGGAGATTTTACTCTTTTTTAAAAACATGTTTTATTCCTACAAAGATTCAACACGTAAATTTTCATGTTCTTTCTGGTCTTTCTCCGGGACCGGCTTTCGTCGTGGCTTGCAGTCCGGATTTCTTCTTGCCAGATTGATGTATGCTATACTGATCACGAGCAGTAACACGGACAGCACCACAACGGCGATCCAGTAACCCGTCACACCTATAAATGAGAAAAGCATGCATCAGACATGGGACATTCCTTTCTATAACTACCAAGTCAATAATTGATCGGAAGCGAATTACAGGACAGTAATATCTGGTCTAAGTATTAACAGGTCATCCGGTGACATACCTGAGACATGACTTTTGACGACTGATTGATTAATTGATTGATTGATGTTTGCCATTTTACTTCTCGAGGATGAGTCTAACAGCAGGAGGTGGAACTGATAAATTACAAAATATACATATTTTACCTTTATCTTGGTGAACTTTTTACAGCATTATATAATTTCATCAGGACAATGTGTACGACTCTTCTATCCAGTGACGCGTATATGAGTTGACGGTGTTTTTAAAAACAGAAATCAATTACTAAGTAAGACATAAGTAATTATGTGAAAAAAGATGGCAAAATCAGGAATTAGATATTTGTACCAAGGTTACAAATTCAACTATCTTACCTGCCGTTTTCATACAAGCGTCCTCCCATTCTTGTGTAATTAATTCCTCTCTCGGATAAGGGAAACTCCGACATTCTGGAAAGCCTTTTGGTGGCCTCACCACGTGTGATAAAGATTCATTCACCAAAAGGCGCATTCCTTCTATATTATGTATTTCCATGTGACAGTGCAAGTTCCAGAGTCCCGGATTGTCAGCACGGAAGCGAATGACTGCATAACCGCCAGAAGGAATAACCAAAGTATCTTTCATCGGAGGCCTGTCCAGTTCAAGGTCAGGAACGCTGCCATTCAGCCACGCGGGGTCAGACCATGTTGCGTTATTGCAGTAGCTGTGCTCCCGATTAATATCCCCTCTGCAATTAATATCTAAGTTATCCCTTGCAAATTTTGCAGTTCTCTTATTGTATTTACCATAACCCATTTTCATAACATAGAAGGAGTGTCCATGAAGATGAATTGGATGCGGCATACCCTTGCCTAATCCCATATTGGTAAGAACGAGTTGGACGACATTCCCATGTCTGATATTTATCGAATTAGTGCACGTGCACACTCTCTCCTCACCACAGGCTGGTTCTTCACAGGGAAAATGCCATTCAGCGGGTTGAGTTAGAACCGGAACTGTTGGTGCTTTGAATACTCTACCATTAACTGAAGCAGGATGTACACCAGGTATACCAAAATTTAAAAAGTATTCCTCGAAACGACCTTCTTCAATCTTCGGAGGTGGTTCATTATCACTCGTTCCTTTTATTTCATTGAACGTTAAACAATCAGTAGAATGAGAAGGTGGAAATATGGAAAAGGGACAGTTAATCACCAAGCACCTATCCATGTTTGTACACTGTTTTCTTGAGGTATTCGGCTCTGAGATAGTGGCTCCGTTGTATCTCAGTATAGCTTCTGTTCTGTGGTTCATACCCACCTCCAGTGTCTCTGCTCTTATCCAGTAATTTGAAACAGTCTGGTTTGCTACTAAAATGATGTCGAACCTTTCCCCTGGACTGATGATAAAAGATTCAGCCTCTATAGGTTCGATGTCATGACCATCTGAGGCAACAATGAGCAGTGAATGATTGTCGACCGAGACCCTAAACGGGTGCATCATGCCGACGGCAAGCATTCTAAATCTGTATGACTTTCCTTGCTTCACATGGAAACACTCTAATGGCGCATCATTATGTGTGCCTGTTTCAGGATCATGGAATCTCCCTCTCCCATTAATCAGACCAGAGTGAAAGTGGAACATGTCAAACTCCGTCCCATCTATAGCTATAGACGGGGAGGCTGGACTTCGTCCGCTATATAGCCCGAATACATCCTTCATGTAGGACATTAGTGAATCCCAGTCATGGTTATAATCTTGAATTGTCATAATATGCTCATCCATGTCGTGCTTCTTCCTTTCACGAATGATCAGTGTACCAATTATACCCATCGTGCTTTGCGTGCCTACGTGTGAATGATAAAAATGTGTTCCACTTGGTTCTGCTTTGAACTTGTAAGTGAAATTTTGTCCAGGAAGAATTGGACACTGCGTTACAAACGGAACTCCATCCATCCAAGGAGTTCCCTTTTGAGTAATACCATGCCAATGTATTGTAAGTGCCTCATTGATCAAGCTGTTCTTTACATGGACAACGACATATTGTCCTTCATACACAATAATTGCAGCACCAGGCATTTTTCCGTTCACGGCTCCAATCAGCCTAGGTTTCCCCCACCCATCTGCAGTGATGACCTCTTCTATGTTTACAGGAACTGCTTTGGACGTGTCCACCACGTCATACTTGTAGACGTTACCGTCCTTTGGATAAACGAGGTCTGCTTCTCTCATCATAGTCAGTCTGTGATCCACTTCCAGGAAGAACTCACACTCGGCGTCCTCGAAGGTGCATTCTGTACACAATACTGGCTTAATGATGACGGTAAATACCGAGAGGAAGATCAGCCACGAAGTCATGACATGCATCTGAAATAGAGGGCGCGGAATAAAATAAGTTTTTGGAATTTTTCATGGTAATAAGAATCAAGACCATATTACAGGAAATCGTCTACGACCAAGTCTGTCAAAACTTGAAAGTGAAATATTTGGCTTACTGTAATAGAGCATACGTTTGCAGCAACCGCAACAATAAAAACAACAACAACAACAACAACAGCAACACTACTACTACTACGAGTGCTGCTGTTGCTGCTATTATTACTACTACTACTATTAATACTACTACTACTATGAATAATAATAATAATAGACTTTATTTATTCTCGATGTACAGTTGAGCTGAAGGCTAAAATTTGCAGTATTTACATTATACACAATAAAATACATGAAATACATAAGATAAGTATTATAATAGACTGGAGGCAATAAAAAAAACGGCAATTTCGTGAAACACTATAAAATTATAATTTTGACTAAAAGGAATGATGCACATTTTGTGTTGAACAACAGGAGGGAATTGTACATGATTTAATAATATTAGGTAAGATAATAATTGTACATGATTTAATAATATTAGGTAAGATAATAATTGTACATGATTTAATAATATTAGGTAAGATAATCCATATTAAAACATCATTGTAGTTAAGACTCCTTTAAACATTGCAGTTTTGTTTTGGGATACTTGGATCATTTTTAGTAGAAGAGTGCGCGATTCGACTCTGAACTTCAGATGGCTGTAGTGAAAGTGTTCAGATAACCTGGTACCAGGTTGTTTTGAACTTTGTACATGAAAACTGATTTATTGTATTTTACTCTATCTTTAAAAGGTAACCATCTGAGTTTTTCAAATAATGTTTCACTGGGTGTTGAATATTCGATATCTAAACGATTTCAAGCCACATTCTTTTCCATGCGTTTAATGTGCTTAAAATGAAATGATGAATAAAATCCTCAGATATTGGAACAAAACCAAAATGAGCTCACATGAAACAATTGTAACAAGTAACTCTTGAATTTGGCGTTAAAATCGTCTAATTCTTTTACAACGAAATAACTTGAACGAAAGTTTGCTAAATACAGAGCTATTTTTGTTTTTTCCATGATAGTATCGTCAAATGTGACTATGAAATATTTTCATAGGGGATATATTCAAGCTTGGCATGTCCGCAGTATACAAAAAGATCCCTTTCTTTTCAGTAGTACCGATAAGTAAAACATTGTTTCCTTGTTTTGTTTCTGTGTTTTTTTTTGTTTTTTTTTTAAATTACGCACATAACATTCTTGGTACGCCAAGTTGAAATCTTTGGCATGTCAGAATTTAAACTCAATTTCATCAATATGTATACACCGAGCTTGAGCAACCGCGTCATTCACACACATAAACATATCAGTATAGTCAGATACCAAGAGGAGGTCATTGACAAACAGTGAAAAGAAAAATGGTCCTAAAACTGACCATTGGAGAAATAATACAGTAACATAGGGTGGATCACTGAAAACGAGATATAAAAAAAATATTTTAAAAATTGTGTTTCATTTGAACATCCTTAAATTCCTAGTTTCTGTGATAAAATATTGTGATTGACCAGGTCAAATGCTTTTCTATAATCAAACAGTAATACACCAATAAAGTCCCCTGTCTCCTTTTCTAAAAGTGGCAGTCATGGTGGTTGTGGTTGGGAATTAGGTCTGAAAATAAGTGTTGGAATTTGTTTGTCTGCCATAAAGATTAAAATGTCCAAGTAAATAAACCATTTCTTTAAAAAAAATATTTTCTACAAGATTCTTGCAAATATGTTATTCAATTTTGAAAATATTGAAACTACTCCAATATTTGTGTCCTATATATTTACCAAGAAATAATACCGTTATATACACTTATCAGTTTACAGAGTCTTATCTTATGAAAATTCAAGAAATAATACCGTTATATACACTTATCAGTTTACAGAGTCTTATCTTATGAAAATTCAAGAAATAATACCGTTATATACACTTATCAGTTTACAGAGTCTTATCGTATGAAAATTCAAGAAATAATACCGTTATATACACTTATCAGTTTACAGAATCTTATCTTATGAAAATTCAAGAAATAATACCGTTATATACACTTATCAGTTTACAGAGTCTTATCTTATGAAAATTCAAGAAAGTCTTTTGTTCATTTATATGACAGAATAATGCGAACATTTAATTTATCATGACGAAACCGTTATGTACGATTATTCGTAGCTCGTTACAACGTGAAACGTTTATCCCTCGTATCAAATACACAATATTGTCGACCACATTGGGAAAGGGCATAAGTCATTTAATAAGAACTAAAATGTCTTACTGTGATGTTTTTTTTTTCTTCATATATACTTGCAAGTAAACGGTGTACGAATCAGCAATAGTCTTTATAGTGTCTGATCAGTTTTCAGTTTAATTTGAAATATGCAGACAACATTAATAAAACACATGCGGTTAATGATAAATGTCAGGTGACTCACGCAGTATTTCAACGTTCCTTCCAAGTAAAGAAAGTATATAGGTTTTGGAATTTTTTTTTTGACATTTCCAATACAAACTCATGCTACCATACCAATGCTCATGCATCACGATCTGGGATTACGAAGGTCATTTTCTTTGGCAATAATCGGTAGCTATTCTATGTTATATTTGTATTCGTTGGTTTGTTCCTATTCATATATTATTCCGTTCTTTTAATATCAGAATGCGGCATTTTCCAAAAGGAATCTTTTCAGTCTTTGGTGGAAAGGAGATTTGAATAGAGGTCATAAGTTGTATGTAGTTTATTGCAGATAGGAGAGTTGAATAGAGGTCATAAGTTGTTTGTGGTTAATTACAGATGGGAGAGTAGTTTCTATCGCTTGATTCATTGTCTGTATGTTACACGACTTTCAGCAATATTTTTTATTATTATTTCAGATTGCGGTTAGGGTTTATAGTGTGTGTGTGTGTGTGTGTGTGTGTTACACGACCTTCAGTGCTATTTGTTTTTGGTTGTTGTTTTTTGGTTTTTGTTTATAACTTTCAGATTGCGGTTAGGGTTTATCGTGCAATATCCACCACATTTCTTTCACTTGCTGTCTTCAATCACATTCTTGATTGTATGATATGCATGTCATAGTTAAAAGCGTTTTTATAGCTTTTAAATCAAGGACCTGAGAATGTGTCTAGCTGATAAAGATTAGTCTATTAAGTACACAACTAGGTTTCTTACCTTGTTAAGACTTAATTCTACACTTTCATGTCTCCGATATAGGGATAAATGCACCATCAGACGATCGGTAGAAATTTGGTAGTATTTTCATTTTATCGAATCTGTTTCCGCAGCTTGCATTGTGAATTATAAAAATACACATGGGCATGAGGTATCTTTCTAGCAGCTACGATCCTGCAGCAAATGAGCACACTCGTCTTTTCATGTTAAATTAATCAGCAATCAAAAGTCACATTGTTTTTATCTATCAGGGGATAGTTTCTTGTTAAAACGTTCACATTCTTAATGAATTCATCCGAGAAAAAACTGAAATTTATATTCAGGAAATACACAGATTGTCTGCAGTTTACTGCTCATACAACGTCATCCCCCACCCCCACCCCATCTGCCCCCCCCCCCTCTCTCTCTCTTTCTCACAAGGAGTTTTATAAAATTTATTTATCACATGCATTGTATTGTAGTTATAGTTAAAACTATTTTTTCCGCTTCGTGAATGATTATTGTAAGGGGTAGGAACTTCTAAAAGTTACAAACACTTGCGGAGGATTCTGATTAAAATAGGGATAAAACAGGCCAACTTTTTGTAACGAAGTTCGATCAAATATAATAAGTTTGAATGTGTGCCTTGGAAAGCTTATTGTCTCTCCATTACATAATATAATAATGAGTTCACAAATATTTTGGAAGAAGAGTTTTAATAGCGCAGCGGCCATGCATCATTTTCTACCTCGCCGGTCTTGGCTTCAATCGTTGCTTTCTATACGTGAAAGAGTGGGTCGCAGGTTCCTGACGGGTTCTCAGGCTTCCTTCACCTTTAAGACCACCCAGGTTAAACATCTGAGCTGCAGAAAGCGCATAGTATCAGTTGTTTACATTTGTTGCCTAATTGACTTAAAATTATTAAGGTACCTGCCATTATGACAAAATGTGAGTCATTACGTTAATACAGACGGAAAAAGATCTTTAAAAAGCTAGCTACCTTGTTATATTTACATTAGATATAAATGTTGATTTTGTTTCTTAAATGTGCGCATTGTCTGGACGTAAAAAAATCTATCTATAATAGAATAAATGTGCCGTAATGGCTCAGTATAATAATATTTAACACCAACCTACTCGTATAGTGATACGACAACACTAAAAAAAAAATAGAAAATGTATAGCACAGTCGCGCAATACACCAACCAATCTCTTTATATTTCTGGCGCATTAGCGGGACAAAGCCCTAACACACAATAATAACAATTGAAATTTTTACACATCGTAAATAATATCAAAAGTTACATTGTATATAATTCAAAAGTTTTTAGATAAGTGATATAAATCTTAAAATGAAAGTAATACTATCTAGAGATAATGCCTATTTGTTTACAAGTGTGGATTGAACAATAGTGTGGTCAAAGATAGTTGTTTTGAAGAATAACATTCGATAGAATTAAAGTATTAATTTCTTGATTTCAAGCATTATTAGAAAAAAAATGCAGATTTACAGATTGCTTTCAAGAAAGATAAAATCGAGATAACCATCTCAAAATCATTAATATGTTGGAAAGGGTTTTATAAAAACATTGCAAATTACTTAAGGTAAAAGTACCTGTTTGAGACAGCCGTCATGTTGGTTTCTTGATTACACCTAAAGACAATTTATGAAGCATAAATTATTCGCTGGATGGTTTTACTTCATTTAAATGATTCACCCAGAAACGTATTTAAGACATATTTATCACAATCGTAAAAGTTCAGTTCTTTGCTCAAATATCAATCATTTGTCTCAACAAATTGAACAGTACAGAAAGTACAGAAAGAAAAAAGTGTTATGAAACAATGATTAACTGTACTGTCTACCTATACACGAGAAAGCGCGATAAAAGTTTCCCCACAAAAGAGCTTATGTTAGTCGCGTGGATGTCCCGAGGTAGACAGACATTTATGATATGCAAACATATGAAAACTAAAACAATAAATGTAGATACATTTTGGCAGTGATATATGTTTTTTCGAAATACTCATGGTCTGAAAAAGTGAAAACGAAAAAAGGAGATAACATACACAACGCTTTCTGAGAACGCTCTAAAGAAAAGAAAACAGAAAAGATAGAGTTTTATGAAGGAAAAGAATTTTATAGAAGGAAAGTAAAGGGTTAGCTGGACAAGGAAAACACTGAATATGTCTCAACTTATTCCGACAAAAATGGCATCCGTAGTGGAAAGCTTTAACAGAATCTTAAAGACTTGAATGTGGAAGTTTTTCACTCAAAATGAAAACAAAAAATTAGGCTGATGTTTTACCAAATTTAAATGAGGAATACAATAATATTCCTCACAGATCTATATATATTAATCCAGTAGAAGGAAGTAAAGATGAAAACAGATCAAAATAATGTATCAATCTGACAAATGATACATCTGGAACACCTAAATTTAACATTGTTTAACAGTTTGAATTTCATATTACAAAATAATTTTTGAACAGGTATACCTTTTTTTAAAACTTACCTAGGAAATATTTAAAATCAGGCAAGTAATTGTATGTGATCCACTCGTTTACAAATAGGAAGACCTGAAGGAGGCATGTTTTACGAACAAGAGTTACCTCTATACGATAAACGTAATGACATACGATTTGTAATCAAAACGATTGAAGGGCAATAAGGTATGTACTTGTTAAGTGGAAAGGATGAACGGCAAGAAGTATGTACTTGTTAAGTGGAAAGGATGAACGGCAAGAAGTATGTACTTGTTAAATGGAAAGGATATAATGAATCGTTTAACAGTTGGAAACAAACTGAAAACATTATGTCATTAAACACATGATGTTCCAAGAGTAAACCTATCCATCAGAGATGGAAGAAGCGCAATAACTAAATGGCGATCAAATGTGATAAATGAAGGGAAAAAATCAGTTCATTAGAGCGCGAAGGAATTAAAACTTACCCGATATGTGAAATACACATGAAAAACGTGAAAATGTGACTACGGTACAGACAATATACTAGCTAGGTAATACATTACATCACAGAAGAAAGGGATAGAGATAACATCTAAATAAATAAACTTTATTTCAACTACATCTTACAACAAAATGCTCAAAAACAAATACAATGAAAAACACTTCAAAAGTTAGTCTATGAGATTTTGAAAACAAATAAGTGGAAATACAAAATTGCATGTGTATAAATATTTGATGCAGTCATTGTGACATTTAAATTTCACTTAAATTTGTACAAACTATGTATTTTTCCGGAAAAACGTTTTTACAACGTACAATTTTTAACGCATCGATAAAACCTTAAATCACAAAGAATTACGACAACATTAACCAAAATCAGTTGATATGGGATGAGTATTTAAACTACATGAAATGAAGTAAACTTCAGCACATATTGTACAGTGCGTAGATACGTAGATTTTGAAGATGCAATTTTATTTTCAGAACTTTCATTTGCCAATAAGTAGTATTGGGAATTAAAACGACAAAAATAAATGGTACGATCACTCAGTTATAAAATGTTACAAATGTAATAGAAAGAAATATGATAGGGGAAATATAAAGTGTTACAAATGCAATAGAAAGAAAGCTGACAGAGGAAGTATAAAGTGTTACAAATGCTACAGAAAGAAAGCTGATAGAGGAAATGTAAAAACAAAATAGAAAATACCAGACATGTAAGAGATGCATAAAATCCATAAATTTAAAATTGTTTTACAGCTAAGGAACTATAAGATTTAAGAGGGAACGCAACAAAACAATTTCATATCAATGTGGGAAAATAATAAATAGATTCGAAATGTATTTTCATAGGAAAAACCAATTTTGGAATAATTTTTCAAATTTCATTATTGAACTTTACTAGGTGTATTCATACACACAGACCCTATACAGCTTATGCATATCCTAAAGAAACAACGGAGCTTTACGTGTGGAGCATGGCGATAAGATTCTCCAAAGATAATAGACTCTAGTCGTAAAGTAATGGGGTGAGGAGCTACCTCAATTAGTAGAGCGTCAGGTTCGTAATGCAAGGGCCACAGAGTACAGTGTGACACGAGGTTTTGGCAGGATCACCTAAACTAGGCAGTGTGGATGGTAGCAGCTGGTTGTAGGATTTCCTACTGGGATTTAACAGACAAGCCTTTACCAGAATTAATCAACACAGCATACAAAATTGATGCTAATATTCAGATGCAGAATCTGCTGTCAGAATGCAAAATACCTTAATCCGATGATGATGCGTTCAGATTAAATAACAAAAGTATCGATATGAAACAATTTAATTTGATCTGCAACAACTTTAAAATTCCACCAAAGCATGAATGGAAATAAGTCAAGGGAAAAAAGAAATACTTGATCGATAACAAGTTAGAACATAAAACTGCTCATCAAGGGTTTGCGAAGCCTACACCTGCTGTTGTACTATCTGTTAACAAATGTAAATATAATTATGGGGTGGGTACTGTTGAATACTGAAGGACAATGTCAGCTGATGAAATGAACTCTATTGCAGACAAGGGTGAACGCACCTGCTGGGCAAGAAAGTAACGTATCAATATATGAGGGATATCTAGATTGAATCAAAAGTATAAGGTCTTATGTAATATGTATATTAGGTGCACAGGTACAAAACAGAACATCTATTAATAAGATTCAACAAGGCAATATGAATGATAATTTTAAAAGTTGGAATCGGAGACAGGCAATGGACAAACACTAGTACTGAAGCTATAGCACTTGCAAAAGCCACTGAACTGGAAGAGGGTGTAACCAAGACTACGAGCTAGAAAACATTTGTTTCGGTAAGAATTAATTGCACAATAAGTTAATATAACATCGCATCAGTGTATCTTTCTTTACGTAATATTGATATAGAGCTCCAATCGTTGTCATGTTAAATGCCCCGTGGCATATCTAACGTATTGGTACTCGTCATTAGATATGTTCGAATCGTTAAGTGATGACTAAAACTTGTACACACACCCTTACATATATATCAAATTCTTTTTAAATTGTATAATGTTCTCTATTTTTATCAGACATCGTTTAAACCTGTGACTGCATGGATTCGCTTCAATTTTGATGGTTTCTGAGTATCTTTCTGTGGAGCAAATTTGATTCCACAGCATAGAAAAGAAACATTTATTATCCGTATTTTTAAACTAATACCTATATCTATGCAGTGTAAAATATTCTGTCTTGTGAAACAGCCATCTTGTTCTTTCACGTATATCCTGTTTCAATGTGGTATATAAAATGCTAAATAGATGTTTTTGACATTATCCATTTCGTCTGTATTCAATATATTTAGAAACTTTTAACTATTTTGAATATGTCTTTACATTTTAGACTTTTACCTTTATGATACATTTTTGCATATTACCCACATCACTGTATGTAGGTTATAAACCTGGAGGAAGTTATATAAAAACTACGTACCAGTCCCAGGTATAAGCCACTTTCTTATAGTATATCTTTATCTACACTCTATGATTAGACTTTTTGAGCTCCGTAATATTTGAATTTTCTATGGTACATTTTGAATGCGACATCCTATTGGGCGTATTAAGAACACATAGTGACTGTGTCACATCGCAAAATGTAAGAACATTTTGGTACGTTCCTAATCGCAGAGCTTACGTTTATTTTATTTATATTAATTTTTTTATCGCCAAGTGTGTTTGATCTGCTTTTATTATTATCACTTAACGAGTGGATTGGTGCAATTTGTTTCATTTTTTGTGCTAAAAGTAATTCTGCGTTAGTACAGCTACGGACAAAGAGCCGGTTCGCAATTATTAAATATGCTAATTCCCTATATACTCCTCTTGTAAAAGTTCATATTTAAAACCTATGTTGTTCAATTAAATACTTATGTTTGCTTAGCCATGAATTAAACCAAATGGAAACTGAAATAGATGAATTGTTTCATGAAATACATATGTCACAATATTTACCTAAAGATGAAAAACAAATTGTTGGAATGTCATCTACCGACAAGAATATCATATTGTTTGAAGATTACCAGCAAGTAGAAAGAGTATTGGAAGAGGGCAATGGAGAGAATATATAACGAAGATGTTGTAATTGCAGGCTGCAAAATAGAAGCATTTAAACTATAACTCAAACAACATGATGAACAGAAAGCAAATACTTGAAGACAAAACTAAAAGAAGAAGCAAATTATAATAAAAATATATTACAAAGCGAACAACAAGTTAAATTTATGAGATCACAACATGTTGAATGTTTTTTTCGTTTTAAAATTTTGAAAATATGAACAAATTTAACTTGGAAAAAATTAAAGAAATCATCTGAAGGAAACTTCCTCTCTGGGAAAGACTGAAACTATTATTCAAAGAAAAAGGTGTAACAATAGCTTCCATAGCTAAAGCGATAGCAATGATAATATTAACAGTTGCTCTTTCTATTGGAAATTTGGTAAAAAGTGTTATAAATGGTGTTGGAGCAGATACCCCGCCTCAACCTTTTCCTACAGGTGCATCATATTTTGACAAAATCAAAAATGGACTGAACAATTTAGCTGATTATTTGTTAAGTTTAGCCAGAAAATCAGCATCAGCATTGTCTGGAATTATTGGTGGCGTGATTGGTTGGTTATTCAAGAATGCTGAACAAATTGTTTCTTTTCTTGCTGAAAATGATATTTTATTTGTTATGGGATTAGTAGTTTTGTGATTTGCATTGTTAATCAAAGGTGTAAGCAAAGCAATTAGAATATTAAGAGGTTCTTTATCTATTTAATAAAATAAGTCACGGCAGTACCGAAACCATTAGAATCCAAATAAAGGATTGCTTGTTTATTTCATAGTCGATATTGTTTTTGTTTATTTTAGTGTGTGTGTGTGTGTGTGTGTGTGTGTGTGTGTGGCTTTTCCAAATTGGACATTGTCCACACTTCATGATTGCTATGTGTCACCGTATCAGATGCAACATGTGCTGGTGGTACGATAGGATTAGCAGAACTGGCAGTAGGAACGGTGATGTTAGGAAGAGAGGTTAGGGACTCTTTGATAAAGGCAAGATGTTTTAAATGATCAACAACGAAGGTGCAACTAACTGAACCATTTATTGTTTGTAGCTGAATTTCAATTACTACAGATGTATGTGAAAACGGAATCTTCAAAAACTATATCCACATACTGCTTAAGTTGACATATTTCTAATTTGAATAAGTTGAAAGCTACTTAATGTTTTCCTTTTCTTCCAAATCCCTAACTTTTCCGTTGCAGAGCTCTTTTCCCTCATCAAAATGTTTCCTTTCAGGCTTTCTTCTTTTAAGATTTGTATGAAAGAACTTGTATGTCATCTATCTTTTGGTTTTTGCTTTCTCAGACGGAACGTTTTTTAAAACGACATCCAACACGGACAAGATGTACTTTTATCCACTGTTGTATTTTTCATATGCTTACATGTCAAAAATGTCTGCCTACCACTGGTGATCCACGTGACTTACAAAGACCTTTCAATGTAGGAATCTTTTTCTAGCTTTCTTGTTTAGTGTGTAGGTAGACTGTTAAGTTAACATTCTTTAAATATTTCATTTTCTTTTTGTCTCGATTAATTCGTTTCTATAGGCAGTTGATATTTGTGTAAGCAACTGTGCTGCAGGATCTTAGTTAAGATGTCGTAAATACTGTGAAAAGTAGGTAGAAAAGTTATCAGATACAAAAGACTATGTAACAGTGTAGACAACTCGATAGACATAATGCCTGATCAGTTGTCAAATCTACAAATTATTATCATCAGTTAACAGTTCCATATATCGTTTATGGTGATTTTGAAAGTGCACTGGTTAAAATGGATGAAACACATGTACCAACATCATCACAATCCTGGACGGATGTTATTATCATCTCTTCAGGATGATGATAAGCCCCAGTGAAAACAGCTAAGTACATTCCATCAGAGTTTTGATTGTACGTCAAGTCAACTCATAAATATTACAATCCACTAGTTTGCTGAGGCACTACATTGTATTCTGGTGGTTTATAACTGTTATGGTAGGATAACGAGACTAGTGTACAGCGAACTGGAAAATGTGAGAACTATGGTATTCACCGATGAAGACGATACACATTTTAAAATACATGCTATATCTATGAGCGAGATATATTTAAAGACAAAGTTAGAGATCATAACCACTTGATTGGAATGTACAGTGGGTCTGCCCAAAGAGACTGCAATTTTAATTTTAGATACCCAAAGTATATCCCATTATTTATTCACAACTTGTCTAGTTATGACAGTCAGCTGCTCGTCAATATACTTGTGAAAAATTATATGCGTAATGACGTAACAATAATACCGAATAATGATGAACAGAGATTTTAGTCAGAAAGGACTTTGTAGCGGATAGGTTCATAAAAGATGGAAAGGAAATAATTGTGAAAAGAACCATTAGATTCGTCGATTTATGGAGCAGTCATTAGAACAGCTGGCTATAAATTTAAACAATAGCAAGTTCGTTGAAACAATCTAACATTTCGGAACAATGAAATCTACATATTTGAGAAAGGTCATCAACAAATACGAGTACAATGAAACACACACACACATACATATATATGTATATATATATATATATATATATATATATATATATATATATATATATATATATATATATATATATCACTCAAATATAAGTTTTATTAAAATCTAAGTGTTTCGAACATATTAAATAACGATTACCAGTACGCACATGATGTGATGTTACACTTCAACCTTCAAACATTAAGTTACCTATACGACTATTACGTGAGAAAAGATACAATAATGCTATGTGACATCTTCGAGGAGTTCAGAAAAGTGTGTATGAAAAACTACAAACGTGATCCAGCACATTATTACAGTGTACCAGGACAAGCGCATGATGCCAGTTTGACCGACTACGATATGTTCCTCATGATTGAAAGTGGAATCAGAGGAGGAATTAGCGTGATTCGAAATAGTCATGCAAAAGTAAATCACGAATGCTATGAAGACGAAGAGGGGAACATAAAATGTGATGGAGACTTAGAAATGGCACGGTCACAAAGTGGGTGCAAAGTCCTGTCAAGGTCATATATCATATACCTAAGCTCTCATAACGTTTATGATTAGGCAATGAACCAATACATTCCGTTTAAACACTTTAGATGGGCGAGTAAGGAACAAATCAGATGGGTAGAAGAAAGACAATCTGCTCCTAATACCAGATGTTAGCGACATAGGGTGGATTTTAGAACAAATCAGATGGTAGAAGAAAGACAATCTGCTCCTAAAACCAGATGTTAGCGACATGGGGTGGATTTTAGAACTGGATTTGGAAATACCGACACATCTGCCCAAACATAATCAAAGACTACCCTTGAGAGATTATATTCAGACGAAAATGATTTATCTCAATAGCAAAAGAAGTTAACAAATGATTGCAAAAGTACGAGTTAGTGTGTACACAGAAAAACAAAGATAAAAATGTGATACACTACAGTTGGGTCTAATACTGAAAAAGATACATAGAGGGTATATTGTTCGATCAGCTACCTGGCTAAAGACATTGAACTAAATACCAATTTGAGACAACAAACTAGAAATTATTATGAAAAAGACTTCTTCAAACTGATGAAGAATTCAGAGCTTGGCAAGCAAACGAAAAATTCTGAAAGAGGACAACAGTAATAATATGTCCATATGAAAATACATTTTTCAAGTGTCATAAAGATATATCGTTTGCCAGGAGAACAATTATTGACAATGTCTTGGTGCTAGTCAGTCTCAAAAACAAAAAGTTCAAACTACCAAACCGATTTAGGTTGGTTTGATAGTGTTAGAGCTATCCAAATGGTTGATGTATACATTTTATTACAACAAGTTGAAATAACAAATGCACGATAAAACTTTTACAGAGATATGAAGGGTGACATCAAGTGCTATAGCACTAGCGATTATCGAAAGGACAACGTGTTTAACATCCATCAAGCGAACAAAAACGTTTCTGGAGTTTTCAAAGCTGAGCTGATTGGTGTACCAATCAGAGAGTTCTGTGAGTTAAGGGTTTGTTGTTCAAGCACAGAGCGACCATTCAATCTTTTCTTCACGTAGTCAAGTGTATTTGTTCTGCTTTCATTTATCTCTGATACTCTACTAATATTGTTCTGTCTACTTTTCTCTTCATCAACTCCATTAGGATCAGATAACTTGAGCAGATAGTTGTTCCTTGTAAATATTAAACCGTTAGCTAATGCTCCTCCAATCATAACTCCTGCTGTAATCATTTGTAGTATTTAAGAATAGCAAATTCTTTCTTGTGTTTTTATCCAATATCGGTTTCACATTGGGTTTGTATCTTTTCAACAACTGCAACTACATCTGTTAATTTCACGCTTAACTCAATACCGTGAGGATACTCGGCATAATACAAGTAATATGTATTCTGGGATATGTTTCGTTTTTTGTCAAACTTTCTTTCGTTTTTGTCGATGTTTTTTTTTCCAATCATCTAACTCCCAGTGTAATACCTCTTTGTTCCCATTTCCTTGTTCAATTCAGTTTACAGTGACTCTATGTTTGCGCTTATTTCAGTGTTAATTCTAATAATGTTACTATTTAATGCGAAAATCTTTATATCCACCTGAGTCTTGAATGCATCTGTATCTGTTGTAAACTTTTGTTCCAAATGATTTAAATATATCCTCAGGGGTTGTCCATAAAGGACGTCCGCAGATAATACCTGTTTTCCTACCCCCCCTCTCCCTTTGTCCGCTTTTGTCCGCATGTGGCATACCCCCCCCCCCCCCCCCCGGCTGCGGACGTCCCCATCTAGCATTACACACTGCTCTATGGTCTGGCAGTGTAATAGCTGGTGCTTTCAAAATACAACGCTCACTGATCTCATCACAACATGTAGCTCAAACCAAAGAAGAAAATAAACAGAAAGTTCTTTCTTTAAAAAAGTCTTTATTCAGACACTAGCTCTGCAGTCGCATGGTCAGCCAACACATTCATATATATTCTGTGGCACGAATCGTACAAACTGAAATTAACAAATAATTTATACTTAGGGATCACCCATAAAGGATGTCCGCAAAACATACTGGAATACACTCAGTAGGCCTAAAGCAGCTGTTCAACACAGAATATCATAACAAAAAATACTAGCTTGCGGACGTCCGCAAGGTCCTTTACACCCCCTCCCCCCCCTTGTCCGCAGTTGTCCGCATTTGAACACCCCCCCTCCCCCCATCTTTGCGGACGTCCTTTATGGATGATCCCTCATTCGTTTAATTCCATTGTCTATTTCGACAGTATTGCTTTGCACCAAACCGATTTTAGTGTCGACATCTCGAATAACATATTCGTTTGTATCTGATTTAGTGTGCCATTTTTTTTTTTAAATTCGGTAATTAAAACATAATTTATCGTTTTGGTTTTATCACTTAGATCTGAAATTAATAGATCATAAGATGACTGTACTGATCTAATAGTGCCTTTATTAATTTATTTTATTTGTAACATCCTCTATCATTTAGGTTATCATTTTTGATCATTTTAAACAGCATTTATTGTTAGAATTCGTTTTGTTGACTATATTCTACCCTTGTATGAATTCCCAATCTTGAACTCCAACAAACATCTTCAGAATATTACATAATAACGTGAATCATGCACATACATGCTATGAAAGTACTGAAATCAGCATTGAACAAATTAAAAATGCAATATGTCTTGGCATTATTATTCATTTGTTTCCCATTTTGATGAATTACTTCAGTACACAATTTCACAGTCCTCGGTGTATAGTTTACAGCTATTGTATTCTCTCTCTCTCTCTCTCTCCTACAATTCATATAATTTGATCAAAAATTAGAATATTGGCGATGTTTATGTATTTATTGTGCAATTTATACAACAGTTGATGGATTGTAACTTGCAAAAGTGGCATGAAAAAGTCAATGGATCATCCCCTTTAAATAATTATAAAAGTCTTATTGAATGTGAACAATAATTATATGTTCCTGAATATAACGAAATAAGACGCTGTACACTCACTTTAGAGTAGGAGAACGTTATTTTAATATAGTTACAGGTAGACACAAATGATATGGTACATAGATTATGTTATTTATGTGACAGTGGGAAATTATAGATTAATTCCATTTTTTTTTAAATGCCAAAAATACTCTGAATTAAGATTTAAGTTTCTGGCAAAGTACTATTACGAATACCCATCTTATGAAATAAGTTTGTATTTACTTTGTAATAAATCTGATGAGGTAATCAGAAACACTGCACATTTTATAAGTTTATATATTTTGTATTCAAGTTAAGGAAAAGTATTTAGCATTTTTTCTTTTTATTACGTATGTATATTCTATTATATGCATGTGATTACATGGCTTACTACAAAAAAAAAAAAACAATAAATAGTTCTTCTTCATCGGCGTTGCTACCAAAAATGTATACAGGAATCATAAGGGCAAATTCAAGTTAGTTGGAATTTCTTTGATCTAAGTACGGGGGATAAAAATTTTTTATTAAATTTAATAGCATACAAAAACAATTGAATAACTGGTCTTTGCGCCATCTTTCATATAGAGGTAAAATTACTGTCAATAAATCCTTGGTACTTTCAATCCTTATCTATCCTTTTGCTGTTTCCCTAGCCCACCAAAATATAATATTTAAGAAACTTAAAGAATATGTTTTAATTTTCTTTGGAGCCGCAGGAGATAAATTAAAACATAGAATTATAAATTAAAACATAGAATTATAAATCCTATCGATGAGGAAAACCTCGGTATGTCACATATTGTATCCTTTGAGAAAGCTTTAACGATATATTGGTTAAATAAACTCTATGATCCATTTAAATTCGCCCCATGGAAAACGATTCTTTTCGATCAGTTATATGAGATAGGTGGAATAGATATACTAGTAGTAATATGTGCCGAATGTGATACTTATGGGTACTGACATTACGCCGTAGGTTTACATGTGGCGCCGGTATGGGTACGTACGGGAAATCCTATGTTAAAATTGTCCATAGGTTTAACATTGAGGGTAAATGGTAACATTGTTAAAAGTGGATGACCTCAAATGGGACTACATTGTTAGAAGTTGTTGACCTCAAATGGCACGCATACTATCCAACACGCCGTGTGTAGTGACCTGCTGCCTAGTGGCTATATGTATATATCCGAGATTTATATACAAAGCATTACCACGTATACCTCAGATCATGTTGGTTTCAGTAAATTTTCATATATTGTACTGATGATATAAATAGCTTTAAACAGGGAACCAACTCATAATAACACTAAAATTGACGTGACGAAAAGCACTACTAAAATTCCGAAATTGTCCCAGACTTTAGCGGAGACTGAAATAAATCCGGAAACAAAAGTTTAAAAAATTGCCAAAACTGAAAGTAATATTAAAATTCCGAAATTGTAACGGACTTTAGCGGAGACTAGAAAATATCCGGAACATTGCGTTAAATTGGCTTAGACTAAAAGTAATAGTAAAATTTTGAAACTGTCCCAGACTTTAGCGGAGATTGAAAAAATTCCGGAAAAAAGTAAAAACATTTTGCCTAGACTATAAGTAGTACTAAAATTTACCAAACTGTTTCAGATTTTAGCAGAGACTGAAAAAATTCCGGGAAAAAGTATAAAAAATATTGCCTAGACTAAAAGTAGTACTAAAATTACCAAACTGTCAGGGACTTTAATGGAGACAAAAAATACCTGAATAGAAAGATTTATAAATGTGGCGGAGGCTTAAACTAACACTCAAATTCCTAAAATAATATGGAATTTAGTGGAGAATACATATACCGAATTTAGCAAAGACTGAAAAATGTCCGGACAAATTTAAAAATTGCATTATTTTTTTAAATTGTAAAAATAAAATTTTTAAATTTAATAAATTCTTTTACTATTTGTTAAAGATATGCATAAAAAAATATCTAACATTTCACGCCGTTTTCAGCGACCAACACCGCCACATACTAACCAACGAAAAAGGTAGGAATCTACGCACCCAATATCA
This sequence comes from Margaritifera margaritifera, assembly GCA_029931535.1. NCBI lineage: Eukaryota > Metazoa > Mollusca > Bivalvia > Unionida > Margaritiferidae > Margaritifera > Margaritifera margaritifera. The sequence goes on along the minus strand of JAQPZY010001566.1, from coordinate 3,678,713 downwards.
TCATTGGATAGTATGTGTGCCATTTGAAGTCAACAACTTCTAACAATGTAACAATGTGGCCCCATTGAGGTCATCCACTTTTAACAATGTTACCATTTACCCTCAATGTTAAACCAATTGTACTTCTTCTATGGCAGTGTCAATATGTACAGTTAATTTGGATAGGAATAGAAAATATTATACAAAGAAAATATAACATCCAAAGCAAAGATGAGGAAGTCATACTGGTATTGTTGATTCAAAGTATGCAATATATTTGAATAGATTTGTTTAATATAGTGTTCATATATATATATATATATATATATATATATATATATATATATATATATATATATATATATATATATATGTATATATATATATGTGTGTGTGTGTGTGTGTGTGTGTGTTTCTAAATTCAAAAATTGGATTCTTTCATTAGCTGGCACCATATCAGCCCATAAAAATTTAAATGTCTATGTATTGAATGAAGTTCACAACACTACCTAGCCGCTTTAAATTTGACAAATTCATGAAAAAATGGAAAATTTTAGAATACACACTGAATCTTGAATGACAGTGTATATATGCATTGTGTGAATACCTTAACCTACAGTACGTAAATATTATATTGGTATTCACAATGATATATTATGCACTATTTGCCTGAGCAAAAATTAACAAATATATATCTTATTATTTTTCTAAATGTGTGCTAATTCAAGTAGGGAGTTAATTTCCTACACGATATGATGATTTTCTTTTCGCGCAGTAGTACGCAACTGACCCAGCAATGTTGACGTACCCCCTACATGAGATGATGATACAGGGTAGACAGTAAATGCAGATTCTGTAATTTTGAATACAGTGTTATTCTTTATTTTGTTTACTGTGATCTGACTATTTGAACATGTGGGCCAGAATCCTCCTTAACTATTTACTTATCTATCTTATGATAAGTGAGTTTTTGGATGCGAGAGTTTCATAAATAATGACCTTTGAAGGCTATTTATGGGTTGAAAGTCCCTCTGTATACATGACTCGCCAACGATAGTAATTAAGCAAGTCCCTCATTTGACGACCCTCTTTGTAATTGTTTTGAAAAGGTAATAAATGAAATATTAAAACAAGGATGTAAGCTAACTTCAGAATGTAAATCACTTACCTTTGCCAGGCTAAGCGCAAATGTATTTTTGCAAAATGACAAGACTTGTTCAAATGTATGACCGGTATGCCAATATCTCACTGTTCATAGGTAGTCCGTTGCATTAGTAGATTAAAACAAAGATTTGGGCTCAAATTTGTTTTTATTACCGGAGATTCGGTGTACAAAGAGAATTGGATTTCTAAATCGGTCGAAGGGCTGCCCGTGTGTGTTGAACTCCCATTAACTGACACTTTCAAAGTTAGGTTAGATTACTAAACTGATGTCGTATTGCAAGGGCCTCGTCTTTCCCCCTACAGCTTACCAGAGACAGGAATAAGAATGGCCATTTTTGTAAGTTTATGGAGCCTACATTAAACAATAAGAAGAAAAATGCTAGTTTCAAAGCCAACATTCCTAAATAAATTTTTCAGTCGATCGCTGTCATTATTTTGATTTTTCTGTATAAAAATGTGAATAATTCTGAAACATTTAAGTCTTATGGGCAGGGCCCCGGGCGGGGGGGGGGGGGGCGCCGTCGGGAGTTTTTTTTTCTATTTTTTTTGTCGCCAACACCCCCCTTCCACCCCACCCCCATCTAAGCTAATCCCCCGGATTCAGGACTTAGATGGGGGGGTGGGGGGGGGTGGAGGTTGGCAACTGACATAAAACTGTTCTCTGTGGCAAAGTAGGGGGCGCCACTAAAGAACATTGACCCCGAGCACATCTGTAGGGGAGGCGCCATCAATGAACATTGCCCCCGGGCGCCTCAAACCCTCGCGCCGCCACTGCTTGTGTGTATCTTTTATCTAGATTTTCTCGATGAGGGTGCTATACATTCGGACCATCTCGGCTATTTCGGTGAGACAAAATATGTCTCAGATATATGTCTGAGCGGTAATTTACAGAAAAAGCATGCCTTTTTTTTGCCGGAAATGTCTTCGCATACCCCCCCCCCCCCCCCGAAATGTATTCGGAGTACCTCGCCTATTTCTACGATTGGATTGACTGTAGAATTCACCGAGAAGTTGCGAATGAAAAAAAATAGTTCGATGCATTCGCAACTTCTCAGTCAATCCTTTCTTCGTAAATAGCTGAGGTGGTCTGAATGGCAACTATCTGCATACATTCAAGCTGCGATCCGTATGACTATTTGTGTATTGTATGAGTTACCTCCCTTTTCAACAGCGGATTGCCTACCCTATAGGCAGGTATTTTGACCAGACAGTATTGAGCTGAAAGAGAATATTTCTAAGTCTAAAATTATTTTACAGAACTAAATCTATAACATTTCATATTTATATAAAATGAACCAAACAATATAGTTTTTTTTATTATATGTTTCATAATGAGATATTGAAATATATCAGTGGGAGAAAAATTATATCGCCACAGCGGCGATACCATTTTTCTCGACACAGTTGCGATATCACTTTTGGAACTACGTTCTTTTCCCATTTAGAAAGTATATCTGCTTTTATTTATGTTCTTCAGACCTGTATTTCTATATTTTGTCCATTTTTTTCCTTCTCTCTCTCTCTCTCTCTCTCTCTCTCTCTCTCTCTCTCTCTCTCTCCATCAGAATGAAAAACTCTTGATTACATATGGTAATAAAATTGTTTAAGTAGCGATTTTAACTGTCATCACAATCATAATCATGTCTGAAAACGATGGAGAAATCAGACATTGATTAGCCTAGCCTAATGTCAATTGCAAACCGAAATTAAGTGACAATCGAAATTAGGGTGCATCATCTCTTACCGACAACCCTGCCATCACACATAAATTCACGTCTGAATGCAGAAATAAACAAAAATAGCAGCCAAAATCCGTAAAAGGAAACTCACAGTCATTAAAATCTGTTGTTTAATGATGTTACGCTCTGAAGCCTGTTGGAGTGTTCTGTTGTGTTGCTATAGTACCCCCACCCCAGCAATGTTGTTCGCAATTTTCACTGTATCAATCCGCGCAAGAAATGTGTTAACGAAAATAAAAATCTCTTCATTTTCGCATGAAAACATTCATTAATTTGACAAAATACACAATTTCTTTAAAGCATTATATATACAATCTAAATTTGTAAAAAGTCGCAGTCCTAAAATTATTGTAAAATTTCGGAACTTCTTTTTATTGATGCAATAATGCCGCCGTTAACCGCGTTGACACAGACCGGAGAAACACATCCATGCAAAACGTAGGTTTTTGCCACTCGTGACAATACAATGTTTCCACTTCACTCGTGAAATATTTCCTTATATTTACTCAAAAAAACGTAGATATTCTCTATTTATCTTTTAAATATCATATCTAATATCGGTTAAAAATGAATAAACATTTCCTATGTTTACATTATGGTTATGTAGTAAAATACCTGCTATGGTGAAGTAGTTACTTATAAGAAGGAAAGCAACTTCTAATGATACTAAAAGATGACGCTAAAACAGTAAATTCTACAGAGGCGCTAACAAGATTCCCCCCCCCCCTCTCTCTCTCTCTCTCTCTCTCTCTCTCTCTCTCTCTCTCTCTCTCTCTCTCTCTCTCCGCCAAGACAGTTTAAGACAAAGAGGACAGACATAATCACTAGGATTTGTTTTTACATGGAATGAGATTTGCACATCAAGAGCTAAGTGTACTTAAAATCCTATAAATCAGAAAAGAGATACCTATGCATCTCCATTCACAGGCGAGGCAAAAAGAGACCAAAAAAAAAAAAAGCGACGATAGATTTGTATCATTTAAATTAGGTGTTATACGTGTTACTGATTGCTAATTTAGGTGTTATACGTGATACTGATTGCTAATTTAGGTGTTATACGTGATACTGATTGCTAATTTAGCTGTTATACGCGATACTGATTGCTAATTTAGGTGTTATACGTAATACTGATTGCTAATTTAGGTTTTATACGTGATACTGATTGCTAATGTAGGTGTTATACGTAATACTGATTGCTAATGTAGGTGTTATACGTAATACTGATTGCTAATTTAGGTGTTATACGTAATACTGATTGCTAATTTAGGTGTTATACGTAATACTGATTGCTAATTTTCTTTCATGAGACTTTCCATTTTCGGTGTTTAATGAGGTTTTATTTATATTTATTTTGTATAAAATGAGATAATTACTAAGGTTCACGACGGTTTGCTTGACAGCTTTACATCACATCTTGAATCTGCTTTATTATTTTAGTATAGATACGGTATTGAAAAGTAATTAACACAAGATTTATATGTATTCAATACACAGTGAGCTCAAGATACGATCTTCAACTAGGACAGAATATCATAAACATTAGTAGAATCTCTTAAACATTAGACACGGGTACGTGATAATCTGTTAAATAGGTTGTCTCTGGTAGAACCTTCAATTACCAAAGTCACAAGGTTGAACAAGATCTGACTATTGTTTGCTTAAAAAGACAGTCAGTATCAAAATACACTGAATGAAAAAGAAACACTATCTCTCATTTAAAGGATCACACCAGTCAAAATATCATACAAATTCCTTTGTGGATAAAAAAAAAAAAAAAAAAAAAAGACCCAGAGAATTTACATTGAGTGAATAATACACAAATATTAATATCAACAATTACAAAGCAATAGCAAAAAAAACTAAAAAAAAAAGCAAAAAAAAACAACAAAAAAAAAAACAACAAGATGACAGGGAAATTTGACAGTTCTATTCATTATCCAGTGTCCTCATTTGAACTGCCACTCATTAATAACGTTTTTTTCCACATGATAGTCTTATTTCAAAAAGCTTGTCAAAAAGTTCTTTAAAATCATCGACATTTTTCTCCGAACGACATTCAAAATTTTAACTGATGATGGCATTTTCACCTATTTCAAATCGATGGTGAAAATTTCTTAAAAATTATCGACTCCCCATTCCCACCAACCGTAAATCTAAATTTTAAATGATGCTGAACCAGTGTCGGATTAAGGTGTGTGTGTGTGTGTGTGTGTGTGTGTGTGTGTGTGTGTGTGTGTGTGTGTGTGTGTGTGTGTGTGTGTGTGAAAATTTGAAGTGAAATGTAGTCACTAATTACAATTTTGATTATCTTTCTGGGTAAAAAGTATATAACAATTAAAATTGAATTTTTTAACCAATTTTAATTGATTAATGAATGGGTGAGAAAAATAATTGTACAGATAGGGACTAAGACCAGCTTGGTTGGTTAGATTGCAGTAACAGTTTAAGCACATTATTCTCTATATCAAGCAGAGGAAATGGGAGCTAGGTGCATTTCCCAAGGACAACCCTGGATGGGATGGGCGGGTATCAAAACAGCGACCTTGGATTACGCGTCTAAATCTCAGCCAACTGAGCTACCACGGCTCCAGAGCAAGACAAGCAAGTCCCAGTCTCAGAGTTACATGATTTGTGTTAGCCTCACAAACAATAAATAATTTAAGCCCTTGACCTGAATTTCCTTGTCTCGGTTCGAAACCCACATATTATATTAGGCCTGGCTATCTGTTGATTAGGCCTCGCTATCTGTTGATTAGGCCTGGCTATCTGTTGATTAGGCCTCGCTATCTGAGATATATGAATATGAAAAAAAATATTATATTAGGCCTGGCTATCTGTTGATTAGGCCTCGCTATCTGAGATATATGAATATGAACAAAAATATTATATTAGGCCTGGCTATCTGCTGATTAGGCGTGGCTATCTGCTGATAAGGCTTCGCTATCTGCTGATGCAGACGAGATATATGAATATGAAGAAAATGTATCTAACTTGTGTTAAGTCATGTATATCTTTGTACAGGCACAAATATGGAGGATATGACATTGACCAAAAAAAGCTCAGGTTTCATCTTCGACCAGGCAGCGTCCTCAACAATAAAGCTACCATTGTTACAAGGCATCTAGTCAGGGATCATACGATCTTGATGATTGCATCTCAATACCGCCATAAAATACATCGGTATTTTGCACATCATTCCGCTTGGCTTCTCTAAGACTACATAACAAAAGTTTAGAAAGGTAGATATTAATATCAATATCGAGATCTATATGACTCTGGATATAATATCCGAACCCATAATAGATGTGGAGAACTTTACTCCTCTTTTAGAATCCGGAATGCATAAACAGATCTCTTATCCAAACTCGATCTGGTTTACACGTTTGATTTAGAGGCAGCTTACTATCGTTTTGTACATCTTATAATAGGTGCATCCCTGTATTTCGTCCTCTTCTTGATATTAGATTTAACACTGTCTATATCTACTACCTATTACGATTACAGTACCGCCAACAACAGTGTACATTATGTTTGTAACTACGTCATGCATATTTGCATAAGTCAAATACTGTTTCTTGATATACTGTACGTATTTATTTCATAACACAGAAGAAATCTACATAAATACATAGACGAAAATGGAAGTCTTTCTTAAATGTATGACAATTATAGACCAGGAAAAAAAGGGGCTTCTGTATTTTAATCACTTACCGTTTCTGAAGAGTCAATTTCATGAATCATATACATGAAAAAGTTAAAGAATATAAATTGGTATACAATATCACCTTCATAATTGAAATTAGTTTCGAGTATGTATAACCAGAACATAGAATAATATATAAACATTTCATTTTAATGACTGATTTGAATGCGACGCTGTGTGGCTAATGAAGAATGCATACCTGACTTACGCAGGCAGACTTGAGGGCACAACATACAGGTAGATAGCCAGATATACAGGTAGACATTCCTGCAGGTAGGCAGGCAGACATACAGAAAGACATGTATATCTGAAAGAGATTGATCTTCAAAACGACATTTCATGAACCTGTGAAACACAGATACATTTAACCGGTCAGTTCCACAGTTAAAACGAGGAATATTTCTGTCCAGTGTTTGCTATTCGTACAAAGTTGACTGAGCATTTATAATACAGACAGTGATAAACAAACAGCATGGACTAATTAATGTATCTCCCATTACCACTACTGGACATACAGTGATAAAAAACAGCATGGGCTAATTAATGTATCTCCCATTGCCACTTCTGGACATACATGTACCTGCTAAATAGGTCAATTACTTCATTGATTAATGATGATTGGTTATGAAATCGATATTCTTGTCTTTTTTTAACTGGCTTCATCCTGAACTCTGATTTTGGATATGTGTCCTTCATATTTCAGTTACAACAAAGCATTAAAGATGTTGAATGGGTTTAATTCTCAACGGCATCTTACTCGATTCAGTTCTTTCAATCTCGATGTAACAAAACTGGTGACAAGTCAAAACGCAACTTTGAATAACACAAGTACCACTGTACCAGCCATGGCCAATGATCGGTTACTCTCTCTGCAAAGTTGGACACCGTTTCTTACACAGAAAAATGTTCGAATATTACGTATTTTAAGGTCTTTCAAGAATAATCAAATTACAATCGTAAATTACATATATAAATAGTCAATAAAAAATTCAGATTGAATGCCGACCAAAGAAAACACTTCGACATCAATCGGAACATAGTCGGTTATTTCTGCAATACAAAAATATGCCTAGAATGTATGTCGACGCAGTAATTTACAGAAAAATCATACATTTTGTTCGCCGGAATTTCTCCGCAAGAAAATAAAACTGCAATCTATTCGGAATACCTCTGCTATTTCAACGATTGGATTAATTAAAGGATTGACCGAGAAGTTATGAATTAAAAAATAGTTCGATGCATTCGCAACTTCTCTCAATCCTAGTTTCGTAAATAGCCGCGGTGGTCAGAATGCAGCTATCGGCATATATTCGAGGTATAATCCCTTTGATTGACCTCGAAATTGCGAATGGCCTCAACACGTGAAATATCAGGATATCGTCACCGAGACTTGTTAATATCAAGTATTAGAATAGATGTGCTAGTGTACTCCTTCTAAATTTAAATATATCTTTATTTGCATTTCTCTGAAGTCCGTGAATGTCTTTGATGTGATCATATAATTTGTTTTAGAGTTAGTGTTATCAATAAGTTTTTATGAAATTGAATATAAATGATAAAATCTTGATATATTTGCTCTTTTGATGCGTGTTTATTTCAATTATGACCTCATCTGTACTAAGTATAGACGGTTGCGTGCATCTGTACTAAGTATAGAGGCTGCGTGCATACAAATATAGTTTGACAACGAATTTGGCAGATTTCAAGATTAGTCATGTCAACCACCATTGTTTTTTTGTTTTTTTTGTTTTTTTGTTCTTTTTTAATGCTATTTTACTCGGTCTACCAAAATTAAATAGGCTAAAAATGTTTAATGCTTCTTAGATGCAACCCGGTCAAAGCGTACGCTCTTAACACATTTTCAACACATACAAGGAGCGGATATCTGTCTCCAAAATGTTTTTTTAAAACGTTTTTTTTTATTTGATATCTGATAGAAAAGTGCCAGTGACAAAGTTTGTTCAGGACAGTTACCGGCCAGCTTTTCAAACAGGTCCGGCTTTGATAGAACTTAAACTTACATCGCTGGTCAGATAAAAATTGTGCACATTTTTACATGAAAAAAACTCCGTCCGTGACCTTGCTTATTACTTTTCTGGATACTTAAATTGAAATTTTGCGATTTTGCTGACAGAAAGTGGATGCTGTATTATATAAATGTAGATAAATGTATTTCATCTACAGTATATATATATATATGAGGATGCATAGAGATACCCATGTATTATGAGATTACACTTATAGTGAAGTGCATAGAAAAGTATCTTGTTCTTTTCACTTACAGAGGCAAATCCATTCAAGTATCACTCCATGCCTCGCCTCGAGAGAGAGGAGAATCTACACACATTGACTTCCGCGTTTACATTGTTAAGTTATGGAGAGAGGACTACGTTTATTTACTTATTTATTTATTATTTATTTCTGCAGACTCATAGGCACATTGTCAGATATTATAACAATAAAATTATCATATAACAAGATAGATAGATATATAAGATAGATTTACATCTACATCATGCATCATACAAATAACAATAAATAAACACTTTTGCGTTGGTCTATTCAGGAATCATAAAGTGTTTCTTTCTAACAGTTTTTAAAATCTCCTATATTGTTGGTCATAATATCTGTGCTGTGTGTTTCTAAAAATGAGTTTAAATTACTTTGTGCTCTGTTTAAAAGAGTATATTGTCTGAAGTTCAAACGAATTTTTGTGAAACAAAAAGAGTTTTGTGTCTAAGATTTCTTATTTGAACATTGTAGGAAATTTGATTTACTAAAAAACAATCAAAATTACTGTGTATACTTTTAAAAAGAAATAAAAAATCGAAAACTTTTTCCCTACTCTATCGAGGATGATAAATTAAAATGTCTGCATATTTGCTCATAGGAGTCACTGGTAAAATCAAAATCTGAGTTAAAACAAATGAATTTTCAAAGACGTAACATTTGCATTGCTTTGGATATAGTGGCCTTTAAATGGACATTAAAACTGAGGGTACTTGTCAGTCATACACCCAAATCTTTCACACAACTCTCACCCTTTATTTTCAAACCTGACATTAAATAACTAAAGCAAATGTTGTTTTGTCTTTTCTTTTTTGTGTGTGTGTGTGTAAAACTGACATAACAGCACTTCTTCACATTCACTTTCAATTGCTATTTGTTACAACATTCATATACTATGTCTACATCTCTCTAAAGAAGCTTACAACCGCTAATCTGTCCAACAGATTTATAAAACTTTGAACCGCTAATCTGTCCAATAGCTTTATAAAACTTTCAACCGCTATTCTGTCCATGGATTATGAGGATGTTTCGAAAGAACAACTCCTGTTTCAAAGAAACAACGAGATCATTTCTGGATAACTCAGATTTTTTATGAAGCGAAAATACCCCACAAGTTCCTGGACTATTGCTCCTTTCTATGACATTCACATGTATAACACCAATTTAATTTTTCTGACAAAACATAAATAATGCGCAAAGCTAAACTGTGTTGAAATCAACAGTTTTCAAAGATATGATAGAGATATTTCATGGGTTATATATGAAAGGCACAATGTTAGTACCAAGAGATAATGTATACTTGTTTATCGGTTTGGATGACATAAATGTGTGGTTAAAGCTAGTTGTGTTACAAAATAACAAACGAGAGAATAAAAACTTTGATTTTTGTTTTAAATTTCAAACATCAAAAACGACGTATAACAAAAATCTTTTTGAAGACATGACTATTTACATTTTACATTTAAGGATGATAACAGATAAGTACAATAAACCCCAACTGAAGATAGCTAAAGCAGTGAGGTATGAAGAATGAACAAATTACGTGTTTGAAGTAAGTAAATGCATAAATTTATATTCAGCTAAATTCACAGTACGACTTGTAGATCTCGTTCATTTTAAAAAGTTTACTTACAAAATTTCAACAAAAGCAGATCTAGAATTTATGGAATACAAAGTTAGAGTTAATACAGCAAATGGTGACTTAGTATATGAAGTATCCGTTTTTCTTTAATCAACCATAAGAATGGCAAAATTTAACATCTACCTGAAACCATTCTTACATTTGACAGGACTGAAGAAACGTTGCAAATTGATGAAAATAAAGATACCTTTTCACAATGGTCGTCCTTTCTTTCCCCCAATAACACATAAAGATAATTTTTCAAGCGTACAAGATGTTTTATTCTGTCTTAAATTGTTAACAAAAACAGTATTTAATATATCTCTTCTATAATCCCAACAATCATATTGTTTACACAAATATCACACAATTCTGGGAACAAATTCAACGGGACTAAAACAAACTCTGAACTGAAAAAATGGTTGACCGAGTAATCTACCTACACATTTCAAAAGCAAGCGATTAATAGATTTCCCTTCAAAAGAGTTTGTGTTTGTCACCTGGATGAGCAGTGGCAAGATGATATTGTTGACATAGAATCGTATAAAAATATAACAATGGATATAAATACCTTTGACAGTAATAGGTGTCTATTCAAAGTACGCTTGGGTTGAAAAAATGAAAACGAAAAAGGGATATGACATACACTTAACATTTTTGAATATAATGTTTCTCTAGAATGTAATAGATGTAAAAACAAAACAGCGCATTGGGGAATGAAGAAGTTAAAACATGCACGGTTTGCGAATTTAAGTTGATCGCGAAGCCAAAGGGACAGAAAGAAAGTTAATAGGAAAACATCACCAGCAAATAACAAAATAGAAGATATGAGAAACTTGATAAGGCGAGTACAGTGTAAATAAGTGTTATTAAACTAAGTTGAAGTACAAGGGTAGTATTCTATATAAGTCCGTTTTAAAATCTGAGGCCCATTTACTTAAGATAATGAGTTGAACAGTGTTCCCCTATGTACATGAAATTGGCTTTTCTTGTGCAAATATAGTTATTTGAATAATTTTAGCTGCACTGAAAACTGCAATTTGAATGATTTAAATAAAATGTAAATTTCTTCAAATCTCAGCATTCAAATAATTGACCTTTTTCATATGTCACTAGACGTGCTTGAAATATCGTGCTAACTAAGAATATATTGTATTGGAAATTTGTCTCGTTGTGATCAGGTCCCTCCCCCCACCCCCACCCCGGAGAAATCTTTAACTGCTCTTTCAAAACTACTTGACAGATTTTGACCAAAGCTTCACCGCCATTGTGTCCTTTTTTATTTTATAATATTTATTTCTAAGTTTCAGTGTTACTTTAAATTCTTTTAGTGCTAAAAATAAAATGGACAAAAATCATATATGAACTTTGATTAGTTATATGTGTCGAATCAATTCTGTACTCCTGTAGTTTCCTTGTCCTCTGCCTGGGCAGTCACACGGTATCGTTTACACCGCCGGCCCTTCATGAGACCGATTAGAGCGGAAGTGACGATTAAAAGTAGAAGAAGAAGTCCACCAATCGCAATCCAGTACATCATTGCCACTGTACTTGTAGGGGAAGGTACTGAAGCAGAAATATATATATATATATATATATATATATATATATATATATATATATATATATATATATATATATATATATATATATATATATATATGTCATTGATCAGAAATATGGTGCAGAAAAGTATGTGTATCAGATTTTTTTGGAAATACAGTATTTATATAATACAGAGAAACAGGATGAGTATGTCATCTAGAGAAACACGAACAGTTGGTTGAGTGGTTGGGTTTTAACGGCACATACAAAACATTTATCACAAAGGCTGTTATATACATGAAAGTCTGTATTTCATAAGAATTATTTTTTGAAAGCGTATTCATGAAAGTCAAGATTTGTGTTATAAGCTAACAGATGTATTATTAACAAAGTGCCATTGAATTACATATTTTACATTAAAACAAAGATAGTAACCAACGTTAAAAAAACAAAAAAACAAAACAGACGGATTATTTTAATTAAAAAAAAATGCACCGGATCTATCTGACACAGTTACTTACCACTATTTGTTTCATGAAATTCAATCTCAGATGCTAAAATCTCCATGTAAGTGAAGCCACGGCACTCAGAAAATGCTGAAGGAGGTGGCCGAATCTTCTCTGGCGATTCAATCAACAACATGCGCATTCCTTCCATATTGTGATTTTCTAGATGGCAGTGTAAATACCAGAGACCCGGATTATCCGCTTGAAATCGAATGATCACATAACCACCCGTTGGTACAATTATTGTGTCCTTCCGCGGTGGCCGCTCTAACTCGAGGTGAGGTACATTCCCATTAATCCATGTACTGTTTGACCAAGTGGCGTTATTACATAGGCTTTTGTCCCTATCAAGTTGGTCTCCACAGTCTATATCGAAGTTATCACTAATTATTTTACCTGTTGTCTTATTGTAAGTGCCGTATCCCATCTTCAACACATCGAAAGAATATCCATGCAAATGTACTGGATGAGACTGGCCTTTCCCAATTCCCATGCTCAATAAGACAAGTTGAATAACACTACCATGCTTGATACTTATTGAGTGTGCGCAGGTGCATACTTTGTTCTTCCCACATTCAGGCTTGTCACATGAAGATAACCAGTCCATGGGTTGAGACATTTCACCGAGGGTAGGAGTTTTGAAAACACGGCCATTGACCAAGGCAGGATTCTCTCCCGGTATTCCGAAATTCAGAAAATATTCCTCAAACGTATCAGCGTGATACTTTGGGGCTGGCTGACATCCAATCACTGCTTTCACGTCATTGAACGTCAAACACTTTGTAGCTTCTGATTGAGGAAAGTATGAAAAAGGGCAATTTAAAACAAGGCATTGATCTGTGGCAAGACATTGTTTCCTCAATGTCATTGGCTCTTCGTGTGGCGCTCCTCGATATCTAAGAATCGCTTCAGTCCTATGACCTTTGCTGACCTCCAAAGATTCGGCTCTTATCCAGTAATTTGAAACTGATCGGTTTGCAATTATGATAAAATCAAATCTTTCTCCAGGATTGATAACGAAAGATTCGACTTTTATTGGTTCGAGATCATGCCCATCTGAAGCAATAATTTCTAGAAAATGATTGTCAATGGATACACGGAAGGGGTACAGTCTTCCTGCGCCAATGACTCTAAACTTATATGGTTTCCCGAAATCCACCTCAAAGACTTCCAGAGGAGCATCATTGTGCTTTTCTGTAACAGGGTCGTGGAATCGGCCTCTTCCATTTATTAGACCTGAATCAAAGCGGAACATGTCGAATTCAGCACCATCTAATGACTTTGAATTGGGTACTCTATACCCTCCCTGGTAAAGCCCATAAATGTCCTTCATGTAAGACATTTCTGTGTCCCATTCGTGGTTATAGTCCATGATAGAAATTATATGCTCCTCCATGCTGTTGGGATCCCTCTCTCTGATAATAAATGCGCCAAATATTCCCATTGATTGCTGGGTCCCAATGTGCGAGTGGTACCAGAAAGTGCCTTTTGAGTACGCGTGAAAACTGTATATAAACGTCTGACCGGGCAATATAGGGCACTGTGTGATAAATGGCGCTCCGTCCATCCATGGTGTCCCTTTCATGGTCAAACCATGCCAATGCATAGTCAAAATCTCGTTTATCAAACTATTTTTGACGTGCACAACTACTGTCTGACCTTCATACACTATAATATTCGGTCCTGGCATTTTACCATTCACTGCACCGATCAAACATGGCTCCTTCCACCCATCACCACTTATTACGTCACGCACTGGCAAGGACTCCGCGAATGTTGAGTTAGACACGCCATACTTATAAAGTTTTCCGTCCTTGGCATAGACAAGTTCATCATCTTTCATCATGGTCAATCTATGGTCAATTTCTAAATAAAATTCACATTTGGAATCCGACAGCTTGCATTCCTTAAAAGCGGAAGCGCCCAACATGTAACACGTGAATATAAAGAAGATATTTGAATGAAGAGTGTTAAACATCTGAAATAAATAAAAAGATATCTTTTTAGATCTGTTACCAGATATCCTGCAAAATAATGATGAGCTAAGAATACTGGTAATTTTAAGGAACCTGTCACGAGAGCGTAGTGATGAGTGGAGACAATCTTCTACATGTACTGTAAAAGTTCGGTGAAGGGATACATTTAAAGGGATGTCGAAATGGGCTGAGGACAGCAGTTGTCAATGTCCGTGCTGTAGTGAATATCATCAATAGTTTCACTGCACGACTCCATTATATAATAATCTGATTTAAAACGACTGTCAAAGTTGAAATTCAAGTATCTTCCAAAAACCTCATCATCTTTTGGAATTTGTATATTCAAGCCTCATTATCACCACTGACTGATCTGGCTTGGATTTCACCACGAGAACTTAAGTCAGGACTTAAGCTTAAGTCTAGAATTAAGTGATCTGAATGGCTGACGTTTAAGTTTGACTCGAATTTAACTAATCAGATGTCGTAAGTCTGGACTTAAAATGTAAAATATATTGGTGAAACTGATATATGACGCGCGCACGCGTGCGTGCGTGCGTGTGTGTGTGCGACAGTAGCCGATCTGGACACACAGTTTGAACGAATGCTGTGTAAAGTATCGCTTAATTAAATGCTCTTTCCTCGGTCGATGTTAATATACAAGAGGGATTAATCAAGGGATTAAAATAAGGCATATGAGGGAGGAAGTGAATCAGTCGGTGCGCTGTTTAATAACGATACGATGGACTTAAAGGTTTATATTGGGGTGTCTGGTACTTTATTATACACCTACCAATTTTCTACCCAAGAAAGAGCCAGAATTTTACCGTCATTTCCTACAAGCAGGAAAACGATACTATCGTTTTCAAAACCCGTATCACCATACTCTCAAACGAGTCTGAGACAACTTTATCCTCGAGGTTTCTTGGTGACAATAGCAGCGCCCCTAGCGATCGAATGCCAACACTAGCAGTAAACAAAGCTCTCACAGCGACGTTAGTTAAGGAAACTTGCCTTATATGTAAAATATCTGAAAGGTCTAAACCATGTTTTTGTCACAACAACAATAAAAAAGCATTTTTCCTTTATTTTGAAGTAATAAAATATTGCCAAAATGTTCGTCTGAAAGAAGATCATATTCGGAAATCGCGTACCAAAACATTACAGTTGAACAGTACAACCCATTTACGGAAATTCATAAATGGTAACGTTAGTGAGTTTCACGCATAATGGATGCATTTTAAATTATAAATGAGTAATGTTCTCTGCAACAAATCTGTACCATCAAGTTCCAACAATTTCTCCAATCCTGTTGTAAATAACTGTCAAAATAATGTCGTCATTCCCGTGTCAAGTTCCCATCGGAGCCTCTCGCAATGTATCACCAGAAACAGTTCAACCGCATTCAACATGGCCTCTGAAATAAACTTCCAGTCATTCAGCTGGTGAAAACTTCCGTGATGCAAAATTTCAGAACTGCACAATAACTGTAAATCACATATATGAGAAGTCTGTTAAGCGTCGAAGAA
Source organism: Margaritifera margaritifera (assembly GCA_029931535.1). Lineage (NCBI taxonomy): Eukaryota > Metazoa > Mollusca > Bivalvia > Unionida > Margaritiferidae > Margaritifera > Margaritifera margaritifera. The sequence continues at coordinate 3,662,665 of JAQPZY010001566.1, read as the reverse complement.
TTCGTGTTATTGACACTGATGGTAGTCAAACTGAGCGAGCGTTGTTTCACAAACTTCATTCATAAAACTAATATTCATGCGCATGTCAGCCTTTCAAAAAGTAATTTGGTTTATGCTTTAAGATGAAGTTCGTATTATAGAGGTTTAATTTTTTTGAGCAATTTCTTGTATTTTCAACTACATATAGTGATTTTGTTAAATTATCTGAAAATTGAAAGGTATATAACAAAAATATCATGATCACAGTAATGCGATTTTGATTGCTAGATCACGTCTCGTTGTCAGCATAAAAATCGGGATCATGACTCGACGCTTCGCGTCTCGTAATGATCCGGATTTTCTAATGCTGACAACTCGACGTGATCTAGCAATCAAGATCGTATACTGTGATAATACTATATATGTATCAAGGTGTGCAGCCTCAGAGAAGAAGAGAGCAAATAAAACATTTCGCATACACAAACTTTTTTCTGAATAGTCAGCTGGGGTGAAGGGGCGGGGGGGGGGGGGTGAGGATAAGGGTTGTGTTTAACACTTTTTCGGTGCCCCCCTCCCCTGGTCAATCCGCCGCTGTGTAACTTCAACAAATTAACATATTCTTCATTTATCGAGAGAAAACCTAAGCTGGCCTTTTTGAACAGGTTTTTATTTTATTTATTTTTTTCTGTTAGTTTTTGAGTCGACGCCTGGTCTGTGACTTAATGGCTATGAATCCTCCAAGGATCACAAAAATGTATTAGATCTTTCTCTTTCAAAACTGTGTCTCTTACTTTAAGATTAAAAATATGTTTAACTTGCATCTAAAATTAAGTTCCTAAATCCACATATTATATTTATGGATTTTCAAAATCTTTTACAATGGTTTTCATATAATCACAAACATTGTGGGAATCTTCATTTAACAATGTATATTAATTAAAGCCATTTTCTGAGAATCGATTTCCATATCTTTGTGCCAAGATATTTTTTTTGCCATCATTCAAATTTCTTAGTATTTTTAAAATTTATATTATCAGCAATTAATATAGCTACTCTCTTTGACCTGCCTGTACCCTAATTAAAATAACATTGATATCCCCCACTCTCTTTGTATATAAGGTTTCAATGCTTTAGTAAAATGATTATCCTGTATGGATTATTTTCCTTCTTTTAAATTTAAAAGCATCTTATCGCTTTTGCTTATCTCTTGCAAGAGTTAAATACTAACCATATTATAAGTGCATCAGGTGAACTGACAAGGAATGTCACTTTGTTGAGATTTTTTATTTTAGTATGAAATCTACGAATCACTGGTTAAGAAAGAAGAATGTTTATGGGTTTTAAAAAGAAAATGTCAAATAAGTATTTTATTTGCAAAACAGTGATGCGTTTCAGAGTATCGCAATATCGAGTATTGTATCGCTTACCTCCCTTGACTGACATCTGAGCTGTCCTTTGCATTGTATGCTACACTTAGGTCAATGTAAATTGTATATATTAGTAGCGCTAACAGTAAGTAGTCAGATTATTCCTATAATTACATAACTGAGCTCTAAAATTCTTATCATATTGTTGTTTTCGGCTTTAGAAGTCAAGTGTATAGAATAATCTGTCTGTTTAGACCCGATTTTTCAAGTTAGTATCAATGTACTTCATAGACTGTAACAAGAATGCTAAACACTCGGGATCGATGACATGCTTTTTGAAGTTATTTTCCTAACTTTTGTCGGAATCTTAATTGTTTAAAACATGCAAGCTTTTTTTTTTAATTTAAATGGTTTTCGTTCCAGATAATTTTATAGTGCCTTTCTATCTTTAATTCGCCCTGTTTCACTAGGCGTTAATATTATTTCAGCGCATTGTGCATACATGTGGTGTAATTGTGATGACTCTCTCTCTCTCTCTGATTTTTTTCCGTTTCCTCTCAGATATTCTTTTTTTTTTTTTTTTGGCGCAGCTTTTTTTTTTTTTCACCAATTCTCAGATATTCGGACATTTCTTACTACAGTGATAGAATTCCAAATTCTTAAAGTCATGAGTATACTCAACAGTTCGCATTCGGGAAAGAAACTTTGAGTGAATCCAGTTGTTTTACACTCTGGGAGATGAACCATTTTCTATCTGAAGGCTACTCTGTTCAATTTTACAGGGTACGTGACGGGTACAGTATTTAGTTATTACAATGTATCTTTCGGTGTACATGACACAAAGACAGACCAACAAGGAAGTACTCTTATACTTAAAGAAATAAAAACAGCCTCAAACACCCAGATGCCAAAAAACAAATCTAATAAAGAGGACGCTCCATCCTCTAACAAGGGAGAGCGTGTTTAGGGAAATTAGACCATGGGAAACAGTAATAACAGGAAAAAGGGTAATTATCAGCTATAAAAGTTGCACATGCACTAGAAATAATACTTCTACAACTAATATATGAATGTATATGAATTTGAAAGCGATCTCCACTGATTCAGCGTGATTCGTTTGGACGGATCCTATAAGTTCGTGTAGCGAAAAATTCTCTCGTTTGTGCATGAATGTAGCCAAAAATTATAGCGAAATGTTGACCTGTCAGTGAAATTGTTTTATGTACAATCCTAATGTACTTATGTCAGCAACTAAGAGGCAAAAGACTATTATATCCAATGTTTCCATCAGCCCATTATTATGGCCACCTCAACGCAAAGAACTCCAGTGACGTCAAAGCTAAGGGATGTGAGTGAGTCAAATTTGTAATTTGTCTGTAAAATCTCTTATTCCGGGCAATTCTAAATTCCCCTTTAAACGTGAAGTGGGCATCATACGGTCAAATAATGGCCATAACATGAAAGTATTCACAAAATTAATTATTAAATGCCATTATTATAAACATTTGGATACCGTGTCATTTCAACTTTAAGTGCAACGGAATAACCCGTGCATATCCTTTCTCGCAAATTGACAGTTTATTATAAATGTCTTTTACATTTTGTAAAATACATGTCTCTGTAGGCAAGGAAATATATCTTTTCACCAGACATTATCGATAAATCTTTATCTTGGAAATGCTGAATTTTGTAGGAAAATAAATTGTTACCTTTTTCCATGACAGACACACTATCCGTGTTATTACACACACATTTCTCTTCACTGGGACGCGCAATTACATATGCACGAAGCAAAGAGGGAACTATCTTTAATGAAAAGTACATTTAACATGTTACAATATTATGCTCCTTCCATTTGAACTTAATAATTGAGAGCATAGTCGACACTATAAAACTCTCTTGGACCACAATCCGCTTTAAGTTTACATTCCAAGTTTAATCTCTTCCTTCTAGATTTAGAAATTTGACCCAAGCTGGACAGGGTCTTCATTCCCCACGGATTATGCGAAGCCTGTATCCTGGGTTGTGGTTTCGCTAGATAGTAGCTAGATATATCCGAATGATCTCACTTGTTTTTAGCTTCACCGCCCTCTCCCCTCCAAAAGTCCCCCATCCATGAACTCTTCCCATAAGGGATGGATCAAAAAGCAATAGCAGTTGTGCACATTTACAGAACACTTCCAATCATATCCTAAGGTTTTATGCTTCTATCTTGAACGGTGTTGGTGTATTTGTGCAACTCTACGCACGCACCCACGGGCATTATCACATAATCCCCGCATTTCTTCAAAAAGCGTGCGGATAATAAAATAAATAAAATAAATAATCAATCAATCAATAAAGCCAAAACTCCAAAAAATTTAATGAATTGGTTTACTCCGCAAGTTACTTAATATGCTAATATCCTCAGTGACTTGCACAATTAACATGGGTAAATGCTTCTAAAGCCTGCAACCGGCATTATATGATCAAAACTAGTCATACGTGTGATCTGCGTACAACTTTTAGTGGACTGTAAACCACGTCTAGTATAATCTCGAGGGTCACACTTACCTAAAAATATTTAACACAATACTGGTAAGTGTCTGAAAACAATCGATATGTGCACTGATGTCTTGAGGAAAAATCTGTCTCCAATAATTGCAATGTTTTATGAATAGGTGAGATCCGTCCCCGACCAACCATCATACCAATGCAATTTTGTGGGCTGATTTATCGGATTAACTCTTAGTCCTCCATTAGCCACACTAGAAGTCGCAGCAGCAGCAGCAGTAGTTGGAGTAGTAGTAGAATTTTTTTTGGACCAAGTCGACCAATAGGGTAGGTCACCGTGGAATACCTTTGATATGGTGGTGAAGTACAGCAATATACGCATCAACTTATAGATTTGTATAAGCGTAGGACGTGACCATACAACATGTGTATTGGTTGACTGATTGGTTGGTGCTCGATTGCACGTCAACACATGCAGGGCTATTTAGACACACCACCAAATCCGTATGAGCAGGATTCAAACCCGCAACCCACTGATTTTAAGTCCAGCACACTAAAGCTGAGGGATTTACACCCGTCCCCCCACCCCCTCCCGCACACAATTGCTGAATTTTCAGTAGTTATTGTGGATCTGCGGCGGAAATGCCATTTTATGGATTCTTCTGGTAGGTTCAGCATATTAACCAATATTACTTTGCTGTTCTTATAAGGACGTTAAAATACAGTGTCACTCGCTAATAATGTGCTACAGTTTAGAGTGGCACTCGCTAATAATGTACTACAGTTTAGAGTGGCACTCGCTAATAATGTACTACAGTTTAGAGTGGCACTCGCTAATAATGTATTACAGTTTAGAGTGTCACTCGCTAATAATGTGCTCCAATTTAGGGAATTTCGTGATTTAACGAAGTTCTTTTGTTTTCCGACCGCCATGAAATGTTATATCCTAAAATACAGATATTTCAGTATGAAAGTTGAAAATTCCGTTATTAGTTTGATATCAAATCGTTTCATGCTATAGTAACATGCTACCATCAATTACTTGGACCAAATAATCATTCACTGAGGGAAATGTTCACCTCAAACATTTACTTTGGTTCAGCATATTCAGCTTGATTCCTAGCGTATACTAATAAACAACTATCAAAGGACTATATCATTCAGTGTCAGTTTTTAAAAAAAATTCATGAAGTGACAGTTACAAGTACATAAAAAAGGAAAATGAACAAGGTTACATACCTTACAAAAATATGATAGTATTCACTTCCAATTCAAATGCTGTTCCTCGGAAATCTGCCGGACATTACAAGTTTGTAATATTACCCGGAAAAGGTGGACAAACACTTCCGTCTTTGAAATCAAGCCCCTGGCGTTTCAGTATACATTTAAGAGAGCGGTCAGAATATTTTTATGACTGTTCAATATGTATGGAAATTTCTAACTTCCTATATATATGTAAAGAGTTCTTGAACTGGATTAGCCATATTAAAGCGTCACGTCAAATTTAAATGTGTGCCTGCAATTCACTCCACCACCAATACGTGTGTGTGTGTGTGTGTGTGTGTGTGAGAGAGAGAGAGAGAGAGAGAGAGAGAGAGAGAGAGAGAGAGAGAGAGAGAGAGAGAGAGAGAGAGAAAGAGTGTGGTTTTTTTTGTAGGTGGGTGGATGGGTGTTGTCAACGTGTGCCAGACTTTATTACAAGTTAACCAGTCTCTATGTAAGTCAAATGTATACTATTAAGTTCCAGTCACCTTTAGGTAACATATGAAAATACGTATTGACAGATCCAAGTGCCAAAAGCGTAAACCCCTATCTAGGTCTGCATTTTTCGCACGAAATCATAACAAAACAAACAGCATACACCTTGATCTACAGATGAGTTATCCGACGATAAATATGGGTTTATGCTGTTGACAGTTTAGGCGTGTTATACACGAGTCACGGCGGGAATCTATACACAAGGTTCCTTGCGGTAATTATGCCACCACTAATTATCCCATTGCCCAAACAAGCAACTAATTGGAGCATCCTCCACCTTCTTCATGAGAAACAAAATCAACTGATAAGGTCAAGGAGATCCGATTGACTAAAATAACACTGCACTATTACGCATGAGAAATAAAGTTTGTAAATTATGGAAAAGTGTAGCAATAATACGAAATAATGCAATGCTATTGAATCAAAGTAAAAAAAATCACCAATGTTTAGAAACATTTCTTTGAAAATTATCTTTTCTTCAAGAATTGATCATATTTGTTTTGTCTTTCTCATACTGAGCATTAGCAAATTGGCATTGTAAAACTAATCAAACTATAAAAGTGTGACAGGTTCCTACATAAGAGGGAATTGTTTTTCATTTTGATGCAAGAAAAACACAGGAATAACGTGTTTTGCGGTAGTTTTGCAGCATCTGAATTTAACCTTGGTAGCGCTCTACAGTTATTATGTACTTCTGAGACAGGGACCGGTATAAGGTGAAGTTGTTTGCATTGGCAACATGCATAATGGAGAGAATGTTGGCATAGCTCTATGCTACTATTGTGTACTATGACTGAAATTTCTTTCCATGTGCTAATTATGGAACTATGCACTGTCTAAAGCAGACAGCTGATAAAATGGTTGTTTGTGAATGAGTCAGGAAAGGGAGAAGTCAAATTCAGAATTTCCTTTTCTTATCAACCAATAATAATAATAATAATAATAATAATAATAATAATAATAATAATAATAATAATAGACTGCTGCTGAAATAAAAATATAAAATGAGCAGCATTGTCTTTGCTGCACGTGCACCTTGATCCGTTGAACCGATAAAGTTCATGATAATGCAGAAGCTTTAGTCTACTTTAAATTCCATTCAAATTGTTTAGAACACGTGTATTTTGGTAATCACTATGCGTAAGCCAATATAGTTTTAACATTATAACACTTACTGTCGCCAAAGTACTTGGTATCAGCCGGTATTTTTCTATAGCTCTCTTTTCGCATGGTTAACTGAACTAAAAAGGAAAATAAATTGAAAGCTAAAAGTACTTAGCAGTTTCAAATAGAACACCGTCTTTCTCCAGTAACCGAGAATGAGCCTCAAAAGCAGTCTTTTTACGACATCTCTGGGGATAGTTATAGATCAGGTGATTGACATAACGACGCCTCATCAACGTCTCAACGCGCCGAACTGTAGATAAATATGCTAACAATCCCCCCCCCCCCCCCAACAACAAAAATGAATGACAATGACATCAATCACAAATGCCGTGTTATGTCAGAAAGGTCACTTTACTTTGTGTATACTGTGTATAAGGATGGGAGGGGGGGGGGGAGGGGCCAACATACCACAACTGCATTTGGATATGAAAGGGAATATTGTCGTAGCAAACAATTTTTAAAATAACAGTAAATTGTCTGAAGACGAGAAGTAAATGGCGTATATAGCCTATACATCAATCTTCATCTTTTAAGGAATTAATCTTCCACAAAAAGCAAAATATAGTACATTCATATACCTGTTTATAGTGGTAAATCAAAAATAACGCTAAACACTTCGGTGGTGCTACTCTGCTCTACCCCACCCAATCGCCGTGGTTGGATACTAAACTATTCAGGAGCAAATGATTTGTTTTTAGATTTTAAAAAAAGTTAAAAAATGTCTAGTCTTTTCAAATTGATTGTGAAATTAAGAAAACAGAATCATGAAGACTTTATGCAGATATGAAGATCAACCACCCCCCACCCCCCTTAACTAAGTTCCTTTACGAAATTCAGAGATATTTATAACACTCTTATAGATTATCTGACTCACTGTATACACTTCATTACAAAATTTTCATTAGTTTGTTTGCTTGTGGGTTTTTTTCCTTATTGTATTTACTTCAAACTATGACATGTATCCATAGGACTCTCTCTCTCTCTCTCTCTCTCTCTCTCTCTCTCTCTCTCTCTCTCTCTCTCACACACACACACACACACACACACACACGATATTCGCAGTGCTATACCACAGTACACCACACTACATCTTTTCGTGCGACACATTTTGTATCTAGCATCAATCAATACATTTATCTTCTCTTTATGACCGCTGAGTACAAGGGTTCTTTCCAATTTGCAACAGGAATTATTGATACAAAACTGCATATGCTTTTGGGGACTGAGCTAAACATGAAAGAGGGGTGGGGATGGGGTTTCTACTTTCTACTCTTCTAAAGTGTAAAATTGTATCTCATTTGTACTATTATGATGGCATTTATTTGTGGAGTTGGCAGCGGTAGTCCAAGCCAAGTATCACCTCAATCCATCGATATTTTCTTCCATAGAATCAACACACTTATTTTCAAAATAAATAAAAAAAATTTAAAATAAGGTACGATTTGAAAAAAGAAAGAAAAACTCAAAAAGGTAAATGAGCTCTAATAAAAATGTAAGTAATTTTATACTCGATTTTCATGTTCTCATGCTTCATATTATTATATTATATTTTGCAAATATTACTATTTATTGCTGTTTATTACTGTTTATTACTGTTTATTGCTGTTTATTGCTGTTTATTACTATTTATTGCTGTTTATTACTGTTTATTACTGTTTATTACTATTTATTGCTGTTTATTACTGTTTATTACTGTTTATTGCTGTTTATTACTATTTATTGCTGTTTATTGCTGTTTATTACTGTTTATCTCACCTAAGATAACTATGGAATACCCGCCATATATGAACTTGTATTAGACAAATACTTGCCTGATAAACATGCTTTAAGGCAGTGGTACACAGCTCAAACGTTTACATGAGTCAGAATCGACCTTGATTGGAATTAAGCGGGAACTGCGAAAGTTTTGTCTGTAATAAAGGCATAAATACACATCCGTTAAGTAAAGACAAGGGCCGCGGGCTGCACAAAATGTGTCGGTAGGCTGTACGTTGTGCACCCCTGCTCTCAAGGCAAATAGTTACTTCTCTTTGTCTATCACAACAGTACAAGGGCAAAGACAGAATTGTGTAAAAACTGAAATATAAATAAATAAAAGAATAGAGATAAAATATTTATAAGTATTTAACAAGAAAAAAATCCACTAACTGAAATTTTAAATATAATATAAAACAGAAATCTTATATGGAATGATCGTATTTAAATGCAATAGCATACAACTGCACAGATGTCATAGTACAAGCATTATTTCACTTATTAAAATCAGCTTTCAGTATATTTTAATAACTTCAATATCCAAATTAGTGTATTTCTTTATCCACAAAAAACTTCAATACCACATAAGTAATTCTGTTGCGAAATCTTTCTGTTAAGGCTGATTCAAACTATGGCCTAACTGGAGCAGACGATCTCATCTGATGAAACAGTTTTCGGCGGTGAATTTAATGAATGTTGAGGCAACTGTGTTCGAGAAATAAAGCTGATGTAAACATTTAGCGTTGTCACTGGAACATAAGGAGTAGGTTATAATTAGCAACATTTGATCTGGTAGATTAGCAATCCTTAGCATTCATACACCCATCAAGTTTAACCGCCGTACCGGCAAAAGTTTCCAAGATATATAGCTAAAGTAAGAAAGCTAATGTTGTCACTGAAGCGTACAAAAGTAGGTCACACAAGCCAAAATTAAGTCCTGTATGGTAGCACTCCTTTGGATGCACGTCAATATAAAGTTTTATGACTGTAGAGCAAACAGTATTCGAGAAATGGAGCTAAACGCAAACACGCAATGTTGCCACTGGAACATAAAAATTATGCCACAATGCCCTACTTTTGTTTTGTTGAGTAAAACTTTTCACGATGCATGCACACATGTAGTTTCATGACCGTACAGGCAAAATTGTTCAAGAAATGGAACGTAAGGCAAACTTAGTATTACCAATAGATCGCAAAAGGAGGTCACCGTGATCTGCATTTGGTATGGTATGACATAACTTCTTTGGATGCATGTAAATATAAAGTTTCGTAGCTGTACAGGCGACAGTGTCTGAAAAATAGAGCTAAACGCAAAAACTTAAAGTTTCATGGGAGCATAAAATGTAGGTCACAGTGAACTAGGATTGGACGGGTAGGGTCATCGGGATGCATGCATACATCAAGTTTTGTGGCTGTACAGGCATCAGAGTTTGAGAATTGGAGACAAAAACAGGAAATTACAAAACTTATCACTTTTTTTGGCATTGTTTCCGTTGCGACATGAAATATATTCAAAATGAAGAAACCTAACTGGCAAAAGTCACCGCTAAGCCACTTGCTTGACACGTGTACCAAGTTTATTTGAAATATATCGAACGGTTTTCGAATTATGCTCCGGAAGCGCAAATGTTTACAGAAGGGCATATACACACACATACACACGCCCCCACCCCCCCAAGAAAAGATGGACATGGTCATAGCGATTCATATACCCCCTCCCGTCCCGTATTATTTGCCTAAGGTGTGTGTGTGCGTGTGTGCAGGGGAGGGGGTAAGTAGTATACAAATGAAGATCGACGAATTCTTTTGTATGCTGTTAAAATCCATTTATAATAAATTCGAAAACATTCCAATTTAAATTTACTATACCAGTCACTATTATTACTATACCAGTCATTATTGTATTGGATTTAACAGTTTGTAGGGAGGTGATACAAATATTTAACGACTTTAACATGAAAGCAACAATGTTGGTATCAAGAGATAATGCGTTTTTGTTTACAAGTTTGGATGGGATAAAATTGTGGTCAAAGGTAGTTGTGTTACAAAATAAAATACGAGAGAATAAAAAGGTTAATTGATTTTATTTCAAATATCAAAAAGATATACTACAATGCTTTAGAAAATATTCTGATTTACATATTACATTTAATAATGATAACATCGAGATAAGTATCATAAACCCTAATAGCACTCTGCTAAATTTACAGTACAACCAACTTTAAGATCTTGTATGTTTTATAAATTCATCAGATGTAGAATTTATGGAGAACAAAGTTAGACTCAAAACAATAAATGGTAATCCAGTATATGAAGAAGCCGTTTTAGAATCTCCCATAGGAATAGCAAAATCTGACATAAATCTGAAATCATCCACACGTTAAAAGGGTCTAAATAACGTTGCAAATTTACACAAATGAAAGTAATTGTTGTAGATGGGTGTCCTGTATCCATCTTAATAACACCTAAAGACAATTTATTAGGCGTAAAGAATTCCGAATATTGATACCGTTTTAATTGATGTACCAGAAGTACGCCTCTCCATTGGAGATGACTCACAAAGAGCAGTACCTACGACATCTTTACTACGATCCTGAAAGTATATTATATCAACTTACACGGAACAGAAAGAAAATAAAGTATGCCCTAATGACAGAACAGTTAGCTGAACCGAAAAAAATGTCCCTATAAAAGAGTCCATGTTAGTCGCGTGGATGATCAGTAGCAAGCAGACATTGTTGACACACCAGCATATGAAAAATAAAACAATCGATACAAATGCATCTTGACAGTAATGCCTTTTTAAAATACTCATGGACTGAGAAAGTAAAAACTAAAAAGTGAGATGACATACACGATGCTTTAAAGAGTGAAAAGAGGAAATATACAGTTTGATGAGAGTCTGTGTTTTAAAACAGGACAGTTAATGATATGCTGCAAAAGGAAAATAGTGACTATTCTAAAGTTAACAATATGCTGCAAAAGGAAAATACTGACTATTCTTCGACTTATTAGGATAAAAACTCAAATGTAACAGGAAAGTTTAATACAAACTTAAAAACTAGAATGTAGAAGTATTTCACTCAAAATTAAACCAAAAAATGGGTTGACGTTTTACCAAAGACAATGGAGGGATACAATAACACTAATCATAGATCAATAGACTTGACTCTGGATGAAGCAAGCAAGGAAAATAAAATGATCATATGTATAAATAAATCTATTTGGTTACTTGGCAACTGATACTTTTGGAGAGTCAAACTTTTAAATTGGTGAAACAATTAGAATTTTAAAGTACAAAACAACTTTTGAAAAGGATTTTTACTCTCCTGACTCTGCCTGGGAAATATTTATAATCAGGTTAAGTAATTTCAGCTGATCCAGTCGTTTATAAACTTGAAGACTTGAAAGAGAACGATATAGAGTGTATGTTTTACAAGCAAGAATTATCTCTGTACAACAATCAGGATGATATATACAAATTTGAAACAATTTTGAATCAACGTACAGAAAGTATGTACTTTTAAAATGGGAAGGATATGATGAATCATTTAACATTTAAGAACCAGCTGAAAATATTATACCAATAAATAAATGATCTGCGAAAAGTACACCTCTCCATCCATTGATGACACTGCCTCTGGAGATGACCGATGAAGAGTACATCGGTAGAAGTAGTAAAGAGCTCAAACACTTTGAGTTGTCAAAATATAACGAGTTTCTAGAAGGTGATAGATGTAGACAAAAACAGAGCAATAAAGAATGAAGGTGTTCAAATATGTTGGGCTTGCGAATTTTTGTTAATCTCGATACCAGGGGGAAAATGCAAGTAACTCCAAAATCATCAGCAGTAAATAGCAAAGTGGTGCACATGAAAAACGCCATCAGGTGACTATAATGTAGATGATGTCCTTGAAGGGTAATAAATTAAATTACTGAAAAAAGGAAAAGAGATAATATGCACAAATAAAAAGCTGGTTTCAACTACATCTAAAAATAAGCTGAAAAACAGATATAATATGTAGAGGATATCTACGTTTATTTTAGTAGATAAACATAAATATTTCATGAGTGAAGTGAAAACATTGTCCACTCATGACAATACAAAATGTTTCCACTTCACGAGTGAAATATTTCCCTATAACTACTAAAAAAACGTAGATTTTCTTTTTATTATACATTTTTTAAAGGAAAAAGCCGTCGATTTGCATAGGTTTTATACATTCTATGTCAATGCGACTAACAGCTGCATTACTACATCGATAAAAAAGGTTCCTAAATATTACAATAATTTTGGGACAGAGACGTTTTACACACTTAGCTTGTACATATTATGCTTCAAATTGTGTATTTTGTCAAAATAATGACTGCATTCGTACGAAAATGAAGACATTTTATGTTTGTTAAAACATTTCATACGCGGATTGATACTGTTGTTGTGGGGTAACTAGAAACATAACAGAGCGGTTGTATCTGACAGACTTCAGAGCGTAACATCTTTTGTTCATTTTGTTTATTTCTACAGTCAAACGTAAATTTTTGTGTGACCTTGGCAAGCTTGCAGTCTAGCTCGGTAGCAGACGTTGTATCCAATTTTCGATTGTCACTTAATTTCGGTTTGCAATCAACACTAATCAACGCCTGATTTATCCATCGTTTTCAAACATGATTGTGATGCGAGTTAAAATTGCTACTTGAAACTTTTTTATTACTATATTTAATTGCGAGTTTTTTTCTTCAAAATGTGGACCGTTTGTTGTAGAGTATTACATGTATACAATACTGTATAAGTGACACATAGCAACAGGTCATGCAAGTTCAGTCACTGACAGTTTCCATGATTCATATAGAAAACTAATTATAAAAAAGTTAATACTTGAAGTCTACTTTTTGCTTTTATGAATTCGTTTTTAGGCATTTCATGATGGCACCTCATTGATTGCATAAATGTACACTCGAGGGCCTACAGTTGACACATTTTATGATCTGTAAGTCCTAATGGGAGAAAAAGAGAGAGAGAGAGAGAACAGAAGAAAAGAAAAATGAAATATGCCTAATTATGGAAATACTAGTCTGAATAACACATATAAGGGCCGATATATACTTCCTAAATGGAAAAAGAAAGCAGTACTTCCTAAATGGAAGCAGATATATACTTCCTAAATGGAAAAAAGTAGTTCCAAAAGTGGTATGAAATATATAATAAAAAAGACTACAAGTTTGTTAATGAAATTTTGAACATAATAAAAGGTAATGAAAATCACATAAATGTTGATTCAATCATCAGGACATTCTAACTTCCTTCAAATATTTCATTCAAAGAAGGTATACACAATCATGTCAACTACACTATTAACCACGCATTTATCCCAGATAAAATTTTAACCATGTACAATTTTAACACAGTCATTAAACCTTTTCTTAACAATGAATTACCACAAACTTAACCAAAAATCAGTCAAAAGCATAATGAGTACAAATGGTTCAAAGCACAAATATATTTGTTTTGTTTGTTGGTTTTTTGTTTTTTTTTGTAAAAAAATGACAAAACAAAAACAAATAAACCAATACAAATATACAAAATGGTACAATCAAAATACAACAGTACAGCCTAAAACAATAAAACCTGTTAGAACTAACGAAAATCTAAAATGTCACTTTCTTAAAGATAAATAACAACACCATCATTATATCTTACACTGCCTATACATAATAATGGTATTAATTTTATGCCACACACAATTAAGAAAATAAAAAATTATTTTGTCTAAGAGATCGAACACTATAGAGGTGTTAGAAAGAAACCAGCAAAGTACCATAAAAAGTTTCGAATTGGATGGAACATAGAGGGGGAGAGGGCATACTTTTTTAAAAAGTCTTTATTGAGCTGATAATACCAAATGGGTTCCCTAAAGTTTTGTTTGTTCTCGCTGTCTTTAATCCCAGTTGGAAAGCTCTAATGCAGTGTCACAAGGGCTGCACATGAAAGATGCCCCCAATCAACATGCGGTAAGTTTGATATACCCTTACAAGAATGTAACTATATCTCCCCTTTTAAAAAAATTTCAGGCTTAACTTGTGACATGATGTTCTGTCTGTAACTATTCTATACACATGTGAGGTGGCAAAAGAGTTCTATAAATTTCATTTTGTACCTCTAAGAAAAAATGCGAGTAGTACCTACTTTTTCTCAGTTTTATATGCATTTGTCCAGAACTAGACAATATTTTTATACGCATTTGTACAGAACTAGACAATATTTTTATACACATTTGTACAGAACTAGACAATATTTTTATACGCACTTGCACAGAGCTAGACAATATTTTTATACGCACTTGCACAGAACTAGACAATATTTTTTCACATAAACCTTGCCAGGTATAAGGCTCATCACAAAAGTAGAACGGGAAACTACGTACACTGTACGTTCTAAAATTGATGGAAAATTTTGCGACAAACAAAAGGCCAACATTTTCTCATGTCGAGCTTTTGTCACAGTGTAATCATCATGTTAAATTGTTTCAACCACAATAACAAAAGTATTTGTGTTCATTAAACGTCACTGTAAACTTTTAACTAGCCTACGTACTCTTGAACGGCTCTCTTAGTCCAGCACTACTTTCCGGTATCCAGACAAATGAAAACTATTTCCAGAATCGAAGAGTAGCTACATGTAAATAGATATATTAGCAAACGCACATATAGGGGAATGCACACATGAGAACAGAAGGAAATATGTTGAAACATTTGTTATCAAAAATATTTGTAATATCAGAATTAAATATCACTTAGCAATACAATTTATTCAATAATCACCCTTTCCAGATCCACCCGCAGTGCAAGGACTAAATTGCGAATAATACGGTTTCAGCTGAACCGATTAAACAGAAAGTTCTGTTAAATGTCCAGCTTATATCTTCGTTATTACGATATACAGATTCAAAGTCAGTCTACAGGAAAGTAACAATCAAAGCATTATGCAAGTTGCGCTCTTTTTGCTCCTGATCTTTTGGTTATTCGGAGTCCGTCTACAGGAAAGTAACAATCAAAGCATTGCGCAAGTTGCGCTCTTTTTGCTACTGATCTTTTGGTTATCTACAATTTGCGTAACTTCCAAGCGCTCTTCTGTCTCTCCTATTTCGCATCCAGACACTGGTAGAGTCATGTACTCGTCATCCGGGTCTGCAACTCGTTTGGAATCTGAGCCAATCAAAAAATAGGTCGTCATTTTTCCTTTCCCTTTCACCTCGATCTCCCCTCTGTCCCTGTATTGGTATCTTCTCATTGGTTCAAGTGCCCTGAAAACATAAAAAGAGGACGAGTTTGTCAAAGGAGATCAGGACTGTTGTGAAAGACCATCTTGATAAAAAAAAAGTTGTTACACAACGATTAAATACCACCCAGGAAATGCTGAAGCTGACTCAATGGTGGCGCTATGTTTGGGCCAGTAACCACCGTGAAAAGTGATTAAGTTTGGAGAACAGCAAAGTTCACGTTAGAGCTGAAGGATTTTTGTTTTACCTTAATCCCAGTTTTACACTTTTGACCACATTCTTCTCCAGCTGTCATGAACACTATTTTACATATATACATGTATAACGGAGAAGTAGAGTAAATCATGTTTGATCTGCATACATAGCCACCGGAAATAATTTCGATACATAACTAACAAAAGCGGATGGGTTTTCTTTTTCAGTTCTTTACCTCTTAAAACGTGACTGTTTCCCCGATAAATGAATTAAGGGTACAAAACCAACAAGAGTCCCAAGTGACTCTGATATCGGTCATCTGCATTACATACCTGAACAGTTGACCATTGCACTAAGCAGGCGTATGTAGTTTTGCAAGAATGTTACCTTATGTAAATTATCTCCCAACTTTTATATCATGTCAAGTTTACCTGTTCTTCCATACTCTGATAACAATTCTTTCCTAGCAGAAAGGCTTAGGTAATATGTAAAGATCTCACTCAAAACTGAACTCATTTAAGATCTTGATGATATAAACCCATATACTAAGTTTAATCAACATCCAATAAGAAATATAAGCTCTAGAGAGGTAACAAGTTCAGATGATTACATGTAAGATCACCTCGTTAATATGCCCAGATCTGACTTATTATAGAACCTGCATTAGACCATGATACTATAAGCGTATTTCCAAGACTGAGCAAAATCGTATTGAAAGTCAGCCTTCAGAGTGGTAAAACACCTAATCAGATACAATATTACCTCATTATATAAATATGCATATATCTTGCTCATGGTCAACCTCATCTAACTTCTTGATGATATAAGACTATTTAACACGTTTGATCAATATCTGACAAGAACAAGTGTTGACAAGCTCAGCCAAGCAGACACAGCATCACCTCATCAACATGGGTGTATCTCACTCGTAATCATATTCATCCTAAATCTGGATAATATAATTCTATTTGCCAAGTTTAATAAAAATCCTATCAAAATATAGGATCTAGAGTGATAACAACTCTATGAATCAGATACAACATCACCTTATAATATGCATAGGTATCGCTCATAATAAACTCATCCAAATTCTTAATCATATTTTCCAATTAACGAAGTTTGATCAAAAATTGTGTCAGAAACATTGCATCCACAGTAGTAATAAGCTCAGCTAATTAGATGCAGGATCACCTCATCAGTATGCGTGAATATCGCTTATATTTGAACTTGTCTCAGATACTGATGATATAAACTTACATTCCAAGTTTTATCAAATAGGATCAGAATTATGGCCTCCAGAGTGTCAACAAGCTTGATTAATATGCGTGGATGTCGCTCATATTCGAACTTTTCCGAGACATTGATAATACAAACTAATATGCCAAGTTTGATTAAAATTGGATCATATGGTATCCATAGTGGTAACAAGCAATTGTTGATGGACGGTCGAAGCACGACGAACTACAGACACAGGGTCATACCATACAAATAGTAAAAGCCAATGGCACGTGTGTGTGTTTGTGTGTGTGTGTGTTTGTTCATAACGCCTTAATTATATTTTGAACAAAATCCAATAAGAAAACAACTTAGAAGAATATCAGTGACTTTTTAGCATTCATTGACCAGGATAAAGGGAATTGGATAAGTATATGAGTTTAGAACATTCTGCATTGCTTTTGCTGTTAAATGCCTTAAATTATAAGTCTAAGTCATTAATCGAGTTATCTGTTCAAACAAACTTTTTCTAGGCCAAGATGTCACCATTTGTATGCTCAAATGTGTCGTGTTGGGCCGATAGATAAAATGTGCCGATACATGGGAAATGCATGTTTTTGCTGCATAGCTGCAAGTATCATGAAAAGTACTTTATATACAGGAGTTTGGATGCAGGTTTAACCTACAAAGTAAAATATTACATGTGTTTCAAATTAGTTTAGAAGACAGAAAAAAATCTGCTTCATTAGCAATGGTCAAAATTATTGTATTAGTTGGAATTTCAGAGGAAACTTGCACACACACAAAAACAAAAAAAGGACAATCCATATATTATGGTTCGATTCATCATTAACTTTATTTTCTTATGTAGGGTACAATTCAACCATTCTTAATTTACACAAATACTATGGCTTACTTTTTCTCTTGTGTCAATCTGAACCATTAAGCATTTTAAGAAGGTAGAAAGAGACAAAGGAAAGAGACAGAGACAGAGAAAGACATTGTGGCACAAACTGAAACGGATACAGAGAAACATACATTCGGACATATTTATAAAAAGCGGAAACATATAGACAAACATTTGAACAAATATTGATTGGAAAAGATGGTAAGGATTGGATCCCAGAGTTTACAGGAGGTACGTGATGCATGTTGTTGTATTGTTGTATACTGGGACACATATCACATTTTGCAAGAAACATCCACATGGATAGATAGATGGATATATTTACACACACATACTATATATATATATATATATGAAGTTGTATTTATTTTCTCACTTGAATGTGGTCTGGCTTAGATGTATTCTTCCCGGTATTCCATGGCTCTCCATTCTAGAAGCCGTATTCACCGTGTCCCCGAACAGACAATATCGAGGCATTTTTAGACCGACAACACCTGCCACCACTGGTCCAGTGTGGATTCCTACTCTTATCTGAAAAAAACAACCACTAATTCTTAAAGCCAATATGAAGAGAAATCGTGTTTTTGTTTGTCTCTGTCGTCGTCCCTCACCACCCTCAAAATCGTTTTGTTGTTTTTTTTTGGTGCCTCCGCTTTGCTGGTGCCCTAAGCACGTGCTTAGTCTGCCTATTGGGCAATCCTGCACTGAGTATCTTACATGTTTTTCAAAATGTCTTTACATTCATAAAACATAAATACTCAGCTCAAGGGTAACATTTTTAATTTGATTTCATCATCGTCGTCGTCATTGTCATCATCATCAGTAACTTCTCTTTCTCCTTCACCTCCTCCGATTTCCGTTGTAGTGACTCCTATTTCGGACAAAAAACAATCTGAATCATCGACTACAATGATATATTCAGAGCAAATTATACAGACGAATAAAGTACAAGATGATCCTTCATCCGGAAGAAAACTTATTCTAATTTTGGTGATTGAGTAAAATCCCCAGTTAGTGATAAATACTGGGCCGTCTTGCCAAATAACATAATTATACAATCCAAAAATGGCTTTATTTAGTATACATTTAATTATTGGCTGTTTAATCGTTTTTAAATTGAACATATTTACTTGGACTCCAGAGAAAAAGTTATTCGATTTCTGGAGAAAGTTAGATAAAATGCACAAATCTTGTCTTGGAATATTGATTGAGACCATTTTGATAGCACAGTAACTGTCGAGTTTGTAAACCGACCAGTAAGACTAGAAAGGACACGTAGTATATGTTACGCACGAGCCGTGATTGCATCAGGTGTGTGGAGCATAGTTATCTATATATTCTATTTCAAGCATGGTGTAAAAACCCTAACAGTTCTTAATCCATCAGGTGTTGCATGGAGCCGTTGACTAACTAACCTCTGTCTACATCCCATTAACGTTGACAGGTGATCACTCAGGCGTCAAGTTTCACTTGCCAGTAGTCCATGGGGCATGAATATGTATCACACCAACCAAAAATTATGATTCCAACAAGGACCAGATTTCCTGTATGGCGGCTACGTTGCAGTATGTATGCATAAAATATGTTCCCGTTTATAGTAGCGTCTCAGTATTTAAAGAGCATTTTGAAAGTTCCTCTAAAGAGTTTTGCATTTTTGCACAGGGTTCACAATTTAAAGAACATGTATTTCCTGATTTTTTTCCACTGGTAATCCTTGTTATTAAAAGAGAAATGTATATATCCTAAGAGAGTTTAAAGAACCTATAATTTTCTTCATTTTTATATCTGAATGATGGGAGTTGATTTGGGTTTGAGAGTACACGGATAGGCCTTACTTCAAACGTGCATCACATTGAAGATTGCTAACTCTCCACGGTTATTTGCACTTCCTGAACTTCAGAGGTAAATTATGAAAAGAGCCAATAATTTGTTTGTATTATGTAAAAAAAAGTATATATTTTAAAATTTCATAAGTGCACTTTCCGACAGTGGTAATGTGTACAGTGTCAAATTTCGTCTCTGTATTTTAATCAAAGGCAAAGTTAGTATACTTCGTTCTTTTTCAAGAATATTTTCCCAGCACAGAAGCGCTCATTTCCTCGCCACTTCCACCCCCAAAAAGAAGACAATTTGCAAATTAATTTGTATACTTTCATGCAAGCTCGGATTATAAACGTTTAATTGTATACTCCTGAACACATGATATGCAGTTGCTGTATGGTAATCTTTCTAATCTTTGCCTCCCAACACATTTGCTCTTTTACTCCACCTTTAAGAATGTAGTGGTAAAAGTACAAGGACGTTAAAAATGAGATCATATAATTTGTTTGTAGCAAATTTTAATAAAACATCATTATTTTTACAGATAAGAAAGTTAAAGTACAAGATTGTATGTAAATATATTTTCTTTACTTCAACACCGATATCAACACTGCAGCTAAAATCATTCTGTCAAGCTGTCTTTACTATCATTCTATCTTAACCTTAAATTATTGTACCTGACTATTCTTCCGTCCGTATTACTCCATTATTGATTCAACATTAATGTTTTCAGACCACTAGTGTATAAATGACGAAGTTGCGTGAATATAAGGTAAAATTACAACAATTTTAAACGTGTTGCCTCTTGGTGTTTCTAGTAGGCATAACCTGCATGGGTAGAGATTTCGAGGGTGAAAATATAAATTTCAGAGTTGAAAATCCAAGAGGCCACATACTAATAGCCAAGAGTGGTGTGGCTAGTGCGATAGCATCCCAATACTTTGCCTCGGATTTTTAAAAAAAAATCGCCCCTTACCTCTGAATTTTCCAGTATGTTATCGATTCGAACTTAAGGAAGCAGCGGCTGCCAATGTAAAACGTGAAATTCACAAGTACAATGACCCTCTCCCCGCACAGGTTGAGTATAACGCATTTCGGTGAATGCAGAATTTCATAGTCTCGACTGATCACAAGAAGTTCCACGTGCTCGTGTGAAAAATACCACATAGGTCTGTATGTATTTTATCTTTTACTGATATTCGACAATTATATGGGAACACACAATCTGCTTAATATATAGTACAATTTAAATTAAATGAGCGCAACCAGTATACGGACTGCGCCTGCAATAGGAGGCGATTCGCAATGCAGTTTGTTTACTGTAGCTAGTTTAGGAAACAGATTATAGCATATGAGAGCTATTTCAGGGATACGGAAAGCTAGTGTTTTGTCTCTGGGAGAAAGAGACAAAAGTTACGGTCAATCCGAATCTACAGTATGTTCTTTATTTTATCATAAATACAAATTTGAGATAAGGAACGGGGTCGTACCTCATTTAGGTGCTTCGATGCATAGTTTTACAGGTTGCACATTTATCTACAATAATGGTCTACATTTAATGAAATTACAATTCCCCTCCTTCATTCCTATCCACATCAATGATGCCGAGTATTACCTGAAGCGGTTTCCCCGTGGCAGGAGAATTCACCTGGGCGGCCTCGTACACCATATCCATGGCAAAGTTGGCTACAGGTGGCGCATGCTCTTTGGTTTTCACCGGGACACCACTGACAACCATGTAGGCATCTCCAATGGTTTCAACCTGTCAAAAATAATTCATAACTTGATTGACAACATTTTAAAATTTTTACAATTTATAATCTGAATTAGACCACACAAATTTATAGAAAAGACTCCATACGATCTTTTTCTTTCATAAGCATCCACGATCGTTATCATCACCAAAAGTTTCTTCAACAGTTTAGTAATTAAAAGTAAAAGTTACAACAATAGTAGTAGCAGAAGCAGGAGTAGCGATAGCAGCAATAATGGCAGTAATAGTAGTTGTAATAGTAGTTGTAATAGAACAAAAGCAACATGAAGAGGAAGAAGGAGGAGTAGAAGTTGTTGTTTTTATCGCTGTTCATGTTGGTTTTGTTTTCAATTACATTAGAAGTGCAAAGAATCAATGTGCTGTCAGCTGAGCTAGGCATCTTGAATCTGACTTACGTAGCATGTACGTATGTATTTTAGCCATTGTTTTTAGCTAGCATCTCTGAGACCCAGTCAGGCCTAGAGGCTGTCCGAGACCCAGTCAGTTTAGAGGCTGCGAAAATTTCTCACTCAAACTCAGACATATATATATATGTATGTACGAATTAAAATTCTCTAAGCTGTATGATAATATTATTTATTCGTATTTATAACTTTTGTTAATGTTATCGAGCATTCTCCTGTAGAATCCGCTGTTTAGTGTATATTTGTAATTCTCTCTCTCTCTCTCTCTAGTTACTTAGATAAAATCATGAAACTTTGATTTAACTAACAGCATAAATCATTCACGGTTGCATGATATATAAAATTTGAAAGAATTTCCATTATTAAACTTGCACTAGATTCATTAGAGAAATCACTATTCACAATACTGCAATACATATGGAAACTTTTTGACGAGCAAAGTTTCAGCAAAGAATGAAGAGCACAGCCATTTTAGACCTTGTATACTCCTTGTTTCTCGCTGCAGCGGTCGAATCGTTGGTACATGTTGTTGAGCATATTGACGATATCCATGGCGGAGCAGGATGTGGCTATAACTGTGAAGGTCACGATGTCACTGAACAAGATGGTGACCTGGTCGAACTTTTCTATAATGAATATCAATAGACGTTGATAGTATTTAAACAGTAAAATGGAAAGGATGAAATAAAGTTACCGGTCATTATTTTATTTGTCTTTTCTTCAAAAAGTACAGACTTGTGAGTCTTGCTACTTTCCTCTGTTATTTCATAGGAACATATTTCATCTGCTCATATAACAAACCTCATAGCTTTAAAACCATACTACACTCCTCAATATAATGTAATAAACTCATCAACCTGCTTTAATATTTAAGAAATTACTTTTATAAAATCGATTTTATACAAAATAATAGTTTGACTATATAAGTGACCAAACGTTAATTAGATTTGTATCTGATTTCTGGTAGATGGCGTTGTGATTATAAGAAAAGCTTGTTTTAATTCAGTATATTATTGTGACTAATTTCACACATATTTTACTGACCTGCTTCCACTTTCCTTCCATTTTTTAGTTCGTCTGCCACTTTGGGAGGTAACATCTGATACAAAAGAGTTTCTGTCTTTTTTTTCTCATGCTCAAGTGCCTGAGAAGTCTTCCGTAGTTCCATCGTTGTCTCATCCAGTTTTTTTCTGTATGTGAAAATATATCTGATGTCTTTATGTCCTAATCATAGATACATTTTCCCTTGCTACAAAGTATTCTCGGATGTAAGAAACATCCCATCTTCGCTAAGCAAGGGTAGTTGATCTACGTTCTTCCACATCGATGCAGAACAAAGTGGAGCGACAACCTTTGACTAGTGCAGATGCATACACCCACATTTTAAGCCATAAGATACACTTTACTCCTTAGTGTATTTGCAATGAAAACATCATCAAAATAAATAAAGCTTATATAACTAAAATTGTCGGATGAAGGTAGGATTTCTGAATTATTTCTACACAGAGTTTGCTTGTTCACCAGTGGTAATGTTCATTTAAAATTGAATTTTAAAATTAAAGTGGTGTCTTACTTTACGTTGCACCGTTTCATTTAAACACACTCAGAAAGTAATCACAATAATCTGGGTCAAATTGAAAAGAAAAGTAGGGTCATGTTTTTTTCCAATTAATGTCTTCTTTTTTTCTGTTTAGAGAACAAATGTTCCAGCTGTTAGCAAAAATAACAGATAAAAACATACTGTAGTCTATGCTAAAATTATCATTTAGAAAAACGTACAGCATATAGCATATGCTCAACTCTTTTGGGATGACGCACATATTGTCTAAACCATGGAGACATTTTCAAATGTAGGACAGTAAAGGAAAGCAGCAAAAATAAGCTCTCTCTTACGCTATATCTATCTCTGCTATACGTTGTTGATTCAGAAGCACCAATTCTCGTGTGACGTCATAGAGTGGGATGTCAGCCAGGTACACGTTCATTTCCATCAATTCTGTCAGACTCGAGAGGCGGGGTGAGCTGATAAAAATCATATGATGGATATCTTCCAACCATATCATCTGTCCTGGAAGTGAACCACAGTTTAAATATTAAAAGCATAATTAAACAAAGATACATGTAGTGCATAATTTACCCATACATTGTAACAGAGATGTGGAATTTTTAATTCCCACATCCTGTCTGCATTTTGTAATTCATATTATAGCGTCATATACAATATAACTTTGTATCATTATTTTGAGAGAAACCTTCGTCAAAACTGTATGGTTCTGTCTCTAAAAAACTACAACTATCTGCCTTCGATTTTTTTCCCACCAACATTCAAGATGCGAGAACCAACTAATAAACAAATTGCTTAGGCTGTAAATAAATGTCACATAATCTTTAATCTAATATTTTAGAGTAAGTAAAACAATGTCCCGTCTTCTAGACATTATTTAAGCACAAAAATTGAAGTAATATTAAATAAACCCACATATATTATCAGGGGGTTTTTCTTCCCTCAAACGCATTATTTATACTTAACAAAGATATAGAAGGCCCCGGATGAAAGACGCCTGGAGGATGATTGTATTTGTGTTCTGAATAAGATCTTCCAACCGTTTTAGGGTGTAGAGTGCGAGTAGAATCCTTGCTTACAACTGTGCCTAGGGACTTTCATAATTTGGATCCAGAGTTGTTACAGTAGCACAGGAAACGACAGCATTTTCCTTGCATGTGTAATAAAAGAGGAACATTTGGATTTTCATCTTTTGAAAAACTTAAAAACTTATACCTGACTGCAAATACTTGGAATCCAGGGTGGTTAAAGAACAACAACAACCCGAAAAAGAAAAATAAGAACAACTATAAAGTATTACAAACAATCAAGAAATGTGAAGAACTAAGATAAGTGAACTTCCAAGCACATGCTAAATAGATTTCAATTAGCTAATATTTAATTAGCCAGTGTATTTTGAATAAGAGAGTTGAAAACCTGTTATACCATTCCTCATAACATTCCTTTCTTTCTTTCCATGATGTGTCAATTATGTTTACAACCATGCAATTACCTTTAAAGCGATTAAGCAATGGATTTGTAGCTTAGACCCTTGTTGGACACCTTGGAGTATTTTTAACCGTGATCTACCAGAGACATTAGGGAAGCAGTCAATTTTTGATGCAAAATGATTTGCCATTTCACTGCCCCCCCCCCCCTTTAACATTAAAACTGCTCTGTTGCATAAGAACTTTTGTTTATTGTCATCTAATCAGTTTACTCAATTTCACAATACATCATAATAATAGTCAACATAAGTATTCACAAAACTGTTAGATTACGCTTGAAATACACAATATATCATAATAATAGTCAATATAAGTATTCACAAAACTACGCTTGAAATTGTGTTTTTTTTTCAGCAGCAGTTTATGTCCTTTTCAGTTAATTTTCGGGTCATTTACGTTCAAGTTCGGTTGTTGTTGTTGTTGTTGTGGATTTAACGCCATTTTTCAGCACATGATAGGCTATACATGGCCAATATATCTGGTGGAGGAAGAACCCAGCAAAAAATCCAGGAAGAACCACTGACCCACGGGAAGCTACTGACAAGCTTTCTCACATACCCACGTGGACTGAGCCTGAGACTCGAACCCACGCGGATAGAGGAGAGATGTGAGAGATCTGTAAAGGTGAGCGCATTAGACCACTCGGCTACCCGGGGCACCCCGTTCATGTTGAGCTGCAATTCGTTCCTTGTTGATTCTTTAAATTCATTTCTTATGAATTTTTCGTTCAGTTTCGTTCATTTACAGTGATTAGGCATGTCTACTTTAGCAAATCGCTTGAGGAGCCCCCATTTCCACACACACACACACCACAGACATGCGCGCGTGCTTTAACCTAATTATTTTCGCAAGAAAATCCTAAGTTCACCATACAAATTTCTAAAAAAATGTATTGATCTGCCTTATTTTAATGTGTCAAAACAAATATAATACAAATTGTTAAAACTGTCCCGCAGTAGAGTAGTAGGAGCACTATCAGCTGTGCCAACAGATTAGCGGTAAATATATAACATGGTGATGCATTATTTATTTTAAAAAAATTCAAAATGAAATAATAAAGTATGTGTGTAAGAGAGAGAGATATATATATATATATAGAGTGAGATAGAGAAATAGGGTATGCATGCATATATATATATATGTGTGTGTGTGTGTGTGTGTGTGTGTGAGAGAGAGAGAGAGAGAAATGGGGAAACCGTATTATGGTAAGTACATTTGTGGCTTAAATATTGAAAAATAGATCGATTTTTAAAGTAATGTTTCCATCCAGGATAATAAATAAAAAGTGCCAAACCATCAAAGGCATATCCAATCAATGGCTCATGCGATAAATTTAAGCAACGTATCAAACTTGCAGTTACAAATATTGACTATGAACATTAGCTATTAACATCTATTCATTCTGGAGAGTTTCTTAGCACGATGCATGAATCTTCAATAAAGCAGCAGTAGAAATAAAACAAAAAGTTACAAACCGTCAAAGGCAAATCGAATCAAAGGCTAATGTGATAAATGGTCGCATATGCCAAATTCAGAATTTAGCACACAGTTAAGTTCGTTTATATTTTTCTTCCTTTATTGAATCAAGAGACATACCAGGCTCATCATCCTAATTTCTTTTTCTCAGAATTCGCACTGATAGTCATCAATAATTTAAATACCTAACAGGACATTACCAGTTTATGAGCATCTGTATTTTTTTCCGGAACAAAGAAACAGTTCCTTAACTACAATAATTATATTCATTTACTGCAGGAACATGTGCACAACAATAGCCCAATCGGAGTATCCTGTCTCTTTTCTGTGAGAAAAAAAAAATTAAGAAAAATTAAAAATAACTTGCAGAGGAAGCCATTTTTAATTTCATTATGTGACGTGACCATGTGACGAAATACTATGTGCATTAGAAAACTTAAGTATTGATTGATGTTCGGCAGGAGTGGACCTAACATTTCTACAAAACTTTTGCAGAACAGATTCAGCAAGATGGAACCTGTTAAATAATGTAAGATAAAGTTGCTGATATCATCATTTGTTAATCTCACAATGTGCATGCGCCTCCAGTCCGATTGCATTTTTTTAAAAATCACAAAAGATATTTAACTTGCTGTGGGATGACCACTAAATGAGCTTTAAATAGGAAATTTAGAGGGGAATTGTCATGTATCCTTTTTTAGCACATCAGCCCTTAGCAGCTGAAATGGTATCTACTGTTCCGCTATCTGATTGGATGCAGCTGAAAGAAACCGATCCCAATCAGATCCTTTGTTACATTTAAATTGAGGGATTCTTGGGAGTAATCATAGCGGCCACCGTATACATATTGTCAAGACTCGAAGAAAAGTTTATTAGAAACAAATCTATTATCAACGTTTGTTACGAGATACAAAATAATTAGGAAATGGGCAATTCGTGAAATTGTTATGTTTTGACACCCAAAAAATATGTGGAGCTGTATCGAGGAGTGCTATAACGCATGATCTATCACAATGGAAAAATTGCTATACTGGTTGTACAGTGTCCAAAATATAATCCATACACTCCTCTGTATGTATTACACAAGACAATCATGTAATAAGTCCCAAAATACTCGGGATAGTCAAAGTCCTAAGAAGTAAGACGTCGACCCAAATTATATAGCAAATAATAATAATTTTTCCAAATGCGATTGTGTTTGTTAAGGTAAAATGATAGAGGAAAGCGCTTGGCCAGTTTCTCAGACTTGCTGCACCATGCTTTATCATGTTTGTTTCACACACACACACACACACACACATATATATATATATATATATATATATATATATATATATATATATATATATATATATATATATATATATATATATATATATATATATAATATATCAGGGTCGACGTCTCACATTGAAGGAGTAAGACCAGTCAGAGTCTCAAAGGGATCTCTGGGACCGGTGATAAAAAATACAGCTAAGGGGAGAGAATCCAAGCCTGCCTCTGATGTTCACAAAGCTGATGGGAGCGTTATTGGTAAATTAGAGGAGGAAATTAAGAAATTTAGACAAGACACGAAAAAAAAAAAAAAAATGTTTGCTGAGATGGACAAAGAAGTTTCCACAGGATTTTTGAAAGATTGACACTAAATCTAAAAGTATTTTTTTAATGAAAGAATAAAAGACATGGCCAGATTTAAAAAATAAAAGTGACACACTCTCAGTCAAATATTCATACAATCCCTGAGAAGGTAGATGACATAGAAAACTTCTTACAGTTTAAAACTGAGAAAGTAGATGAAATGGAGAAGAAAAAAAATACAAGAAAAATTTTACAAGACTCTTAAAGCCTGGGGGGGAAAAAAAAAAATAGGATGGGAAGTACAACCTTTCATTCTCTGGACTCGGAAAAGAAATAGAGTAAAATGTACATGAGAAGGTCAGAGAGCTATGTGTGACACATTTAGCAATAGGCGAGGAACATGTGCAAAATATGTATTTTGGCAATCGTCACAGAATGCCGTCAGATGGCCTTGGCCCTAACCCTATCATTATAAGATTTTCCTCATTTGAAGACAGAGAATTGGTACTGTCCATGTCAAAACACCTGACTGCCAAAAAGCTGAGAATACTAACAGATCTACCTATAATTATGGAAAAAGAACGAAAAAGGCTTGCTAAGATAACATTCCAAATCAAGAAGGAGAAGTTACAAACTCGCCTTACCGAAAAAGGATTAAATGTTTTTTTGTTTTGTTTTTTTTTTGGGGGGGGGGGTCGAAATGTTGCAAAAGACTAATGGGACAATAAAAAATGTTTGAAAAGTCTTTTACTAGTTGATGAATTTTAAAATTAAGCCGATAGTAACCTTGAAAATATAAAATTAATAAAGCATAGCCTTTGAAATTACTTATGCGACATATAAGTATTCAGCGTCATATTTAGGTCATTTACTTACCAATTAATAACATGTAATACACTTCGTGATGCCTTACGGAGCAATATTAGTGGAAACTTAGAAAATCTGACTGGCTAAACATTTTAAATTTAATCTCAATACCTGCATCAGTTTAAACCATGTGCCAGATACAAAACTGTGGAGTTCAACCTTAAGCTGTTTACTTGCAATATCAAATCAAATGAAGTCTTTACGGACATACTATTAACCCTTTTCATACTGAAGCCCATTCAGACAAGGCAGTTGTATAGAACTGGAAATTTTTCAGTCAGTGGTTTATGCAGCATGAGAGAATGCAGTGACGTTGGTCAATCTGGCTTTACAGGACAATTTTTTGAAATTATTTTTCAATGTTGTATACCATTTTAAAAAGCATAAAATTTTCCTTAAGGTGATATATTTCTTGACTGAAAATTTTCAGACGTAAAACTTCAGTTGAAAGTAAAGTTATGTAAGCAAAAATAAATGCTTTACATTTTTTTGTAATAACTTACTTTCAATGCAAGTTTCCTATCTGCAATATTCATTTTACCTCCTCTATGTAATTGTATGAAATGGGGGGAATTTTATACCATTTAAGAAGGTGAGAAAATAGTAAAAATCCATCAAGAATATCTAAAGTTATTACAATTTTATTAAATTTACTCGCATGAGAATTGGAGAACAAAAAACAGAATAATCCTTACTGGTAAGTCGACAAAGCTTTTCATTTTGGTTCAGTGTTTTTATTCCACAATAAATTTTAATGTAATAATATAAGAGTTATATTGGGTGTATTTTGGCCCATTTCCGGGGATGCAGGAAATTTTCATAATATTATGCACACACTCAACATTGGTATATGTGCGAACTTTATGAGAAGTGAAGTTCTCAAAATGTCCAGTCAGCTTGAAAAGCATCCACGTCTTCATCATCGTCAATATCCGAGTCAAAAATACCAATTAACTATTTATCGTCAGCTCAGTTCATTCGATGCAACCAAGATAACGATCCCCACTGCCTAAAATATAAATTTCCCCCCACAAAACTGTCTAAATTTTCATCAAAATCGGTATCAGCATCACGAAAGTGTCAGTATTGTCCGCCATTTTGAATTACACACGTTAAAATTCAGTTTTGAAATCAAATTTTCTACTAACCAGTTCTCATCATCTCCGTTCATTTCGTCGAAGTGAAGCTCACGTTATGCACTGCTTAAAACATAAAGTTTCCCCACAAAATTGTCTATATTTTCATCAAAATTAGCATCCACATCACTGCCGTAAATTGCTGTTTCAGCGCTGTCCGCCATGTTAATCTCCACACATTAAAAGTCGTGTTTGAAATCAAATTTTCAAATAACCAGTTATCATCA
This sequence comes from Margaritifera margaritifera, assembly GCA_029931535.1. Classification (NCBI taxonomy): domain Eukaryota; kingdom Metazoa; phylum Mollusca; class Bivalvia; order Unionida; family Margaritiferidae; genus Margaritifera; species Margaritifera margaritifera. Next base: position 3,632,218 of record JAQPZY010001566.1, on the reverse strand, counting down.
GCGCAGTTCATTTCGAAGAAGTAAAGATAGCGATCCCCACTGGCTAGAATGTCAATTTTCCACGTGAAATGGTCTTTATTTTCAACTAATTCAGCAAGCACATAACTCTCTTCAATTCCCTCTTCAGAATAGCACCGCCATATTTTATATCGGCAGATTAAAACTCGATTTTGAAATCACATTTTTACCAGTTTTGGGGTCTTTTAAACACAATCTGGCAACGCAATGTGTACCTTCTACCTTTATTTCCTTCTTTTCAAAAGAGTACACGTAAACTGATGACGTTTTATACAGTTAAACACGCGTCTGCAAATGTTGGTAACGAAATGTAGTGAACATACGACCAGAGTCGTATCCCACTGGCAAAGGTAAAGTACGACTGGAGTCGTATCCCGCTGTCAAAGGTTGGTAACGTGGGTTTTTATCAAATGGGTTAAACAGATAAGGGAAACTAAAAAGAGTCAGATATTTGCGCAAGAAATAAGGCGAGCTTCTGTCGTTGTCATCTGCGAACGAAATCTTAGTTCGCCATGTTGTATCTTCATTTCGTTTAAATATCTTGACTCATGTACGAGTTTACAATCTCTCACCAAACATGTCTCATTCTTAGCACACAAGCATTATCAAAATTTACAAATCCCCAAGCTCCACCTAGTTACCGCAATCTGTCTGTCTATCGTTGTATAATAAAGCCTCCAATGGGCCGTAACCTACTCACAAATTCCAGCTATTTGTAATTTATTACATAATAATATCAAGAGTGTTATCACTGCCTGACAGAAATCGACGTGGTTCACTGATGGTATAACACATTTGCTAATAGACGACTTTCACACCGTCTGTGACCATGCCCAGGATTTTTCAAGTGACTGTAAATACCGTGAGAACCTGCAAGGTTTCACTTGAGGGGCAAATATAAGCTCTGCAACGTATTTGTTATAAAAATTACGAAATATACTAATTTACACACTAATGAGAATAAGCAAGAGGATAAATAAATAAACATTGCAAGAGTGTAAAAATATAAGATAAAATAGAAAATTCAGGCGTACACAATATAATCCTTGAACACTGAAACATATATACATATATATTAGTCACTAGACAGTTTTATTTTAATTAACTATAATAGTTTTGAGAAAAAAGCGAAAAACGTTCATCGCAGCATACAAGTACTCAGTGAACTGCAGTGCTTCGAAGAGAAAGCGAAGGAAACACTCAATAACAACAAAAACAACATAGCTGAAAATCCACTTAACTCCCATAATTAGAGGACTTAAGAGACAATAAAACAAGTCTTTATTTTTTTTAATATACTACATCTGGTGTTTATTTTATTTAATATACTACATCTGGTGTTTATGTTATTTAATCAACTAAATCTGGTGTTGATCCTTGTGTGTTCTTTGTACAAAATTGATATGAACAGAGCAACGTAATTCAAATTAGATCTTGTATCAAATCTCTGATGCAGATGTACACATCTGCAAAACACCAGCTATATGTATATCATGGCAGAAGGGTTGAAGCCTCTCACTCAGTACGTATGGAATGAGTTGAGCACCATTCAATCCATGAAGTCGATTAAACAAGTTGAGATTATCAGCTTAAAAACTTCTAGCTTACCTTTAAGAACTAAAGCATTCTTTCCATGGCTGGTTGTCTTAACTGCTAACATGAACACAGCATTGATAAACATGCGGACGTTGCTGACACTAAACTGCATACGTGGATGAATTAATTCAAATATTTTGGTCATTACAGTGTTTTCCATGACCGACAATCCGAGCAAGCTTTGAATCATCAAACCACACTGACGTATCTTCATGTTAGCATCGAATATTATGTGGTAAGGAAAAGCGTTGCAGAACTGTTCGGAAGTTATGTGAAACCCTTTTGGAAAGGATGGTATGAATCTTGCAATTGCTTTTGCCTTGGTGACATCCTTGGCAACCTCGCTAAGCCTTACCAGGAAGATGACGTGTTCTTGTGTTGTTTCGTCGAGGAGAGTTTCCTGGGATTTTGCTACAACTTCGATGTAAGCTTCTTGCTGATAAAGATCTCTTGCAACAGCTTTAACAAGACCTGAAAAGTATTTAAACAATCATGTCAGTATTCGTAGTTTTACTAGTGGAAGAAAATATCACTAGTGGAAGAAAATATCACATTTCAAGTTTTTATATCAATATATGAATACATCTTTCAGGCAAGAGAGTGTGGGGACCAGGCCCACCCCCAACCATATGGGCGAACTAGGTGGTCGCCTAAGGCGCCAGGCTTCAAGGGGTGCCAAATTAGATGGTACGAGGCGCCAAATTAGACGAAAGTTAATTTTTTTGCATAGTTCGCCTAGAGCGCCAGTAACCCTTGGGCCGGCCTCTGTGGGGAGGACCAAGAGGCTCGTTCTCATACATTTGTATGAAACATGGTGACCACACAGATTTTGCAAAAGGTCGTTATTTTTATCCGCAGATAAGTAATAAAATTTGCATTTTAAGAAACCCACAAATGAAAGCGATAGAAATAACACAGAAAATCTAAGTGTATTTTTTTTGCGGTATTTTTCTGTAATTCATTACTCTAGCCTGCAGTATGTTTATACAGTGGAAACATTTTGAAAACAAATTAATCAGTAGCTACATGAATTTTAAAGAAATGCTCAGTTTAAGAATGTAAATTTCGATCATTACAAAATGTGAATTTGTGCATTATCCGCCCGTGTCCATAGCTATGCAGAAAACTCCATATAATGCTTAATAATACGTACATATGTAAACACTTAATAAAATAACCTTCACAAATATCAACGCAAATGAAAACTAATCTGGTAGATGATTACGCATGAATATAATACTTCTTCCACTGTACCTTTTCCTGTAACGGTGTGAAATTTGGAAGATTCGTGCAAAGAAATATTTGTGCAACCTAAAAGGTTAATTGCATGAATATTACAGCAAGTTTCAAAGTCTTTTTTGAAGTTATCGATTAAAGGCACATAAAAAGTCAATATAAATTGACATTTCGGGATCCTACGTGGTTAGCTCCATGGAAAGGCTTTCGGGAGCACGTATGAAGACTTAAAGCACAAAGCAAAAGTATTCAAAGTCTTTTCCAAGCAAACTGTGCATTATCGTTATTCTTACATGATCAAGTACTAAGTACAAAAATTACATACTAAATACCTGCATGATCAAGTACTAAGTACCAAAATTACATACTAAATATCTACATGATTAAGTACTAAGTACAAAAGTTACATACTAAATACCTACATGATTAAAGTACTAAGTACAAAAATTACATACTAAATACCTACATGATCAAGTACTAAGTACCAAAATTACATACTAAATACATACATGATCAAGTACTAAGTACAAAAGTTACATACTAAATACCTATATGATTAAGTACTAAATACAAAAATTACATACTAAATATCTACATGATCAAGTACTAAGTACAAAAGTTACATACTAAATACCTACATGATCAAGTACTATGTATAAAAGTTACATACTAAATACCTACATGATTAAGTACTAAATACAAAAATTACATACAAAATACCTACATGATTAAGTACTAAGTACAAAAGTTACATACTAAATACCTACATGATCAAGTACTAAGTACAAAAGTTACATACTAAATATCTACATGATTAAGTACTAAGTACAAAAGTTACATACTAAATACCTACATGATCAAGTACTAAGTACAAAAGTTACATACTAAATATCAGCATGATTAAGTACTAAGTACAAAAGTTACATACTAAATACCTACATGATCAAGTACTAAGTACAAAAGTTACATACTAAATACCTACATGATCAAGTACTAAGTACAAAAGTTACATACTAAATATCTACATGATTAAGTACTAAGTACAAAAGTTACATACTAAATACCTACATGATCAAGTACTAAGTACAAAAGTTACATACTCAATACCTACATGATCAAGTACTAAGTACAAAAGTTACATACTAAATACCTACATGATCAAGTACTAAGTACAAAAGTTACATACTAAATATCTACATGATCAAGTACTAAGTACAAAAGTTACATACTAAATATCTACATGATCAAGTACTAAGTACAAAAGTTACATACTAAATACCTACATGATCAAGTACTAAGTACAAAAGTTACATACTCAATACCTACATGATCAAGTACTAAGTACAAAAGTTACATACTCAATACCTACATGATCAAGTACTAAGTACAAAAGTTACATACTAAATATCTACATGATCAAGTACTAAGTACAAAAGTTACATACTCAATACCTACATGATCAAGTACTAAGTACAAAAGTTACATACTAAATATCTACATGATCAAGTACTAAGTACAAAAGTTACATACTAAATACCTACATGATCAAGTACTAAGTACAAAAGGTACATACTAAATATCTACATGATTAAGTACTAAGTACAAAAGTTACATACTAAATACCTACATGATCAAGTACTAAGTACAAAAGTTACATACTCAATACCTACATGATTAAGTACTAAGTACAAAAGTTACATACTAAATACCTACATGATCAAGTACTAAGTACAAAAGTTACATACTAAATACCTACATGATCAAGTACTAAGTACAAAAGTTACATACTAAATACCTACATGATTAAGTACTAAGTACAAAAGTTACATACTCAATACCTACATGATCAAGTACTAAGTACAAAAGTTACATACTCAATACCTACATGATCAAGTACTAAGTACAAAAGTTACATACTAAATATCTACATGATCAAGTACTAAGTACAAAAGTTACATACTAAATACCTACATGATCAAGTACTAAGTACAAAAGTTACATACTAAATACCTACATGATCAAGTACTAAGTACAAAAGTTACATACTCAATACCTACATGATCAAGTACTAAGTACAAAAGTTACATACTCAATACCTACATGATCAAGTACTAAGTACAAAAGTTACATACTCAATACCTACATGATCAAGTACTAAGTACAAAAGTTACATACTAAATACCTACATGATCAAGTACTAAGTACAAAAGTTACATACTCAATACCTACATGATCAAGTACTAAGTACAAAAGTTACATACTCAATACCTACATGATCAAGTACTAAGTACAAAAGTTACATACTCAATACCTACATGATCAAGTACTAAGTACAAAAGTTACATACTCAATACCTACATGATCAAGTACTAAGTACAAAAGTTACATACTCAATACCTACATGATCAAGTACTAAGTACAAAAGTTACATACTCAATACCTACATGATCAAGTACTAAGTACAAAAGTTACATACTCAATACCTACATGATCAAGTACTAAGTACAAAAGTTACATACTAAATACCTACATGATCAAGTACTAAGTACAAAAGTTACATACTAAATACCTACATGATCAAGTACTAAGTACAAAAGTTACATACTCAATACCTACATGATTCAGTACTAAGTACAAAAGTTACATACTCAATACCTACATGATCAAGTACTAAGTACAAAAGTTACATACTAAATACCTACATGATCAAGTACTAAGTACAAAAGTTACATACTCAATACCTACATGATCAAGTACTAAGTACAAAAGTTACATACTAAATACCTACATGATCAAGTACTAAGTACAAAAGTTACATACTCAATACCTACATGATCAAGTACTAAGTACAAAAGTTACATACTAAATACCTGCAAAATGGACTTTTTAAGTAGGAAAAAAACTGTACTATAGTAGCACAAAATCGCAAGCATCCAACCCACGAAAATCGCAAGCATCCAACCCACGAAAACCGCAAGCATCCAACCCACGAAAACCGCAAGCATCCAACCCACGAAAACCGCAAATCATAAAACATCACTGGTTGAAAATTCAAGTGTTTATATTTACAAAATACGTTATATTCATAGTAAATGTACACAGTGGGTTTGCGAAAAGGGCAAAGTTTATATTTTCTTCCTATGGGTACTATTCAATATACCAAGGATGGTTGTGTTTTATTATTTCTTTTACACATTCAACATCAATTCATAGAATGTTTCCTAAGTCCTGCAACTGTTGCTAAACATTTTGTACATACGGGTATACACAGAGCTAATGACACATACAGGCTCCGTAAGAATATAATTTTTGTCTACAACCCGAGCCCCATTTTGTCTACAACCCGAGCCACTGTTGATATGATTAAACAGTGTGCCATTACATCTCTGTAAGATTCACAGTACTAATTCAGCTCCAATAGCAAACCTATGGAAACACCATGATATTAAAAATTCAATAACTTTAAATTTCTGAATGCTCATTAACAAACCTATATTTATCAGACGTATCCTTGATGCCAGTGTCTGTGTAGAGAAGACCATATGAGCCGCGGCAATTTTTGGATCTACATGTGTTTGAAACATGTGTTTTTGATTTCGCGCCAAAGAATCAGTGCTAATTTCAGTAATGAGTTTTCTAAACTCAGGTCTATAAAAGGACTGAAATTCCATCAATAAAACATTGTTTCTATTGTTTTCATTTACAACTAGGATAAGCTCTCAAAAGATTTTTTTTCCTAACATTTTACTTTCATTATCAACCAATCCTGGCCAGCCAAACCCATATATACTCTATTTTATCTTTACCCATTTCTGGACTGGTTCCCATTCTTCCATATAATTAGTACCGTGAGTCCTGTAGGACTATAGTATACATATGTCATGCCCCCCCCCAACCAAACAAAAGACTAACTTAAACAAATTCTGATGAAAAGCAACATACCGAGCACTATTGGATACAGTCCCGGCCTCACTGTGTAGTAATGCAGGTTTAAACTGTTGTCTGGGTTGGTGTCACACCTGTGGTGAAAAATAGGTGTAAGATAAGTACGAAATAAGTACCGTGCGTTCTAGTAAAGTTACTTACATATACATTTCCAGACTCAGTGGGCACAAGTTTATCCGTGTGGAGTACAAGCTGGCTACAAGTCAGCAAAATGCTTGCCATTTTCAAAAAAAAAAAAAATTACTCACAACAAAAATTGACACACAAATTACTAAATTAGATATGACATAATGTTTTTTGTTCTTTCTTTTGATGCATTTTTTATAACACTTTCTTCAGGTTCAAAGAATTTGTTTCAATCGCCAAACTAAACAAAAGTATAAAAAAATGGCTGCTGACGTCATTCCGAAAAGTTACATAGTTAAAACAGTTATTTAATTTATGGTATATATATATGTTTAAGTCAAGGACATTTTACAGTTTTTAAATGACAGCTCCAGATCTTTCACAAACCTTCGATCGCCTCCCCTAACTGAAGAAATACCACACAATAATTTAGCTGTGAAATGAATTTTTATAAATAGTATCCAGTACCAGACATATGACAAAATACATTATATTTCATTCGTTTCACAGCGAAGAAAATTGGAAAATGGCGTTCATTTTTTTAGATGCTATTGCGCATAACCTGAATAATTAATTTTGTTATCTTTACAGTTGGTTATTTTATACTACCATACATATATTGACGCCCCTCCCCCCCACTTTCAAACACATACACATACACACACAAAACGTTATTATAGAATCCGTTCTCCGCAATCACTTAAAGGGCAGGGTAACAACAGAAACCAAGAATGGTGCTGGTGATCACATGAAGCAGTTTTGTGGATAGCCAACGCCGTTATTGCTATGGTGATACTGTGTGCTTAAAATTCTCTTGCAATTTATAAATCTTTTCTTTTTTCTTCATACAAATTCAAGATTACAGCTATACTTCAAGTGTATAATATTTTACTATTACTGTTTTTCAATTTTAGGGGCAAACATATTAACACAGAAGAAGTCTTTATTCAATAGATAGCAGCATTCAGAAACAGAAATGAGCAAGCTCAGTCTCTTAGTTTTCGTGTGTAATGACACAGCTGACATATATGAATCTTGACGCGTTCCGTAGAAAATACTTTCATTTGAAAGTTATGGTCGTTTCGTTTAGATGCAATTATTTCTAGAAATGAAACACAACATATGCTGAAGTTTCTATATTTGTTTGCAAATCATTAAGAAGCGAGTAAAAATAGGCACACCATTGTTTCAAAATATGTGAATCTACCAGAATATATTTCACTAGAAGTGGAGACACAATTTCCAGTATATTGTTTGTGATTCGGTGTCACAAAGAAACTTTTGTAGCATCCATCATAAATTCTATCAGATTGTATAGTTTTAAACTGATCAAGTGAAAAAGTAAAATCTTTTTGAGTGGTGTAAGTGAAAGTTTAATGCTCTCTCTCTCTCTCGTCAAGACAAACACACACAGTCGGCAGTGGCAGAGAGGAACGGTAAACACTATGAACGCCATGTAACTAATGTAATATTTGCGGTACCACGCTAGATTTGTTAATATGTAATTTTTATATTAACAGAAACCATATATATATATATATATATATATATATATATATATCCACCGTTCAAGGTTGGCAAATGCTTGAGCACACCTAGCCTATATAGTTACAGGTTCTACAAAAGAAAAAAGTGAAGTAAACGATCCACAGTGATCAATGATACACGACAACTAGCACTCGCATATTTCAGGTCATCCGAAACTAAAGAATATACATTTGGTAAACGGCTCGCTTTAAGTTTGTCATTGATTACTCTATATGATTCATATAATAAGAGTCAATGCCATCAAGTGGGGTACTATTTATTATGTCAGATATTACATTATCCTCGTGCAGGTCACTCTTGACAGAGTGAAGAATGTTAATCACTGAAATGATTATGTGCCACATATCCCCAGTATAGTCCCCCTGTCCTGTCTCACAACATTTTATATGTGCCCCATGACCCAAGTAGACTCCCCCTGTCCTGTCACACAACCCAATGTATGTGCCACATGTCCCTAGTACAGTCCCCTTGCCCTTTGGCACAACCTACTGTATGTACCACATGTCCTGAGTACAGTCCCCCTGTCCTGTCATACTACCCACTGTTGAAAATATCTTATTCAAGCACCATTCTTAGCTGTAATGTAAGCAGCACTGCAGTGATTTTGCATCTGTAATATGGCGTCGACGAACACACAGTAAATAAGATAGATTCTCACACATATGAGGTTTTTTGAACTTCATTTACATTTTCCGTATTTACAAAGTTCATATCTATCAAATAATAAAGAGTGGAACTCTTCATGGATTTTCCCTTTAAAGTTCGGTTATTGCGGGTCTAACAGGCAATGAGTGAATGTTCCAGTGCTCTCACGAATAACATCGAGAGTTCGTTGTAGGACATATGATGTATCAACTTGGCTAAAGTCTCTCATCATTCCAATATATGATGTATCAACTCGGCCAAAGTCTCACATCATTCCAATATATGATGTATCAACTCTGCCAAAGTCTCACATCGTTCCAATATATGATGTATCAACTTGGACAAAGTCTCCCATAGTTCCAGTAAAGATGAAATTAATCGGGTCTTTAAACAGAAATGAGTTAATTAGTTGGTCTTTGTCCATTGGTGGCTTTTTAAAAAGTTCTTAAGTGTACAAATTATAACCCAATTATGCGTAGATACATTTAAAATATAATAGCTGATATTTGGGCCAAAGGAAGTTTTCTGTTTCGATTGTGCTAAGAAAAAATAGCGCGTATGCAAAGAAAAGCATCTTAAACTACCTGAATGACGGAGCCTCTATGTTTTTGTAGGTCAAGGCCAGCAGCGCATGGAGGGAATCCAGGTTCTGGATGAATGATTTAAAGTCCCTTCCCAGGGTTTTAAGCATTTTGTCATATCCATGGCGGAGGCAATATAGCAGAAAGTACTCTCCAAATATCTCCAGTACAGCGGGAAGCTCCACACCTGTGTAAAGTGGACAGGATCTATCATTAAGTACTGTTTTATACAAACAGATTACTTCGTGCAGAAGTTAATTTTCATTATAAGGAACAACTAACTAACCAACTACCTACATACATAATAAATCAATCAATCAATCAATCTAAGAAGTTATCATATTAATCAAGATTTTACCCAGATTTGCACTAGAAACAGAAAATTCAAATCAGTTATTAAGAGATCACATACTTCATCAAAACAAAAACAACACAAAAAATAGCAACAACAATACAACTTATAAAATTATTATTATTATTATTATTATTATTATTATTATTTGGCAACAAATGAAGTAACGCATATATATGAAGCAATTTATCTCTGGAAAAGTATGCTATCAACACTACAAGATTATTTACTAACCAAACTATTGTATAAGGTCTTACCAATTGTTTCACACAATGCCCCTATTAGCTGATATGTTAGACTGTCATCATATCTATGGAAAACCAAGAAGTGGTCATTTTCATCCAGCGTCGATTTTTTCCTAAAAACAAGGGTAACTGTTTGTAAGCAAAAACAAATACAGCATTTAATATCAAAAACTTTGTAAATTAACTCTAAGTCCTGAAAGTCTGCGGACGACTCTGATATCGAGTATCGATTCGTATGTAAATGCAATCACTTTATCATTTCACAAAGCAATTATGTTCTTCATTCTACAAAGGAAAATAGGAGACAAATGAGAGGGAATGTGTCGTATTCAATGTATATTGTATAAATATATTCGTGCCTTTACAAACTGAGGGTATTGCTTGTTATTTCTTTGCGAGGGATAAATGTGCCAATTCAGTCAAAATACAAGATTTATTGTACAGGAATCCTTCCTTTGTTAACAACTCTAAGATTTGGGTTGCAAATATCCAATCAATTTTGTACCCTGCCCAAGGTCTTCTTGAGAACTCAGTTATAAAAGAACCTAATATGACCCTTACTATTCGAACATCTGATCTTGAATGAACGCAGAATATTCACTCTGCTCATTGTTTTCAATTAATTATATTTTTTAAAATGCTTATTATTATATGAAAAAAATTAAGATTGTTAGAAAACAAGTTTTTGTGAGTAAACTAAGGTTTGCTAAAGATACGTTACCGCATTTTTTCCATTTATATTATTTACTGTATAAATCAGCATGTAGATCAGAATACTGTTTCCATTTATATTATTACTGTATAAATCAGCATGGAGATCAGAATAATGTTTCCATTTATAGTATTACTGTATCAGAATATTGTTTCCATTTATATTACTACTGTATAAATCAGCACGTAGATCAGACTATTGTTTCCATTTATAGTATTACTGTATAAATCAGTATGTAGATCAGAAGCATTTTTTCCATTTATATTATTACTGTATAAATCAGTATGTAGATCAGAAGCATTTTTTTCCATTTATATTATTACTGTATAAATCAGTATGTAGATCAGAATCATTTTTTTTTCCATTTATATTATTACTGTATAAATCAGCATGTGGGTCACAAGCATTTTTAGGTTAACATGATGATTAAGATATATTCATAAAAATTTGTCAAAAAATAATAACCAACCTATGATATAAAATGACCAAAATCTCTTAACAGTATATAACTGTATATAACAAGCAACTGCGCAATATAGGCCCAGATCTGTCGTTTCATAGTGCGCCGGCAAATCAAAGCCTACTATGTCTGCTTGAAATAAAAACATGACCGAACAGAGTATACTTGACCTGTCGGCACATTTTACAACAATAGTTCTGGATCTGTACTGTTCACAATTGAGCACACTTTATATAATTACAAGGAAGGAAGGTTGACTTATTACACGAGAGAGAAGACGACGGCAATATTTTAGAATCAATGTTCAGACAATAAATTGGTTTCACTCCAGTGGAAGGTGAAATTACGCAAGGTTCGTCTGCTGTCTATACACACATCAGACAGGACAGAACATGACCTGGGATCAGAATCCCTGGGGCTTTATGAAAGCTGACAATTTGTGCCATTCAAGGTATACCATGGAATAGTGGATGCAGTCTTGCATATATTCAGCCTGGAGATCGACTCACAAGAGGTTCAAAGTGCTTCTACCAAACCGCAGAGCTAACAGGATGTTTCAAGTCCACCAGGGAATGGAACTGCCCACCCACTTCCATAGAGTAATTTAGAGCTGGGTTTAACGTTAATAGGCCAGTGTCTCCCTTTATGTAAATGAACACATAATCAAGATGAACTTTTAGGCTGATGGACAATTTTAGAAAGGGTACTACACATTATTTAATCATACTCTTCTGAGTGAAGCACAAGAGAAGGAGAAGAACACTTACGTATGGTATTTCACTGACTGCCGTTAAGAACACTTATGGTATTTCAGTGATTGCCGTTAAGAACACTTACTTATGGTATTTCACTGACAGCCGTTAAGAACACTTATGGTATTTCACTGACTGCCGTTAAACACCGTTCAATCAACTCAACCTCAGGAGATCCCCAATTTTGTTACTGCGTTCATGCGAATGATAATGTAAAACATCAATTTGTATTTCATTTTTATTTCCTACACAAACTAGGAGAGTATAGGAGGCATCGACTTTCATCGTTTAGACATAAATATTTTAAACATTGTACAAGAAGGTGAAATGATGATTGTAAATTTCAGAATAATTGATTGTGTTTTAAGACCCTTTGGCAGTTTTTCATTCTAAATTAAAACTGCAATATTTAAAAAAGCAATAAATTAATTTGAGAGTGTTTATGTTTTGAAACTTCTTATGTAGTTGTAATTCTAAATTAAATTATCATCGTTATACTTATTGTTTCTTTGTTGTTGTTCTTGTTGTTGTTACATGTATGTCGTGTTATTATTAGCAGTAAAACCATTTTTTGTTTTTTTTGTTTTGTTTTAATGCTGCATCATATTTTACATAGAAGCCAGAGAAATCTTAAAAAAAGAATGTATTCTTTTTACTCTGAATTTATGTGGAAGATAAAAATGTTCTTATTTTATAATGAATTGTGTATTTTCATAAATTGATATTCAAATGAACCAGCGGCACATTTTCCGTATTTAGATCTAAAGGTTTGAAATTACAAAAATAAAGTCTGTACTGGTATGTGATATGATAAACATTTAACCATGCTACACTTGACTGGTCTTATAATTACATCCAGGCAATAAATCATAACCAGCTTCCTCGAATAAATAAAATGCCAGACGTAGCCAGAAAATACAGATGTAACTAATTTTTGCTAGGATATACTCTAATCCGATGGCATCCAGGTAGATATGTATCTAATATAAATGTACTGTGGTAGGATTCGAAGTGACCATCAAACAAACTTGGGCCTGATTTCTTTATGAAGAAGTCCAATAAATCTGTTTCATCAGAAGTTACCTTAACCCAGAAAATATTCGATGACCCATCATAACTTCAACTAAAAGAGATTCATATTACCTACCATGTTGTAAAATATGCAGAGTAAACGCTTCTGGACAATAGTACATACACTCTCGGTGCTCATCAGGTTACAATCTCTTGTTGGAAAAACACCATGATATGTTGAGGTCTTGCTGCTGTCCATATTATTTGCATATTTTATTAGTGTTTTTTGAATCCCAATAACTTGAAATTCAGCAAACGGAAATATACTTTGGTCATGAATTATACATTTCTTTTGCAATTAAAACCTAAAACAACTGGAATTTATGATATACATATACATGTTGTTTTTCAACAAACATATTACAGTAATGCATACTGCTAAGTAAGTGTTATATACTTTCGTCTTGATATGAGAAAGTATTCTACATATACAATGATTCACAAAAGAAGTCTGTGGGCTTTTGGATATCGGGAACTTATTCAGTGACAGGTACTGTAAATGATCTGATGTGGTTATAGACGTAGGACTATCAGAGTCAACAAGTTGCTCTTGTCTTCTTCCGATCTGGCACGAGCCCTCACCTTTTTCTGACAGGTCAATATTAACGCACGTAATCTCAATAGTGATTCTATATTGAGAAAACACATGTCATTTAAGGCCTGTAGATTATTCACAGTCAATAATAATAATCCTACAACGAATGTTATAGCACACTATTTCCAACTCAACACTGAATCTAAATCTTATATTATTTCAGATTCAAGTCAGAGACTTAAAGATTATGATAATCTGTAATGTTGATACCTTTGGCTGATAAGATTATGATAATCTGTAATGTTGATACCTTTGGCTGATTTCTGTGCACATTAAGTTTACATCATATTGAAATATGCTGCAATAGATATTTGTTTGGAGGTCTGCCCTTTATTGAGCATGAGTTTCCATTGCAAAACAATTTGGGAACACATAACTTGGTCTAGCTATTTTACTTGAAGTGAAACTTAGTTGAAGAAATATTTAATCAAACCTTCTTTTATGAACTGAAGAACAAAACAGCCAGCGGTCTTGTGTATAGCAATTAGTCAGAAGTCTAGTCATCACTGAGTAGCCGTTGGGTCAACAATATACAAACCAGCCGAGAAGCACTTTAAAAGGTTTCGTTTGATTTTCATTATGTCTTCACATTATAATCTACGTCTCTCCCTCCCTCCCTCTCTCTCTCTCTCTCTCTCTCTCTCTCTCTCTCTCTCTCTCTCTCTCTCTCTCTCTCTCACAGACACACACACACACATTTGTATAGTGCTTGTGTCAGTGCTCAGATAGACTCTTAGTACTTACAGAATTTTTTCCCAAACTTCCTGTCCAAACTTCACCTGAGCCAGCTCCCTAACAATGCAATGGATCTGCCCATACTGCAAGATGAAAATACAAATTTATTTTGAATAAAATAAATGAACCGTAATAACATGTTATGTCCTCTCATTCGTTAATAGTTGAGTTCGTGTTTTTGATGGTATATTTTCATAAGAAGCTTGATGAAAATATTATAAATTACTACATGGATACAATTCACAAAGATAGAATCAAATTACATACAAACATTAATATGTAAATGTTGTCTGACAAAATACAGGCCCAATAAAGAGTTATCACCTTTACATGAGGTTGGATATGATTGCTTTTCAGTGACCTTGACTCCTAAAAACTACACTATGTTTAAGTTTTGGCCGCTTCGTTTACATTGATTAATTTTCACACACGTCTCTGATTTTAAAGAGAGATTTATGTTAATCCTAACTGACAGCATTGTTTGATGTATAGCTGGAGGTCCATAAAGTATCTTACACTTGACAAATTGAAACATTCATTTTACTGCTACGATTTCAGAGCTTGTACTGAATTTTACTAAAGCTCGTCCTAACTCCAAACTCATGATGCAACTTTCAGCATGTTTGTTTGTCTTTTTTATTGTAATTTTTTTTTTTTGGGGGGGGGGGAGGTAGGCTGATTGTTTTTTTGTCTTTCTTTTTGTTGTTATTGTTGGGTTTTTTTTGGTTTTTTGGGGGGTCTTTTTCTTGAGGGGGGCATTATTCAAACGCTTATATTTATGTTGATTAGGGAGGGAAAGTGAGTGAGTTTTGATGTTTTTAAGTGCAATATTCCAACTCAATAAAAGCGAGCGTGGTTTCGATATTTGAAATGCAATATATTCATCTAAGATAAACTTAATAATTGAATTTTGCATTCGTTTATAAGATTTAAGAATTCAGTGATGGATGAAATGGATGTCATACACCTTGCACTTATTCATTTTAACACCTTAAACACAGAATTAATTCCTGTATAATCTTTAAAATATAGCTAAACTGGAAGAATGCAATTTTTAAGCCGACCCCTTCCTCTTTCCCTGATTTTATATTATAAAGATGGGTCATTACTTTTACAGTTAATCAACGTTTTAATCGTGGAGTTATTTTCCAAATAATCAGACAACTTTTAGTGTTTGCTTGTTTGTAATCATTTTTCTATACATACTGCTTGTATCTTCAGCAGTTACTGCTGCAACTTGTAGTTGCACAAGAATTTGAATTTTCACAGGGAAATATATATTTATAGCAGTAGTTACCACTGGACACTTCTATTGTATGTGATTGTGTGTAATTTTGTCCATATGCACAATCTTGTAAATGTTCCTAATATTTGTATTAAAATGAATATTTGACATTTTTAATTATTACTGTATCTGAATACGTTCGATGTGACATACATTTGAAACTAGGATGAAATCTGGAAAGGATTATTGCTTCCTTCTACTATTTCTGGGGCATTCCGACTCTAATATATCAGTGGTCTACAGCCAAAATGCTTCCGCAATAAATGTTGTCAAACTTTATTAATTCTGGTCACTGAGAACGAAAATGATGCTTAAAATTGTTGATTGGCTCTAGTTTGAAAGATATGATACTGGGTCAGTATATACGACCCTTGACTTGGGAATGGTGGACAATAAGTGAGTTATAAAGGGAAGGGATCTCAATTTTAACCAAAAATGACTAAAATACATCTTTGACTGGATCTATGAATAAATCTATGACTGGGTTTGGGCAGTACTTGCTTTTTAGGCAAAACAATGAATGATGCAATCTGAAGCTGGTGTTGCATCATACATGATATGAATTGCATCATGTTATTCCTATAAGTCATGGATGATGCAATCATAACTAAGCTTACATCACTCTGCTGAAGAAATTGCCCTATATCAGCTCTACAAATCATACAGTGTCGTGCTCTCTTATTTGTCAGTGTTTGATTTTGCAAAGGGACACATTTCTGTTTAGCCAAAGTGAGCAGAGATGCCTCGTACTTGTGTGAACAATGCAGATAACTTCTGCTATGTTTGTGGTGAAGTGATTTTTGCATCACAAAAGCGCAGTATAACCACTATGGTTAAGAAAGCCTATCACCTTTATTTTGGCTGCAAAATTGGAGATCAGGTCAAGAGGTGGACCCGACACATATGCTGCAACATTTGCGCAACAAATCTTCGCCAGTGGTTGAACAGGAAAAGGAAATCTATGCCTTTTGCAGTGCCAATGATTTGGAGAGAGCCAACAGATCATATCAGCAAATTGTTACTTCTGCATGGTGCCTCTAGTTGGGAAAGGTGTGTCAAAGAAGAAAAAGTGGACTGTGCATTATCCAAACATTCCATCAGCTATATGCCCAGTACCCCAAGGAGAAGGACTGCTGGTTCCTGATGCACCAGAATCATTCTCACTTGAGTCCGACGAAGACGAGGAAAGGATGAAACTTCTACTCCTCAACCAGCAATGTCACATGACCCATATTTTCCCCCATCCTCCTCCTCTGAACCACACCTCATAACACAAGGTGAACTAATGACCTTGTCAGGGATTTGGAACTACCCAAGAGTAAGACAGAGCTGTTGTGCTCCAGATTACAGCGGTGGAATCTCCTGGCAGGTGATGTTAGGGTTTCCATGTCCAGTCACGGTCAAAAGGATCTTGTCCCATTCTTCTTCATGGAAGGTGATCTTGTAGCCTGCAACAACATCGATGGTGTGATGGCAGCTCTCAACATCGATCATGATCCAGATGAGTGGAAACTGTTCATTGATTCATCGAAGATGAGTCTTAAAGCTGTTTTGCTGCATAATGGCAGTATTTTGCCATCAATTCCAGTTAGTCCTGCAGTCCATATGAAGGAAACCTATGAAAACATGAAACAACTTTTGAGGTGCATAAACTATGACCAACATCAGTGGCAGCTTTGTGGCAATTTCAAGGTTCTTGCTCTCTTGCTTGGTCTGCAGACTGGATACACAAAGTACTGCTGTTTTCTCTGCGAATGGGATAGTCGTGCAAGAGATTCCCGCTACATCAAGAGAGATTGGCCACTCCGACAGTCATTGGAGCCTGGGATGAAAAGTGTTCAGCATCCACCACTTCTTGAATCAAGGAAGATTTTGTTACCACCCTTGCACATCAAGCTGGGTCTGATGAAGAACTTTGTCAAGGCCATGGACAAAACAGAAGCAGCTTTCAAGTACCTCCATGGAAAATTTCCAAGGTTAAGTGAAGCTAAGATAAAGGAAGGTGTCTTTGTTGGTCCTCAGATTCGTGAAATTCTTGAAGATGATGCATTTCACCGTACACTGCATGGCAAGGAAAAGACGGCATGGAAAGCCTTCCAGTTAGTGGCAACAAATTTTCTTGGAAACAACAAGGCAGACAACTACAGGGAGTTGGTGGAAAACCTCCTCAAGGCATACAAAAGCCTTGGTTGCAACATGTCACCAAAGACACATTTTTTGCACTCTCATCTAGATTTTTTTCCACCGAACTGCTGGGCAGTGAGCGAAGAGCACGGCGAGCGATTTCACCAGGACATTGCAACAATGGAGAAACACTATCAGGACAAATGGTGCCCATCAATGGCTGCAGACTATTGCTGGACAGTGACAACAGATGCTCCATTTAATGAATACAAGAGACAAGCCAAGAAGCGCCGAGTAGACACTGAATAAGAACTAAACTATGTACTTATATATTATAATAGTTTTTTTACTTTTGTTTCAATATATTTTTTATTTATATAACCCTTTTGCTATTTTTTAAAGTTTTACATAAACAGGACAGGTGAAATATTATCATGTAAAGCAACCATAAACACAATTTATGATTAAAAGTCTACTATATACATAGACGTAAAATGTAAAAACTTAAATATCTTGGAAACAGTAGCCAATCAGTTGTTTTAATTGTCATATTTGAATTCAGCACATTAAAATCCCTCATAAATAGCACATTTTATCTCTGAAGCAGACGACTTCTAAAACATTGTTGACCAGTATATTTAGACCTCAGGTGTAACGAGTCGAGTGTAGCGAGTCGAGTGTAGCAAGTCGAGTGTAACGAGTCGAGTGTAGCGAGTCGAGTGTAACGAGTCAAGTGTAGCGAGTCGAGTGTAGCGAGTCGAGTGTAGCGAGTCACATAATCAAAGTATCTTTCTAAAAGGTAGATAATGTAATTATGAATAGTAGACAGTTTTGTTCCATTACTGTTAGGAAATCTACCGATTATTAGAGATTATATGAGGAAGCAAGCAATGGCCAAGTGATGGCGTGTTTTTCTATGTGCAATGTGTGTATTTGTAAAATACAATAGTCTCCCTGTTGCTATGGGTTTATTTGTACATTATAGTTGAGCTAATTTCCAATCCCTTTATCTTAAAAAGATGTAACTTTGTTCTAATAAGATATGTTTAAAACAAATTTTATTGATAGTATTATCGAATCATATATTAATCAGCTATCTGAAATAACTTATTACCAAACCTTACAATGTAAAAGTGTTAGATTATCAGGTATTTTTATACAGACATAAAATATACTTCTTAAGTAACATTCCATTAAAATCTCAGGTTCTTTTTTTTTCTCTCATGGGAGTCAGACTCCCAAACTGATGAACATCCCATATTTAACAAAATCACCAGAGATTATCAAATATTACAATGGAAAATGAGAGGGCCCATTTAGGCTGTTTGCCTTCTTCAGAATATATGCATTGTTTGTAGCTGCTACTGTATAGAACTTCTATTCCTAATGCAGCAACCTAAAATTGTTAGATGCTTCTTTTCATTTCAGTAAGGTTTAACTTGGTACAAAACTTAAAACTATGACTCAAAATGTCATGAGCTTTAATAAATACCTCACTTGAAATGGATGTCTGGTATGTAATGTCAATGATTGTATGAAATATAATGTCAATAAACTTTAATAGCTACCTCACATAAAATGCTGTCTGGCATGTAATGTCAATGAACTTTAATAGCTACCTCACACAAAATGCTGTCTGGCATGTAATGTCAATGAACTTTAATAGCTACCTCACACAAAATGCTGTCTGGCATGTAATGTCAATGAACTTTAATAGCTACCTCACACAAAATGCTGTCTGGCATGTAATGTCAATGAACTTTAATAGCTACCTCACACAAAATGCTGTCTGGCATGTAATGTCAATGAACTTTAATAGCTACCTCACACAAAATGCTGTCTGGCATGTAATGTCAATGAACTTTAATAGCTACCTCACACAAAATGCTGTCTGGCATGTAATGTCAATGAACTTTAATAGCTACCTCACACAAAATGCTGTCTGGCATGTAATGTCAATGAACTTTAATAACTACCTCACATGAAAGGCTGTCTGGCATGTAATGTCAATGAAATTTAATAACTAACTCACACGAAATGGCTGTCTGGCATGTAATGTCAATGAAATTTAATAACTAACTCACATGAAATGGCTGTCTGGCATGTAATGTCAATAAGCTTTAATAACTACCTCACATGAAAGGCTGTCTGGCATGTAATGTCAATGAAATTTAATAACTAACTCACACGAAATGGCTGTCTGGCATGCAATGTCAATAAGCTTTAATAACTACCTCACATAAAATGGCTGTCTGGTATGTAATGTCAATGAACTTTAATAACTAACTCACTTGAAATTGCTGTCTGGTATGTAATGTCAGTGATTTTATGGTATGTAATACCAATGAACTTTAATAACTACCTCACCTGAAATGGCTCTCTGGCATGTAATGTCAATGATTGTGTGGTATGTACTGTCATTGAGCTTTAACAGCTAGCTCACCTGAAATGGCTGTCTGGTATGTAATGTCAATTATTCTAATAATTACCTCACTTGAAATTGCTGTCTGGTATGTAATGAAAATTATTCTAATAATTACCTCACTTGAAATGGCTGTCTGGTATGTAATGTCAATGAGCTTTAACAACTACCTCACCTGAAATGGCTCTCTGGCATGTAATGTCAATGATTGTATGGTATGTAATGTCAATGATTGTATGGTATGTAATGTCAATGATTGTATGGTATGTAATGTCAATGATTGTAATATTATGGTATGTAATGTCAATGATTGTATGGTATGTAATGTCAATGATTGTATGGTATGTAATGTCAATGATTGTAATATTATGGTATGTAATGTCAATGATTGTATGGTATGTAATGTCATTGAGCTTTAATAACTACCTCACTTGAAATGACTGACTGGTATGTAATGTCAATTATTCTAATAACTACCTCACTTGAAATGGCTGTCTGGTATGTAATGTCAATGAGCTTTAATAACTACCTCACCTGAAATGACTCCCTGGCATGTAATGTCAATAATTGTATGGTATGTATTGTCAATGAGCTTTAATAACGACCTCACTTGAAATGGCTGTCTGGTATGTAATGTCAATTATTCTAATAACTACCTCACTTGAAATGGCTGTCTGGTATGTTATGTCAATGAGCTTTAATAAGTACCTCACTTGAAATGACTGGCTGGTATGTAATGTCAATGATTGTCTCACTCTGGTATGTAATGTCAATGATTGTCTTGTGTGTAATGTCAATGATTTTCAAAGGCATGTGTATAAATAAAAGATTTAGCAAAACTCTTCCAGGTTTATATATAGCCCATTGTTATCATTTATGACAAATATTCATTCCTGTCAATTTAAAACACTATGAAAAGTTCACCCAAAAGACAGCGGACATCTTTTTCCAAGGGATTTAAATACGAGTAGAACTGGAAACTGTTTCTGAAGGTTGAAACGATAATAGACGTAATCCTCTTAACGCTACCAAAGACGAACAGATTTCACATACTGACCTATAAGATGCATTTGGTAAAACACCTGCTGATAACTATATTTACCAAGCAAGCTTACCAAATGGTCCTTTTTTTACAACAACAGGGAATGGTATAATGAAATAATGTAAGTTTGCCCTGGAATATTTCTAATTGCACCCGTCCTTAATTGTAATCCTTGGTTCAATTTAATTTTGTTATGATCTAAACATGTTTTCAGTTCATGAGCCTATAGGTTATTGCCATGAATGTTGTAACTCTGAATGGCATTTGAAGAAGTGGCTTTCGTACCATAATTGAAAAGCGTATTTTCACGAATAAATATATTTGCATGTACTGCAATGAAATTCACATTTTCCTGAATAAAAATGAAACAAAACAACTATTGTCTGACTATCTATAGCTGTGAGTTATTGCTACAAACTGATCATTGTTCATGATAGATTAATGTACACATGATTATAATAAAATGTATTGTAACTCTTGTCTTCAGAATGTTCTTCATTTTGGAGTCAGTAAAACGCACTTATTATTAAATAAACAAAGAGGATTACTCGATAAAACATAAGCTAGTAATGAACACGGTGTTATAAATTGATAAACCACTCTTTCCTGATCTAGCTTTGTAACAGTATTTGTTTTTTTGAAGCCTCGTGTACGAAAGAAAGAAGATCGAAAGAAGGAAACAAACAAGGGAAGAATGAAAGAAGAATGAATTAATTAATGAAAAAATATAAATGTCTATTTCATTATGTATAATAAGTAAGAAATGTGTGCATTTTGTTGCCTTTTCTGATTATGTTTTTCCCATGTGTTAATAACTTCGATTAACAAAATTGTCAGTGATTAATTGGAAAATGTATTAAAAGTTTAAATGTTTTACTTTAATACAATGTAGAATAAGGCAAGAATAGACTACCTACCTATCTGGAACTTTACTGTTGACCGGAATATTGATAAACCAAACGCTATCATCTAAATATATGTTTAAAGTTTCTAAGGGATCTATGCCTAAATATATAAATGAAATGTTTAGTACAAGGACAAATAATACTAAAATAGATACTAGCTTACCAATACTACGATCTATATTATCTAATAACTTTCTTCTTCCTAAGCCCAAAAGCGAATTGTATACAAATCGTTTGGCTATTTCTGCTTCAATCATTTGGAACGGTCTACATAAAGATGAGAAGGAACCATCATCGGTGCAAGCTTCCTTTCATCACAGATGTTTGCAATGGATTCAGTCCAGATCATGTCTAAGTTTATGGCAAACTTTGTTGTATATTTCTATACATATTTATTATATAAAAGTTTCTCTTGATGCTTACATCTGTGTAAATTTTCCTCCTGCATGTGTGTGCGAGTGTGTGTGTGTGTGTGAGAGAGAGAGAGAGAATGTGCAATCATGCAAGTTTGTTTTGACAATGCTTTGTGTGCCGAATCCATATTTTGTTGCTTTTGTATCCACTAATCTGTAATACCTTTTTTGTATGATACTTGTTTCACATCTGCATTTGATAAATTTGTTTGTACATACGTAAATAACTGAGGGTCACAAAGGAGATAGGTTTTTGTACTAATTGTATCACCCTCATAAAATGATGATGATGATGATGATGATGATTATTATTATTATTATTATTATTATTATTTACATTCAGCTGAGCTATGTAGGCTTGCAATGGTATGTGGCGAAGTCATTGGGTGCAGAAATATTCTCATGGTACTCTGATGATAAAATTCCATTACCTTATGGGGGCGCTCTGCAGATATTACATGCTTCTGAGAGAGTGACAGGTGTAAGATGAAGTTTTTTGCATTTGCAACATGCACAATGGAGAGAATGTTGGCATACCTCTATGCTACTTTCATGTACTGTGGCTGAAATTTCTTTACATATTGTACTTGTGGAAATTGGACATGATCTAAGCACACAGCAGACAGAAATGGCCGCTCCAAAGTACTCGAAAAATCAGCCCGAATTAATCAAAAGTACACTATTTTCAGCAGTTATTAAAACAGGGAAACAAATTTTGCCGAGTAGGCAGTACCAGCCTCTGAAGTACAATGAATGAATTACAAAATATATAAAAAGTAAAAAAAGTTATCGGCTCTTTTTTAATATTTACCTTTGAAGTCCAGGAAGTGAAAATGACCAAGCGGAGCTAGCAGTTTTTTGAGAGGTTCACATCTTAAGGAAGACCAAGCTGTATACTCTATAACTCAAATTGCACCCATCAATCATACACCAAAATAAAGGAATTACTAGTTCTCTTAACAATACCTAAGATATACAAGGTATTTTTTTAAATAGCCAGGACAACCAGTGAGGAAAACCTGGGTATGTTTTTTCTTTAAAAATCTAACCTATGCAAAATACGAAACTGTATAGCGCCACTTTATCCAGTCTTGCCAGACGAATAGCATTTGTATTTGCTTACAATTATTTATCAGCGAAACTAATTAGCTTTCTTCCCCGTATTTATCTGTGAGATCATCCTCTGACTGTAATCTGATTTTAACATTACCCGAACTAAGATTTACAGTAGAACTTTAGAAACTTGAAGCACTGCGGAACCAAATGTTTGGTTGGAGTTTTCAAAAGTTTCTAGTTTTCAGAGATAATAAACAAGAGATTGCTTTATATCGGAACTAAGCGAGGCATGCGAGTAATGCGGAGTATCTGAGTAGACTGATTTCTGAGTTATCAAAGTATATCCAATCATGAGAAACCTAAAACAGCAACGTTGATTTAAAGAAACGAATAACTTATCTACATTTCTCCTGGATGGCTTTTTGCTATGTTCAAGCAACAAACTGTCAAATTTGTCTCTAAAAATGTAACCCTCAAGTAGAAAATGAGAGAATGCTGGAAATAAATTAAGAACACACGAATCTAATGAGTATATATATATATATATATATATATATATATATATATATATATATATATATATATATATATATATATATCTCAGATGAAATGAGTAATGTTGAATACACGAACCCATTGAGCATAGTTGCATTAGGATTAATGATATCAACATTGTTTAAGGAAGGGACTAATCTATGACATCTTGTGCATTTTAGGGAGCAGATTTTACAATTGAATGAATTGGTGAATGACTTAGTATAATTAGGCTAATTATGTTCTCTATAAACAAGCAAACTTGCATTTGTATCGATTGAAAAACTATTTTGGAAGAAATATTGAATTCAAATGGTTCACTAATAAACCAGTGTTGCTAGTTTTAATATAAAATAGAGAAAATCGCTGAATATGAAACAAAAATTAATAAGGGACCCAGGCTAAACTGTCATTAAAAGACGAAGTTTTGCATGGTTACATGTTTATTAGAGCTTAGGTCCTCTCACCGCTTCTTGATCCAACCAATTTATTCTGAAAAGCATAATGACATTTTTTTTCTGTCTCTGTCTGTCTCTCTCTCTGTCTGTCTGTCTCTCAGTCTATCTCTCTATTGAATCTTGAAAAAGAAAGTACGTAAGAAAAGAAAAATAAAATAAATCGATTATTCCATTACGTTCCCTAGTGTATTTTGCCGAATTATTACATTATTCCTGTGAGATACATTTTTTCAATGGATAACAAGACGTCACGTTATTTGCAATAATTCATCGTATCACTATATCGTGACGTCATAGCCATCTATTTGTGAGCTCACGCAGTTGAAATGACATTTTCACTATTCTAAAACAAGTTTAATTTCAAAGTTGTCTTTCGCGTACTAATACGAGGTTTACTGGTTCATGAAACTTCATATTTACCTCAACAAAACTCAAGAATTGTATAGTAACACATTATCTAGTAAAATGTTAATGTTTGAAAATATTTTAGCCTATCTGAAGAAATTTTTTTTAAAAAAATAAAAAATTGAAACTATATTGCAATCTGAGACAGCTAATTATCAATTTATTTCCCAAATACCGTTTTCATTATAAACTACTAATTTGATCCATCAGTTATCAAATCTAATATTGATACAGGTCTCGGACAATTTTGTAAACTTTTTTATGTTTCGTATATATAGCAGCGTCTATTTTGACGTAGACAATGAAACAAGTACACAAAATGGCGCCACCTCAGGAATTTTTACATGTGCTGGTTCACTGGTTTGTAAAACCACTTTTCATACTCCAAAACTGCGGAGATATAAGCTTCATTATATCGCGATTCTAAGAATAAAAAGATGCTTATTCTTGTTTTAGCTTTCACAACGGCTGTTTTCGAATAACAAAATCAAAGGCTTTCTGCAATATAATTCAAACATTAGTGCCAATATGACATAGCGTCTTATGGTTAAATTCTAGCTTGAACGTAGCTTTGATAGACTCACGGTACTAAATATATGGAAGAAGGGGAACCAGTCTAGAAATGGATGAAGATAAAATAGAGTATATATGGGTTTGGATGGCCAGGATTGGTTGATAATGAAAGTAAAAGTTTTGTGAAAGAATCTTTTGAGAGTTTATCCTAGTTGTAACTGAAAAAAATAGAGACCCTGTTTTAGTGATGGAATTTCAGTCCTTTTACAGACTTGAGTTTGGAAAACATATTTCTGAAATTAGCACCTGACTCTTTGGTGCGGAATTTAAAGCACATGTTTCAAACACATGTAGATCCAGAAAATGCCGCGGTTCATATTGTTTTCTCTACACAGAAGCTGTCATCAAGAATATGTCTATGCTGATAAATATAGATTTGATCATGAGCAATCAGAAATTTAAAGTTATTGAATTTTTAGTATCATGGTATTTTGCGTAGGTTTACTAGCTGAATTAGTACTGTGAGTCCTGTAAAGTACACGTAATACGACTGAGGCGCCGAAAGGTGCACGGAACTGTTGGTAATTCCTTTAGAATGCAAATATCAAGACTGTGTAACAATCCTTTGATTAATTGATGAGATATTTACTGCAATTTGTGAAATCAGCGTGAGCCCAGTGACGATGAAAGTTAAGAAGGACAGATTCAGAATTGTAAGAGGTCGGCCTGTGGAGAAGCACTATGACAATTTGGTCTAAGCAAATATAATAATTGGTCGAATTCATCGTTTGAGGTTACTGGCAGACTATATATAATCAGTCATTGGAAGTCAAAATTTGTTAATTTCAAGCTGGAGTAAGTTAAACATGTGATACTTTCATGCAATATAATTAGTTATTGAATTTGTACTGAAAAATATTCGTTTTGACAAGCTTGCGTGTGGGTTCTTCATACAACCGAGTCCACACGAATGTTATTAGCGTAGATTCAATAACCTATTAAGAACATTGACCAAAACAAGAGTTGCAAACTTTGTGTGGTACAGCCTTCATTGAAATCTAAAACAAGAGTTGCAAACTTTGTGTGGTACAGCCTTCATTGAAATCTAAACCAAAACAAGAGTTGCAAACTTTGTGTGGTACAGCCTTCATTGAAATCTAAACCAAAACAAGAGTTGCATACTTTGTGTGGTACAGCCTTCATTAAATTCTCAACCAAAACAAGAGTTGCAAACTTTGTGTGGTATAGCCTTCATTAAATTCTCAACCAAAACAAGAGTTGCAAACTTTGTGTGGTACAGCCTTCATTGAAATCTAAACCAAAACAAGAGTTGCAAACTTTGTGTGGTACAGCCTTCATTGAAATCTAAACCAAAACAAGAGTTGCATACTTTGTGTGGTACAGCCTTCATTAAATTCTCAACCAAAACAAGAGTTGCAAACTTTGTGTGGTACAGCCTTCATTAAATTCTCAACCAAAACAAGAGTTGCAAACTTTGTGTGGTACAGCCTTCATTGAAATCTAAACCAAAACAAGAGTTGCAAACTTTGTGTGGTACAGCCTTCATTGAAATCTAAAACAAGAGTTGCAAACTTTGTGTGGTACAGCCTTCATTGAAATCTAAAACAAGAGTTGCAAACTTTGTGTGGTACAGCCTTCATTGAAATCTAAACCAAAACAAGAGTTGCAAACTTTGTGTGGTACAGCCTTCATTGAAATCTAAAACAAGAGTTGCAAACTTTGTGTGGTACAGCCTTCATTGAAATCTAAAACAAGAGTTGCAAACTTTGTGTGGTACAGCCTTCATTGAAATCTAAACCAAAACAAGAGTTGCAAACTTTGTGTGGTACAGCCTTCATTGAAATCTAAAACAAGAGTTGCAAACTTTGTGTGGTACAGCCTTCATTGAAATCTAAAACAAGAGTTGCAAACTTTGTGTGGTACAGCCTTCATTGAAATCTAAAACAAGAGTTGCAAACTTTGTGTGGTACAGCCTTCATTGAAATCTAAACCGAAACATATTGCTATACCTTTTAAAATTCTTTTCATCTTCACACGAATGAATTTAAGACCAATAATTTATTTTCCGTAGACATCAATGTCAACGTTTGAATAAATAAAGTTATTTCTGTGCACTAGATGACCATGTACAACACATGTACTTCTTGATTAAAGAAAGCGCAAACTTTCTGTATAATTTAAAGTATGTGCTTCGCCGAAAAATCGGAATCGTGTACATGCAGAGACATAATCTATTTATAAGTTGAAAGCACTATTAAAAGTCTTGGAAAATTTAAAAAGAAAATTTCCCGCGGATATTACAGCCAATCGCTCGATCTCCAAGTATTAAGTACGGTTTCCAATATTCCCCAAACTTCAAGACTGGTACCCTGTTATAATTAGTGGTCTGATTCATCTAACTATTCCTGCGATTTTCTATTGACCACTAAGCTAACTCGATCAATATCCACTGCCCGCTCTAATATTATCAATGACAGCTATACCGCCGATAAAGGAATTGCATTAAAATTTCTTCTAAAGTCTCAAAAAAATCTCGATTTTGGTTGACCTGATAGCATTATCTCCAGACGAATGTTCTTTTGTAAAAAAAAAAAAGATACTCCTATGTCAAATGTTTCTACAATACAGCCTTATCGACGTCCAGTAAAAAAAATAATTACAATAATGCACAATAAATGGAAATTAGTTTCAATGATTAATATATCTATCGCACATTAAATTCTTGATATAAATCATATTTTACAAGCCGGTCGGGGTGTGGGCAGGGTGGGACAAACCAGATAGCTAATTATAACTACATGAAGTACGGTATGTACTCGCGTAAGTCCAAATGCAAACAACATAGACCATGATCTGCAGTCGCATAATGCGCCGGCAGATCAGGGTCTATGTTGTTTGTTTTACTGATTAGTCCTTACAAACTGCATAGACCCAGATCTGCCAGCGCATTATGCGACGGCAGATCTGGGTCTACGCAGTTTGCAGTTGGTATTGACTTATACGCGAGTATAGACGGTAACTCACGTGTCACTTTTGTCAACAATTCGTTAGATTAATTATTTTATGGATGGCATTTTTGCAATTAAAAACAGCCTTCCTTGTTGGTTCCTTGATATAATCGCTTAAACACCACTAGCTCATTTTCAATCAAAACTGTAACTTCAATTCACCAATAGACGAATCAAATTACATAGGATCAGGACGATTTATAGAGAATTGTATATTCTCCTGATTCTGATTCGTCTCAGATCGGATGTAGACAGAAGAGAAGAGATTGAAGATAAAAGCGAATGTAATGGATCATCTTATTACTTAGGGCAAGTGCAAATATTTATTTATATATATTATTTTTTAGGGCAAGTGCAAATATTTATTTATATATATTATTTTAATGCGCTCCAATAACGTTTATTCGACATAAATTAATGCCACTAAAAACGTGGGATGATGGTAACTATCAGATAAAAGGATTACATTTTGGAATTACTTTTAATAATACATTTCCATTTCTAAAAACGATTGTAGGATAAAACGTTTAGACCCTTTTACGAAAACGAAAAATGGATCGGTCAAAAGATCTACATGCCAGATAATAAAAATAACGCATTAGCTGCTTCATTCATGATATTGGGGTTTGATATGGGCTTTTGTGTACTCGATAACGCTATCTCGGCGACACCCAGGAAGCAAGCCTGTATAAATGACTTATTTATTTAGGACACATATAAAAATGTATGTGATATATCTTAAAAGAATAAATATTTACACTAAGTTATAGGAAGCAGCATGAGATTTGTTAAGATAAGAATACAGAAAAATGGACTCGGAATTCTTAGCTGTCTGCCTCGAGAACGAAGAAAAATGACGCTTTATTTGGAGCTAAAGTAATAATTTTTTGCAGCGCTTTTCTGAACTCGCATCGAAATAGCTTGATGAACGATCTGGTGATGTTCCAGTTTGTCAGTTCTGATATAGATGGCTTAGAGATTTAAGCATGCGATGCTTTCGCAAACATAGATACACCAACAATGATGACAATTACACTGACAACAATAGAACATTGTCTTCTCTATTTCGCACGTGGTGCACATCTCGCCTTTCAGGAACATATCATTATTATAATATGGTTATATGACGAAAATCTACCTTATGTACGTCAATATGCATTGCACACATAAGAGGCTCGAATTCTTTCATTCCTGCCTTTTGAGTCTAATATTCAACACATCACCTCTGATATGGTTGGTTTCTTTATCACTTTAAATATTTTGAGGTACATAAAAAAAGAGTACTTTTTGTTCTCCTTTGTTCCACAGCCGTTACACTCATTCTTACATGACCGCGCCAGATCTAGCTGGTTTGACGTCGTGCATTTTTAATGACGTCAGCTGTATTAAAACATAGAAATTTCACGTCCTGCTTGAGCCAATTTTTTTTTTTTTTTTTTTTTTTTTTTTTTTGTTCTTCTTCTAAAAAAACTCATTTATGAAGGTATTTGGTATATAATTTATGTGCCTGGAACTTCATCATGTAAGAAAAAATACAATACACATTTTTTCTGTGTGCCAATGTTTGCTGGACTGGAGCACTTGGAAACCCTGTGGTTTCACCCGACGGCTCAGATTATTTATATGGGCTCAGGCAAACGTTTGTATAGTCCGATAAATCAGTCCCCCAAACCTGCACTGCTACTGATGGGATGTTTGAGGTATGATCTCACGTCTTCACTCTTCGTCAAATCGTGCAATTTACGCAAACAGATCTGTCTGCAACAAATCAGTGTACATTTTAGACATTTACCGGTATTTCTCGAAGCTCTTGAGTTACGGTTAGTTGAAATGTCCCTTTGGCGATGAGTACAGAATATTTCTGGATCAAATCCTATGTTTGACAACTTGTAAATCCACGTGAAATAGCACAACACTACCACCTGTTACTGTTTCGAATTGCATGACTACATCTGGCAGTTCCATCAAACCCAGCAACCAATCATCATGCAACTTTCGCTCATAACTCATTTGAAAGTTTCGGTTGCTTTGGTCATGTGACTCAAATCGACAAATATTATCCGCCATTTTTGATTTTATTTTCCATTTTTGGGGGGTCTAATCACGCGTTAAATGAACTGACCGAGAAATCAACTATAACGGGTAATTTGAAATATTCTTACCTGTTATGCATAGATGCTTCCTTCTTAAATACACGTAACAGCCACATGATAAATGCACGGACGCCCGAGTAGAGTCACATGACAAAAGTAACTGAAACTTTCAGATGAGATAATGAGCGAAAGTCGCATCTGATTTGTTGGTGGATCTGATGAAACTGCCTGATTTAGCCATGAAATTCGAAATGGTGACAGAAGGTATGGTTGTGGGATTACAAGTTGTCAAACATAGGATTTTATCCAGAAATATTCTGTACATATTGCCGAAAAGGCCCCCTTTAACTGATCATAACTCAAGAGCGGCAAGAAATACCGGTAAGTGTCTTTTGTCCTGTCTACTTTAGTTTGGCAGACTGTCCAAAACAACTTTATTGTCGGAAATGAGGGAAAGATAAACCAGGAGATGAACATTTCTAAAGACGACTAACTGCTTCTTCAACTGCAGTAATATAGTAGCGGACGTATCTATTTGAATATGTATAAACATAGTATCATCTGAAATGGAAAAAGAGGGTGGGTGGACGATAAAGTAAAATAATGAAAATGTTTGGCTTTTTAAACAAAGACCTAATGTCGTATATCTATATGATTGTCCATGAGTCATTTTAACAATGCATTCTTGTATGAACACACACACACACACACACACACACACACACACACACACATATATATATATATATATATATATATATATATATATATATATATATCCTCTATGACTATTTTATTTAAATTTAGAATTTGTTATGATATTAAGTAATGGTGGTACTAATATACAGTCTACAGAACAGAACAGAACTTTATTGCCAAGTCATATTTATCCCATGAAGGTCGTTGCCCTAACAATCGTCCGATTAACGCTACGGTTTAACGATAAACAAATGTTACCTATAGACAGGGTTCATTGTTTGACGCTTCTGTTGTGGCTACATGTTACTAATCAGGCTTAATTATGAGAGAGGTAACCGTAACACTACTTTACCATTGTGTATCGTGCATTTGTCAGCTGTTCATTATCATGACTTTCAGGTATTATTGAAGCAACTTGCCAGATATCAGATTGCTGGAACAATTAGGAAAAAAAAAAGTAACGTCATATAATTGAATATATATATATATATATATATATACTGTTAATCATGAAAGAATGATACTGATAGGAGTTGTTTGTCTCAATATCAAACAAACTTTGAAATGCCCTGTCTAGACCCAACTAAATTGTTTTTACTTTATTGATGGGTACCGCCTGCTAGAATGAGAATAATAAAAAATGTACAGTATTTTTGAAGACGCTATTGTCAATGAAGGCCCTCGTCAGACGTGTATTTAAGCCAAGGTGACACTTTTATGATAGCCGACAGCAACAATTACAAGGTATTGATCAACATAGAGTAAGTTACAATGTTTTTAATTTATATTACCGAATCTCTTAACATTCGGTAATACAGGGAATATATATATATATATATATATATATATATATATATATATATATATATATATATATATATATATATATATATATATATGTCAATGTCATACCGCTCTGTAAGACATTAGACACTTTCAGGAATTCAGTCAGTCATCAACCTAAAGAGTTTTTTGTTTTTTTGCTTCAGGAAAAGCATTTTGATTTTATCGGTTACAAATTAAAATCTAATGGATAAATAACACACACACACACACACGCGCGCAACAACAAGAAAAAGTCAATCAATGGGAGTTCTGAAAAACGTAGAACTATACTAACAGATGCATGCCTTAGAGTCAATCAATGGAAGTTCTGGGAAACGTAGAACTATACTAACAGATGCTTGCATTAGACGACCGAAAGCACACTTTATCTTAGGAAACGTTTGCTTTTGAAGAATCAGGTTCTTCAATATTAGAAAAACCAGTTTAATAATAAGTAACCTGCTGTAGTTAGACAACTAAATTGAATAATAACTGCCCGAATTGTATGGTATGTATCGAAAACAATTAGTTCTCCTTTGCACATCGCTGGTTTTCATCTGTTTTGAACCCTGCTTGAGTCATTGTTTCAGGATATTTATTTCGTTAAATATTTACTGGAATTTACAAATTCATGCAAATTTCTTGGCTGAGTTAGCGTGAAACCTGTGTGGCACATAACAAACAATTAAAGCGTGTTGCCGTACAAAGAATAGTCACTGCCAATTTATCAGCAACAATAGAGCTTTATTAAAACTGCTGCCCACTTCACCCCGGTGTCAGCCTCGTTCTGAGTTGTCACTGAATTCATTTTTGCATTGAATATTGACCAAGAAAGTTAATAAGTTACCAATTTTAGTGCTAGATCCGATGTTTCAATCCTTGAATTTTCCACGTTTTACATTACGTTTTACAAATTCCCTGGGATATACGACGTTTCTGCGCGATTCTTGGATAAATAAACTTGTGGTGGGAGTGGTGTTTCAAGAGCAACGAGAGCGCCAGTTGGGGAACAGATTGGAGCCTACTGTATTTTGTTGCTCACGACCGTTTTTAAAGGCTATGCTGTATTTCAAAAACAGAACAAATCTTTCTGTTCATGATTTTCCCAAGGCCTTATTTGTTTCAGGAAAAAGACCTGTAAGATCTTGCGTAGCGTGCAGCAGCGGTGGTTTAAGCTGTATGAAACCCATGGCCGTGATTTCTTCAAGTGAAAGAGCTTCGAAACAGCATCTACACGTAAAACTATCAAAAGGTTTAGAGATATGTTTTGTTTAAATCGGAAAATGTTTTAATCATGCGCCTTTATGTATGCATCAGATTCATCCTTTAATGTCAAGAGGCCAACAGGCGAATCTAACTAGATTATTTATCAGTATATACTACATTCTCAACAGAAAATAAAATAATAATAACAGCCAATAAAGATCGATATAAATACTCTGTTCCAAACCATTGGATTTCTGGTGAAGTAACATGTAAACCTAAGATTTATTACGCTTAAAGTTTACTATGTATTAAAGATATTAGTTTAACAACATTCTGCCTTGACCTTCTTTGCCCGAGTAGCAAAATTGCTTGGTTTTGACGATTGAAAACTTAGAAGAAAAAAAAGTGCTATACTGCTTTCCAGTTTGTAGAACATACATTTGGACCGGATATTGCGATAATGTAAATTTTCCAATTATATATTGTTATGTATATTGAATTTATAATATTTGTCCATGATTGTAAGTTGTACCTTAGTCAGATTATGGTCACTTTGTAAACAACATGTGTACATAACATTTGAGTTCAAGGCCGGTTTTGTTAGCTGCTGGACTGTTATTTCCATGTCTTGTGACTAAGTCAGGTACACAAAGTAATTTTCCACTAGAATTACCCACATTGTGATGTGACATAGCTCATGTAGGATTTTGGTAAACAAATTCATTCCTATTCTAGAATTTCGGTTCTAAAAGGATCAGTCTGTAAGGAATCAATTTTAGTTGTGTTGTTGAAATCAGATATGACTTGAGAGTAATTATTTATTTACAATATTCATAGGGAATAATAAAGTGCTCGCTTACTTTCGGATTAATACATAATTTTGGGATTTATGTGAATTCATTCAAATACATTCCGTATTATATCATTGTGGTACATCAGGGCATTCAAGACTTGTGGTACATCAGGACATTCAAGACTTGTGGTACATCATCACGTTCAAGGCTATTGCAATTCATTTGGAACATTATATATTTTTGGACGTGTGATTAGGACACTTAGGATTATCTGGACTTTAATTCACGTTATTGTAAGTGTCTTGAATTTTCACTTTAATTGTCTAGAAATAAATTGCTTGTTGTTTTTACTTGATTTTGTTGGTGTCACTTCCTTTCTATTAGATATTTTTAGGTCATAAAGTCGTAACTATATATATATATATATATATATATATATATATATGTATATATATATATATATATATATATATATATATATATATATATATATATATATATATACACACACACATATCAACTATCATCCATATCGGAAAGCCTGCGGTGTAATTTGAGAGTAACAGATATAAACAGCTTGTGAGAGAATGTGCCACAAGTACTCCCTTATTACCGCAACGCCTGATTTGGCACAAGTACCCCATTTTTACCGCAACGCCTGATTTGCTTCAAGTACTCCATTATTACCGCAGCGCCTGATTTGCAACAAGTACTCCCTTATTACCGCAACGCCTGATTTGCCACAAGTACTCCCTTATTACCGCAACGCCTGGTTTGCCACAAGTACTCCCTTATTACCGCAACGCAGAGCAATCTTATTCCAGTGGCTTAAAAGTTTAGTATAATGTGCGGTGAATTGTCTCACCGAAGGATTTATTCCTCGATTTCATCAATACATTGTGATTCTTGTCAGACGAGAATTATGTCTGAATGTACTATTATAGCTTGAACAACATCTTATGTCAAGGGCGTGTTTTTTAATCTTCATAATGGTTGGTCCCAACTATCTCTTTCAAGAGGAAGCTGCGGTAGTTCGTAAACCAAGGGTCGAGGATTCAATATCCGCCCAAGCCGTCCTGGGTCGACTGCCTCGGTGTGTGATTGAGAAAGGCCCTAAGCTCCCATTTCCTCGGCATGATATAGCCAATAATGTGTTAAAAGTACCGTTTAAACCAACAAAACAATCTTTTTCTCAGGGTAGAAGGTGTTAGGAAGAGAGCTTAAACTTACAAAGTTAAAACAGAAGTTCAGAATGTGTCGCAAAATTTAAAGATGAACAAGATATTTCGCTCTGGATGAGCGATTAAAATTTCTCTCCTACGTGTACCCATCGCGAATATCTTAACATAATACGAATCCATTTGTTCTGTTCCATGCACTAGCCTTGATATCGATTTTAAACTTAAGAGAAAAACATCCACCATGCATGTTTGCTTTGAGCATTCAGTACGCATGTGCTCGACAGATTTGCACGGAGACATGGTGGTAACTAATTATTTTATGAGAGAGAAAGAGATGTACATTGATTCATTACCGATACTTGAAAATGACCCCTTTGGAAATAAGACCAAACTTTAACATTCATGTGTAAACACCCACGACATAGGGAATTTGTCAGGCTTGTCCTTTCCACGATACATTGTATAGCCATTAACATTTTGTCGTATTTCACATATCCACTAAAATAAAACGAGAATTATCTTACTCCTCTGTCATTACCTTGGAACAAAATGTGACCTAGATTAACACTCCTGTCAAACTGTGGCCTAGATTAACGTTCCTGTCAAAATCCTTGCATTTCATCGTACAACATTTGATAATAATTTTCTTACTTATCGTAATCTAAAACCTATGGCAGCTATCTTCAAATTAACAAGGTGTGGTATTTCTACAAGTACTTGACATTTGTTAGCATTTAACTGTATGTAGTGGGTGGGGAGACCCCATGAGAAAAGTTAATTAATCGAAATTTAGTTTAAAAGGCTTTTGAGATTAAGTTTGAAGTCTTTACACAATTTATGCAGACAACTGGTGCTGACATGCACATCTGGTTGTGACAACGATAGAACCACAAGATCATAAGCGAATAAGATATGATTTACACATGTCAAATCTGAAGCTGCAAGAGGGACGTGTGCAGATCATTGAATAGTTTCTTACATCATTAAAATCGATATTATTCACAGTGCGTCTGCATATATATTCCAGTTTAATTTTACAAACCAGAATGTCGTAAAGTCCACCATCAGTTCGGACTGTGTGAATGATTTGTGCTACAATCCTATACTTTTCAAAAATAGGACTTTATACAGAAGTTTGCGCAAATATAAATTACAGAGAGAAACACTTTGCTGAGATTACTACTAACTGCAATTCAACGATTAATATTTGTGGCATGTACTGCACTTTCGTTAGACATTGGATTTAGGTTTGAAAGTTTCCAGCTATCAAGGAGCTAAATCCAATCCAATATAGAAAGGTAAACGTACACTAGATGATCGATCAGATAGGAAACAGAGCACCTGAGCATTTCATTATAGCAAACGAAGTTGTATAAATAATCATACCTTAATTAATGTATATATGACCAGCGGAGAGGAAAGTTAAACTAGTGACCCCGTGATATCGGTAAAAGATATGTAATTACTCCAAGAACGCTATTTAACCGTCAATATGTCATCAAACTTTATGACAAAATCAGTCTAGAAGGAGACCTTACATTGATGGCGCAAATTACCTTGGAACCCCGGCTTACCGTATATTAATCAATTTAACTTTAACACAGTGGCGACGACTTGATGTATAAAACCATGGCCATTAACCCTTCTGCGTTTTTGCTGATATTTTGCACTATATGTTTCTCGGTCTGTTGAAAATGTAAAACCTATTTAAACTAAGACAAAGTGTCCAACGAATTAATGAACTAAGATTCATAATTTATACGCAGCTTTTGGTATTTTGGAACCATGTTATGACGAACGTTTTGAATGTTGGTTGATTCGGTTTAAAATGCCGTGGACGCTCAGATCTAGGGTAAAAAAGGAAAGCCTACATCAGTTTGAGCTAAAACAAGCAAATGATACGATTCACGAGGATTACTATTATATGAAGTTTGTATATACAACATACTTAGAGAATAATGAGAGGTCATCAAACTTGGTCATTGTCAGCCGCAACGGGAGTGTAGAATCCTAACCAAAGATTCACAAGGAATTCTGAAGGTCTGGAAGAAGTGATGAGTAAGAGAGTGATTGGGTAGGACTAGGTCTGCTGTTGTATCTATATAGAGTGATTGGGTAGGACTAAGTCTGGTGTTGTATCTATAGAGAGTGATTGGGCAGGACTAAGTCTGGTGTTGTATCTATAGAGAGTGATTAGGTAGGACCAAGTCTGGTGTTGTATCTATAGAGAGTGATTAGGTAGGACTAAGTCTGTTGTTGTATCTATAGAGAGTGATTGGGTAGGACTAAGTCTGGTGTTGTATCTATAGAGAGTGATTGGGTAGGACTACGTCTGGTGTTGTATCTATAGAGAGTGATTAGGCATGACTAAGTCTGCTGTTGTATCTATAGTGATTGGGTAGGACTACGTCTGGTGTTGTATCTATAGAGAGTGATTGGGTAGGACTAAGTCTGTTGTTGTATCTATAGAGAGTGGTTAGGCATGACTAAGTCTGCTGTTGTATCTATAGTGATTGGGTAGGACTAAGTCTGTTGTTGTATCTATAGAGAGTGATTGGGTATGACTAAGTCTGTTGTTGTATCTAGAGAGAGTGATTAGGTAGGACTAAGTCTGTTGTTGTATCTATAGTGATTGGGTAGGACTAAGTCTGGTGTTGTATCTATAGAGAGTGATTAGGTATGACTGAGTCTGCTGTTGTATCTATAGAGAGTGATTATGTAGGACTAAGTCTGTTGTTGTATCTATAGAGAGTGATTAGGTATGACTAAGTCTGCTGTTGTATCTATAGAGAGTGATTAGGTAGGACTAAGTCTGTTGTTGTATCTATAGTGATTGGGTAGGACTACGTCTGGTGTTGTATCTATAGAGAGTGATTGGGTAGGACTAAGTCTGTTGTTGTATCTATAGAGAGTGATTAGGTAGGACTAAATCTGTTGTTGTATCTATAGAGAGTGATTAGGTAGGTCTAAGTCTGTTGTTGTATCTATAGAGAGTGATTAGGTAGGACTAAGTCTGTTGTTGTATCTATAGAGAGTAATTGGGTATGACTAAGTCTGCTGTTGTATCTATAGTGATTGGGTAGGACTAAGTCTGTTGTTGTATCTATAGAGAGTGATTAGGTATGACTAAGTCTGCTGTTGTATCTATAGAGAGTGATTAGGTAGGATTAAGTCTGTTGTTGTATCTATAGAGAGTGATTAGGTAGGACTAAGTCTGTTGTTGTATCTATAGAGAGTGATTGGGTATGACTAAGTCTGCTGTTGTATCTATAGAGAGTGATTGGGTAGGACTAAGTCTGTTGTTGTATCTATAGAGAGTGATTGGGTATGACTAAGTCTGGTGTTGTATCTATAGAGAGTGATTGGGTAGGACTAAGTCTGGTGTTGTATCTATAGAGAGTGATTGGGTAGGACTAAGTCTGGTGTTGTATCTATAGAGAGTGATTGGGTAGGACTAAGTCTGGCGTTGTATTAATAGAGACTGATTAGGTATGACTAAGTCTGCTGTTGTATCTATAAGGACCAGGAAGCATGATACCATCAGCATTCTTAGGAATGACATACAATGACATAAATCATTGTACGATTTATAGTGACAGCGTGTGCCATTATCAGCATGCATGGTCTTGGAACCAGTTCACTTAAGTTAAGTTTCATTTCCTCCAAACGCCGTTATTAAACAAAAAATGATGATTAAATTCTGATACTAATTAGATTCTAACTACTGTTAATGGTAAATTAACATCTGAAGTGAGTGACGTCTACAATGATTGACATGTATGATCCATAGTCTTGTAAAGGGAACTCCACAAACTGTCTGCCATCGGTTTTCTAAAATAACAACAGAAATCCTTTTAAGTTTCTGCACCAATGAGCACAGTCCTTTAAGTATACTACTTGTAGCTTCCTTCATATGCGACAGTTAGTCTTTGACAATGCTGCACAAGTACGCTGTGCGACAATAATTTTCCCTAGCCTGCATAGCTTAATCATGCTTTGTGGGGACGTACCCCTGTATTACTCACACGAGAATTTCGTCTAATTATAATTTGAATAGTTTAGACAGATCGATTACTTTTTACGTCAAATTGTACTTTATTAATTGCAGAACTGGAGAAATAAGGAATAAGACCACTGGAGAATTTTGTTATAAAAATGTATTACTTTGATACCAAATTATTCTCAAATCTGATTGGCTGAACAGGTCACGTGCAGTATTTGATCACTTTATGAAAGTAATAAAACAGTTACGGGCTTTTGTGTCGCTCAATACATTGTTTTATTGAGCTGTGAAATGTAGATATTGACTGACGCGAAGCGTTGGCCAATTATATTTCGCAGCTCAATAAAAGAAGGTGCTAACTCTACAAAAGCCCATAAATGTATAACATTCTTACTTAGTGGGTTGGAAATATATGCATTGTAAATGTAAAATTGTCCTTTGAACGCATTTTATGACGGTTAAAAGGACAGACTAAGCATGGTGTTTTATTGAATAACTTGTGTAAACACATACTAATGTTCAGTATCCAATTAGAATATCTGACAATAACCCGAATAAACAGTAATTTCATTCTGCGTAGTTGTCAAAATTGTATTAGAATGAGCAATATTGATATTATGGAATACAAATTGTATTAGAATATAAGCAAAATTGATATTATGGAATACAAATTGTATTAGGATATAAGCAATATTGATATTATGTAATACAAATTGTATTAGAATAAGCAATATTGATATTATGGAATACAAATTGTATTAGGATATAAAGCGATATTGATATTATGGAATACAAATCGTATTAGAATAAGCAATATTGATATTATGGAATACAAATCGTATTAGAATAAGCAATATTGATATTATGGAATACAAATTGTATTAGGATATAAAGCGATATTGATATTATGGAATACAAATTGTATTAGAATAAGCAATATTGATATTATGGAATACAAATTGTATTAGGATATAAAGCAATATTGATATTATGGAATACAAATTGTATTAAAATAAGCAATATTGATATTATGGAATACAAATTGTATTAGGATATAAAGCAATATTGATATTATGGAATACAAATCGACAGTGATATATGCTGATTGTAGAATGCTTACTAATTTTGCCTCCTGGATTGAATTGATTGCCGTCACATATGTGGAGACTAGGTTTCGCATTGTCCACTCTTTTGTACTATTTTCAATACACATTTGTGTAGCATAACACCTAATTAAGTAGGATCGGTTATATCTACGATTTATCGGGTTGCAAACTTGTCAAGCCAGTCATAAATGCCAACGCAATGACGACCAGCCAAATTACCTTCAAACAAATTGTATAAACTCTTCGTTTTAGATCGTATTTATTTCCCACCGGCAAAAATAAATGCATGACCTCTACTTCCAAATTATTATAATATCCCAAACCTTTAGTGTGACAATTAAAAGTTGTTTTCTTAGAGACTCAGGTAAAGAGCTAATACATACAATTTTGAAACCTATATATTGCTCGACTTAAAAAAGCTTTTCAGTCTCTACGATTTGTCTTACATTCAATTATTGTCATAATTTAAGATATATTCAGTTCTTTTGTTTTGTTTTAAGTTCCAAAATTCTACCTTTGGTACGAAATTAATTTATCAGGGGGGAAATCTGACAAAGAGTCAATATATTTTATAGAGTATTTCCCTCTCCACTTTACAAGAAATAATTAAAAGCAATTTTTCTGAGGATAAAAAAAATTTCTTGGGCAGATTTTCTGGGGTCTGGTGGAGTAGGAGTGGGAAGCTATCCTAACCTGAAATTTCCGGTGATATAAAGAGGGTTTATGGAGAAAGGAAAAATGTAATAATATAAAATAAAAAAACCCACTGAAGTTATATTAGCTCTACAAGTGCCTTGCTAAGTTATTACATTTATATATAGCGATGGCGGGGACTTTAAAGCTGAGGTCAAATGAATATATATTTTTAGCAGAGTTGCCAGATCCTAGAGAACTGGCACTTGAGGGTGGCTTTTATCTGCATCCATTTTTACTTCCCCCCCCCCCCCCCCTCTCTCTCTCTAGTCCAATTCACGTCCCATCCCATTTACATAATTATCACATATTTTCAATCATATTAGAAGCAACCCCATTCTTTCCCTAGATGCTAGGGTGATCAGGAATAGACAAGGCTTCCAATAATCACAATAACAATACTATTAAATCTAGGTATTGATAGACATAAATATATTTTTAAAGCGAGTAGCATGCAATATCGGTTAGTCTTGCCTGTGCAACACCGAGGAATAAAGTATGTAAACTTTAGTAAGATTCAATTATATTATGGGATGACAAATACTTAATAAATGAATTAAGTGAATACACTTTCTCCTGTGCCAAGCTTTTTATTCATAATTTGAATTTAAACGACGAAACCAACATTCATTAAAAGGATCTCAAATTGAACACGATCTTCCCATATATAGATATTAGATTATTTTCAAACAGTTCTTACGTTAAATAAGTTAATGGAGAAATTGACAAGTATTGTTTTCCATTGAAATTTAAAAATACAGTATTGAACGTGAATATTTGAGAAGACCTTTCATTCATTATATCTGTTATTATTTGGAGACACAGTAGCTATCAACCACTAACGTAATATAACAATTAATTATCATCCCGACCAAACAAAGTCGTTTCAACGCCAGGAATATTTGACAGCGATCGAATTTCAATATATTTGTAGGGACGGTGTTTAAATTTATATATCCTTGTAATTAAGTCTTGTTTCGTGGTTTAGAATGACAAAATAAATTAAATTCAGGGTTAGCTTAAGCAGTCGGATTCAACAACCATCAAATACACAAAGAAACATCCCCAACCAGTGTGTTCAGGTTCAGATAAAACCCAACAGAGATTGAAACAAATTCAGTTCTCACCCTTGTGACATCATAGGGTGGAGTGAGTTAGCAGGTGAACAATTAAACGTATATGGTTATGGTGACTTCGGAACCCGGCTGACAACATATTTATCTGCACATAAGCTAACTGGGGAAGGTAACTTTCTAACTTGCTTATGTAAATATATTTTAATTACACATCCATCCTTATTGCATATACCGTAATGTACGAT
The DNA here is from genome assembly GCA_029931535.1 of Margaritifera margaritifera. Taxonomy (NCBI): domain Eukaryota; kingdom Metazoa; phylum Mollusca; class Bivalvia; order Unionida; family Margaritiferidae; genus Margaritifera; species Margaritifera margaritifera. The sequence goes on along the minus strand of JAQPZY010001566.1, from coordinate 3,589,494 downwards.
AAAGTCTGAAACTTAAGTGAGCTGTTGAAGAGACCGTCCAAGTCAATAGACTAGATGTAGAACACATTGTAATAATCAAGTATGATTTGAACTCTAAATGATTAATTATACATTACAGTACATCACTCCAGGGTAGTATTGTGTGAAATCACTAAAATCACTATCATCACGGAGTAGAGTAATATAGAATTGGATACAAAATACATCTAAAAATAAACAAAATTTAAAACGAGGGTAGAAAACGCTTCTCAGACATGTGAATTATCATAATTAAATTCTGATATTTTGAACATTCACAAAGAGTCCAGGAAAAGCAAGTTTTGGCAGTTAGTTTAAAATTCGTACCACTGCCTTTTATATTCACAGAGTGGGTCCTTCACATGATGAATTCAGATTGAAACGGGAATCTGAATCAAATAACATCACAACATGATGATGCATTCATGTTAAACTATGTACTAGACATTCTTTACATGTATATAATATTTTAGAAGACTCATTTGTCACAGTTAGTGCGTTTATTTTCAAACTGAACTCAGCGCTCTTAATAAACGTTAAATATAACTCTGTACATTTCAAAATTGTTATATTGACTACATGTGTAAAAAAAGAGTTATCCAAATGTCAACATGAATACGTCTGAGCAAAATCAAGCGGAGAGTAGTTTGAATTATGTATTGATACGAATCCTCGATTTGATTATTGCGTAACTTTAAAACTATTACAAGCAAAACGTCATTGTATAATACCTTTTGAAATTCGAGATAGCTTACCTAATAACAACCTTAACTGTCGCCCCTTTCAAACTAACACCTGGTTACAACTGTCGCCCCTTTCAAACTAACACCTGGTTACAACTTTTCCAGATCTTTGAACCGTCTTATCTACATCTCTCTACTTTCCTGATTCGAACATTGAGGAGTGGTTTGATGACGTATTATACTGCTGTATACAGCTGCGGACCCAAAACACTGTTAACTCTGACAGAAACGCCTGATTAAATACGTGGCAATGATAATGCTAAAAAATAAGTTGTTGTAAGTTTACACATGTTATATTAATTACATATAATATTTTGCATAGATAAATCTCACCTCATTTATATTAATATACTGCATACCTTTTGCATCCATTTCAAGAAGTATATATTTTAATCCTTTACAAGCATTTCAGGAAGCTATTTAATTAATGTAGCTCTGAAAGAAAAAGCATACTATCAATGGTATTCAAAATGACATATGGAATGGAGGCTATTAATAACACAAGCTTGTCTTTAGTGGGGAATACATAGTAAGACTCTTTAAAATGTATTTATTTCTTAATTCTTCGTAACCAGGGCAAATACATACAAAAATGAAATTCACCTTTAAACACTTGAATATTTTGTTGCTGACAAATTGGACACATTCATATGCATTCTTGGAAATAAATTTGCTGTATTGTGTCTCTTTGCTGTATTGTGCATACTTAAAACGGGCATAGCCCAACTAACGTGGGCATATTTGATGCACTCTAATAACCCCAAATTGGACATATTCGATTCTTTCTTTCAAATTTCTTCTGTCATTAGATCACGGTTCGAACACCTGAATTGTGCGAGTATCTTACTACAAATATACGGCAAATCAAAAGGAAGATATTTCTCAGCTTTCAATGAGCTGTGGTATTGTTTGTAATAGTTTAAGTTTTGAAGTTTCCCGAATTTTTCCAACTTTGATATGCTGCATCTTTTATCTGCTGTGAGAAAATGTGTAGGAATGCTTGCGTATCGCCACCATCTTGAAATATCCAAACATATCTGAAGTAGATTTTACCTTTCTAGACCATGTGGTCCGATTGCCCTCTTCTAAGTTTGAAGCATTACATAGCATTGATGACTATATATCTCCGGATGTACTTGAATAAGTTTAGTCCAGAGTTTAATACAGTGGATATAATACATAGAAATCATAAGATATCTTCCACTCTCTCCTAAGGAGGCTGCATCACTAATATGGTCGCTACAATTCTCCAGACGTATTTTCATAGCTAAAAATTCGTGCACCTGATTTATTTTCGTTTGTGCTGCCACCATTTGCTTAGTTAGGTAGAATCTCAGGTAGGTTTTAGGAAAACGTACATGTGACCACATTTTACATTACAAGCAATGGTTCCAAAATATATATCAAAACCTGGTGGAATATCTTATTGCTTGTTAGTCGATGTTTCAACAGTTTTTGATAGAGTAAATCATGGTAAATTATGGATTTCTTTGATTTAGAAAGAATTTAATTTTGCCAAAAATGTATGCAAATCTAAACTGTTGTGTGATAAATTAAAATGGCTCAACTCGTTGTGATCTAATATAGCCAAAGTTATTGTATCCTCAACAAATTATTAAATTCGTTATCTGATTTTGGACAAAAATGTGTATCTTTTGCTATGTATGTATTATGATAAAAATGTTTTGTTACCTCCTATGCAACGTCATTTAATCATGGCATTTCCCAAAATAAATCCATAGATTTAAAAACAAATTGAATTGGATGCCTGTTTTGAATATCTCTGGACAATCCAACAATCTTTCCGGGTTTCAGAAAACTTCATCGGTGTTTTTTGCAAGAAAATGGGACTTTATATGAATTCTTAAGGAAGAATATACATCAAGTAGTGTGAAGTAAAGAAGGGATAAGGAAATAAAGTTGGTTGAAAGTTAAAGTGATTTCCTCCAGAAAACTCAAGAAATGCACAGAGTGTATGTGACCGGCAATATTTTGTATGGAACCGGATGTGGACGCATCCTCCCCATTGACTTATATTCGTACAAAGTAATCATGCGCATATTAAAGAAAAAGAAGTTAAATATACATATATATATATATATATATATATATATATATATATATATATATATATATATATATATATATATATAGATATACTAACCACATTTCCTTAAATTTAAATGAAATCTCACTAGGAAAAATATAAATAAGTAAATACCCTATATGATACAATGACTTTGGCGAGATGGGGGGGGGGGGGACGCTTAATTTGACCCAATTAACCAAATCGATGATAATTTTAAGTTGAATACACTGAAATGTAGGACAGCAGCATGTAATATTTAACCGTTTTCTTAGCGTGGAAACTACTGTTAGGCCTTTATCCTCGTTCTCGATACGCTCCTAACACGGGAGACAAGGTCCACGATGCTCCTATCAGAGAATATGAAAAGGGTCCATTTGAAGACCGGACTTAGTTAATTTCTTGGCAGAGAATACATTATATGTGACAAACTTTTTAAAAAGATGCAATATCTAATTTATTATACAAGGATGAAAACTGTTCTCGGAGCTCACTAATTTCCAAAAAAATAGCTAGCAGAAACGCAGTGTAGTAAAGAGTTCCCTCTTTCCGTTTATTACACACAAAAAATCAAAAGCGAAAAAAAAAAATGGAAACATTATTTTTTCTCATTGAATTTATAACAAATATAGTCATGGTGAAACACAGTAAATGAAAGTTCTGGCAATCTGCCACGCCACTATGCCGTAAACTAAAACTTAAATCGGTAGGTGGTCAAGTAAATGTTTCTAAGTTATGTGTAGATAATTACCTACCTAACAAAGCAGCGCAAACTTTTCATATAAGTTGTTACAATTTAAGCAGTTTTATTTAGTAAGAAAAATACAAGAGCAAAAGCTCTCTTGACATTATGTCGAGAACATATTATAACTAAATATGTTATGTTTTGTTTATATTAAAACCAAGTATTTACTTTTTTAATTGCAATCCCTCAGGTAAATATACTTAGTTTTCGGTAAATATTCAAATAATATTTGCTGTCTATCTAAATAACAAAATTATCCGAATGAATTACAGCAAAAATATTGTTCAAACATCAAACATTATTTCAAAACAAATCTTGCTGTTGAGAACCACAAACAAATTTATGTTTAATAATTGGACTGGAATTATTCAATGTAATAGCTGAGATTCCCTGCAGTTCTATAGTAATTATAGACAAGTCTCACTGCGTGGAAACAGAATAAATACAAATGCATACAATAGTATGTATGACAGATTATGTATAGTTTGTAAAATATCGAAATTTGTCATTTTAGGCTTCGGCATTAGAGGCAAAACTGTATCGTTCACACTTCCCAAGCGATATTTCGGGAAACATTCTTTGGATAAATTAATGTAGAAATTATTCGATAAGTAAAAAACACACACTTTATTTACTTCAGGGAACAAAACAATGAAATATGAAGTATTGAGACAAATTAAAAAATGATGGCGAATCCAAGGAAAAAAGTCCTGCGACCCGCAAATTTTCAAATCGTTAAGTTAAACATCAGTTTTGCAAGTGAACCTGTCTTCCTAAATTGATTATCTCAAATCATGTCCGATGTTTTAATGGAACGACATATAGCAAACATTGTTCAACTGAAATCATTGTGAGGACCCTCTTTTGCATTTGAGCGAAGGTGACTTTGCTTTGTGTAATACATTAAGTGCAGTTCCTAACATCTATTTGTGTTAAACTGGAAAACAGTTCAAGAGGTTCCTCAAAGAAACTCTCATATTTCACATTATTTTATATTTTTGTCTTTACATTGTTTTTAAACATTTATATATTGCATAAATACTTTACGAGCATTAAAAGATTGAATCGTCTTCCCGTCCTCTAGTGAAAACATTTATATATTGCATAAATACTTTACGAGCATTAAAATATTTAATCGTCTTCCCGTCCTCTTGTGAAAACATTTATATATTGCATAATACTTTACGAGCATTAAAAGATTGAATCGTCTTCCCGTCCTCTAGTGAAAACATGAAGATTAAGGCTGACAACAAAACATGGTTTAATATAATCCAGAGTACTAAGACACAAATAACCATTAATTAATAATGGAATATATAGCATATTGTAAAAAAAGAACATTTCTTTTCAAATGTGAGAAAAGTGCTATACTAAAGCAAAAACACAATTATATATATATATATATATATATATATATATATATATATATATATATATATATATATATATATTGATTGCCGGCTCTTGCTTGCCCTGTTTCACACTATTACTTAAATTTACCTCAGAATGCTCTCTCTCTCTCTCTCTCTCTCTCTCTCTCTCTCTCTCTCTCTCTCTCTCTCTCAGAATGTTACTGTGAACATAGATAGTCCTCTTTGTTGATTTCTTTGACTCAGCCATGCTAATAATGAACACTATGTGCATGCAATTTACCCACAAATATACTTTAAGAGCATTCGCTCGTACAGATCTGCAAAGACATTATAAACGAATAAGCGGTTATGATTTTATAAAAACATTTTCCAATTCAGGTTATCACTTTTAAGAATAAATTTCACAAAAATCTGAACTCACCATTGTCGGTGAATTCAAATATCCAGTTAAGTATTGGTATACGTCAACAGGATCATATTAACAAAATGTGTCACATATACAAAAGCAAAGTTTATTTTCACAAGATTGTTTACTTCGCTTCCAAATAAAGATATTTTTCTTCAAAAGAATGACACCTATATAGATACTGTATCTAAATATCTATTATTTCTGCTCTAAGTACTATTTTTTTTAAATTTCTGGACAGATGGGTTTGTAAGAAAATCGGATCTCCGCCAGAAGGTGATGATATACGCTGATAACTTTCCAGAGAATGGATTAACTTCATGTTAAATCTTTTCACAACTTCATGCTCAATTAGCGTTAAGTGTTTTAATACTTTTGATTCTTTCTAAAAGTTTTGAACCATAGCAGTTAACAGGACAGAGAAATCCACTACCTATGATCTGTGCTACATTTAAAGCAGTCAATGATTTTAAATTTGAGGTTGAAATTTGTCAAGCTGTGTTTTCCTGCTCATTCAGCTCAGCGGGCGTCAAGGAAAACCAATCGAAAGTGGTTTAATTGGACACCCAGGATTGATCAACGATTTATTGACCACTCGAATTTATTGACCGGAGATCTGACTTCCCAGTCAACAAACTTTGTGACAACACTTTCAACTTTATATCGCACTCAAAAAAGGTATTATTTTAATCCAATTTTTGCAAAGTGAATTCAGTCTTTTATAAATTAAAACTAATACGTACTGTAGGTTATTGAATGTCGCAGGATTTTTAAAAAAAATAGAATATCATAAGCATCATCAGGAATAATCTATCTAATAAAGAACGAGGAAAAAATAAAAATAATGCTTGCCGTTACAGTATGTCCACCAGTAAACCTTCTACCGATGACCAGCGCATCAACGTTACATTTTAAATCAATATCCCCCATCACCGTGCTGTTTGTAAGATTAAAATTTACATAAGACATTTAAATAAATCCATATCATGAATTGACTGTTCCCTTGCTTCTCGCGCTTTTTTTTTCCTTGTCGAAACTTCACATAGTCAGTAGGAAAAACATCTGTTCTTGCAGCCAAATTATTTCTTAATAAAGAAGAGATTCTCCTAGGTGTGTTATATTTACATAGAACTTCTCGGTGGTCAAAATCGTTGTCTTTTCTATATATTATATGCCTGAAAACTATATGGGAATTTGTTTTTGCATTATACCTCACCCCTAAATGAATCTAATTAACAGTTCTTAGTCTTCTCTTTTTCTCTTTCTGGTACCTGGTCAATACACTGATTAAAACTCCGTCATGTGAATCATTCCGATTTGAAAAGTAGATGATGAACCCGAAATGACTTTAAAATGAGAAGCTAGTGTGTCACAAATAGACAAATCAACTTATACCATACGGGTATTGTTCTTATTTTACACTTCGCATTATAGATTAGCGGACGAATATTATGAGACGCCAGTTCTCACGATGAAACATCAGTTATATACACCAATAAACACATCAGATCTATTCTGCAAGGTTTGGGATGGTAAAGATTATAATTTCATGCAGATCGTTTTGTACAAGAATGTCAGCACTTAACAAGAAAGAAAATCTCAACTACGATAACCAATTTTTGTTCTCTCTGGAATTTCAACGTTAGACTAACAGGAAAACTTGAGCTCCGAATCAGAGGTATGAATCCCTTCTTCTATATTTGAAAGGCCGAATTTTAATGCAAATCACTAGCATATAATAATGGCAAAATAGAAAGATTTCCTAAGGGATGACATTTCACCAACATCAAGTCATGTTTATAGCCGCCAAAATACACACAAGTTCAGTCTAATATTATATGTCTTATTAAATATTCAAGAGAGCATTCTTACAAGGTTTAAGGCTTTCTTACAAGAAGGCATTCTTACAAGGTTTAAGGCTTTCGTACAAGGTTAAAGGCATTCTTACAAGGTTTAAGGCATTCTTACAAGAAGGCATTCTTGCAAGGTTTAAGGCTTTCTTACAAGAAGGCATTCTTACAAGGTTTAAGGCATTCTTACAAGGTTTAAGACATTCTTACAAGGTTTAAGACATTCTTACAGGGTTAAAGGCATTCTTACAAGGTTTAAGGCATTCTTACAAGGTTTAAGGCATTCTTACAAGAAGGCATTCTTACAAGGTTTAAGGCATTCTTACAAGAAGGCATTCTCACAAGGTTTAAGACATTCTTAAAAGGTTGAAGGCATTCTTACAAGGTTTAAGGCTTGTTTTCGTGTAAACAACTTTTACATTCTGCATGCATGCTGCTTTAAGGGCACCAGTTTAGGTCAAGCCAGTATGTTGTAAAATCATGGAAAACTACAGTATGATGGATGCGTGGTGATATGTACTATAAAATTATATATTTGATTCGGTTCTAGAATGAGCCTACTGGCCTAGAGGGCCCAGGGGAGATCACCGGAAGTATTCTCCTTTCTGATAGATTCCTTCTATAATAATGAACAATTCTCTCATAGTCTTCAATGATGGACTAAAAAATCACCTATTGTTAGAGTCATATGTCTTTGAAATCAGTGGCATAGGGATAATATAATAACAGATAATTCGTAAATGTGATTCTTCTTCGGACAGAACAGTGTTTCGATTATTTGAAGTATCTGATCATTTTGCTATAACATTTAAATTACGAGTATTCTCTTCATTTCATTTATTCCATTTCTATGTTGTTAAACCTAGAAAATCAGTGTAAGCATATTTACACAAAAATAATTACGGATGGAATATAAAGCATAATATAAAAATTACAAATATCACGGAAATGCATCATACAGACAAACAACTATATTAAATATATTGAATGCTCCTCTCTCTCTCTCTCTCTCTCTCTCTCTCTCTCTCTCTCTCTCTCTCTCTCTCTCTGTTACATATATCCCCACGCTATACCTCTGAGCATTGCCTTTCTCTTGTATGAAAGATGCATTGTACATAATATTCTTTCTCTTTGCAAATCCTTCATGATAAACACCAGATGGGATTTTTGCACCCTTCATGATAAACACCAGATGGGATTTTTGCACCCTTCATGATAAACACCAGATGGACCCTTCATGATAAACACCAGATGGGATTTTTGCAAACATTTGTATCGTACACGCTTGTAAACGTCAGAGAAATTCAAAGAAAATGAAGAGGGAATTAAGATGTAAAACAAAGAAACAAAAAATTGTAAAGGGGCTTTCTTAGAATAAACTGAAGAAAAAAACTTAAACTCACCATTGTTATCGTTGTCCCAAGACCCTCCTTAGTATTGATATACGGCGATGTTTCTTCTCTTAAAAGATCAACCTTGTATTCGATCTATGCACAATCACAAGCCTAATGGGCGTACTGTGTATTGAATACCTCTGGACTCTTTCTATAACCTTAGAATGATAGAAATCGCGTGAAAGACGGAGTCCGCTTCGTTCAAAGCATCAAACAAGTTTGTATTGGATGTATCAATTAACTATATATACTCTTAGTAAGAATCGATCATCTCTCCGCGGGTTTTACAACCTGGCTTGCAATAAAATTAGTCGAAAGTGCAGTCATATGGCACTCAGGATAATACAACATTGTCATTGGGTTCTGGAAAAAGACTTGTTGTAATTAAGGCATCGCCATACGTCAGTCAAACCGTAACAGGTGCCAATACACGTGGGCCACCGACCAATACCATTGCTGGCAAAGGTGCAAGGCATCACGTGATTTACTGGCACACTGGAAGATTGTGGGACATTCAGGCCTAATGTCCGTCACCTATCTGACTGCTACTATATATTATATACAAATCTAAATCGCCATAACTTCAGCATTTTCAACCATTTTTCATTATATTTTCAGTAGACACTAAATAATTAACATTAATTCACACAGGGTAAGTGTAAACATGAAAAATCTGGTTTATATTATGTGCAATGCTAATGAGTAGGAGGGGCAATAGGTTAATCCTAGTGAATCGAGATCTGATTTGTTAAAATGGTCAGAGTCACTAGCTTTGTTTGCAAACGATTTATCCATTTGTCATGCTTGAAAAAAAAAGAGATAACTTTTATTCTGTTTTGCTAAATCAATTTAAACCTTTGTACATGAAAGCAAATACCTCTTGTAGGTTTGTCAATGTCGCAACAAATGAATCTGTTAACATAAAAATTCATTTTGAGTATCGTCAGGTATTAATTCCCGCTACTAACAGCGTGAATAACATGCACTGCTCGTTCGTAATATTCAAAGGTACCAATTAACTCGCAACATTAATAGATTTGAATAAATCAAAATATAAACATATTGGCCACAATGCTTCTCGCGTTTGTTCACGTCGTAATTTCATCAAGTCAGTAGGAACAGTTACCTGTCTTCCAACAAAATTATGTTAAGTGCCATCAAGAGATTTTGCTAGATGTTTTATATCTATCTTCATGTTTGTCCAAATGGTTGCCTTTTCTACAAATGTGTAAATTTTAGGTTCAGTATTTTTATATAACATGTCTCATCTGCACGAGTCACGATTTGGATATATTCTATCCTTATCGTTCTCTCTTTCAGATACTGCTAAACCAGATCACGGATTTATAACATAATTGCAAATCCACAACGAGTGTCGTCTCCGATTTGAAATGTGAATGATGTACCTAAGAGAAATCTAAAACACGAATCTGAAATTCAATGACGGACAAATCAAGTATTCTCTTATGGGCGTCGCCCTTACTCTACACCTCACATGATAGTCTAGTGGACAAAAAGTCCGAGGTACCAGTCTTCTCAATGTAGATTTAATGTAACACTTTAAAAGTCCGAGGTACCAGTCTTTTAAATGAAGATTCTATGTAACACTTTAAAAGTCCGAGGTACCAGTCTTCTCGATGAAGATTTTATTTAACACTTACTATAACTAATTTTGTTGTTGTTGTTGCTAGAGTTAAATTTGAAGCAAGTTTGCAAGACTCAGAATATTTTTCTTCTAAACCTAACAATGTTTCATCAAAATAGGTTCCTTCTAATATATATGAGACTTTGAAAAGTCTTTTCAGTTTTATTTAAAAAGACAGATTTCCGCGCCCCGACAGTTATAACGCTACTGCTTTGTAATTGTAATATATTTTTTTTAAATTTTCCTTCTCTTACATAAATATTCATCTGTCGTTATCTCGGCATAATTCAATCCTGGAAATGAAAACATTTCCGAAATTAAAATGTTTGCAAGAAACAAATAATCGCAAATAATTCCTTGTTATAGGGATAAAACGCTTCGACTGCAGATCTCAACAGTTCCAACAGCGTTGGTTCGACTCCCGCCATGGGCGTCATTATTGACTGAGCACACCTGTTCGCTCTCGTCTATTCGTCACTTGTAATGTAATTGGGTTGATTAGTACAAGTTAGTAGCTAGTATGATCTGATAGGTTCCAAAGGACTTGAATGGAGGTTTTAGGTCGCATGAAGAATGAAGATTGTCTATTGGTCGTCCTTTGGTGACCTTAAAAATCAATGCAGCAACTAGAAAATGATATGAACACTTAAAAATATTCAATAAACTCCCACCATAACAAAAAATTTTGGTGTTGGTTTGTAAAACCTCAACAAAAATTTACCAAGCCCACAACATTCACATACACTTTTGAATTGACCACTTAAACATATATTAAACATGTTGTAAAGTTTAGGTTATTCACCCGTAACATCTGTGACCACTACTCAGTATGGTTTGAATACATTACTACAGAGTCAATACATTTGCGCATGTGCTCGCATGTACATTTTATAGGGGTCGGTCAATTTTTACCATAATGTAATCTAGGTATTACCAGCAATTAGAATGAATTACCTATATGCAATTATCATAATGTAATTTCCTATTTATAGTTATCTAACTTAGGTATCACTTAATGTGAATATGTTCAAGAAGTTAGCTTAAGATAAAGTACACATTTGCCTCACAAATATAGCTTAAGATAAAGTACACATTTGCCCCATGACTGTAGCTTAAGATAAAGTACACATTTGCCCCATGACTGTAGCTTAAGATAAAGTACACATTTGCCTCACAAATATAGCTTAAGATAAAGTATACATTTGCCCCATGACTGTAGCTTAAGATAAAGTACACATTTGTCTCACGACTGTAGCTTAAGATAAAGTACACATTTGCCCCATGACTGTAGCTTAAGATAAAGTACACATTTGTCTCACGACTGTAGCTTAAGATAAAGTACACATTTGCCCCATGACTGTAGCTTAAGATAAAGTACACATTTGCCCCATGACTGTAGCTTAAGATAAAGTACACATTTGTCTCACGACTGTAGCTTAAGATAAAGTACACATTTGTCTCACGACTGTAGCTTAAGATAAAGTACACATTTGTCTCACGACTGTAGCTTAAGATAAAGTACACATTTGTCTCACGACTGTAGCTTAAGATAAAGTACATATTTGCCCCATGACTGTGGCTTTTAAATGAGTTTAACAATCAAGAGCTGAATTTAAGATATGTTCAGCTAAAATTGCTAATGACTGTTTCAGACACGGATCATTGTAGCTCAATTGCAAAAACACGGACGTTTCAGAGTCTCTTACATCATGCATAACATTGAATTCTGTATTCTGTTAATAAAAAAAAAACAACAGTGTTGCGGTTAGCAATCAGTGAGTTTGGGACACTGTGTTTCACCATCCCCTAAATCTTGGAGACAACAAATTTCAAAGGGATAAATAATTGTTTGCGTTGGAATTACTGGTAAAAAAAAAGCGCCCCCAGAGGGGCGAACAAAGTTCAAGACTTGGGGGAGACTGGGCCAAAATTTGCGTTAAATCCGCTGTACTGTGGTACCATTCTAACTTCACTATTTTGCCTTTGAGTCTTTGTGATGTGTAAGCTTTATGGGGACTAGCTGAGAGAGAGAGAGAGAGAGAGAGAGAGAGAGAGAGAGAGAGAGAGAGAGAGAGAGAGAGAGAGAGAGAGAGAGAATTACTTTGATTTTCTCTACAGTTTGACAATAATGCCAAATGTTTTGTGAGATTGAATAAGTACCAATTTACACTTGCAAATGATACATCCACTTTTCTCAGAATGAATTAATGAGATAATAATGAATTTGTCTAAAGATGTAATCTGACGCCCTATATGAGTCTTATACAATGACCCTGTGCTAGTGTACCTTGATTAATTAAGAAAAGCAAATTAGACTAAGCACATGTACAAAGCAGGCCTGCTGACATTGATAGCTCAGTCCAAAAAATATTGTTCATAAACGGTATCATAATAACATTTGTGTATCAGCAAAGTGTTAAATTTGTGATGCTGTGCGACATAGTCCCCATTTAACATCATAGCGCGGACATTCTTGGAATAAATAGCTTGCACCTTTAAACTTTGGTATGGAAATTCATAAATAAAGAAGGAAACAGTTACATATCTGCTATCTCTCTCTCTCTCTCTCTCTCTCTCTCTCTCTCTCTCTCTCTCTCTCTCTCTCTCTCTCGATATGAATGCCTATCAACGTTACGTTTTGTTTTTGTTGTTTTGTTTTGTTTTGTGGTTTCAATACTACATTCAGTATCGAGATGAAAACTGTTCGTGTTTTTTATTTTTCCTTTTCTGTTTCATTTTATTCAAACATATTTGCACTTTAACCATGTGGCAAGTTCTTCATGGAGTACATCATATACTGAGAGTGCTAATAACAAGCAAATCTCAAAGAATTGAAAAATATCCGACTTTTATCGATGAATACTTAAGTCAATGAACATGATAACGACTGATGATCAAATAAACACACACACACACAAACACATATATACCTCTGTCTGTCTGAGTTCGAGTCTCCGCTCAACCAACGTGGGTATGTGAGAAAGCATGCCCAGTAGCGTACTAACAGGGGCGGGGGGGGGGGGGGGCCCGGGGCGCAGCGCCAGAGGTCTTGGGGCGCCAAACCAGCTGATAAAAATTCTGGCCTCGTATTCTGGCCATCGTCGTCGCCCCGGGCGCCATTTACCCTTAGTACGCCACTGAGCATGCCAGTAGCTTCCATTGGGTCGGTGGTCCCTCCAAGAGTTCCTCCACCAAATATACTGGCCGCCATGTATAGCCTATCATATGCTGAAAATGGCGTTAAACCCCACTAAACCAAATATTTACATATCCCATCGGAAATAATGAATTGAAACTAACGATGATGACAATTAGTACATGGCCTCAGCATCATATACCAGTAGCTGGAGGGACAGTTGGGATATTTTTATTTGTGAGGAGACGGGAGGCACTGACATTATGAGGATTTTTGGGGTATATGCCACTTAAAGGCCCACCACCACCGTTTTTATTTTCAATATTTTCTGTCCCACAAGACCCGCAATTTTCAATCTGAACCGATCCTTAGGCTCCTCTAGAGCTGTCTGGCACTTGCCGATAGACTTTATAACATGATTAGTTCCAAGAGTCAAGTTTTGGGTGCCTGCAGATCACGAAGGGTTTACATTTGAAGCTTGTCAGTGCTAAAACACATGTCCTTTAGGACTAGTGAGTTCTGCAAGACACCCAGTTTTTAACCTATTAGGGCACGATATCCCGCGGCGCCCATATACTGGGCTATTACCACACCCACCCCTCCGAATTTTATCTTAACTGAAAAGATGGCTTTTAATACTTTGTACTTCACAGCCAAGTCTAGGTTTTTGGGAATTGGCGCAGGGTGAGGCGTTACCTTGTCAACATCAATGTGGACTTCTTCCTTGATTCAACAGAGCCAAGGCGGCCAAATTCCTGCTTCACAGTCTCCGCTGCCTGTTATTCTGTCTGTCTCAAGCCGAGCAAACACTGCAAGGGCTCCCTGTTGGCGGTTGAGTTTCTCTCCGAGCTGCTGCAGTGCTGTAGGGGCTTCCGGGGTAAGGAGGTCTAACACCAGTCAATGCTTCAAACTCGTCGCGCAACATGTGAAAAGGATAGTATATACCTAGCTAGTCTTATTTCTAAATGGATACTGAAGCCTAATAGGTATGGTACATACCTGTCTCGTATGTCTGTAGGGAGTCTACCAAAAGATAAGCATCTACCTTAAACATACCTAATTTTTGTGTTGCCGCCTGGAGTCGCAGCGGGACGTTTTGAAGAGTATAGCTGTGTACATTTTGGGGTCTAAAAGGGTGGTGCAAGGCTCGTAGCTCGGTCTGAACGCCCCCCCCCCCCCCCAATATGCAGTCCGATCACATACCCTGCTGCTCTGTCTCCCAATAAAGACTTTTTGACCCCCAAGACTGTGAAATGCTGGTATAGACCTACCTATAACGCTTCCTCCGACCCAAAACTAAACTACTTACTCAAAACAATGTTGTGATAGATACTTTATGCAGATTTTCTTTTTTATTTAGGTATTGTTTAACTATCTCTTAGAAGCTTAAAAAAACTCTCCATTCGGGTTCAAAAAGCAGTTTATAAGTCAAGTAAATATCTCTTCAAATTCACTGATGTTTCTGTGAGCCACGTTTGGAATTGATTTGACTAAATTGTAACTCCTGTATTAAATTACGGCGCAGACATATTGGAATTTGAAAATGCTAACTCTGTTGAAAGGGTAAAAGTACAATTCATTGAGAAATTACTTGGCATGAGACAGTGTACATAGATGAGTTTATATATGGTGAAGTTGGCGGAATGCAATGCATTACTGTAATACATTTAATGATAATTAAATATTGGTTAAAAATTGTACAGCTAGATGAAAGAAAATATACAAACCTTGTGTAAAATGATTGTACTATTTTACCAGGAAATCAAAATTGGTGTGCTATGGTTAGACTTCTATTATCAAATCTACGTTTTAATGAAGTTTGTTTTTTCCAAGGTGTTGGTGATATGATTTATTTGTTAGCTATTGCAAAATAAAGGTTGTCAGATAATTTTATTCAAAATTGGAATGCTAGTTTGGCGAATTCATCAAGAGCTATTTTCCACAGAACGTTTGCTAATTTTTACTGTCATTCATGTGTAGAAGATATTAGTATCCGAAATTATAGAATTGCCTGAACTAAATTAAGTGTATCATCACACAGAGTGAAAAATTAATCTGGAGGATGGAACAGACCAAATAAGACTCCAAGAGAAAATAAATATGTAATTGTGACTCCAGAAGATGACTATCATTTTCTCCTCAAATGTCCGTTGTATTTTTGAACTTAGGAAGAAGCATATACCAATGTATTATTGTAGAAAACCTCCTACATGTTTAAATGTGTCACTATAATAGCTAGTTCTAATGCAGGTCTTGTAAGGAAGTTAAGCATTTCTATTTGTAATGCTTTTCAAATGAGAATTTATGCGTTCCTTCAGTTATCTACATAGGGTGGTTTTCATTGTATTAAATAATGAACATACCATGTTGACAATTGTAACAATTGTATGCAGTACTATTGTACAAGATACAATAATGGTATTTCATCACTTTCTCGCTATCTGAGATGACTTTAATAATGCGTGTTTTTAAACTGAAAGATGTTTGTATTTAAATCGTTGTTTAAAGTATTATTGAATACTATATCTAATTATATATATATATATATATATATATATATATATATATATATATATATATATATATATGTGTGTGTGTGTGTGTGTGTGTGTGTGTTTGTGTGTATGTTCAAGGGCCAATCGGTTTATTGCAATCAAAAAAGTTTTTCTTCAATTTCTTTACTTTAAACCTCTTCACTATTCTGCATAGTTTTCCTTCCCTGTGACAACAAATGTAAATATGTATTGCTGTACCAGTGTCAATGTGTGTGTGTGTGTGTGTGTGTGTGTGTGTGTGTGTGTGTGTTTGTCTGTTCTTTATTGTCCCCTGAGGAATACCTTACTTTAGGTCGAAACGTAGGGAAACTGTTATTTTTCCCATGTGCTGTTGGCTTGCATTCCCATTTTGATTCTTTTGAACTTCTTGGGAATCTGCCGCCTATAAAAGAACCCTATGTCGTTGGCTATTTCGGTGTCGTTAAACACACACACACACACACACACACACACACACACACACACACACAAAACAAAAATTTGCCATTCAGTTCCTTTTTAATCCGCTTTAGTAAGTTAAATGTTTTCCGCTTACTGATCTCTCACAGATGTGTGACCACGCGTCTTGAAGACCTCTTCAGCTTGCCATGATTTCTCAGGGATACCAACATATGAGAAACGGAAGTATATCGGCATTCTTTTCAGAGATACAGATAATGAAAAGATTAAAATAAACATTTAATACGTTGAGTAATACACTCTCAAAAATTTCGTGTAAAGTTTAGGTACAGCAAGAATTAGAGGACATTCTCAAATTCTAATAGAATAAACCGTCTGTCATTAAATAATTCAAAACATAAAAGCAAAAGAAATTACAGGTATTTTGTTTCAGAACATTGTCAATGACAGGTAGTGTAACAGCTTTACTCTAATAATAATCGCCTCATAGTCGCCCAATAAGTTTGGAAAAATGCCAGATTTTTGTTGATACGAATCCATTGTTTTGCACTAATACAACCACAGCAAACGGTATCATTGGCGGCGCGAGGGTTCGAGGCGCCCGGGTACAATGTTCTTTACAGGCGCCCCTACCGAGGCGCCCGGGGGCAATGTTCTTTAGTGGCGCCCCTACTTTGCCATAGAGAACATTTTTATGTCATTTGCCAACCTTCAACCCCAACCCCCCCCCATCTACATCCCGATTACAGCTGCAAAAAGAGAGCTCTCGACGGCGCCCCCCCCCCCCCCTCGCCTGGCGCCTGGGTGAAATTGACCTCCCCGTCCCCCCTCACGCCGCCACTGAACGGCATCTATCGTATTGTGTAAAATAACTTACATACATAAGAAAAACATAATATAAATTGTATTTACCACATGTATTTTTGTAAACATTGTTTATGTTGTTACGATATGTACTTTTAAACTCTCATTCACAAGTAATTTAATATAAATCATTAATTACGTGGGAAGTGGATATATGAAAATTTCAAAAGTTAAAGTCTATGTCAGCGCGCGTTATAGGGCAAAGAAAGACACAAGAACTCACGTATCTATCTTCAATAAAAACAAAAATGTCTTAAGTCGCCATTTCAGTTATGTATATTTATCTGCCTATCTATCCATCTATCTTCCGATAAATTCTCTTTAAAATGCTCAGACGACAATTTCATAACAAACTTCAATTAAAACCTTGTTGATTCTTATTAATTGGTTTCGAGAAACACTATTCAGAATCGACTTACCCTGGGCTTCGACAGTCTTCTAATTAGAAGTGAGACAACACAACCATTTGTTCCATCGTCACAGACAAGTCTCCAATCCAGATATTTGCCTTATCTTTTTTCTGACTTTGTTTTAACGTGTCTCGTTTCAGTGCAAAATTACCAGACCAAGGCACCGTATGTAACATAGCATGATGTAAAACACCAGACAAAGGCACCATATGTAACATAGCATGATGTAAATCACCAGACCAAGGCACCGTATGTAACATAGCATGATGTAAATTACCAGACCAAGGCACCGTATGTAACATAGCATGATGTAAATTACGAGACCAAGGTACTGTATGTAACATAGCATGATGTAAACGAAGCGAGAGCACGAAAACTTACAATGACTAAGAACATTTGCAATGTAGACAATTACTCTTTGATGAATATGTATCACGGTAACAAGTCAATGACCTTAATGTACATTGAAACATCTAAGTATTAACCGGAAGTACAATACGCACTCGAGAAAATTACATTATTCGGTCAAATGAATTGGATAGCACAACAGACCTGAACAAAGAATTTGGGAGTGAGGCATGCATCAGTTTGTGAAAATCAATTGGTTCTTTATTTAAGAAGAAACGTTTCTTTTATTCTTTTCGAAAAGAAAAAAAAAAAAAGATCGCAAGTCTCATTTATATTAAAGTTCGTTACACATAGCTATCCTTGAAATAACCTTTCTAACTTATAAAGAACCAATCCAATAAAGTATGTAGTGTTTCTTGGTATATATGACATTTTACTCCAATTAACAGGGGCGGGGGGGGGGGGGCACGGGGCGCAGCGCCAGAGGTCTTGGGGCGCCAAAACAGCTGATAAAAATTCTGGCCTCGTATTCTGGCCATCATCGTCGCCCCGGGCGCCATGTACCCTTAGTACGCCACTGAGCATGCCAGTAGCTTCCACTGGGTCGGTGGTCCCTCCAAGAGTTCCTTCACCAAATATACTGGCCGCCATGTATACCCTATCATATGCTGAAAATGGCGTTAAACCCCACAAAACCTAATATATACATATCCCATTGGAAATAATGAATTGAAACTAACGATGATGACAATTAGTACATTGCCTCAGCATCATATACCAGTATAACCTATTTGTGTTGCAGTGCTGTAAAACACCAGACCAAACCTAAAACGTGAAGCGGTTGAAGTTAGTGTCTGACAGACAGGACATTTCAGTGCCGGATTAAGGTGGGGGCGCAGAGGGGAACGTGATTCAGGCCCGCCAAGTCATGGGGGCCTCCCTGGTTGCCTTGGATAAAATTACATGTGTTTAAATAAACCATATATAGTTCTAAACACTTCGCCTAATATAGCTATAAATAATTATACACATATAAAGGCTAGTTTAAGGACAGCTTTCTGATCTATATCTTAAGTGCCCCGGGTCCCCCAAAGCTGAAGTGCCCCGAGCCCCAGAAAGCCTTAATCCGCCCCTAGGACGTTTTGTACTGATCAGATTAGCTATAGGACAGATTCTGTAGTCCGGTCTCGAATCGAAAAAGACATTGTTGTAATTATTGTTATTATTTGTTTTAATTATCTTCTCATTATTATTTAAATCAATTCTGGAACAAATCTGAACGAGGACTATATGATTAGTTTGTGTCTGTTTCTTGTAATCTCAGAGATAAGAGTGGAATTGATGATTTTACCTATTCATATTGCGCAAACTGTGTATTGCCATTGCTTCGCCCACCATTCTTTAAATGCTGATACGTGTTTAAATGTAATGTAAAGTTGACACTTAATTTGACATTGTAAAATTAAATTTTAGCACTCAATCTTAATGAAAGGAAATTTTCAATGGGTGTTTCGCTGCTTTAAAGTTGCATCAGTATTCACAATACGTGATTTTGACTTCGACCCTCTTTCGTTCAGAAATGTGAGAAAAATAATCATTAATTACGCATCGGTGTTTTATAGGAAAAGTTCACCCTCGGGAGTGTCTGACGCTAAATTCTGACTCTCAGATGGAATTTTCCTTTCCTATACCGATGCGTACAAAGGATCCAATCTGATTACAACTGAGATCTCCGACATATCTCGATTGTAATCAGATTAATGAAGGCTTATATGAATCCTCAATAGTTAGATTCACACTGGCCGTAATATTTGGGATACACTCTCACGAAACTTTTTATTTTTCAAAGTGAATTAAGAAATGAGTCCAAATTGATTATATTTGAACTTGGATTAAATTGGACTTTAGCCTCAT
This sequence comes from Margaritifera margaritifera, assembly GCA_029931535.1. Classification (NCBI taxonomy): domain Eukaryota; kingdom Metazoa; phylum Mollusca; class Bivalvia; order Unionida; family Margaritiferidae; genus Margaritifera; species Margaritifera margaritifera. The sequence continues at coordinate 3,569,608 of JAQPZY010001566.1, read as the reverse complement.
GTTTGTATTTACACTAATTGCTTTCAACGAGTAGTTACAGTCAGGATTTTCATGGATTGGTTTTACTTCCGGGTTTATTCATCATCGTCTTTGTTCTCTTTGGAGCAACCCGTGTCAACATGGAAATCTTCTGTTAATTAAGATGAAAAGCACAGAGAGTCTCTTTGATGGTCAATCATGATAAGTGTTGCTTTTTCCCAGATTGTAGTCGCAGAGAGATTACACTGGAGATAGTCCTTTATTTGTTCTAATAGACTCATGTATGTGTTTGTATACATGTTAATCTTACAACATCAATATCGACGCAGAGAGATTACACTGGAGATAGTCCTTTATTTGTTCCAATAGACTCATGTATGTGTTTCTATACACGTATTAATCTTACAACATCAATATCGTCGCAGAGAGATTACACTGGAGATAGTCCTTTATTTGTTCCAATAGACTCATGTATGTGTTTGTATACACGTTAATCTTACAACATCAATATCGTCTTTGAGGGCTAACTTTTCTTTTCACCAGAGATGAAATTAATTTTTCTATCTCCTTCGGTGTCAGAGCTAATGTTCAGGCTACAATATGACGGGAATGCATTTGCAGTTAAAAAAAGAAAAAAAGTAGATATATTGGTTCATTTTTTTTCCTTTGTATGTTGAATATGTTATTAGCATGTCTCTTCTGCATTTCTTTGTGTCTTACACTCATCCAGAAGTATAGACCCAGATATACCGTGGCGCAATACGCCGGGAAAGGGTATACACTGTTCATTTTACATACGATCGGACGTGACACTGATTCTGCCAGCTTGAAAGGCAATCAAATCTGGGTCTACACTGTTCATGATCACATACGATTTGAAGTGAAGAGCACATACACCGATTCTTCTGTCTTATTAGGCAATCAAATCTGGGTCTACGCTGTTCGCAGCTGTGTACGAAATTTAACATTGATAAATACTGTAATATATATATATATATATATATATATATATATATATATATATATATATATATACATATATTCGGGAAACATACCAATATGGCCATAGGGTTGTTCTCCTCCCCCCCCCCCCCCTCTCTCTCTCTCTCTCTCTCTCTCTCTCTCTCTCTCTCTCTCTCTCTGTACTCTCTCTCTCTGTATTATTATTGAAACTGCCGGCAATGATTTCTCGATTTATAAGAGTACTCATTCACGTCTATATTTCAAATATATGGGAACGTCCTATTGTTCGTGTGAACAGATTAATATCCAGCATTCTCGAGATTTGTGAGCACAAGATCGAATATCGATTTCAGAGTTAAAATAAAGTACAGATTCTAACTGTAATTGTAAGATAGAATAATAAATGTAAGGATTTTCCTAACTTATTTAACTCGACTATATATATATATATATATATATATATATATATATATATATATATATATATATATATATATATACTGACAATTACATTTATTTAACTCTACTATATATATATATATATATATATATATATATATATATATATATATTATATATATATATATATATATATATACTGACAATTACATTTATCTTAATCAATCCCTGACACACGAGATCCCTTCTGGGATTCAATGCACCACTAGAAAGGACGACTGTCATTCAACATTTCAACATATGATTTGTATTGGATATATATATATATATATATATATATATATATATATATATATATATATATATATATATATATATATATATATATATATATATATATATATATATATATACTCTGACAATTACAAGAATTATTACAAGAAAAGACTATCCATCCTCACATTTATTCGTTAATTTACAGTGTTTACCTTTTAATTCTAGAGTAAAGTACTTTAAAGCTATTTTGACATATAAATCTTTTCATAACATGGCTCCACAATATATCAATGATCTCCTAACTCAGTTTCAAATATCCATTCACACAATATGTGGTCTGTTTCGTACTCTAATCTTCATTGTATAAATTCAAAACAACTGTCTACAAAACATCTTTTACATATTCTGCAACAGTGGATGGAATATCATTCCCATTGATTTTAAACAAACATCAACATTCTATTCTTTTAAGAGCGCGCTTCACAAATTTT